>OU342559.1:1250000-1875000 GCA_910589295.1 Noctua janthe
ATCTAGTTACGGAGGTATTGGGGGTCAAAGTTCCAACTTTTTCACAAGTTTTTTTTTTTAAATACATGTTTTTAATGCAAGATTTTTACTTTACACCTCCACGACCCCCGTACTATTCAATCCATCCATCAGCACAATGCTTTGAGTGCTTTCCATCGAGTCCTACCGTAAAACGTGATTTTTCACCCCAAAAAAAATATCGTTTTCCCGCAATAATTTTTGCGTAAAGTTTTTGCTGTATAAGCTCCATAACTTGTAGTAAAATAGGAGGAATGCGGATGTAACTGAAACATAATTGGTAAAAGGTTGGTATACAAATTAAAGGTATATATACACTCTGCATTATATTTCCCAGAAGGATAAGTCCTTCTAGGAAATACTTGATAAGGGTGATATAATTTTACGTTATATTATTTGAAGTTGATAATGTTTGTTCTAATATAAAAAATATTTTGTTGTGTTAATAAAATACATAGATATGATATAAATGATGAAATGAATACCTAGATAGATGTTAAATACGTGAAATATTTAAACACTAGTTTTGAACAAATAGTTACAACGTTTTTTTTGGTATCATGGAAACATAAACACGAGACTATGTCAAGCTATGTACAAAACCATCTACTAATTATAAACAGTTTTAGAAAAATAACTTATCATCTCGCATGACAGAATTTTATTTAAATTTTCCAGAGCCATGAGCTCTCACCGCTTTAGCAAATACCAGGACTTCAGATACAGCAAAGAGTTGGCTCCGACTGAAAGGAACGAAATCCGCTTTCTTCACAGTGTGTGCCTTTTCACTTCACTTTCAATCAAGAAACGAGAGACTTTCTATTCTCAACTTTCGTCGTTTTACTTCGTTTCAGAGTACAAAGAAAATTTTAAAATGTTTTATGAGAAGTTGAAGATGGCTTCGGTGTAACTTTATACTGAAGTAGGATCGAGTTTCCGATCAAAATATCGGACGAAAATTGAATCAAAAAATTCTCAAAATCCGGGCTGGCTTACAATACAAACCATAACTTCAAGAAAACAATTGCAATAAATCGATGCAATTTGTTTGAAAAACCTACAAACTACATCTCTCCATGAGAAAAGCCCGTTCGATCATAATTTACACCAGCATACATCAGCGTACACAAAACTACCAAAACCCCACTACAAATACAATAAAACAGAGTCGCAAAAAGTTATAGGATCTACTTGTTGAAGCTCCTAAAATGCACTTTCGCCCGTACTCCTGTAGCTCGTAGTCACGTAAGTTGCGACCCAACCCTTACTAGGACAATAGACTGGCCGACAATGGCCAGCCCCCACAATGGCCACGATCAAACGACTGAATACTCGGCCAAAAGCATTTTATATCTGGCAACGACCACAATAACACGACAGCCAATTTTGTCACAACTCATTGGGCCTTATCTTGACCACGAATCCGACTCCCCTACTCCCAGCCAATATGTTAAACAAAAACCACATTGTAACTATCGACATACATTGCTTGTTCCACGAACAATAGCTTTTAAGTGCCGCAGAATAAGAAGTAATGTATATGTGACCCGCAGAAAGGGTAGCGACGTAATAAGAGGCTGGGAGAGCGTGCCAAAGGAAAAAATGCCCATAACTAGGCAGCGATCGTCGACATAATGCCATCTTATTTATTTCTTAATAGCAAAGAAAACAACATTTCAGGGTAAACCGTGCGGGATTTCGGCTGAGATGTATGAGGGACGTAAATAGCGCCTAACTCGTGACGAAATTGCCACATTTAGGTACAACTAGGGCCATTCAAAGATATAGTTTCTCTGGTAATTTTGGCGTAGGAAGGTACTTCAAAGTTGGAAAATTTTCTGTTTGAGAGAGAACGTCTAAAATTATAAAGAGGGTTGTTTCAAAGATATTAAATATCAGAATTGCTGAAACAAGACTGTTTAGAAGTTTGACCTTAGAATAGAACAGAGTTTAGTTTTAATTTTAAGGGCTAATTCGTTAGTCTAGATTGGTTGAAAGCAAAAGTTACACTGAAGTATTTCTTGCTTTCAGATTCTAGGAAAATGAGAAATAAATAGAGTAAATTCAGAACAATTTACGATGACGCAAATAATATAAAAAAGAGAATAAGCTGGTTTCGACACCAAACTATGAATACATGAAGTGCAGTGCTTCTAATTAAAACACTTCTGTCGCTGACTCACGAATAATAAATGGTTGTGTAAATTACCTAAAGATGCTTGTGAGTTTCGTAGATGGCACCACCGTAACCGTTTCCATAGAGGTTCATAGAAACCAGCGGTGTCGCTGTGGTCTGTCCTAAGTGAAAGAATTTTATAAACTTTTAAATAAATAAACTACTATATATTTTTTTATTGCTCGGGGGTTGCCATCGCTTTGGGGGTAAAGCAAATATCAGATACATAACACATATTCAACATAACCTTCAGAACAATAATTCATAATCAATCACAGATGTCATGAATCCTTCCAGCAGATTCATCAACTTCAACAAATATTAACAAGCTGAAACCCCGCTCTCCTCATTATCAGCACTAAACAATACAAGACATGCTCTAGTAAAGCCAGTATTATGTGTAAGTCCAAACGAGCCGGAACTATCTCTCACTCAAGTAACAAACGCTAGAGGAAATGCGCCAGCACTTGGCAGGACACCAAAAAATACCACTTGATAATTAAGTTGATATAATGTGCACTTTAATTAACTGGTGATACTGAACAAATGTGATCAGAAGGTCCACTTATAACGTACGACAAGTTAACACATGTTACCAAGAACCATGTTCGCTTGATTTTGCATTCTGATGATTTTCCTAAGCATGTGTGATATTTGGCCCCAATAGGCCATTTTTTCTTCTTCGTTCGCCACCTCTACGGTGTTGTATGAGCACACACAACACAACACTGTAGGGCTAAAGGGCAGGACATACTTTGCGACAGGGTTCACAGTTCAAAGTACATTCGCACCCAAGCAAAACAAATGAGTGTGAACGAGTCTCAAGCTTTCATAATTAGAACATTATCAGCTCCCAGACATGCCGTTGACTTCACCTGGGACCAGGCAAAAACTAAAGAACACCGCCTGCTAATATCCTTACATACTTCTTTCGTCTCGTCCACGCTCATACGACAGGTCAAAACGCTCTCCGTTTGCCAGTACTAAACACCAGACCTTTCTGAAGAACATCTCTAATATGATCAGTGTATTTCTTATAGCAGTGATAACCTAGTGGTGTGACTGCCAAGTCATAGGTCTCGAGATCGAACCCGAGACACGTACCTCGGATTTTTCGGATTCAAGTGAGTATTGTTGTCACTTGCTTAGGCGAAACCAAACCAGCATGCCTGAGAGATATTTCTCGACGATATGTAAAGCCAAGTCAGAGGCCTACAGGCGGCATAAAACTCTGACACCAGGTTTAGCACTAACCACACGAAAAAAAAAGTGTATATCTTTAAAGGGCGTCCCTTTAAAGCCATCTGCCTTGTAGATATACTAAATCTTCTGCATTTTATTACATTGTGACTGTTATGTACTTCTGTCAGTAGTTAGTGGCTATATTTCTTGTGTGCTGCAGTTTTGTATTACATTTAGAACACAGCACTGTCTTTGTGAACCGAACTCCGCGGTCGGGGAATTAGAGCTAATTTTGATAAATGTGGGAGTAAGCAGAATATATTAACTTCGTATGAGGAGTGTTGGCTGGTGTATCGGCTATGAATAATGGACTGTGTCGTGATTTCCCGTTGGTGTCGTAAGTGGTGAATAAAGAAGTGTTAGGAAGCCAGTCTTAATCTTATGTTTGTGGATAATTTGTGGGTTTCTTGTGGTTTCCGACAAAAAATGGCCGGACTCGTGAGTATCGTAAAGAGATTGCTTCAAATAGATGGGTTTGCAATGTTTCCTAACTAACAAAGAGCAAGCACCCATCTTACTACTTAAAGTGGAGATTTGCATAAATATCTAAAGGCCACGTTGGTCGAGAGGTCACAAGCGTGACCGCTGACTGGTCCTGGGTTCGATTCCCGGGTCAGGCATAGTGTTATTGGGTTTTTCCATTAGGAATTTCTCATTATCAACCACGGAGTCTGAATTTGTGCCCGGTTGATGGTAATAGGCTAACCACAAGAAACCCACACGGGACCCCACGTGGGACTTAACCATAACTAGCGAAATGTGGGTTGTACTATTAAGTACACCTCTGCCCAACCCTTCGGGGATTACAGGCGTCTTGTTATGTTATGTGTTATCTTATGGCATTTAATCAGCATATAACACTCGAGACACACGGTGACTGTATGAGTTAGGCGCAATCTACCACGCGAGCCAAGAATTATAATATCCTACGACAACCTTATTTGGAGGACCATGGTTAATAGTGGACATTAAGGGCTGATAAGTGTATTAAGGAAAATCGTTCTGTTATTACATCCTACGATATAAGAACAAAGATTCACCAAAAGATATCCTTTTATAGAGTGCAGTAAATCGTTCTAAGTAATGTTCAAGAGACAGACCGGAGCGCCGACTCTGATTGCATGTTTTCGAAGGAAGATTTCTTTTTAAAAATCTGTCGGTCACGGAATCCTTTTAAATCTTATTTTCAGCCGAGAGGTTGTGATCTTTAATTTTAAGTATTTTCGCTCGGTCGGCAGATTGTAAGTCCTTGAGCCTGTTACAGTTCGATCATTTCCGACTCTCAGCCATTAGCCGCGTGGGATGAGGAGATCCATCAAACCATGTAGGTATTAACACACCTCTCATAATTTCTTCCTAAGAGAAAAAATGTTTTAATCCAATGTAGGAAGGTTAATTTCCGTCACACCTTTTTTTGAGTCATTAATTTCCTGATAAACCTTCATTATTATCCAGGATGGGTCGACGAATTGATGATCTCAGTTAATTGCCATCATTTCTTACAAAATCACAACAGTCCACGGAAATGGAACCCGTTTCTTTGGAGTAAATTTGTGACTATATTCAGATGTGGCTCATCATCATCACCATTATTCCAATTCATTTGGGGTCGGCACATCATGTCTTCTTCCATGAAGGAAGAAGACAGCTAATCTATTACTCATCTTATCAGACACCTCCTTTCTTGCCATCACCAGGTGTGCTCATCTTGATCTGAAATTAATAAAAACGTGTTTTATAAATTGAAAGCACTCGCTCGTTGATCGTGACTGCTGAGCATAAGGTCTTGGGTTCGATTCCCGAGTCAGGCAAATTGTAATTATGTTTTTCCATCAGGAATTTCTCAGTAGCAGCCACAGAGTCTGGATTTATGCCAGGTTGATGGCAGTAGGCTTGCTCCCTATAACATGGGATTTTAACATAACTGGCGAAATGTGGGTGTACTATTAGGTACATCGCTGCCTTACCTTTCAGATACCTGAAGGGTTAGGTGTCAGGTACAGGTGTCATGTTATGATGTTATGTTTTTTGTTTAATTGTTTAAATATCCTTATCGACAAATCCCCACCCTATTCATTTTGTAGGTCGCTTTGTTAACCCGGGCAAGGCTAAAAGTGCCAACAGTGTCAAAACATCAATACCAACTAATTCCTCTATACAAATTGCCCGAGCAATTTTCGAGGAGCCCAGAAAGTTTCCTGATAGAAAATCGAGTTAATGAAGTTCCACATAATGGGTATTGCAATCAAAACCGGAGGCTGCGCTAACTAATGACTTGGAGAATTGAGGCAGCATAAACAAGTGGTCGGAATTATATTGCTTGTTATAAGTTCGTTAGTCTAATGATTTAGGGCGCTGGTAAAATCCTTTGTAGTTTATGTTATCCGCGTACCACAGGTTAAAAGAGTGGTTTTATTTTCAAAAGTTTAAGTAAAATGAGGGGGTTTCTTGTTTTATTCAAGTTTTTCTTTAAGTTTGTCTCACATGTCGTCAATAAATGAGGCATAGAAAAACGTGAAATATGGCTAAACATTTGAGACCAACTTTTATACAGCCGGAAAATTGCATTTTTTTCCGGGCGCTGGTCATTCGAATGGAAATGAAATATTGCACTGATAAAAATAAAAATGTGTAATAACACACATGGGGACTCTACATGATGTATTAGGTCACTGCTAAAAATACATCTTTGCAACTGCTAAACAACGTACGCAAAATATGCGCTTTGGACGTGGAGTTGCGGACACCAGCCCAACAATTTAATATAACTCTTCAGTACAGCCGTGTCACAGTCTTTTTCCCAATCATCCTGGGGTCGGCTTTCAGTCTGATCGGATGCAATTGAATACGTATTTTACATAGAGCGAGTGCCTCTCTAACTTCCAGAACTAACTAGGTAACTTTATCCCTTGGCACGACTGGTATTCGGTTCATCCAGCTTCTGACAACCCATTAGGACTATCAAAGATCTACGACTGGCAGTTGACACCAACTATATTCTTTCCTTTTTCAACTCTGTGTTGGATAACAATTGCATTAGTGTAAAACTGTATGTTAGTCTGGGGTCACAATATATGGTCACCCATCCACGGATTAACCTCGGCAAGAAGAATAAAGAATGAATGAAGTGTAAGAATAATTATGTATGCTCCTTTAGTTTAGTAAGTAAGTACGCTACTTTATAACCGTATGTATGCTGAGTTTGCACTATACCTTATATGCATTATTTTATATTATTACGAGTGCATTCATTAAATAGTACTTAACCGATGTGGTCGTTTCCTTGAATAACACCCATTAGGAACCCCAACATTACATGGCGACCCTGCCACGGGACTCTGCCAAGGGGATTGTTAGTTTTAGTATAGTTAACATAACTACTTAAATAGTATAAATGTGTCGGTCAGCGGTGGAAAAAGAAGAGGTTTTCCTCAGCCAAAACGCGGCTGGAGGCAACAACGACGCCACGTTGAAAGAAATCGGAGGCCACGTGGAGCGGCTTAGCATCGTGACCTATATTGTTCTGGCTATTATTGGACTCGTAGTAGTTTATGTGGGCCTGCGGATGTACAGGACCTGCCACCGCACATGGATCCAGCAGGAAATTGGGATGAGTACCATGCAGAGAATCAGATCATCCATCAGAGGGCGCACAGAAAGTAACGAGAACCAGTAATTAGAAGTGAATTAATAGTGAAAGTGAAAATAAAAGTGTTGTGGTTTGTTCATCTTTTCGTAAAAGTATAATAAATATCAGAGAGTGAGCTACTCGTAGTTACGCGGTATCATATTTCATTACGCTATAATTCTAAAGGTTCTAAAACCGTGCGCGGACATTCAGCAATAAGACACCGAACGGAAACAAAATGCAACGTCGGACTTTTTTCTTCGCATTTATGTAGAATGAGCAACATGTGTGTAATTCTATTATTAGATTAAGAATATTATGGTTGATATTTTGGAGAAAAATTATGTCTTTTTAGTAGAAATACGTAATTATTTTGTAAAAAAGGGACAAATTAGATATAAGGGTAATGTAATTTCTACTAAGTTAGATCAAGCAAAAAAAGCGTTCGAAAACTGTTGTAAAATATATTTACTTATTGAGAAAAGTAAAGATATTAATTTGGAATCAGCAATAGATCTTTATCAAAAAATAAAACAAAAGTACGAGGAAATAGAGAAATTGTGTACTTTTCCCGTAACAGTAGATTTAGACTTAGGCAAAATGGATTTCGACATAAAGGTGGCGTGTAGTTTGATTCCAGTAATGGACGGTGTAGAGGCCACCACTAAGCGCTTAATAGACTCAGTGGAGATGTATGCTGACATGCTGGACGGTCCAGGTAAAGTATTATTAATTACTTTCGTTTTGAAAAGTCGGTTGAATGAAAATGCAAAATTACGAACTGCAAGCTCATACAAAACTATCAAAGAATTAATTGATGATATGAGGAAATTTCTTTTACCTAAAAAATCATTTATGGCCATACAGACGAAGCTTCAAAATATTCAACAAGGCTCGAGATCCATTGAGGATTATGGTACGGAGGTAGAAAAGTTATTTACAGAGCTGACAATTACCCAGGCAGATGGAAAAGAGGAAATATTTTCGATTTTAAAACCAATCAATGAAAGTTTTGCCATAAAACGTTTTTCAGATGGTCTGCGTAGCGCGAAAATGAGCACCATCATCTCGGCACGCGGCTTCAGCAGCTTGAAAGATGCCATACAAGCAGCGAAAGACGAGGAGTGCACGTCTTTCCAACCTCCAGGTAACATTTTGTATGCATCTAAAAATGGACGCCACTCGTCACACGATATTAGACGTTCTCAAGGTCAAAGAGGTATTTACCGTAGTCAATATGGTAACAATTACCATCGTAGGCATCAATTTAATAACCACTACAATCAAGGACATGGTTCTAGAGGAAATACTAGAGCAAATTATCGGCCTTCATACAATAATCAACGAGGAAATAGAGGTTCTAGATATTTTAGGAACCGTGGACGAGGTCAAAACACATTTCCAGTAGAGAAAGTAGCTGACACTCGTCAATGCGATAAAGATGACAACGCAGGTACATCGAATCAGTTTTTTCGATCCTAAGCATTTTATATTATCATTACAAGGTGATGCGAAATATGTTACTTTAAATATTAAAAATATTAAATACTATTGGCTTGTTGATACGGGTGCAACTTTGTCAATTATTAAAAAAGAAGTATTACCAAAAAATATCATTGTTAATAGAAATAATACTATAATAAATGGAATAGGTGGTCAGCGACGCTCTCAAGGTTCTGTAAATTTAATATTAAAATACGACAATGCCACGTTTCAGCATAATTTTCTTGTTTTTGATTCGCTACCACTAAAAGCGGACGGAATAATAGGTTTAGACTTTTTAGAAAGATTTAGTGCGAATATTGATTTAGGTTCAAATAATATAACACTTTTTAAGGGTAATAAACAAAATTATCTACATTTTGTTGATGAACATGATAGGATGAAAAATTCTATGATTATTCCGGCACGCTCGGAATCAATTCATTTTATTATTGTGAATGAGAATGTAAATGGAGAAGTAGTAGTATGTAGTAAAGAATTAACAAAGGATGTCTTTATAGCAAACGCTATAACAACAGTAAGTAATAATAGAATTCCAGTAAAAATTCTTAATGTTAGTGACAAGGAAGTAAGCTTGCCATCTTTCACACCAGATTTGAAAAGTTTGGACGATTATAATATTTGTCAATTTAATAAGACCAATATTGACGTTACTAGGGTTAAAACTTTACTATCAGAATTAAATTTCAATTATTTAGACAGAGAAGAGAAACAATCAATTGAAGCAATTTGTGCAAAATATTCTGACGTTTTTCATTTAGAGGGAGATAAGTTAACCACAACTAATATTTATGAGCAATCTATAGTTTTAAAACCAAATTCTAGTCCAGTTTACGTCAAGCCTTACAGGTTACCCCAAGCATTAAAACCAGAAATAACAAAGCAAGTTGAAAATATGTTAGAAAATGATATAATCGAAGAGTCAAATAGTGAATGGTCCAGTCCAATTTTATTAGTTCCTAAGAAAAGTAGTAACGGTAATGAGAAAAAATGGCGTTTAGTTGTAGATTACAGAAAATTGAACGAGGTTATTTGTGACGACAAATTTCCTCTACCAAATATTAATGAAATTTTAGATACGCTTACTGGAGCCATTTATTTTACTCATCTTGACCTTCATCAAGGTTACTATCAGGTAAGTTTAGAGCCTAGTAGTCGTAAATTAACAGCTTTCACTACAAATACTGGTCAATATTGCATGAAACGTTTACCAATGGGCTTAAAGATCAGTCCTAACGCCTTTAGTCGTATGATGTCTGTAGCGATGTCTGGTTTAACTTACGATAAATGTCTAGTGTATCAGGACGATCTCATTGTATTTGGAAGGAATCTATCTACCCATAACAAAAATTTAATAACAGTCATGGAGAGATTGAGAAAAGTAAATTTAAAACTAAATCCACAGAAATGTGAATTTTTAAAGAAAGAAATTCTTTATTTAGGACATTTGGTCACAGAAAAAGGTGTTTTACCAGATCCAGAAAAAACAAAAGTATTACGAAATTATCCTACTCCCAAAAATGCACATGAAGTAAAACGGTTTGTAGCATTTTGCAACTATTATCGTAAATTTATAAGAAATTTTTCGGATATAGCAATACCTTTGAATAGGTTAAGTAGGAAAAATAAACCATTTATTTGGTCCGATGAATGTCAACACGCTTTTGAATTTTTAAGAAATGCTTTAATATCGTCACCGATTTTACAGTATCCCGATTTTTCCGAAAATCATGAATTTATTTTACAAACAGATGCTTCGGGTACTGCTATTGGTTCTGTATTATGTAATAAAGATCTTAGACCAGTTGCATATGCCAGCAGACCCTTGAATAAAGGAGAGAGAAACTATCCAACTATACAAAAAGAACTTTTGGCAATAGTGTGGTCAGTTAAGTATTTCAGACCATACTTGTATGGAAACAAATTTACCATAATGTCAGATCACAAACCTTTAATATATCTTTTTAGTATGAAAGATCCATCAAGTAGATTACTTAAATTCCGATTAACTTTAGAAGAATATAAATTTAAAATAGTCTATGTGAAAGGAAGAGGCAATGTTGTGGCAGATGCTTTATCGAGAGTTTGTATAACGTCTGATGAACTTAAAGGTATGAATGAACAAGTAATGGCTGTAATGACCAGAGCGCAAAAGAAAAAGCTGAATGAGTTAAGTAAGAGTAAGAATGACGATGAAAAGAAGGATCTCAATAAATCTACTAACAATTGGACTGATCAACCAAGAGTAGTGGATATATTAAGAAAACCGTGTGATACAGTAGAGATGTGTTTGATTGAAGGCAACAAATTAAAACGATTTAGAGATAATGATATGATAACTGAAGAATTCGAATGTTTTACATTTATAGAGGGTAAAAAGACATTATACATTATCTTGATTTCAAGGCGCATTTCTCGCGAGCCGAATTTGTGCAGAAATTAAGATACTCGTATTTTTGTGAAAAGATACGTATCAATGAAGTGTGTATAATTAAAAATAACGCAAATATAGAATTTATCAAGAGTGTTTGTGATGAAATAACAACACTTAATAATTGGTCCGGACCGCGAATATGCATATTACGAGGTGTAAAAAGAATAGATGACGACAACGAAAAGACACTTATTATGAACGACTTTCATTTACTGCCATCCAGTGGTCATGCTGGAGTGCGCAGAATGATAAATACAATCAAAAGTCGATACTATTGGCCAAGTATCGACAAGGATGTCCAGGAATTTGTCAAAAAGTGTACAAAATGTCAAAAACATAAATATTTACGTAACATAAAAGAACCGATGGAAATTACCACAACAGCTTCCTCGGCTTTTGAAAAGATATATTTAGATGTAGTGGGTCCTCTAGATAGAGACGAAAATGGTAATTGTTATATATTGACTATGCAATGCGAGTTAACAAAATTTGTACAAGCTATTCCTTTGCAAAACAAAGAAACAGTGTCCATTGCAGATGCATTTGTTAGAGAGTTCATATTAAGATTTGGTATTCCGGCGACAATAGCTACAGATCGTGGAACAGAATTTATTTCTGCAACCATGGAACAGGTTTGTAAAATACTTAATATTGAAAAATTATCTTCTACAGCCTATCACCATCAGTCAATAGGAGCTCTTGAAAATGCTCACAAAACTTTGGGTGCATATTTAAGGATCCAGTGTGACAATCATACGGATACATGGAGCTATTGGTTACCATTTTGGTGCTTCAGTTTTAACAACACAGTCCATTCAGAAACAAATTACACACCATATGAACTAGTTTTTGGAAAACTTTGTAAAATACCTGATAGCATAAGAAATACCGTAGAACCATTGTATAATATAGATAATTATCCATTACAGTTAAAATACAGGTTACAATTAGCTCATGAAGATGCAAAGAAAAATTTGTTAATTAATAAACATAAACGGAAAGAAATATATGATAAGTCTGTCAATTCTGCAAAATATGAGAAAGATGATTTGGTTTTAGTAAAAAATGAAGCACGTAGTAAATTAGATGCAATATTTAAAGGTCCCTATACAGTTATAGAAGATTTAGGTTGTAACGTAAAGATAATTAAAAATAATAAAATTGAATTAGTACATAAGAATAGGACTAGGCCTTTTTGCCAATAGATTAGAATGTAAGATTTAATTTTAGATAACATTGCAATGTATAATGATAAGGATAAATTTATTTACCATTAATTTGTAATAAGTAAATTTGTGTATTAAACACTATTATTATAAAAGATGATACTTCAAATAAATATCTAGTAATAATTATGTAAAAAAAAAAAAAAAAAAGTATGTAGGTACCATTCTTTTTTTTTTCTATGTCCCCGGGAGGTGAAGTGTAAGAATAATTATGTATGCTCCTTTAGTTTAGTAAGTAAGTACGCTACTTTATAACCGTATGTATGCTTTTTTTTTTTTTTTTTTTTTTTCCGGATGGGTGATCATCAAATGACCCCCCCCACTCTGGGCGGAGCGGAGGGGAGTGTCAGACTTGTACTGACTAAAACCCATCCATGTTCCTTCTCTGCCCTTTGTGTTCCAGGGCCACGGTATCTCTTTCGAACAGTCCCGCAGCCCTGGCAGGCGTCGGCCCATGCGGACCCCTACTTGATTGCTGACATCTCTTTGAGGCGCGCGTGGAACACGAACGCGCCGTCGACACAGCCTGTCGTCATAAGACGGCCGGACGGCGAGCTAGCCCATAACTCGCCGTCCACAGGCCAGCGCCTACGGTGGTCGGAAGCCACCACGTGACCCCCGACGCCCAGGGCGTCTCCCGCGGCGGCTGGGACGTGAGGTTCTTTCCCTCTCACGTCCTGCCACCTCCTTCACTAGCATGACTGCTTCGCAGAAGGAGGTGACGGCTTCCCATTCTCTCTCGCTCCGGACCATGGCTTGAACCAAGGCCGGACGCGAGAGATTGCCGCCGCCAATCGCCGCTATGAGGACACGGCGGTGCTCCGCCCAAGCGGGGCAGACCTCCACGGTGTGCTCCACCGTGTCCTCCGGACGATCCTCGCAGTGGAAACACCCGGGCGTTTCCTCCCGCCCGATTCGGTGCAGGAACCTCCCGAAACAACCGTGTCCGGTGAGGACCTGCGTCAGACGGTAGGTGAGGGCGCCGTGGCGCCTCTCTAGCCACTCCTCAAAGAGGGGACTTATCGCCACTATGGTGGCGTGCCCTGCACGGGGTTGCGACAGTCGCTCTCTCCATGTCGCCATGAGATCACGCCGGAGGTCTGTCCGCTGAGCGGTAATTTGTCGCGGCAGCGGAGTTTCCCCCCTATATAGTGCTTCCGCGCGCCATTCATGCAGGCGCGCGAGGACTATCGCCTCCAGATCCCATGGCGGCAATCCGGCAAGGAGGCTAGCCGCCTCGCCAGAGATCGTGCGGTACCCCCGGATTAGCCTTATGGCTATCACCTTTTGGGGCGCGTTCAGGTAGTGGGCGGCTTGCCGCCTCAAAGAACGCGCCCACACCGGGGCCCCGTAAAGGGCCATGGACCGCACGACCCCCGCGTAAAGCTTCCGGCAGGAGGCGTTTGGACCCCTCAGGTTGGGCAAGAGCCGCTTGAAAGCAGCCCCCGTCCGTTCCAGTTTGGGAGCCAAACGTCGGAAGTGCTCCACGAAGTTCCACCGACTGTCGAGGACGAGTCCTAGGTATTTCAACGTCGACCCGACGCCGATGGGAACCCCTCCTGCCATCAGTAATGATCCCGACGGTGGCGCATTTCGAGGCCCATGAAAACACATGGCCTCGGACTTGTGCAATGCCACCTCGAGTCCCAATTGCCGGATCCTCTCCACAACTATCGCAACCCCGCGTGTCATGTTTTCGGCCGCCGCCTCGTGCGACCTCCCTTGCGCCAGTACCAGCGTGTCGTCAGCGTAGCAAACTACACTGACGCCGGTAGGGAGGTCGGCGCGCAGCACCCAGTCGTAACCGATGTTCCACAAGGCCGGCCCCAGAACCGAACCCTGTGGAACACCGCACGACATCTCTCGCCGGTTCCATTCTCCGCTCCGACTGGGGTAGATGACGGCTCTATCCGTCAGGTAGTCCCCGACCACGCGACGAAGGTAGGTCGGCACCCCGTGATACCGGAGTGCCTCCGCAATGCAGGTCCAGGGCATGGAGTTGAAGGCGTTGCCGATGTCAAGAGACACCGCCAAGACAACCCCGCCCCGGGACACCGCGTCCCCCGTCGTGAGGGCTCTCACGCGCATGATGGCGTCCACCGTCGAGCGCCCCTTGCGGAAACCAAACTGGTGTTCCGCAAAATCCGGCCCCATCCCTGCAAGGTGCCCGGCGAGGCGGTTGGCAATGACTCTTTCAAAGAGCTTGCCCACCTCGTCGAGCAACACGATGGGCCGGTATGCGGACGGAGAGTCCGCAGGGCGCCCTGGCTTCCGGATTAGGACCAGCTTCCCCGTCTTCCAACGAAGCGGGAACTGGCCTCTCTCCAAGCATGCGCTTAGGAGCCCTTCCAGTCGGGGCCCGAGAGCCTCAAAGGCCAGGACCCAGGCTTTGCCAGGCAAGCCATCGGGTCCCGGGGCGGTATTTCTGGCTTTCAGCCTGCGTACCGCCACTCTCAGGTCTACCCCAGTCACCTCCGGAACGTCATAGTCGTCATCGGTGTGGTCCGCTTCCGGCACCGCACGCGGTGACGGAGCCATAGGCGGGGGAGGATGCTCCCCTCGCGAAGGGAACAGAACGCTCACCACGTCCTCCACGAGCTCAGGCCGGAGACTCTGCGTTAGCGGGGGGGCCCGGGTGCGGAGTTTGTCCCGCACCATCTTGTAAGGGCGCCCCCACGGATCTCCGTTCAGAGACTCCAGCATCTCCTCGCGGGCCAAATTCTTGGCCCGCCGGACAGCCTCTTGGAGGGCGGTCTTCGCCGCTCTGTACCCCTCGTACAGCTCCGCCTCAATGGCTGCCGCATCCGGAGGGCGGATGCGGAGCCTGCGATGCCTGGCGTACAGGTGCCGCGCGGCAACGCACGCCTTGCGCAGAGACGTCAGCTCTTGCGACCACCAGTACACCTGACGCCGGGCGCTTCCTGGCCGAACTCGGGGCATTGCCACGTCGCAAATCTCGGACATGGCCTCCTGGAACCAACCCGCCTCGTTGTTGATGTCGGCAGGCCTGACCGGTGATGACACCCAGGCCTGCACGATTGAGGCACCGTATGTATGCTGAGTTTGCACTATACCTTATATGCATTATTTTATATTATTACGAGTGCATTCATTAAATAGTACTTAACCGATGTGGTCGTTTCCTTGAATAACACCCATTAGGAACCCCAACATTACACGTTGCTTAACCTTGAAGATTATAGCTCTGCGAAAATATTAAATAATATTGTTAATGTTTGAATGACATTAATCATGACAAAGGACTTTTAACTTTGTTGTTTCCTAAACAAAAGCTTGTCCATCAAAGTCAATTAACGCAATTACGTTGGTAATTGATAAACAAACAATGAAAGCTGACTTACAAATGGCTGGGACTAAAGCAGCGGGCTACACAAGGTGTACCCTTCTCTTATCAACACTATCTAGCCGCACAGGCTTTGTTAAGATGCTCCATATTGTGTAGGTCCTGATATTTTCAATCTGTTAAGGAATTTCATCACTCTCCTGCCCTTGTCTCAATATAATATATATATGGTATCAGCGGGTCTTCTTCATACACACGCCTATAAGCCTCCACCTCTGTCAACTTCTATCTAACAACTCAATTTATCAATCGTGTCTGGTTGAAATCTAAAAAGTCAAGATTGATGTTAACTGGCTCAATGCACTCAATGCACTGACCTTCAACTTAGAGATTATTTTCATAATTATCACCACGCCTTTAATCCCTGAAGGGTTAAGCAGAGTTGTACTTATAGTTCACCAACATTTCGCCACATATGTTTAAGTCCCATGTAATAGAGGACGAGCCTATTGTCATCAACCAGGCACAAATCTAAACTCCGTGGCTGCTACTGAAAAACTCCTAATGGAAACACTCAATAATACTGCTCGACCTGGGAATCAAACTCAGTATCTCATGCTGACCAGTTGCGCTTGCGACTACTAGAGCAACGAGGCATTCATAATTATGTACCTTCAATATTTCTAAACCAAAATGTTGTGCAGTACTGAATCCAGCGTTAATTGATGAGCGTAATTGTTGAACAAACACGAGCTAACTAACAAATGACTGGGGCTAAACAAGTGATCTAAACAATGTGTATCACTAATCGGCACAGTTAATCGGCCAGTATTAGGGGGTTAGACTCGGCTTTCGTCTATCGGCACGACTCGATCACAGAATAAATGGCTACAGAAGGATAGTTCCGTACAACGAGCGAAATGTACGTCGTAGGTAAGTCGATAAAATTAATCAGCGTGTGTGTTTGGTTTTTGATTAAAAGAGGGGCTGTAGTCAAATCGTTTTAAACTTGCAAACCCAGAGAATGACGACTTGTACCAAAGGCTCTCAATTCATACATTTGTACATGGATTATAAGGCGCTTTATTTAATTAAACACTTCCTCAAACGTTCACCAACGGTGTCCCTCCGTCAACGCTATTCTAGCGGCACTAGCGCGATCATAATACTATGTGAAACGCATGCCAAACGCGAGTGCGCCTGCACTCGCTGTGTGTAGGCACCTTGTACATGTGCGCTTCTTCGATTGTCCAGTAGAGCCAGCCTTTTGTGTCTATCTATTCTATGGCTTCACTATTTCGGGACCATGAAGCGATTGAATTTGGTGGAGAGCAGTGTGTGTATGGAAATAAATGGGGATGCCCCGAAAGATTGATCGTAGTAATTGGAAGTTGTGATTATTTAGAATTCTGAAAATGGTAAGATGGTAATACTGCAGTTGTGAAGAAACTTCTGAGAAGTTGATTAAATACAATAAAATAAATTTTATTTCGGACAAGCAACGTCCATAGACAGTGTATAAGTGGCAGTGGGCACACATTGCTCGCAGAACGGATGGCTGATGGGGCCGAAAAGTTCTTGAGTGGCGACCGCGAACCGGAAGATGTTGCGTTGGAAGGCCTCCCACTAGGTGGACCGATGACCTGGTGAAGGTTGCGGAGATCCGCTGGATGCGAGTCGCAAGAGACCGGTCAGTGCAGTGGACGTCTTTCGGCTGAGATAATGATGATGGTGATGAACATCCATAGAAGGTTAGTAAAAGAAACTTTTAAATTATGCTAGTTTCCATTTCTTTTTTCTTGTTTTTCCAGATGCATCTTTGAACCATATTAGCCCCAAATATAGGGGATTCGTTCCTCCCTGCTATAGTCTTCTTAGTTTAAATTTAGACTTGATTTGCCATACATAACGCAACGTTGTTGTTATGCCACGGGCATTATAAGGGCGGCAGCACTTAGTGCTTACGTACACTATGAAGAAGGCGTTTTTATGTAAAAGGTTAGCTAACAAACCGGTTGCCCGATGGAAAGTGGTTACACGCCCCCATAGTTACCATCAACACTAATGGGGTTTGCTAACGCGTTGCCAATCAAGAGGCGAAGTTTTATGTTTGCTGTAATGTAAAAAGTTTAAGGTAATAAACTCAAATCATTTAATATCTCTTCACAAACCATGCCTTATTATATACAGCTTAAAAATAAGGTATAAAACTGTTTTAAGCTTTCACGGTTTACAACTAAACTTAAGTCTAAGTGCCCCATTACTTAAAGAAGAGCACTACATGCACTAGATCATGAGACTAGATTTTGAGCTCCCGATATATGACTGCGGGTCAACCCGCGATCATGGCGCTTGCAACAGCGTCGAAATATCGGGAGCTCAAAATAATGAACAATCACGGAAGATATCCCGTAAATGACAGTATAAGTTTAAGGTACAAAAGTTTGTGCTAGACTGGTGTCTGCACTTGGTATACCTGATCATTAGACAATGGAATACTACGGAAAGGAGGAATAGGCAACTACAGGCCTACCGTTTGACTGGGATGGTATCCGGGGTAGCTGCTCGTTGACACCCGTATAACTAGAATGAGCAACACATCACCACGACAATTCAAAGGTGATGCTGAGTTTGACTATTTCGGCACAAATGGAGGTCCCTACCACATTTTCCGTACATTTTCATTCATAAATAGCTCCCAATCAATGGATTTTCCTTTGTTCACCAACCTCTTCGAACCATCCTATCATTCACTACCCCAAAGTAATAGTCTGCCATTCCGTGACGTAGCTGCACTCTGACGTCACTCCGGAAGCCACCGCCGCGTCCGGGCGCAGCACCCGCATCGCTCCGGACCGCACCGGATCGCAGCGGACCGCACTATGCATCACGGCCCTAACACCCGTTTGATTTACTAGCGGCCACGTGTCACACGCACACGCCGCAATCGGCATTTATCGTGCCGTAAATAAACCGGAAAGGGTACTTACGTTTAAATCTATAGTAATCTCGGATTTGGGAGTTTATTCGTGATCCGGAGCCATGGTCACGCTCAGTATTTATCGTGATCCGATATCTGCCCGGGTGTAGCAATCAATACCGGATCAATTAATGTTGAAACAGATAAGTTCGTGTGTGATGCTTTTAGTTGAAATGGAAAATGATAACTGATATCCATCAATTATTACTTTGTTCATCAGTTACTAAAATATTGTAATTCAATTATCATTTAGAATTCTTCGCGTCAATTTTGAAATACTGTGTAAAACATATGAACAATTTTATAACGCGAAAAACATAATATTCCGCCTGCTTTTTTCGCGTATCATTTCGCAGTATATTAATAAAACAGGCGGGAGTATCAAAAATCCCTGTGTTAATTATCACTATCCATCACAACGCCATACTGCACACAGAATATTTATCACGCAAGTTATTGAGTAGCGTTGCCTTACAGGAATGCCTTTATCCAGCGGTAAGTGGCTATAGAAACCAATTCTGTACACTACAGAGAAAATTCCTTACAGATTAGAATTTCCTAGGCCTTTCTGTCTCGATCGAACACTGGACAAAGGAAGCCGAATAGTTTCGATCTCTTAGGTTCCTTTACTTAAGTACATCTTGGTTTATATTGCTAATACGGTTAACTTTAAGAATACTATAGTACACACTACGAGTAGGTAATGTCATTCGTATTCATTGAAGTATTTTCTAACGAAGTTAGGAAACATATAAAGTGTAAACATATACAAATGCGATATACCAATACATGTTTGAGAATTACAGCTTGTATTTCAGATTTTCTGTACTAAACTTGGCAATCAATCCGAATTGCCAAGTTGGCTTGAAACAAATAGAAATAGATCCAACCTCCACTGCCTCCTTTTTGCCCGTGTAAACTCAATTCAGTCACTTCAGTTACAAACTTATATTTAAATCCTAGTTTTTATCACACATTTAAAAGTTGAGCAAACGTCTTCTCATATTCTTCACTCTACTAACACCAGCCACAAAACTTCGCTGATTACAAAGCAACATCTACTCTAAACTAGGCAGCCTTACAGCTTAACTTTTAAAACCAACAATTTTTCATCATAACTGCGTCTGACAGTGTGTCAGCGAGCTAAATGAGCTCCCATTGCGGCAGCCTCATTAGACCTCCACATAACAAACTCAACAGCGACCATAAACTGCGGAGTAAATGCATAAGCCGTGTCGAGAGTCCCGCTCGCCTTCAGATGATATCAGGATAAAATGTTTTAAGTAACTTACCATGTAGGTTTTCGGCATAAACATTTTAGGGTTGTAAAATGTAGATGTAGAATTTTCTTAAGAGAAATGGGAGGTGTCATGTGTGTAAGTGGTTTTGGTAAGATTGTAAGTTTTTGTTCTTAGGTCGCAGGAAACTATGTCTAGCTACATGAGACGGGCTCGTGTTGTGGTTAAAAAACATTGCCCTCTTGGGGCAGGAGGGTAAAAAGTAAGGTTTGTATTTGTAACGAGGCTGAACAGGATGTGTTGGACTTACTTAACAACCGAGAACGCTGTTTATAGCATTTTACTGTGCTACGAAAGGAATTCGACCTGGTTGTTAATATTGAAACTTATATAATTACATAAGTACAGTTTACAGACTAAATTACATTAAACTATGAAAAATATTTAATGTTTTACTGTTATTTTTTTGATTAGGTCCCTACTATCTATATATATATTTATCGATCTTTGAATTTTATATTATTTTAGTTTTCTTTAAAGAAACAAGCTTTGATGGACGACTGTAGTTTCAAAGAATATTTAAATATTCAAGTATTAAGTATTATTTAGTTTTTAAATTCAAAATACTTTAAAATATGAATGGTAATCTCTGGGAAAATATAGGCATCAGAGTATTAACTGAAGATAAATATTTAAAGAAAGAGGGTTTCAAAAACGGTATAACTTTAATACTCATTTAGTACTTCTAAATACAAATATATAAATAATAAATTATACTTTCATTGAAATCAAAACAAGGAAATTGCATTAAAAACAGCCAGTAATGTATGAAATTTTAGCCGAGCCGAAAATAAAAAATTCGCAACAAACAGCTATTATATTAATCAAAAACTCACTAATTACAATAAAACCAATATTATTTATTCTAAACTCAATCGATATGGGAGCCATTTAGTCGAAATTTTTACGATCAATGCCCTAAACAAATTTAATTTTATCTCGATACGGAGAACTTTCAGATTGAGAGCACAGAATAAACTGTTACAGAAGGGCAGCTCCATAAAACAAGTAAAAACAGACACGTATGTACTAAGGAGTTTTCAATCGAAGAAGTGCAACACGCATGTTTGGGTCGGTAAGATTAGTTACAGCAGCCCCAATCAGCAGGATTAGAGGCGATACAGAATATTATCGTTCGGAAATAGATCGCTCGGCTCAACTCGAAATGTGTCGATCCAACCCGAAACAATAATTCCAAACGGACATGGCCGATTAGCGCAAACCAAATGAAAGCCGAATATGTGTAGTAATTGCTTCGGGATAGCCGCCGCCGCTGCCGAATCAAACATAATTATGACAGTTGCCAGTACATACGCAGAGTGCACACGGACTTTGTTATGCTCGTTCTATGCAGGTCTTCTGTACCTCTTTACTCCATGTTGGCGTTGTCCCAAACAGTGTAGGGGCGCAATTAGAAAGTTGGTTCGCAACGACAAGTCAATAAACGGGGAGACGAGAAGGGCTAATAAAAGGTGTAATGATTGACAAAAGGCCTTTCTTTCACTTTTATCTTTGGATCGAGGCTTTCATCCCGAATGCCGTGAAGTTGAAAATGATTTAAAAATAGCTGTCTCTTTGTGTTGGGAGGTCCTTGCTTAAAATGCTGGTCAATAAAAACTTTTTCGGGTGATTTAGGATTTTTTCTGTGTAAGTGATTTATTAAAATAAGGCTCTTTGTCCATGAGACACAATGCGTAGTCAGAAGTCTCAGTACTCATATTTCAATGGCTGTACTGACGCAATCGATCACAAGATAGTTCATAACGCGTTAGTAACTGGTGTACTTTCCCTCCATTAACCAGCTAACATTGATGATAACAAATTTTCATAGGGAACTATCGATCATTATAATTTTTTACGTACCATAAAACTGCACGGAAAAACAACTTGAAGAGCTGCGTGCCTCAGTTGGGACACAAAACAATTAGCCACTAGATTCAAACGAGCAGCTTATTGCTTTATTAGGAAGAGTCCTGGATGTCTATTCTCTAAGCACGTTGTTTCGACCGAAATTAAGAATGAAAAGAAAGAAAATATATTTATTTGTCGCAGAGACTACGGGCGGGGGGGAATTACGGGCGTTTCCTACTCCGAATGACACGGACCTAAGATTAGTTAGGGGCCCCGAACTAAAAATGAAGAAGAAAACGATTGGACAATGGGCACTGCCAAAGTATTTTCAAAACTTGTGAAACCGTCAATAATAGGGAGTAGGATTAATTTCGAAGTTTCGAACTACTTTCGGACGGGCACGGAACTTCGTTGACGGACTTGGAGAGTAGACCCCCTGGTATGGACACCGCGGTTTAGCAAGCATTGGTCGGTATGTGTAGCTGGGGGGAAACCGTTGACCTTAACTTTTTGACTGCCATAGTCACATATAAATGACAAGCAAGCGCGTGCCCTGTACGCCAAACGACACAAATATGTGGCAAAATGGTACGTTAAAGAAGTACAGTCGCCAGCACATGAAGTTACCACAAACTGTCATATATCTACAAATGATTTTAAACCATAAAATGTTGATGGTTAAGTTCAAAATCGAATGAGAAAAATTGACAGTTTGTGGTAACTTGATGCACTGTCGACTGTACCTAGCGTAGGCTGGATGTGGAAGGCGAAGGACTAAGCGTAATGACACAGTTTGGGAGAGACTTAAACCCAGTTGTGGATGCTGACTTGATAGATTGTTTTATTCCCACTAACCCGTCCCAAAGCAATGTTACACGTACCCATTGTTTAGTTAAACGGCGGGGTACAATGTAGTTACATTTACTCGTATCTAAATTACTGCAACAATTTGCGTTGTTATCGCGTCAATAACCAAATAGCCCGGCTCTGTGAGCTGTGTCAATTATACAAACTGTAATTTGTATGGACACCGACAGTTCATTTGATTTTATCGACACAAGTGTATTGCTCGTAATATTTCATCCTATTTTAAGGAATTATGTAATCAATTTTAGTTACAAAGTTCAATAGGCAAGTTACAAGAAACCCACGTTTTCTTCTTTTTGATTAGATAGGTATAAGTATCAGTGCTAATTAAGTTTCTATTCCAACTATTACCCGACTGCGGCGAAACCCAAAAGGAGGGTTATTTTTCTAATACTAGTAGTTGCGCGCCACCTTCGTTTGCGTAAAATTATTATAAAAATATTACTTTCCTTTTTGAATCGGATTGTGTTACCAATTTCAAGGGTTTTAATTTTTTTTGCACGGAACCCTAATTCTTATTCTAAAATAAAAGTGGCCTAATTTACTTCTTATAACATCAGCTATCTGCCAGTAAAAGTCCCGTAAAAATCGGTACAGCCGTTTTGGAGATTAACCGGAATAAACAGACAGACAAATATTA
The DNA here is from genome assembly GCA_910589295.1 of Noctua janthe. NCBI lineage: Eukaryota > Metazoa > Arthropoda > Insecta > Lepidoptera > Noctuidae > Noctua > Noctua janthe. Next base: position 1,273,168 of record OU342559.1, read on the forward strand.
AAAAAACTGTGTTTTGTTATAAGTGGCGTACTTTCATAATATGCATTCAGTAAAAATCTGTTATTTTGAAGTTGACACTTCAATTTTATTTATTTTTAATAAGTGTTTTATTTATTTGTGATATGTAGTTGACTCGTTGGTTACCTCAAAACCGTTGCCTTTAAAAGTTAATTGGTTTTATTGCAATCTTTTAGCATTTCTCAAGAAGCTTACACAAAGGTGCTACGACTTTAGAAACAATACGTCTTCTCTCGCAAATTCTAAAATACATCTCGAACATTTGAAATATTCTGAAATATTCCTATCGTCAAAGAATATAGAGCGACATAGCGTCACAATTTGATTGTAAAGATGGCCGCGGGTGACGCAACAAAAGTAAAGGCTTTCAACCAATTCACGACAACCTTTTACGATATTGAGATGTTACAGGACAGATGAAGAGACTCACAGAGTTATATTTATTGGAGGAATAAATACATGTTCTCGTTCGTAATTTTAATGTCAAATGTCAAAATTCTACTCAAGTAGAGTGGGTTTGGCATTCGAAATAATCATTCAGCTTAAGTGTAATGATACCGAAAAAAACGTTACTCAAAGAAAATACGTTCCAGAATTTGTGATTTGAGAAAATTAAAATAAAATGGCGCTTGCGGCCACTAGTGCAAGCACGACTGCTGAGCAAGAGGTCCTGGGTTCGATTCCCGGATCAGGCAAAGTGTTATTGTGTTTTTTAAGCGGAATTTCTCAGTAGCAGCCATGGAGTCTGATCTGTGGTTAATTGCAATGGGCTCGTCCCTATTACATGGGACTTTAACATAACTGGCAAAATTTGGTTTGTATTATACTATTAGGTACACCTCCGCCTAACCCTTCGGAGATTACAGGCGTGATGTTATGTCTGTATGTAAAATACAATGGCATTGTAGAGAATTGAACGTAGTATCGTAACAAAAGATCCTACCTTGTAATTTGTATGTATTTTCTTGCAAATAAACATTTTTGATTTGATTTGAAAAACGCACAAAATTCTAAATGCCCAAGACGAATCCACCTTCCTCCACACACGTACGCTACTGTTACTGATGTGCAAAAACCCAGCCATCGCCAAAACAGGAAATGGCCTCCTAAACACACAAGTCCTATACCATAGTGCTCATTACTATTCCTGTTAAGCTCTCCAACTTGGCCCTCCGCAAACCTATCTAACGTTTGGGCCAGGAGTGAATTAACAATCAATAGTTACCACCCACCCTCTTAGATTTAAACTCAATCAATCAAAGGCTTACCTACGCCTATTGCCAACTGCCTCAGTGGTCTAGTGGTAGCAAGCGCCACTGCTGAACATGTGGACCTGGATTCGATCAAAGTGGTGTAACAGCCACGGAGTCTGGTTGTACGGTAGTTGTGGCAATACTCTAAGAGGTGTACCTATTTGTAAATGAGGCTTTACACTTAGGTACACCTCTGCCTAACCTTTCGGGGATCATAGCTTTGATGTTATGTTATGTTAGCGAACCAACTAAGATTTGAACTCCGATTTAATCAATCCTATTGCCAACACTCAAGTAATAAGATCCTAAATATACAAACAAAAAGTACCCGCCATTAAATCCAAACGGTCCCATTCCAATATTATATTTCAAAAATAAATTCCGCCGCGTTCCAACTTCGATAATGTTCGTAATTCCGATGATAGCCGAACATGACGTATAGAGGGTCGTAACTTGCCGAAGTTACACGATCGTGCTGTGACGTAACGGCGGCCTTGTAACATTATTTTTTATCTGCAACTTTCGGTTGTAAATCAAATAAAAAAAGTATTTCTTTCTTCCTGTGAGCTGAATTCACTTTTTCAGTTTGTTTATTTGTACGAGTTTTACTTTTAGTTTTATAGGGTGGTTCAAAATAGAAGAAGAATTTTGACGACTAATCCGAAAAAAATAAAAGCCAAATTCAGCGAAGGGTAGACTATTACGTTTCCATTAGGCTTTGATCATATAATGTTTAATGTAGTTTGTAGGTACATTATGTAAACCACAGATACATCATTATTAGCGATCTGTTTACCATCGATTAAGGCTTTACGTATGTTACATTCAGTTACCCATTACATACCGTGTTTCCTCCGTGCCTCGGAAAGTATTTTAAGCCGTTGGTCCCGGCTGTCATTTGTAGATGTCTGACAGTCCTTACAGGTAGTCGGTGGCTCGAAAGTCTGACAACCAATCTTACCAAAGGGTATATAATTACTCAATACTAATTGGGTGGTGGAGGTCAGATAGGCAGTCGCTTCATTCACTGCATCCGGATGCATCCGGTTAAACTGGAAATCGACCACAAAATAGTTGTGAAAAGGCTAGGCAGGTGATGGCAGATGATGTATGCTATATTCAGTTATTGCTAAAATGCTCGCACTTTCAAAGCAAATCTAAACCAGCAAGCACACAATGGACCGTATTATGAACCCGTGTCATTCGTACAAATCTCTGGTTGAAATGGAGGGATATGTGCCCGAAGCACCGGATTACCCCATGTCCACATGTCCGCATGTCCGCAAGTCCTTGAGGGTAAGCTGCGTTTGCATTCGCGTGCTTGAGTGATGTTACTGTGACGCTGTGTCATGTGCGAGCTACTTTCACTTCTGTTCAGAATTTTATATAGGAAATACTACAAAGGCGATATGGAAATTTTAGCTTGGAGAACTCAGTAAAATTCAATAGTCTTGGTTTCTTATTTTATAACACTTTTATTTTAAAATATTCGTATTCATAGACGTGACATTAACAGATTTCAGTTTAATATAGGATATCATCACGCCTGTAATCCCCGAAGGGTTAGGCAGCGGTGTACCAATAGTAAACCCACATTTCGCCAGTTATATTGTCCCAGTCCAGTGTATTAAGGGGCTAGCCATCTACCGAGCAAAATCCTGAATCCGGGCGGTTACTAAGAAATTTCTAATGGAAAAACCTAATAACAATTCGCTCGACCCGGCAATCAAATCCAGGACTTCATGTTCAGCAGTAGCCCTTGACGGACCTCGAAGCCAAGCAAGCACCCATTTCTGCCCCGCTTGGGCGGAGCACCGCCGTGTCTTCGTAGCGGCGATTGGCGGCGGCGATCTCTCGCGTCCGGCCTTGGTTCATGCCATGGTCTGGAGCGAGAGGGAATGGGAAGCCGTCACCTTCTTCTGCGAAGCAGTCATACTAGTGAAGGAGGTGGCGGGACGTGAGCGGGTAAGAGCCTCACGTCCCAGCCGCCGCGAGAGACGCCCTGGGCGTCGGGGGTGACGTGGTGGCCACCGTAGGCGCGGACCTGTGGACAGCGAGTTATGGGTTAGCTCGCCGTCCGGCCGTCTTATGACGACAGGCCGTGTCGACGGCGCGTTCGTGTTCCACGCGCGCCTCAAAGAGATGTCATCAACCATGTAGGGGTCCGCATGGCCTATGCCTGCCAGGGCTGCAGGACTGTTCGAAAGAGATAACGTGGCCCTGGAACACAAAGGGCAAAGAAGGAACATGGATGGGTTTTAGTCAGTAGAAGTCTGACACTCCCTTCCGCTCCGCCCAGAGCGGGGGTGGGGGCGGGGTCATTTGATGATTTCCCATCCAAAAAAAAAAAGCAAGCACACCGATCTTATTTGTCAATTATCAGTTGCTGACTCGTTCTTGTTCACAATCTTAAGTTAAAATAAAATAGCACTTCATTACAAAAACAAACACACACCTCACCACTTCAAAACTTCCGATCCATCGTTCCAAAACTGTCCCAGGTTGATCCTAGTTAAAACCCAGCACTGCACCTGTCTCCCGATTCTTTTATTAAAACCGGCTTCGAGATGCAAGTCGTTCGACTTCGGCGGCTTCCGTCGGCTTCCATTAGCCGGAGCCGGATATTGAGGTCGATACGTGACCCACCCCGGAGACTCCTCACGAACGCCTTCCATAGTAAAAGCTTTCGAAGATATATCTCGAGTCGGTGCGGTTAATTCGTTTCTTTGTTTGAATGTTTTTGTTAATTGATAAAAGATGTATAGTTTTTTTTTTGTGGGTAAAATCTGCTGGGTCCTTGCATTACTTTACTTGTTTACGTCGTTTATCAGATGATTTTTTCAAACCTATGAAGCATAGCAGCAGCATACAGCATAATCAGCCTATAATATTCCCACTGCAGACATACGGCCTCCTCTCCATGAGAGGGAATGGGCTATAATCCACCACGCGGGCCCGGTGCGGGTTGGTAGAATATCACATGTCTTAGAATCTTTGGTTCTAGGACATGCCGGTTTCCTCACGATGTTTTCCTTCACTGTTTTTGAGAGCAGTGGTGATGACATAAATTACACAAAGTAATGCGCCTGCCTGGGTTCGAACCCACGACTTACTGTTCATAAGTCGGGGCTGCCACCACTGGGCCACTGCTGCTATCAGAAGCAATATATTTCGAAAAAAATACGATTGCTTTTGAAAGGCATTATGCAAAAATAGTGATTTTTTCGTGCTGTTTGAAAATTTTTTTTATTTTGTCAGGAGCTGTGTGAAGGAGCCTTGATTTGTTCTGATGGCATAAGATAAGTTTGATATGTACCTTTCTGTTACATGAGACTTTATTATAATTGGCCAAATTTGAAATGTCTGAACCCTATACCTTTGCCTACCAAGAATACAGGTTGAAGATATATTCTACGAAATGAGATGGGTGTACCACAAATACCTTCGCGGAAACAACGGCGCGTGAATATTTGGTGTCTAAGGCCGAAATAAAACCTTATTATTTAAAAAAATACGAATCTTCTTTTTATGAACCAAACAATTACAGAGCGACACTATTTTGCCAATAACGAAATACGAGGAAAAACTAAATTCTGGAATTTCGGCCAAAGAATTCAAAGTAATACGTACAGCCAATAAATGCTCGCTTTGGTAGAATCCCTCGCTTCTTTTTAAATTTTGGATTTTACTGCGAAGTTTACAGCTTCCAGGAGGAGCCGACACGCTGTATTTCCACAAAGCTAGACTTTAAAAGAACCCGTAAAATGTCATATTGAAGAATTTTGCTTGGAACATTGCAAATTGGTATGACAAATATGTTCAGTCTAGATTGAAGATAAAATGTTTGTCAGCTGTTATTGCAAAATAAAGTAGGTAACATAGATTCACAAGTATATTTTGTCCAAAACGAATCTCCGTCGCTATCTTGGTTTTTCAAAAGTTCCTGTCTCTGTGTGCAATAACTGTGACAAAATATGTATTATAACAGTATGTATGTATTTTTTTGTAATTGTACCTTTTTTATTTTGTTTTTATCGGATGGGAAATCATCAAATGACCTCACTCTGGGCGGAGCGGAAGGGATTGTCAGACTTCTACTGACTAAAACCCATCCTTTGTGTTCCAGGGCCACGGTATCTCTTGAGAAATTAATAAAAAAAAAACAGTAAAGACTCTTTAACAATCGTACGACAGAAGGAACAAGAAGAAGAAGAGAAGGCACTGTATCGTATTGTACTGATGTCCACAACTCAACGTCCGAAGCGCGTATTTAGCGTAAACGCGTTTCAAAATTCTATCTCCAAGCCAAATGAACCGCAGCGTTATAATTTCAAGATCCAACGTAAAATACAAACACATATGCTCATTTGCATGAAAAGCTCATCCATCAATTCTATTAACAACACATGCATTCATCAGCCTGCATACAGTATTTGCCTCCACCTCGAGCAGCATGCCACCACCTAAGAAACGGTCTCAGCCCAAAGTCACGGTGTGTTCGCCTTTTGATGGCCTTACCCCGAAGACACAAAAGCAGTCGCGGGAGCACTCAGTCTGATTGTATCTGGAACGTGTCTTTGTTAGCATCCTGGTACAGGAAGCAGGTGATCTCAGAAGTTCCGGCTGGTTACGAAAAGGTGGCTGAGGATTACGTGACGTATAGCTCGCTGCAACCTAAATAAGTAGAGCTAGGATGGCGGTAGCAATACTTCAAGTGAATAAGTTAGCTTAAATGTAAATGACAATAAAAAACACTAGCCAAATGTTAGTCGGAGTCGCAAACTAAGGGTTCCGCACGAGCAAAACTCAACTTAACTGGCGAGCTACTACGGTTTCAGATATACAGGCCTGAGACAGACATATCTTAGATTAATAATAGGGTTCCATTTGCACTCTTTCGCTACGGAACCCCAAGAAGCCAAGCAACATAAAAAGCCACGATAAGCCAAATAGCCTAGATACCAATACAAATAGTGTACTAAAAGAGTAACCATGGAGTTTCTTACCGATTCTTCTCTATAGGAAACGACCAACCCCTACCGTGCACCTTTTTGTCGACGTTTTATAAGTGCCCATCTAGGCCTATGTGAAATAAAATATTTGATTTTGATTTTTGATTTTGTACTTGAAATCTTGGTACTGTTTTCTTCAACACTTATCATCATCATGATCTCCTGCCCTTATCCCAATATGGGATCGGAGCTGCATGTCTTCTTCTAAACTTCTCTTTTAGTCGTCTGTTCATGAGTCACCACCTTTCTTGCCATTATCATCTTTCACACAGACTATCCATGTCTTCCCATGCTCTTATCCACATTCATGCTCAAAACTTTCTTCACGACATTTTTCTTCTTCCTCCGCACCATATGACCGTACCATCATAACTGATTACCACACAACCGACAAGTTCATTCTTTAGTCTGTAGTCGAACTTCTGCACTTTCTTGTCGACTGCAATCGCCGTCAGTGTTAGCCTCAGTGCCTTAGTGCCAAAGCCTGTGTTTGGTCATACAATTCACTTAGCTCTCAAGTAACCAACTTGTTTGGGGGCACCCTCGATAGGATGCGCTTTTGTTTTCCGTTGGAGTTGTGGTAAGAGTGCGATATTTTGGGGTCAATTTAAAAGTCGTGGGAACGTTGATCCTAAGAATGACTTTTCTTTACATTGATTAAACAGTCGGTACGTTTCCGTTCTTCGTTTTTGGGTGACTACTGAAAATTTGTGGTTTGTTATTGAGTACCCGAAGCACAGCATCATGCTGAGTGCCTACTCATCACAGTCACGCAGTCACAACGTGTAGTTGCCGGTTATTTGTGTTCCGTGCTCGTAATTTGGTATCACATTTGTTTTAGTTTACTTTAAAGGCCTCTAATTTTCTAAATTCAAGATTACTTTTTTTTATAAGCTCGCGTGAAATAGTTTGCTTTCTATTAAAGAAAAACTATTTTGATAGGCAAAATGGTTAAACAAAGCTCTATTCGCAAGATTTTTTCAACAGGACAAATTCGAAAATCGTTGCGTGCGTTTAATACCCTCTTAAACAACACAAATACAGGCTTAATCGTGGACTGAATGTTTCTATCCCGTCTCTAAATACTGGCATTAGTGCCCACTGTGCAATTCTACTGAAATATACTACGCGTGCAGCGCTTCAGCGAACTAAAATGCAATGAACGCTAAACGCTATTCAGGCGCATTACTTGATGGCGCTTCAATGGAACGCTGGATTGTTCGAGTTTTGTATTGTTGAGGACATTATTGTTGTGTGGTGAGTTTAATTATTGCTTTTGTATGGATTATTGATAAATTTAATAATGCTTTTATTGGTAGAAACACAACCAGGCTGATGGTCATCGCTTTCATATTTCACCAACGATTTTCTATAGGACTGGCATAGAGTTATAGCAATAGTCAATCCAATAGATTTTTGTCTTTCGCAACATAGTAAGGGTGTGGGTGTGGTCAAACGAACCGGACCGGACGCCGGACGTCCGACTTTAACAGATAATATACTACGTCCCTGCCACGTTTCTGTAGCGTGTCAGGGATGTTCGCAGCAGCGCGTACAGGTGACTTCTTTGCAATTTTGCGTAAAAGATCTGCATCACTACTGCGCCGGATGACAACAGTCTCCAGAGCATTGATGCCAGCAAGACTGAAGGCCACCTGAAGGGGCACCTGTCCCGGGCCCCCCCGCTAACGCAGAGTCTCCGGCCTGAGCTCGTGGAGGACGTGGTGAGCGCTCTGTTCCCTTCGCGAGGGGAGCGTCCTCCCCCGCCTATGGCTCCGCCACCGCGTGCGGTGCCGGAAGCGGACCACACCGATGACGATGACGACGTTCCGGAGGTGACTGGGGTAGACCTGAGAGTGGCGGTACGCAGGCTGAAAGCCAGAAACACCGCCCCGGGACCCGATGGCTTGCCTGGCAAAGCCTGGGTCCTGGCCTCTGAGGCTCTCGGGCCCCGACTGGAAGGGCTCCTAAGCGCATGCTTGGAGAGAGGCCAGTTTCCACTTCGTTGGAAGACGGGGAAGCTGGTCCTCATCCGGAAACCAGGGCGCCCTGCGGACTCTCCGTCCGCATACCGGCCCATCGTGTTGCTCGACGAGGTGGGCAAGCTCTTCGAAAGAGTCATTGCCAACCGCCTTGCCGGGCACCTTGCGGGGATGGGGCCGGATCTTGCGGAACACCAGTTTGGTTTCCGCAAGGGGCGCTCCACGGTGGACGCCATCATGCGCGTGAGAGCCCTCACGACGGGGGACGCGGTGTCCCGGGGCGGGGTCGTCTTGGCGGTGTCTCTTGACATCGCCAACGCCTTCAACTCCATGCCCTGGAGCTGCATTAGGGAGGCACTCCGGTATCACCGGGTGCCAACCTACCTTCGTCGTGTGGTCGGGGACTACTTGACGGATAGGGCCGTCATCTACCCCGGTCAGAGCGGAGAATGGAACCGGCGAGGGATGTCGTGCGGTGTTCCACGTGCGATAGTCGTGGATAGGATCCGGCGATTGGGTCTCGAGGTGGCATTGCACAAGTCCGAGGCCATGTGTTTTCATGGGCCTCGGAATGCGCCGCCGTCGGGATCCCTACTGACGGCAGGAGGGGTTTCCATCGGCGTCGGGTCGACGTTGAAGTACCTAGGACTCGTCCTCGACAGCCGGTGGAACTTCGTGGAGCACTTCCGACGTTTGGCTCCCAAACTGGAACGGACAGGGGCTGCCTTCAAGCGGCTCTTGCCCAACCTGAGGGGTCCAAACGCCTCCTGCCGGAGGCTATACGCGGGGGTCGTGCGGTCCATGGCCCTTTACGGGGCCCCGGTGTGGGCGCGTTCTTTAAGGCGGCAAGCCGCCCACTACCTGAACGCGCCACAAAAGGTGATAGCCATAAGGCTAATCCGGGGGTACCGCACGATCTCCGGCGAGGCGGCTAGCCTCCTTGCCGGATTGCCGCCATGGGATCTGGAGGCGATAGTCCTCGCGCGCCTGCATGAATGGCGCGCGGAGGCACTACGTCGGGGGGAAACTCCGCTGCCGCGGCAAATTGCCGCTCAGCGGACAGACCTCCGGCGTGATATCATGGCGACATGGAGAGAGCGACTGTTGCAACCCCGTGCAGGGCACGCTACCATAGTGGCGATAAGTCCCCTCTTTGAGGAGTGGCTAGAGAGGCGCCACGGCGCCCTCACCTACCGCCTGACGCAGATCCTCACCGGACACGGTTGTTTCGGGAGATTCTTGCACCGAATCGGGCGGGAGGAAACGCCCGGGTGTTTCCACTGCGAGGATCGTCCGGAGGACACGGTGGAGCACACCGTAGAGGTCTGCCCCGCTTGGGCGGAGCACCGCCGTGTCCTTGTAGCGGCGATTGGCGGCGGCGATCTCTCGCGTCCGGCCCTGGTTCAAGCCATGGTCCGGAGCGAGAGGGAATGGGAAGCCGTCACCACCTTCTGTGAAGCAGTCATGCTAGTGAAGGAGGTGGCGGGACGTGAGAGGGAAAGAACCTCACGTCCCAGCCGCCGCGGGAGACGCCCTGGGCGTCGGGGGTCACGTGGTGGCTCCCGGCTACCGTAGGCGCGGGCCTGTGGACGGCGAGTTATGGGCTAGATCGCCGTCCGGCCGTCTTATGACGACAGGCCGTGTCGACGGCGCGTTCGTGTTCCACGCGCGCCTCAAAGAGATGTCAGCAACCGAGTAGGGGTCCGCATGGGCCGATGCCTGCCAGAGCTGCGGGACTGTTCGAAAGAGACAGCGTGGCCCTGGAACACAAAAGGCAAAGAAGGAACATGGATGGGTTTTAGTCAGTACAAGTCTGACACTCCCTTCCGCTCCGCCCAGAGTGGGGGGGGTCATTTGATGATTTCCCATCCAAAAAAAAAAAAAAAAAAAAAAAAAAGGGGCACCTGTCCGCAGTGCATGTACTGTTGCCAAGTGTTTCCAGAAGATGGCATAATTAAATGTTATTGTTAAAGTGAATTGTTTCTATTTATTATGTGTCTTAGTTGATTATACTAACTCGTTAAGGAATACTAACAATTTTATGACCCTGGCACCCTGCCATAAAGATAAGTAAATAAAATAAATAAATAAAATATCTGTCCAAGTCCGGTGTCCGTAACTAGTCCAGTCCTGTCGGTTTGACCGTACTTTTATCGCTGACAGAATGATACTGTCTCTAGGTCCTCAGATAAGTTCCCTTTCAGTAAAATTAGAATGATCAAAAAACATAGGTACCTACATAACTGTAGGACCGTATACCCCGAGGGTATTATACCCACATTACGCCAGTTTATCAAATTATAATCATAATTAAAAGATAAAAATCAAGGGAGGCTGGGGAAACGAACATCCACTTCATCACGTAGATATTTAGTATAAATTATACGCGGGATATCCTGCCGTTACCAGCTTATGTATTACATCAAAATAAAGGCTCCAATAAGCGGCAACTGTCAGCAACGTAGATGAAATAAGACTAGATTTTCTGTTTGCCTTGGTATCTCAGCTAAACACGTGTTTCGGATGCCGGGCGGTAAAATCAAATATAAGTACGGGGAAAATCCGCTCTATTTAGCTCAAATTTTGCCAAACCAAACACGCCTACCACACCACACACACACCTACTTAGTTCAGCGATGTTAGTTGCGGCACAAACCGAATGAAATCCGTACATGGTCGGCTTTCTTGTTAAACTGACTGCCTCGGTGGTCGAGTGGTCGCAAGTGCACCTGCTAAGCATGACGTCCTAGGTTCGATTTCCAGGTCGGGCAAAGTGTTATTTGGTTTTTGTATCTGGAATTCCTCAGTAGCAGCCACGGAGTCTGGAGTTGTGCCCGGTTGATGGCAATAGGCTCGCCCCCTATTACATGTGACTTAATCATAACTGGCGAAAAGTGGGTGTACTATTAGGTACACCTCTGCGTAACCCTTCGGGGATTACAAGATGTATGTATGTTATTTTCTAGTTAAAAAATTACATAGGTACTGCCGAATTAAATGTACCAACTCAAAGAAATAGGTGTGTGTGACACCCCGCACTTTTAAAAGAGGTCAATTCCCGGTTGAAGATAAAAAGATCTACGCTGACAAAGCAAAAATCATAGAAGCCATTTTAATATTTAAAAGGACAATAGATTCTAGTAAGTAGGTATGTATTTGTATATTCACACATTCAAAAGCATCTTTATAAATTAAACAAAAGGCCGCTGAACAAATCGTGTTTGTTAAAAGACATCCTTCGTAAGCTGAGCTCCTAGTCCCCCCAGTGGTACGAAGATATTATCATATTTTGTACAAATATAAACAGAACTGCCCTCTTGGGCTGTTTCCTATGAAAAAATAAATTGGTGTCGCGGACTATATTGTTAGGATATGCCTACACTATGGTATGGAAAAAAGTGTTGATAGGATATGGTAATCATAGGAAATTGTAAGAGCTGACTATGAAAAGAAATCTCTGATACAGAATGAACAAAGATTGAAATAGCTTGTTTTCAGTGTTTTTCCAATGTTATTAAAGTTACAGTGCAGTTTTAACAATATTGGATCTACTGAGAAGAAAAAAGTACGTATAAGAATTACACTCGATTTTACGACGGCTATAATTTTAATATCTTTCATTAAAAGCAGACTCTTACCTACCTTTCTAAAATTATTTTATATTTTATTAAAATACCCTAGTGGAGACTCTGTACCCTTACAGAGAATCTAGTGATAGTTTAAATATGAAAATTAACCGTTTGCTCAGGTTCATAACTTTAAAAAATAAGGTATTCAAATAATAGAAAATAATTCTACATGAATTATTTTCTTACTTATATTTTTCCAACACACAAAATCAAATACACTTTACAATCAAAACACAACTGTGGTTCTAGTACACGATTTCTCGACGTCTGATGCACGAAACTATGATTGGTTAGTCGTGCCATAAATCTACGAACTCAGCCGGTACCACAGTAGTCAAAATAATACTTTTAATATTAGAATCAAATATAATTTTAACAAACCCAATTGGATAAAATGTGGTATAATTTACTCTTGACAACACTAGATAAAATATTGCATTATGTTTTAATTAAAAATGATCGTCCTAAAAGAGGCAAGCGTACAATCTAACTGAAAAGTAATACCTGGTACTTGAGATTCTATTGATACCAAGAATACTCATTCAGAAATTGTCCGTATCCTTTACATACAAAACTGAAGTATTCGAACATAAATAATGATGAATCCGTACTGGAGACTGGAGTACGTATTCCAATCATTAAGAAAAAATGAGAAAATACGACATTCAGATGCAGGAGTTGGATTTCAAGCGAGCGATCCGGTTCATTATTTATTTGTAGTGGCACTGATCGAAATTAAAAGCCAGTCTGGATGATATTCTGTATGATACGATTTAATGAAAAAATTCACGTCTCTGAAATTTTATAGGAAGATTTATATTGAATTGCAAGCCTTTTGGAGGGTGCACTGTAAGAAACCCCAAGATCCCACGATATAAGCACGTTTGGAGCACACTCAAGGTTCTGTGAAATCGGTACAGATAATGTGCTGAAGTGACAGTCAGAGCCCGCTGTCCGCAACCGGTCCACAATATTATGTGCAACTTTTACTGGTTATAGCCTAGCGATTGTTAAAATAGGTAACTATTCTTACAGAATTATAGGGGTATGGAGAACAGGGTGTAAAGTTCCTCATCCCCCATATTTAAGAGAGGATCCCTACAGTTGTTGTCGGGGTTTTCTTTGTGGTTTTAAGTCTTAGAGAACTTTAATATCGCCATTTAGGATTCTGATGTTAGTTCTTCATTTGTGTCAAAGATGGCGCAGTAGTACTGTTTACCGCTACCGAATAAACCAACCTCACGGTGTTCTAACAAGTATTTAAATTATGAACGAAAATTCTGTGTTCCATTTAACTGAAACCCTAACAAAAGAGACTCACAGCGACTCTTCAGTCATACACCAAACACACAAAGTTAGTCCAAAACACCTTTTATCATAACTGAAACCTTTAAAGCACCACAATGGACTGACAGCTCCCTGCCTCACAAAGACCTTTGTCCTTTTAAAACAGACTTTGACTTACACACCGCCTGACGTACACTGACGTCGGCTGACGTCGAGACACGTCGCGTGTGACGCCGGTGTGATATCGCCCTTAATCCTGTGTCCCAACGCTATAAGCCCTTGGAAAAATAAATGGGAAATAAGTTAACCGTGACTTGGCTTAAAGTAACATGACGTGTGGAATCTGTGTGGACACGAGGATTAGGGTCGATTGCCGTCGGAAGCAAAAACTTTTATTTTTGGGATGCTGAGGACTCATTTACTTTGAGGACTGGGAGCCTCTTTTTGTTCGTGGAAACAAGGGTCAGACTCGAAGCTACAGCGTAGCATTATGACGGCTTTCTTAACTGATAGAACAATATACGTCATGATCATCTTCCTGTCTTTGTCCAATACTACCCCGTTACTAAATCTATTTATGTACTAAGAAATTTATGTTATATGAAGGTAGACCCACTACCCCCTTTCCCTTCCCCAAACACTGATCTTTTAAGGCTACAGAACTATTTGTAACATTCTTGACAATTGAGTTTACATCAATACCATCATCATCGCTTCATCACAACTCAACTGTGCCGTAAAAAAAAACATGCAAAGAATACCAGATCATAGACATAGCCAATCCAACATCTATTACAATGACAGACAACATTCCTAATCAACAACAAATAATAATCAACTCTTATTCTGTTCTATTCAATTCCAAGCCATCAACATCCATCCTTCAGTCATTTATTTCCCAGATTTGTTCTTCTCAGCTATTTGTTATGTTAGAAGAGTTCCATCCTGTGTGTAGTCGCGACCTTATCAAGATAGATGACGCCTCTGAGACCTGAAGCCTGGAGTAATCTTCGGCCTGTCACCAATAGATAATGTCGCGGGTAGTTTATCTGGGAAATGTTGAAAGCTTTAGTGGTAGTGCATGGAAAGTATCTTGGAAGGTCTCGAGATATGGACGATTATTTATTATTTATCGAATTTCACAGCATTCTAAAAACTCGAGGCTGTGATTTTTAATCCTACTAATATTATAAATGCGAAAGTTTGTGAGGATAGATGTATGTTTGTTACTCTTTCACGCAAAAACTACTGAACGGATTTGGATTAATTCTAGCACACACATAGCTTATGACCTGGGTTAACATATAGGATACTTTTTATCCCGGTAATACGACCCCATGGGACAAGCCAAACCCGTGGTTTCGCGGCCGAAGCCACGGGCACCCATAATACGATCTTTTAAAAGTAGGTACTGAAGCTGTCAAAATTAAATTTAGTTTTTCAATATAATCAGAATGATGGCCTATTATATTGTACCGATAGAGATTATAAAAAGTCCCGATTTAATTGACACTTAACTGGAACTGAACTTCTTAAATAACTGAAGTTTACCCAATCTGTTCGGTACTTTCAAACATTTGTGCTATAGTAACATTTCTACGGTAAAATCAGTTCCTTAGCACAATGAATAATATTAGGACAGAATATCAGTTCCCAGGCTGAATTATCTGGGGTCGGATCGCGCTAGATAGGCGGATTCGTAGCGCGGCCCGAACATATCTCATCTCGGTCATATATTTGTTCCGATATTTTCCTAAAGCGTAATTACTAACAAAAGCAAAAAGAGATGTATAAAGTCGACGAGCTTGTGTCTTGATATTTTAATAGATCTAACAGAAATCTTAACAGTTTTCTGTGCTTTGTAACAAATCACTGGGAAAATGAGCAGGTTTATCATGCAAAAAATCTTATTTTGGGAAACGTTTTGAAGAAAAAAAACCAACATAGATAGATCAGCTCTCTGAGAATACAGGATATGTTTCATAATACGTTAATATACTTAGACCATTATTTTTATTCAAAACGATATTTCAAAATAAATCCCAAAAGATTTACGACGTAGTATTCAGCCATTGACAAATTGAATACTTACCTACACAAAACTGATTCGAAAACAAAAGTAGGTGAATGCCTGCCAGCACACGTACCACGGGATCCCTACAGAATGTGTTCCTTAGATAATGCTAATGGATTTCCTTAAATTTTTCCCATTATCCGTAATGGGAGCTAATGAAGGCACGGGAAGCCTACAAATCCCAACTACTAAACCATCTCTGACAACTTCAACACATTTGCTACCTTATCGCAAAAGGTTAAAGCTGTGAATGGATTGGGTGAATCCCTGACACGTAGATACACTTTTCATTTTTCCTGCTCAGCCAGACGGCTTGGTATTTTGACACGCAATGTAAGTAACACCATTGTTGTCAGAGGATGTCATAGGAACAAATGTTGAACTAAGATTTTTCACCAATCAGCGATATACTGAATCGCGTTAATAAACTAATGCCACTATACAGGGTATAAGTATACATAAACCCCATCCATCAGTTCACTTCAGCTTTTTTAGGGTTCCGTAACCAACGGGACCGTCCGTCCGTCCGCCCGTCTGTCTGTCAGCGGGCTGTATCTCATGATCATGATCCGTAATAGGTAGACAGTTGAAATTTTCACAGAATGTGTATTTCTGTTACCGCTTTAACTACAAATAATAAAAATAAATTAAAAATTAAACAGTTCTCCCCTACTACGATATGGAACGGAACCCTTCATGCGCGAGTCCGACTCGCATTTGGCCGGTTTTTCATATCATAATCCACAACATAAAAGCAATAAATCAATTCAAAGATTGCAAAACAAACTTTTCAGATTTTATTTAATAATTTCGTGAAAAGTTATCGATCTGACAATTATATCATTGCAAATTGAACCCTTCATTGACCATTATAGTCTTTTAAAACACAAACTTCAAGGTTACACGTGGCTCCTAAGTCCCTTGTTTTAACAGGGACCCCTAAAAGGGGCCTTCCAGGCGTGCCCTTGGCCGTGACTTATCGAGAACGGCGGCATACGGTGCGGGTGCGACCCCTAACTTATTTGATGACGTTATGGCTTTCCACTTCGGTCCCAGTAAGCGAATCTGACACTTTATAGTATTAGTGAAGACTTATAGCTGGGTTTTTATGTCCTGAACTGATCATTTGTCTTTTTGATCGTTGTTATTATCTCTCCTAGTGACAGGAGATCGTAAATAAAATGTCTTAGTCAGTTGGAACAGTCTTTTAGGTCAATAGAACTTAGTTAGGCTTTTAAAAGCTTAGTTTAGTGTGTCATACGAGACAGGGAGGGATAACACTTTTTTGCCTGAGCATAGGTCATTCCTCCCCTTCTCCTATGTTCTGCTTTTCTGGCCAATTCATCATCACCCAAGGTGTCCCAGAAGAAAAGCCTGGAAAGACTACACTACGTTCATATTAAAACGGCAGAAAATTGAATACACAACATATGTCAGAACCAAATGCTTCTTCTTCTGTAGGTGTTTAAACAATAGAGTAGTTTATCACTAAACGTTAATAGCTCGGTAAGATATCTTTTAATTTATTTGCTTATTCAGGTGTCTGCCACTGACTGATAAGAAACTGAAGAAAACTATATCCAATCCGTTTCAATTATTTACAACCTAAATGGTCTGGCGACTTACATTAAGATAGGGCTTACTTCTAGTTTAGAGCAATAATGGAAAGAGAAATTGTGCATGATCAAAAAAAAGTTGTCAAAGACGTCAACCAACACCAAATAATCGCAGAACAGTGTGAGCTACGCCGTAGCAAATTGAAAGCGCCGAAGCACATAAAAAGCTACGCTGTAGCACATTAAAAACGCCGAAGCGCATCAAAAGCTATGCCGTAACTAAACGTGTAGTTCAGAAATGCAGGTGCAAAAGTAGTCCGATAGCAACGCGGAGTTCTTATTTTTTTTATAAAAGATACGATCGGATGAAAATCAAGGGCTTGTGTCTTTTATGTTTTAGAGATTCAAATACAGAAACCATGTTTTCAATGATGTAACCATACTACAAAGATCTTTTAACGGTCAAATGAACTTGGCGCACTTACAAACGTAAACATTAAAAATTATATTCAGAATTGTCAGTTTAGATTATTTCCACGCACCAAAATTTAATTGATAATACATATATCAAAATTTATCGACTCTGTATTTAAAACTCTGTATATTTACATATTTACCTACCGTTTCCCTACATAAAACCCCAGACAGACACCCCCAACTAATTGTGGATCTTATCAGTCCCGTAGCACTGATTGTGCAGGAGAACTCATCAGGCAGGTGCGTCCAACATTGTGTGTGCTATCAGCGAGCGGCATTAAACGTGTAACGTCTAGAAATGGCTCCAAGTGTTCTGAACTGTAAGCAAAGCGACGTCCGACGTTATTTACCCCTGTGTACTTTACATAGTGTGAGGAGAAACAGTAGGTAAACTACGGCTAGTTTTTTTGTTGAAGTTGGCGAAGTGAATTATTATTAAGACATGTTTTGCAGCTGTAATTGCTGTTTCATCATCTAAATATTCATCTAGCAAGAAAAATGATGATGATAAAAATATCTTATACCTTCCGGGTAGTAATGTCCCAAAGTGGAGATCAAAAACCGCCAAACGTGTGTTAAGACACAATCTGACTAGGCGGAGAGGTGATGTACACAGAGCGGCTGGTATCAGCTGGCTGAGGAACGAATTAAAGGGCAATCTATTGGAGAGGCCTATCACTGTCTCTAGGCTGATAATCATGCATGATTATCAGCCTAGAGACAACGCCCGAGTCGATGCCCAAGGACAAAGACTCTTTATGACATAGTTTAATAAGACAATTAGGCTAGTAAATGGCTGATTCGGACTTCACCAGAGACATTACTAACGCTATCGGTATGTCAGAAGTCTGAAAGAAGCTCATTTAACCTAAGCATAAGAACCATCGACACAACGAAGAAGAATAAGACCACATAAAGTACACCTTAAGATAAATGTCAGCACCTAACAGATCTGCCTCTCTGTGTCCCCCGTGACTACAACGTGTTGGCCCCTCGTGAACCACTTTGTCGGCGTTATCGCGACGCCAGATGAATGCTATCTCGCTCTTTTGTGCGCTGCCGGGAAATTAACACGTTTTGCGTTTTAGCAAAACAATTACACACGGCCATTGTGCGATACTGCGGGTAGCGACGTTTGTTCAGCGAGTACGTAGGTAGGTCGGTAGGTAGGTAGGTAGGTGCGGTGTATTGTTAGTACTGAAAAGATGTTGCCATTCAAAGGTTGAGGTTCAAAAGTACATTCACGTTAACGTGGACGAGTTTATTCGAGGTTTGATGTTTTTAAAAGATCGTTTAGTATTTTCTCTGTCGGTAGCTATCGAAAATGTTGGTTAAAGGATTTTTAGTGGATAATCAGTGTCAGTGTAAAGACCAAATTAATGACCAAAGATTATTTAAAAATAGACAATTTATTAAACAAATTAAGCAGAGATGAGAATCGACTTTTTTGAATGTCAAAATTACATGAGTCAGTTAATCAAATGCCTGTATTTCACCAATTGTGTGAAGTGGCGAAACAAACTCCTCAGCAACACTTCTGTGTGAATATGGCATTTACGGAATTTGTTAAAAGTCCCATATAATAAACAGCGTGCTCCGGCCGTGACAGAAGATATAATAAAAAAATTAAAGAGCTCATTTATAAAAATACCTTCATAGTTTCCAGACACATCAGTTTAAAAGAAGACATCTTTTCACAAGCCACCTTCATCTCTCCTCCCCACCACTTCGCTTCACTTTTATTTCACCACTGCATACATTTCCCTTATCTGCTCTCATTTAATATTCTTGTCCTCACCATTCTTTGACTGCGCTTATCAGCGGGCGCGTTGCCAAGGTTACTGCAGCCAGATAACTTACATAAACACTCGACTATCTATGTGTTCAGCTGGAGTTCTTGCACACTTTGTGAAAGTCACAGAAAAGCGTTAAATGCAAACGTGGTTGATAGCATCTGCTAGGAAGGTAAGCAGCGTTCTTAGAGCTAGGTATTAGTTTAAGATCCTTGATTTTTGAACGAGATTTTGTATAATTTTCAATTTTAAAGAAAATTTCGATTTGGCTGCTTTCTCCTGACTTCTAAACGAAATTCTGTAATACTAATCAGTGTGCTAACTGATTGTTATGGAAATCTCCTCTTTTGATATGATCTCTTGCTACACTATTGTAGCTTTCACAAGAAGTTTTTTTAATATGATTACACAGAACCCGTACAGGATTATTGATCAATCAATAATTAATTAATCAATAATCCCATCAATCAATTTAGTACTTACAATTTGTGATGGGAAGGCTAAGTGTAAATGCGTATCCAGATAAAACGTTTCACGCGTGTATCTCATAATCATATCTTTATTTGCATTCCACAATGTGTGAAGATCTTGCTATGGGCTTGAAGCAAGGTACAATTACGGATCCGGTAGGGCACAGCAGAGAGTTTAAAATTAATGCTGAATCAGTTAACAATTTTAAAACATAGCCTTAATATTAATTAACTAAATTATAGCATCTACTCTCGAATACATAGATAATCACCAACTGCTTAGCATGCCGCATTTGCAAACCGCATCGGCAAAGGCGCCCAATTAGCAACAAGCGGTCGCCTAAGGAGTCGCACACACAAAAAAGTTGACATCGCACCTTCAAATCTAACCTTCCCACTCCTCAATACGTTTTCCTGACAACCTAATGACACACACACACAAGCCATAACAAGTAAATCACCGCTCCACCCACGATACACGTCTAAATAATACGTTAAATGTGCGCCAAACTTAGCGACGGCTTTGTTCGTCATAATAGCGGCATTGTTCTGATGTGTGCCAAAAATTTATGTAGCCAACATAATGGGACGTGAGTTACTAAGGTCGGTATGACGCTGACTGAATTGTGAATTGTGGGATGTGTTTGTGAAGTGGTGACGGATATATTTGCTTACAATACACCTTGATCTGGTACAAGACATTATCTACCTGTTGCTGTAGCAGGAGAGCTTCTTTATAAACAGTACAAAGAACGGCTAAATATAACATAACATTTCGCCTGTAATCCCCGAAGGGTTAGACAGAAAGGTACACCATGAAGTACATACATTTCATCAGTTATTTAGCCAACATAAAAGGACTTGAGTTACGAATTTTGGAACTGAATTGTAGGACGTGTTAGTAAAGTGGTAACGGATTCATATTGGCTTACAGGTACAAGACATTATTTACCTGTTGCTGTTGCAGAAGAGCTTCCATACAAATACTACTAAAGAATGGCCAAGCATAACATAACGCCTGTAATCCCCGAGAAGGGGCTGCGGTGCACTTTAGAAAGCTATGGTACAATTACTTGGCCTAATATGGTCAAGTCCCATGTTATAAGTGGCACAAATTCAGGCCCCAGGCTGTCACTCCTACAATAAAACTGGCGCGACTTGGGAATAGAACTGGAATCCTTGTAATCAGCAGGAACGCTTGCACCTAGATTAACTACGCCGTTATTTAAAACATGTTGTTGTTATTCACAGATACACCAAGCTTTGTTGGCTTTCCAAGCAGCCATGAAAGAGGATTAACGCTTCAGTTGTTCAAAAATATTGTAGAATATTTATAGATGAACCTTGAACCTACATGGTTTCCAAGCAAACTTTGAAAGAGCGGTTCAATTTAAGACTCCCTATTACGCAAAGTAATCTTATTCATCACGAAATGTCCTGAAGGAGGTCATGTGAAAACCCTTCACTATATGAATTACTTTCGAACCCTTAAAAATTGGAAAGAGAGCAGGGGCTGAAAACCTTTGAATTAGGTCACGTATTAGAATCTTGCGACAACGACGCAATTTTGATTATGAATAAATTAAACCTGTAATTTTGTGCTTAAAAATGGGCTTCAAAGTGTTGACCTCTGCCATTAATTTAAGCCGATTGTTTTTATTCTGGAACTGACATCAAATCATAACCGTCAATGTGGTACGGTAGTTCCGCCGAAGAGCATCGTGGTTTCATTTGAGAAATATGACTGAGCCATAATAAGTGTCGTCAGTTATCTGCGAATAGTAGGTGTAGTCAGTTGTTACTGGGTCAGTTCATATGTACCAAATAAAAACAGAGATTTTTTTCAATATATAGGATTCAATGGTTTTCAACCCCTGCGTTTCAGTTCGCTATGCGACGGGTCGAAAGTCACGCTTTTCACAACTTTCAGTACAACGTAAAGATCTTATAATGTTAGGAAAGTTGAAAAGACGACATTTGTGAGTCCATTACTAAAATTGCTCGCGATTTCTCCATAGGAGTATACGTTCAACATACATACTCATATGGCCTACCTTTTATTAATAAAAGTTAGTTCTATTTCATTACGAAGTTTATGTCAGACACAAATTACCAGCTGTAGGTTAAACGAAACTTCGTGAGGAAAACTGAATTTAATATTACAAAACAAAATAATAACACGTAGTTAGTTCGAAAGACATGCCTAGTGATTAAAGAGACGTTATTTTAATAAAACTAGCTTCATTTTTACACAGTATCGTTATGAGTTATAATTATATACCCTGTGTTATTCCGATGAATAATCTATATTACTGTAAGGTTTCATCGAAATCCTAAAATTTTAAACTTCATAAGCTTTTAAAATTCTACTTAGAATCAATTGACGCCCTTAATGTGCACGTCTTTCTACATCGTTTTCACATATATATATATAATCTCAACATGAATGATGTAACCAAGATTTTGTAAAATATTTTGATTTAAAAGAGTGTCCATGGAGTTTCTTGCCCATTCTTCTCCATAGAGATCTCGGCTTTGGAATGTGCAACTACAGTACTTTCTCAAGTTATTATGTCTTGTGACTGTGACTGTAGCTTCGCTTCTTTTTGTTTTTTTTTTTTTGACATTCAAAAGTGCCTGTGATGGTCTAATTGAAATAAATGCTTTTGACTTTTGACTTTGACTTGGTCACATTTTTGATTAAATTTTCATTTTTGATTGAATTGGTCACATTTTCAGAATAGAGCAAAACGAACGGGTTTCACAACATAATGACAGTTACATGTAGTGTATATTACGATAACTCGGCCAATCACAATCAACTCAAAGGAAACTGTAACACGGTCCTTAGATTATCTTCAGTAAGTAAAGACAGTAACGTGTCGTACCACCTAATGAAAACACTATCTTACCCTCACACGACTTTCAACTTTAAAGAGAAAGTAGTAAGAAAGAAAATGGCGTGAAAACTTGTGCCCATCGGAGAAACATCTGGTCAACTATACAATTAGTATCTTGAACCTTATTAACTAATTAGCTCTTCCTGCTAATTGTTTAACATATTCGTAGACAAAGTTAGTCAGATTTGGGAACAACTGCTTGTGCTTAAAGTTTTGTTCAAAAATTGTTTTAATTCCTACAGATTAAATGATTTCTCCACGGCATTTTCCGTTGTGACTTTCTTGGCAAGAAAGGTCGTTAACATAGTTTTATTTTGTTTTGTTTGTAGGAAGAGCTCTCTTCTCTGCAGTCCCCAATTAGGCAGACGTGTACTTAATAGTACTCCCACATTTTGGCAGATATGTTTAAGTCCCATGTAATAAGGGGCGAACCTATTGCTATCAAGCGGGCACAAATCTAAACCCCGTGGTTGCTACTGTGAAATTCCTGAAGGAAAAACCTAATAACACTTTGCCCGACCTGGAAATCGAACTCAAAACCTAATGCTGAGCAGTCGTGCTTGCGACCACTAAACTAACGAGCCAATCATATCTATATGATGTGTCAATCCTATGTGCGCGTTCGGTCCCGTTTTATAGACTCCCAGACAACACGCCTAGACCCTGAACAACTAGATTTTGGTATATAGATAGTAAAAAAACTCATCATCATCTGCCTTGCCTTTTCCCAACTATGTTGGGGTCGGCTTTCAGTCTAACCGGATACAGCTAAATATCAGTATTTTACATGGAGTGACTGCCTATCTGACCTCCACAACCCAGTTACTACTGGGTAATACGATACCCCTTGGCAAGACTGGTTGTCAGACATTTCGGGCCACTGACTACCTGTAACGACCGTCAAAGATCTACAAATGACACCCGGGACGTGAACGGGGCTGAACGTGCTTTCTGAGGCACGGGGGAAACTCGGTATGTAATGGGTGGTCACCCATCCACAGACCAACCTAGGCAAGCACGGCTTAACCTAAAGATCGACCCGAGCGCCAGTTATTATTTAGCCACGAGCTCCTCTTATGGTAAAAAATACTAAAGCTACAAAATTAGGTTTCCCGTACAGTAAACTGGCAAATAGATAACTAACCAGCATGGTATACAACGGTCCACTCATTCTCACTGAGTCCACTGATTTCCCGGCCCTCTCCTTCCTACTGCCGCACCTGCCTGTGTCCCAGCAGTGGGAACATTATAGTCTAATTATTCTAAGGGTAAACAGTGTTGACGAGTATAACCACGCGTCTGAATTAAAATTAAATTAGTCAAATGCCAGCAGGCGTCTCAGCTTGGTATTCACTAAATTGGTTTCAAGTATCATCAATTATGGTAACGTGATTATCTGGTCTAGATTAAAGTGTGCTAATCTGAATGTACTTATTAAGTTCAACCCGATCTTCATTAAAGCCGCTTATATATTAGTATCTAGTGATAAACCCCAGCAAGTTATGGAGAAGTCATAATGTTGTTACAGGAACGAATATGTGGAAAACAACCACATAATCATGAAAATAAGGTGCCTTTTAATTTAACATGATTAAAAACAACACAGATTTTAAAACAGTCAAAAAAGGAAAGGATGTTTTTAATATTTCGGCTATGTTAATAATAGCATTTAAATTGTTGGCCTTTATTTGTTGGTGACTGCCTCCTTGGTATAGTGGTCGCAATTGTGACTGCAGATCCTGGGCTCGATTCCCGGGTCGAGAAAATTGTTGTCGAGTTTTTCCATCAGGAATTTCTCAGTAGCAGCCACAGAGTCTAGATTTGTGCCCGGTTGATGGCAATTGGCTCGCCTCTTATTACACGAGACTTAAACATAACTGGCGAAATGTGGGTGTAGTGATAGGTGCATCTCTGCCTAACCCTTCGGTGATTACAGGAGTGATGTTATGTTATATTTAATGGTGAACGCTGTCAGGCTGTATTCATAAACATATTTTTAGTATCGATTTGATATGCTCGCATTTGTCCACCATCCCACCAGACGGTTAGCAATGATATGATCGACGATGGATGTAACCCCATTAACCCTCGACTTAAAAGATAAAAATTAAACAGTTGAACTGTCCAACCTTTAATCTTACTTCAAAATCTTCTAAGCAAAACCCGCTGACATTCAAATAGGCCAAAAAGCACAATGAATGTCATGAGATTAATCACGGAAATAACAGATGCGGGTCTGTTGGACCGAATGGGCCGAATCTTGGCATTGTCGTATGATCTACGGGCTGGTCCGGCCAACGCGCCGCTGGCTGCCCGATAGTGGGCTTTAAAAGTGTCGCATTTGCAGGGTTATGTCGCGGGGTTTAAAACTTAAATGGATGTTTGATTGTTAATAGTTGATAATAGTTTTGGGTTTACAGAGCGTAAGATCTAGATTATCTCATGCTTGATTACCTCTTTATCTTTTGTCGCACACAATTTTAACGAGTTTGGCCGCTGCAAGGAAAACCTGCTCAGGTAGAGATTCATTGATAACTCTGCCCTGGAGTGTAATTGTGGTGCTGTTCCACAAACGATGAGGCACTTAATATTGTGTCCTGCGCGTCCTGTTGTTTATTTAGTACAGGAACTGATGGACGCTACTGAAGGCGCCAAACTAGTGGCTCAGGTCTGGGACGACACAATATAGATCGCCATGACACGCACACAAAGAATTATATCCAACCATCCAAGAAATTCAAATACCAACTCCGTTATAACGACAACGAAACAAAACAAATCAAAAGGAAAATACCCATTAAATTACAGTAACAAAGACAACCTAATGCACGAAATAGGTTAAACACGAAAACTGTGGACATACCCGCTATCGAGCGACAGAACAATACTGTTCTCAAACAATAATAAATTCATAGCGGGGGAGGAGTGGAAACAATATCATAACGTATTCAAGGCTCGACGGTATAGCGGTACTGCGCTCCGGATATTTGGTGGTATCTCGGTGTCAACGAATCGTGGAGCGTGGTGGTGAAGCTATTGTGATGGCAAGAGGTGGTGGAACGATTGTTGGGAGCTTCCGTTGTTAGGCGTTGAGGCTGGACTAGAATTGCAGGTGGTAAATGCTAGACAGTCAAACTGATTCGCTTTTCACCGTCGAACTGTATCACTTATGGGTAATTCCTGTTACATTTTTTCCGACCTTTTGTTACTTATGGCCGAAAATAAGATTAATTAATTAACTCATTAAAAGTAACCACAAGCAAAATATTATCTGAAAAGCATGAAAGAAATTAATTAATTGCTTTTTATTTAAAAAAATAATTAACAAAAAACTTAAAGTAAAATTCATTTATATTTTATTTTAATTTAGTCTAAAATGAATATAATGTTTGTTCTTGTGATATCAGGGATTTTTCAGTAGCTGTTGCTACTGTCTTTGGTGTTTGGTTCCAGTTGATGGAAATAGGCTCAGCTTCTTACATGTACTTAACTACCAAAATGCACTAAAGGTACACCTCAGGACGTCCTTTACATACACATCTGTTTAACTCTTCCGGGATTACCGGCGTTATGTTAGTAATGTTAACTGAGTAATTTTACACTTAATTATTATCTCACTTCGATCTAAACTAGTTGATTAATTTAATATCTCATTTAGAAAGAGCCCCTGGACAGGCAGCCATGACGGTCACTGTTTCGGTTAGTTTGGTTTCGTATCCAAAAATATTTCGTAATCCTCTTAGCTGATGAAGAACTCAGCTTATTTATGTTGCTTTTGTTACAGCTATATTTTAACCCGATAAATTCAATTTCCTTTGAGTGCTCATAAAAAAGTAAAAGCTTCTCTATGGCTATAAATGGTAATGGCACACTATCGTGTATGATCACTATATTAGTCTATACACGAGCACTATGCAGAAGATATATAAATGATATAACGTGCGCTGTGATAGCGTGACTACATTAATATTAGTAAAGAAATTGGTATATTTATGTGTCATCATGATAAACGTACGCATTTACACGAATTATATTAACTTTATATTTAATCCCCAAGGGAATATTACTTATAGCAACATTCTTTGAAAAAATACAGGGTGGAAGGAACACTGATGCGAAAACGGTTACCACATATTTAGTACATCAGTTGTTACAGTACAGTTGTTACAGTGAAACAATTCCAAAGACAAACGATCACATTTTTGTAAAAGCCTTCTACGGAAGACTTTGATAGAAAGAGACAAATAAAACTTCCTGAAACGAATTGTTTTTCAGAATATTAAAAAGAGCATTAACTTCAGAATTTGTTTCCTCAAGTACTAGTTTTCTGTTTATTAAAAAACAGCATAGACTGCCATAGATGCCAAAAAAATACTGTTGAAGTCCACATATTATCGACCTCCGTCAGCCATATCCCAGTAACAGCGCCATTAGGTTCCCTGTTCACCACCATTAGTGCTCTCATAGTTATTGTTACACTAACTTTTCCACCCGACGCCGCCCAACTTTTAACTTGGCGAAATAAAGTAGAGAGGAACCTATTCTATTTAAAAGTTTAAGTGTTTTGCGAAATATGGCTTGGATTATAATACTTTTCATATAGTAGAAGTCTTTGTAAAGAAGCCGGTCTGGGAAATTAACAAGCACCGGTGCTGTGTTCCGCTTTTAGTTGGAGGAAGCATACAAGCATGAGCAATTAAGGAAAATTGTGAGCAAAGGGTCAGAAATTTTTCTCAGCATAGCATAATCAGCCTATCAATGTTCCCACTGCTGGGACGCAGGCCTCCTCTCTATGAGAGGGATTGGGCCATAATCCACCACGCGGGCCCAGTGCGGGTTGGTAGATGTCACATGTCTTCGAATTTTTGGTTCTAGGACATGCCGGTTTCCTCACGATGTTTTCCTCCACCGTTTTAAATTTTTCTCACCCTCCATTAAAAAGGAAGGGCTTTCGATCAGACTTCTGCTGCATCTGGTGAGCTATTGTCGGATGTTGTCGAGTTTCTATATCTACGAGTATAACTCTGTTTGCGCGCTGCAGTATCTTGCGTTACGTCAGGTATGAAGCACACTTCATTATGTGTGGCTAAAGAAGGACAACGCAACTCCGAACGCCTTTCCTGTCGAGATAAGGTAAGTAAATTGACCTATAACATAAAATTTAAACATTTAATTTAAAAGCTCGCTGGATCCGTGATGCATTATTCAATGCACACGCGAGACTGAGGGAAAGAAAGTGCACCTGTGGCTGCGCACACACTTGAGCATTTTAATACTCCCGCGTCGACTCCTTGACACGTCTTCGCTTAGATTGGCCCCATGACCAAAAACGGTCAGGAGGACTATTGTTATTTAATCAATGCATTTGTTAGTTCTAATATCCTATTTCTTGTTTTTATAAGTATTTCTTCTCATGTCGATGGAATAAAAGTAACTTTAACAAAAAGGCAGTGTAGAAAACCACAGTTAACAAGACTACACTTGACAATTTTATTACAATGTCCTTTTGCCTCTAACGGCTTCAAATAGCTTTACCTACTTGTGATCAACTGGCTGGATAAAACTGCAGCTTATGAATATGTATAGATCTGGATTCATTTTATGATAATACTAGCTTATGCGCGCGGCTTCGCCCGCTTGAAGTTCGGTAACTGTCCCACTAGATCATACTCATCATCTGCCTAGCCTTTTCCCAACTATGTTGGGGTCGGCTTCCAGTCTAACCGGATGCAGCTGAATACCAGTATTTTACATGGAGCGACTGCCTATCTGACCTCCACAACCCAGTTAGTACTGGGTAATACGATACCCCTTGGTAAGACTGGTTGTCAGACTTTTTGGGCCACTGACTACCTAACGACTGTCAAAGATCTACAAATGACACCCGGGACCAACGGCTTAACGTGCTTTCCGAGGCACGGAGGAAACTCGGTATATAATGGGTGGTTCACACCCATCCACAGACCAACCTAGGCAAGCACGGCTTAACCTAAAGATCGATCCGAGCGGCTGTTATTATTTAGCCACGAGCTCCTCCACCGGATCATACTACCGGAATAAAAAGTATCCCATATGTTAATCTAGGTTATAAACTATCTATGTGCCAAATTTCATCCAAATCCGTTTTGTAGTTTTCGCGTGAAAGAGTAACAAACATCCATCTTTTCTTCCTCACAAAATATCCCATTTATAATATTAGTAAGACAATAATATTATGATAATACAATCAATGTATCATTTAGTTCAGATTATTACTAATGTACTACGACAATTTCTGAACGTTAATGTTTTGGTGACTTTTTGAAACTGGCAGTGACGTAACATGTTGAGGGGTGGTGGGCTTAGATAAGCTGTGTACTGAATATTCAGATCTATCGAAATACTATTGGGTTTCCTGTGTGGATCTTCTTTTATTGTATTGTGCTAATTACCCACATCCTTTTAACACTTCACTTTGTTCAGGAAACTATCTTAGAACTATTCTATAGTAACATACCCATCCCATCCATTAGACGTCGACACCATGTGTCGTTGATGATAATGTAATTGGTCTAGAATATTAGTCTATTCAAATCTGTAGGCACATAAATAGTACTTCTAAAAGAATATTATCAAGGGATTCAAGTGCCATGTTAAAATAACGAGATACCTCACAAGGGTTTTAATAATAATAATAGCTAGCTGTTAACACTCCGGGGATCACAGATATACAATTTGAGCAATAAATCTTATTTTAATCTAGAAACACTTTTAGCATTAGTGTTAGACGCTGGTTATAGCAATATAAATTATTATAATTCCTAAAAATAATTTATGCACTATATTTTCTAACCACTTAAACAAATTAACATTAAATAACAAGAGAACAATGAACTGTAGAATTCATAGAAATACCTACAGTGCCCGGATGTCTAACTACGCATTCAATCGAACAGATTGTACCTTACTTAACCTTTGTGAATACATAAGCGAACCTACGTAAATACATAATTATGTAAAGCTTACACATTTACCTCTGTAGACTAAGACCCTTCGTGTATTCTGATTAAAGACTTAACTCCATACAATATTAATATACCGTAAGGCTCAAAATTTCAACACAAAAAAGAACCATTATACTTAAATCTCCTCAAGACTTTTTGATTACTTAATGAAAAGAATTCTCAGTCTAATTCATCTAAATCTCCAATTCAATTACGAAGTAAAGATTTCTTGAGCTTTTCACTCTGAGATAACATTTTCGAAGGTTTTCTTATAAACTAGGGCTTCGCTATGTGTCTCAGGGGGGAGGGACTGACAAAGGCTGTGATAAAATCTGTAAATGTCATAAAACGTGACGCTTTTGTTTATATTCCCCTGAAGACTCGCTCCGGCAATATTGATTGCCTGAAAGAATACTTACGATAACGGCAAACCACTGAGCTAGAATTTAGGTTAGACTAAGTACCATTTAAATCCAGTCTGGATCTAGCAAATGGGAAGGGAAGCAGCTCTGACTAATATCAGTCATTTCTTTTTGAAATATTTTTCGTAAGTTTGTCGTCAAAATCTATTATAGGCACAAATATAGCACTAATGTAGTACTTTTTCTCCAGACCTTTTTAATACTTTATAGGATAAAGAAACTATCGAAAAAGATTAATAATCTAATGACTTTCTAATTAGAAAATACATGACACATATCTATCTATCTATTTAGTCACCGAAACATGTCTATGATGAGCTATGCTAATTAGTACGCGACAGCTTGTACATAGTTCTGTAACTGATCTGAATCTAAACATACATGTCATATTCGCATTGATAATTTTCATATTTACTGTGAACTCGCTACTACGTAAACAGACAGTGGTTTTGATTCGACTGAGCTAAAATAACATGCTTCTACAGGTATACAATGTAGCTGAAACGTAGTCTTTGTGGTGACTCATGAGTGAAATGTATGTTTGGTAATCTTAGCCACTATACTCCTTATATCGGAGAACGTACTATAAAACTGATGAAATACACCTATATGAAGGATGATACTTATGGCAAAGGGATAAATTGGAGTAGGGACAAGTGCAATCGCACAATACGTGAGTATCCGCGCTAAACTAACCAAATAAAGCAACTTAAGATCGATGTAATCAACCCACTCCTAAAAACCTTAGCAATTCTCATATTAATCATGTCCTGCACCCTTATTCCGTAATACACATTACATCATAACCCCAAGGTTTTAGTAAGAAAGATGTAAACAACGCAATGAAAATTATTGAATTATCAAAATGGGATTGTGAGTGCGTAACGTAATTGCTCCGCTCTGGCCTTTTAGCTGACATGATGAAGAATCAATCGTTATAAATGCCCAGAGTGAAGGCATTATCTGTTCAATCTCTAGCAATCTAATATCGCAATTCATAAGCCCTAACTAGGTTAAGTGAGCTCGACGGGGCTTAGGACAGGGTTTCAATAACTATTTGAACTTGAAGTGTGCTTGATCTACTAGTCCGTTGATCCCCTAGTAATAGATCTAAGTCTAGATTAAGTTCAGTGTTATTAAGTAGTTGTAAAAGTTTTAGTGCAAAAGGCAAGAAATGTGTAAACTCCTGCAGAGATGGGAGGAGAACCATGATTACTCACTCATTTGATGAAAGTGTAGCTAAAAAAAACCCCGTTCAGATAAAATTGTCGCGAAATTCACTAGAAAGGATTAGTAACTCAATCATTTGTATTTCGTTGATGGCAATAGGCTCGGCCCCTATTACAGGTGACTTAAACATAACTGGCGAAATCTGGGAGTACCCTTCGAGGATTACACTCTTGATGTTGTGTCATGTCATCTGTGTTTTTGTTTCAACGTCAATTTCGTCAATGAATAATCGTCGACGAAAATAAACAGATCATACCGATTAACGTCCACATCTCGTTACGAATTTTGCCTTTACCGTCAGCAATTCATAAATCACAAAATACTAAAGACAAGAAAAAGGCACATAAAGTACCTTTAATATTTTAGTCACATTTCAGAAGTGAGCTTTTTGTTAATGTTACGGAAATGTCGCTGTCATATATGGAAGTACCTACTTCCTGACTTATATTACTACTGTCGAGCTTGTCTGAAGTAAGAAAGGTGGCTTCATATGAAAGTATTTCTTACTCTGTGCGTTGTACTCGTATATTAATGTTGACAAACTATTATAATGTGCTCATTGATATTGGCATTGGGGTTTATCGTCGGTTATAAAAAAAATAATCCAAAACGTTATCCATGATATAAATATTTAACCGTGTATGTTTGATACAGTTTATTTATATTACTTACTAAAAATATATTCTATTCTAGTATCATGTCATCATCTGCCTAGCCTTTTCCCAACTATATTGGGGTCGACTTCCAGTCTAACCGGATGCAGCTGAATATCAGTATTTTACATGGAGCGACTGCCTATCTGACCTCCACAACCCAGTTAGTACTGGGTAATACGATACCCCTTGGTAAGACTGGTTATCAGACTTTTTGGGCCACTGACTGCCTAACGACTGTCAAAGATCTACAAATGACAGCCGGGACCAACGGCTTAACGTGCTTTCCGAGGCACGGAGGAAACTCGGTATGAAATGGGTGGTCACCCATCCACAGACCAACCTAGGCAAGCACGGCTTAACCTAAAGATCGACCCGAGCGGCTGTTATTATTTAGCCACGAGCTCCCCAGTATCATGTACTGTATTCCTGGTAATATTTAACTTACGATAAAAACTTTCCTTTTGCTTTAAACAATTCATCAGGGTATAGAACAACAGATCTTTGTAAATGTACCACATAAAATATCTGCTGCTCTATGCTCTTAATTTTGATTTAATTTTATGTAATGTGTCTGTGTTATAAATGTGCAAATCGATATACATTTTGACCGTTTAGCGTATTGCAGTTTTATAGAAAATGGCAGATTTTTTAAATTTACTGTTGATAAATTTCTATGTGGGGTGGTTTGTAATGATGCACTGAATACGTGGTAATCGTTTATGCGTCGGAGTCCGTTCCACCGCATTGATTCCCCATCGTTCTAAGCTTCGCATTTCTCTGACCTACCTACATACGAGTACCTTTACTGCACCATCTCTGGTTATGATTATAATTAACGCCCCAACACGGCAAGCCCTAGCGAGCAATAATTCGCGCAAATAGAGCGAGATACCGCGATGTCGCTCGTTCAATTTTAATTATACTTGCAACGTTGTCGCGCAATAATCGTTAGGAACAAGCCGAACATTGGCAGTACCGTTTATCCGTTTTATGGGAACAAGGGACCGGGAAGGGGTACCTATGGGTATGTAAAGTTGGCGAAGTAAAGGTACGTTTTATGGGAATTTTGACTAATTAAATGCGATCTGGATTTATGACGCGATAAAAGAGAACGTCACATGCATTGAGATTTTGTTAGGACAAATACTTTTCTAATGTTTTACAGATTGGAGAAATTATGCTCCGTTGATCGTAGCCACAATTTTTAATTGTTAGGAGACGGTGTTTTCCCCGCATTAATCGAAATATCAGTAGCAGTTACTGTAATCGTCTGATCTTAGGACAGATAGTTAACAGGTAAGTACATCATCAGTTTATCGTACTGTGGTACCTGCCTAGTATGTCGCTTTGAACAGGCACCTTGACAGGAACAGACTTCAGGATGCAGAACAAAATCTAACACTGAAATATAACTCAAGTAATGCTATGCTATACTGTTATACTTAAAACTGTTGTATAATGGCCCCAATAATCTAAATTTCCGAGCATATTTCATCTTTTATTGTTTTTACTTTAGCAAAAAATGGCAATAAAAATGCCTTTGTAGTCCTGAATGGAATAAATATTATAATATTATGAAACACAGAAAGAATACAATTATTGCAAAAGTTTTATCATAAATGTACGTAATATTAGTATCCGTCTCTTATAGTTGAGACGGAGTACAATCAAGCACAGAAGTGACATGAAAATTGTTTATTTGTGTAATCCTTTAAAGTTAACGTTGTAGTTGTATTCTTTCTGAGTATCATTCGCATGTAGATGCTTTATGAAACTAGGACATATAGTGAGTGCATGGGGAAAACATGTTAAACGGCAATGACCACACGTTTTTTATATTACCAAACCCCTTAAATATTATAAAAAACCTCAATTATACACCCCATTCAAAAGCACAATGCACTCGTATTCATTAATTATTTTTAAAGGAATGAAGGCTACATTGTACAATTATTTCATTAATTTAAAGTTTCAATCATCGTAATGGATGCTTGCCACAAGATATTCATTATTATATTCATCATATTTGATGACGTAATATTTTTCGCTTTATGAACGAACATTGTTACAAGTTTATTTGTTTCTTTCGTATTCGTAGTTCAAATTGCCATGTCACATTGAAATCCGCTGTCAAAAGTGAACATTCTAAGATTCACTTTGGTTTACGATCGGCAATCTGTTTATGACGAATCCTAATATATTTTTTCCGTTAAGAGGCCAAAATGTCAGTTTATAAACTTAAACTTACTAGCTGTAAAAATAATAATAGGTACCTACCTAGTACTCGACTCATTTTCCTGTTGTACGTTAAAATATAGTTCGTATTCATACCTACGTAGATGCATGAAGCACACACTGCCAATTTATTTATTTATTTATTTATTTAACACTTCAAGCACATAAGTACAGAGGCGGACTTAATGCCATAGGCATTTTCTACCAGTCAACCTTTGGGTGATGCAAAGACAAGCAGTGGTAGGTGTAAATCTGAAAATAATTTTAAATAATAATAAGATTAACTACAAGATAACTACAAGGATATATAAAATACTATAAATATATATCAAATACTATAAATATATATCAAAATTTAAATTAATGTAAATAAACATTTCCACGAATATACCAAAATAAAAACACAAACCATGGGGAAAACATTACCGTTGTGACGAAACTGCCAGCTTCTTCCGAATGTACTCACGAACTTTAATTTTAAAAGATAAGCGATTGGTTGCCATCCTGATTTCTTGGGGAAGCGCATTCCACAGAGAAATAGACTGGACAAAGAAAGATCGGTGAATGAAATCAGTGCGGTGAGAGGGACATTGAAGCATACGGTTTTGCGATGATCGCAGGCTCCTATTATGGTTGGCACAAATATACTGAAAGTGGGGAGCAAGGTAACTAGGGGAAGTGGGAGAAACAAGAAAAGAAAACAAGGTGGTAAGCGCCCTTTGCTCCCTACGCTGACGTATGGGCAACCACTTAAGAAGAGTCCGGTGTTCGGAGACATGATCATATTTACGCAAATTGTAAACGAATCGAATGCAGTTATTTAGAAGACGGTCAAGTTTGTCGAGGATATCCGCATTCAGGTCAAAGTAGCACACGTCACCGTAATCGATGATAGGAAAAATTAAGGACTGTACAAGCATTGTTTTCGTATTTGAGGGTAAAAAGTTTCTCAAGCGGTACAAAGCCCGCAACGAACCAGTAACCTTCTGACTGACACGAGCAACTTGAGTATGCCATTTCATAGAGCTATCGATATGCAAGCCAAGATCCTTGACCTCAGTACTAAAAGGAACGACCGTACCGTCGAAAAGAACTGGTGGCAAGGTTGTACCATTCAACTTGCATAGACTGCGAGAGCTGCCAATGATGATCGCCTGACATTTATTAGGATTTACTGCCACACCAAATTTATCGGACCAGGTATTTATTGCTATCAGGTCCCGATTTAAATTGTCGATCAGATCTCGAATTTCGTCAACCCTCCCCTGACAGTACAACTGCAAGTCATCGGCATACAGATGATACGCACACTGAAGCTCAGAAGTAAGGAGATTAATAAAAATAGAAAACAGAAGAGGAGAAAGAATACCGCCTTGAGGAACACCAGTCTCCAAATCACACCAACATGATGAGGAATTCCCAACATGAACTGACTGCTGGCGTTCCTGAAGGTAAGAGGAGAACCATTCCAGTGCTCCGGGAGAGACCATGACATGGGATAAAATGGCTAAAAGGATGTCGTGACTAACGGTATTGAAGGCATTTGAGAAATCGACCAGCACCAGTACCGTTACCTTGGTGTCTTCTAGTCCTGCCCTAATATCGCCAGTCACTTTAAGAAGGGCGGAAACAGTGCTGTGCCCAGGCCTGAACCCAGATTGAAGTGGGCTGATAAGCGAGCCAATCTATTCCAGGTTTTTGCAAGTTCCTTTAATTTATTGCGGACAACGATGGACGTCCAGGACGACATGGTAAAGACCTTCTCCTTCGATTAAGACTGATCCCAAATAGTCCCAGTTAGAGAGAAGTAGAAGGTGAGTGGGTCTTTTTTTGTGGGCCTGTACTGTCTCACTGCTGGCCTCCCCCAATTCCTTCTATGAGCCCTTTTCCTGTAATTCCTCATCTGGACGCGTACCGCTAGGAAAATAAAAATAATGATTAAATATTCCTAAACACTTGTGTACGTGACAGTACTTACTTTTTTATTACTTTGTCTGTACTCATTACTAAAGTTGTGTGCGTTATACAAAACACATTAAATATTCCTCTCTGATTACAAATGTCTGCTACTCCTAAATATAGTATATTCATTATTCCAGACGTTCATTGAAATACTTACATACTTGTAATGTGCTAGAAATGTATAACTTGGCTTTCGACATTTTATGATAATAATAGATTTATGTAGGTACCGTAATCCGGGGTTACTTTGATCAATACTGAACTTTGAAGGTCC
Source organism: Noctua janthe (assembly GCA_910589295.1). Taxonomy (NCBI): domain Eukaryota; kingdom Metazoa; phylum Arthropoda; class Insecta; order Lepidoptera; family Noctuidae; genus Noctua; species Noctua janthe. The sequence continues at coordinate 1,309,381 of OU342559.1, forward strand.
ATATCTTTTAAATTTGTAGGTGTCAAAAAATATAAAAAAAACAGGAATCGGTTTTTTTATTACTTTCGATTCCTGTAAAAATAAGTGAAAAATTGTAGCTTGAATTTCAGAAAAAAAATAAAAATTGTCTGATCAAAGTTATACGTAAGATACCCCCATATTTTATTACGTAAGTTCTACAAAGTAACCCCAATTATAATGCCAATAAATTTAAAAAAAAACAAAATCTGCCATTGTCATTTTTGTCATATGGGGTAACTTTGATATAGTAAAAGTCATCAAATAATGAACATTTCATTATTAAAAATGTTTGGTAACAAAATTTTAGTTTAAAATCAACCCTTCTTATTTATATAATTTAAATTATTTTCATGGTATATTATATCTTTCAGAAGCACCTCTAATGCTTAAACTTCTTTCCACTATTACACCTCTAATGCTTAAACTTCTTGCCTAAGCGCTTCTTCTATTCGCGCTTGTGAATCAAGTTTCCTTTCATATATTCGCGGCATGTTCCTGGATAATAAAATATTTATTTATTTAGCAAAACAGCAGTAAAAGCTTCTAAAAAAAAACATATGAAAAACAGTATACTCTCTGGGATTCATTTGATCATTTTTATCAATCTCACACCGTATACCCTATCATTGAGACCCTGAATTAAACAATCTCAAGTCATTGGATTCATTTTGAGGTTAGAAAAACAAAAATCACTGTATTGGTTAATCGATCATAGGCCACATAATGGAGTTCACACATTTGTTCAGACATTTTATTGGGCAATCACGTGGTTAAGTACACATGAAGTTTTGCAGCACACTAATTTAGCTATAAATAGATAATAACAATATATTTACCTTTTTTAATTAAAATTATTGGTGAATTTCTAGCGTGTCCACAGAAAAGGATTTTTCAATTCTTCAGTGTTGCTAAACTAGAAAAAAAACTACCAAATTGCGTTTGGTTTTAAGTAATTCGCGATTTCATATGAAATGGAAGTTTTGATCAAAATAACCCCGGTTTACGGTACTAATAAAGGGTGTAACAAGACCCGAAAGGCACTTGTTCTCCCCATCATTACGATATTTTTTTTGTTCTAGACCATACCTGGGAACCTTGTAGTTACGGAGATATTCGGGGTCAAAGTTGCAACTTTTTTTTTTTTTTTTATTAAATCTTGTTATTATTTTAACATTTTTATTTTAAACACTTCCACGACACCCGTACTATTCATTACATCCATCAACACAATGTTTTGAGTGCGTTACATTGAGTCCTCCGTTAAACGTGATTTTTCACCCCAAAAAAAAATCGTTTCCGAGCAATAATTTTTGCGTAAAGTTACTTAGTTTGATGTACAGAATGCTTGGTTGACGGCTTCGTGAAGGGTCCGTTTACACCCTGTATAATTTTTTAATATAATTCTCACGGTTTAAATCAAAGCCAACATTTTTAAGGAAAAAAAAAACCATTTTCAATACAGTCATGTAGTTAGTTTCATATCTTGCCAATATGTTGATTACTTGAGTAAGAAGGAAAGGAAGAAAATATGCTTGTATGGCACAATATTAAAACTTCAACCTAAAAAAAAGGCAAGTCGACCGCGAACGATCGCTTTGGTATACGATTTCAATCTTACTCCAATATAGTTGTGTATTATAATCTAGACGAGCGATATGACTCATATAGATTTAAAAACCATTTTACTAGTCTTGTAGACCCGAAAATTTTCTATATTTTCAAAGATATTAATAAAACAATACACACGTACCACAGACAAAGGGCTCAATATCGCGTCGAATGCTCTAACGTAGGTCTACAAATAACTTTTCTTTCAGATACCAAACGCTGAGCTTTGTAGCCGTTTCTTTCTTTGTCAGTCGTTTCTGCCCTTTGTTCTAAAACATATTTCATAATTCTGCTTTATTTTTGATCTTATTTTCAAATAGCGTTTGTAATAAAAAAACCTTTTAAGATGCTCTTAAGATTGGATATTCTTCTTTCAGTATATTTCGACTTTTATTCATGACAAGTTTTCATTTACATCGTGTCATGTTTTATCTTTACGTAATTTTTACACAACATGAATTTCATTGCTTTTTGCGGCAGTAGCGAGCAAAAGAATTTTATAAATAGCCATTTAATTTTTCCCTATACAAGCCGTGTGCCTGACGGCAAAAATGGCGAACTTTCGTACGAACTTTCATCCCTTATTAAATAGCTCCTAATAAAGCTCTAGCTAAATTTCAAAAATCCTTCCTTAGCTCACTTTTAATAATGAACTCTTGTGCGAATTGCTGTGCGTTGTCTGTCAGTGAACTAAAGACTTTTATTAAGACGAAAAATGTGAACGGACAATATTAAAAGACATTGTCACAAAAGCACAATATAAAATTAATATAGAAACTTTAACAAAATGCTTGCATGTCCGCTGTGCTAGGTTTTGCAATTTGCAAGTTGTGTGTTAGAACTTTGTTTAATATCACAGTTTCCGCCCAGCGCTGTGGCGTTTAGTGCGTCCTGACAAGTTTGTTAGTGACTGTAACGCCGGCGCGACTGTGCTTGCATGTGATATTTCGTATAAGGATAAAACTGATAATATTGTCGAGTAAAACTAAGATTGCTCACTGCCACTAATACTGTCTGCAAGTTAATTGATATTTTTTTCTGATTGTTTTCTGCAAGAGGCGTTGAATTCTAAGTAAGGAAAACAAAATGTACAACTTTTTAATGTGAGAAACCCCGACATGCCTGAGGTGTTTGGAAAATCGTTAATGTTATGAAATGTTAAAAACTGACTGCCTCGGTCTGGTCTAGTGGCCGTTAGCACGACTACTGACTATGAGGGCCAAGTTTCCAATCCCTGATCGGGCGTAGTGGTAAAAGGTCTTCCATCACGAATTTCAAAGTAGCTGCCGCGGAGCTGCCTGTTTCACAACATGAAACATTATTTATTATTATTTATTTATTCAATAGTACTCGTACATTTAATCCATTTTAAGTTGGTGCCAACATAAACTCATAAACAAAAAAAGCAACACTTTTCACACTTCACTTTTCACTTTTTTTTCGACATAAAATTATATTATTCAACACTTCCCCAATGAACCCCACAGGCAAAAACAATTCCAACAGAATAAATCTAGACAAACCCATTTTATCTCTAGGTAAACACTCGTATCATCTATGCATACTAAACTATAAACCTACCTAGGTAGACGTAAGCCATTTGTTGTAGTCCCCCAGACTCCGTACATCCGGAGCGTGGACCTATAAAATGAGCACTCACTGCTGGCCAGTTTACGGCCCAAAGTAATACTAGCCATTTGCCATTATGAAACTCTGGCTACATCCCCTCAGGTCTTGGACCTCACATAAGTGGAGGACTATAAATCATGACGTTTGTTTTGTGTCGGGGCGTTTGAAGGGCAGACGTTTTTGGCACCTAAACAATAAGTACGTATATACGGGTAACTACGTTTTTTTTTATGTTTAGTGAAAGAAAACACTCCAGCACATAGTTTTTATTTTGTATTTTTAGGGTTCCATAACTAAGTCGGCAAAAACGGAACCCTTATTGGAATACTTTGTTGTCTATCTGTCTGTCCGTCTGTCAAAACCCTTTTTCTCAAAACCGCGTACGCAGATTTGCTACCCCTTGGAGCAGTGTTAAAATTAAAGTTATAAGTCAACGCGATCGTACCTTTCTAGTTAAGTATTGATGTAATTGGAAAATAATCAAATATCTGCCTGTTACCTATTCACGCTAACTGGATTTGGATGGCATTTGACATACAGCTGGACCTCGGTCGGGAGTCAATGCGGGTGAAGTCGCAAGTAAATGCTGGTATACCTTTTAGTTATGTCAATATGATATGTTTGCTTTATATCTAAGATATTGAGGTTTTACCAGCAATCAAAACTATCAGTGAACAAACCAGCAGTAATTCGATATTCATTTATTAGTAACCACGATTTTCCTATAAAATAAATCCACAAACCAGCTGCACCTCACTGACATCGTGGACCACCAAGTGGTCGCATCAAAGCAATAGTTTATAAGAGTTCCCCCATCTTCCCCGAATTAATACGAACACAACTCCGCTCAAGAACTCGACTCAACAAACTCGGGCAACTTCAAGCAATGTCGGTTTCTGATCTGAGTAATTTAATTACGTCGAGGCGGCCGCCATTTTTATTTGTTTTTGTTTAAGATTGCTTCTTAATTAGTTATACAGGTGGTGTTTTTATAGGGTTTTTTTAAGTTCTATGGGTAGGATACGTGAATAAAAACCTATACAGATAAATAAAATTGAAATGTCTGTTTGTAATATCAAAATAACAGCTTTTTACTAATATATTCGGCACTTATAACAATAACAAAAACGCATATTTTTCAATTTTTGTGTCTGTCGATCTGTCTGTCTGTCTGTTTGTTCCGGCTAATCTCCGAAACGACTGGACCGATTTTGACTATGTTATAAGGTCTAACTAAGGCTTTTTTTTAGAATAAGCATTAAGGTTCCGTGCAAAAAAATAAAACCCTTGAAATTGTTAACAAAATCTGATTAAAAAGGGAAGTAATATTTTTTTTTACAATAATTTCAAGCGAACGAAGGTCGCGGTAACCACTAGTTCAAAATATACCAGCCTGTATTCCTATTCTTTTCCACGTGGCTGTACCTTTGAATTTCTACAATCTTTGGCAAGTTTGGTTTCCGGAATGTTCTACAATAACGTAGGTAGTTAATAATTCACATCACTGTATTCCTAATTTAATATACCTACAATACAACTAAGAGATTGTGATCAGGACCTTTCACCTTTAACCAATAGACACTTCTCTTGGAGGATCAATCATCCGTACGTAAACCTAACACGATTAAGTTTAACCATCGATATTCAATCAACATATCAAACGTCGAAACCAAATCTATATTACACGACACATATCTGTAGCCAAGACAAACTATTCAGCTACGAACAAGCTCTAAGTAATTGATTGATGGCAGACATTTCACCGGCTGCATAAGTACAAACACCATTGCCAATTAGTAGCAATTAAATCGTGCCAGTCTATGGCACATGAATGCGATTCCAATGAATAGAGGTGACGAATTTGCTTCAAAAGAATAATTTCCGACGCTGTTGCAAGGAGAACTGCGCTTGCCTTGATGATAGGTCTTTTTGAAGTTACGCTGCTTGTTTGCTTTTGAAATTTAGTCGTGTTGTGCTGTTGCAGCAATTTGTAAAGGAATTGTGCTTTGTTGGGTGGTGACATTGTTTTTTTGATCAAGTTATTAGTGTTATTGTGTTTTGCTGTCTGTGGCAATTTATGGAAGGTTACTATTTGTTTCTAAACCCTCTTTCCGTCCTCATCAGATGCCCATACCAAGACAGTCGATTACCTTATTTACAGAAAAGTTAAAAGGTAATCGACTGTCTTGGTATGGGCATGTGATGAGGAGGGATGAATCGCTTTTGACTAAAACTGTAATTAATAAAAATGTTGATGGATCCAGAGGGAGAGGAATACCAACGAAGATATGGATGGACTGTGTGAGGAATGATATGAAGGAAAAAGGTTTAAATAATAGCGTGACTACTGACAGGGGAGAATGGAAGAAAAAAACGTGTTGCGCCGACCCCAAATAACATGGAAAACCTTCTTCTTATTCTCGATAGTTCCTCTTAATAAATATTGTCTGCCTCAAGTAAATTCGTCTCTCAATACGTGCTCAGTGTTCCAGAAAATTTGCCAATTAAGCAAGAATATAATATTAATAATACCCTCGTCATGGTAATGCGGCAAAGACTTCATTACTCTAATCTATAGCCGTGTTAAAGCACGCTTTCAGGCTGTTATACTAAAAAGTAATTGTATATCCGAGGGAAACATTTCCATTAAAAATAACTTCGTTTACCTAGTAAACACAAACTGCAGTATAACGCGACGGTACAACTTTGCTCATACATCCATCTAATCATTAAATTTTTAGAACGTAATTACGCCCACAATTTCCGTAATTCGCTCAAAGTTGAGTGGTTGTCTGGCATCGCTTTTTACTGCGGTATCATTACGCTGAGAGCGCGGCCGGTTTATATCGCGACACCCTTGACTACGACGCCGACGTTGCAAAGTCACGTCGACGGGTTTGGTGGAGTTCATTTGTCGATGTGTGTGTTAACAAAGTGCAAAGTTATGACTTTGCAATGACGGGTTGTTCGTTGATAAAGTTATAACATATCAAAGCTATTTAAATTAATCTGGAAGCTTTGACGAGATACGAATTTAAAACTGTAATAAGATACCGGATGAAAAGGAGAAACTCTTTAGAATTTCCATAACAAAAACCCATTCTAGGTTTGTGACAAATCACACATTGCAGGTAAGGTAAAGATATGGGGTCACCTACATTTCTAAAATAAACAAAAGGCACAAACATCGACAGATCGAAATAACATTCTCGGTACATCTAAGGTGCCTTTTTATGTCATAGCGACAGAAAATAAGATATAAAATCATATTATTTGCCTTCACAAATGTGTGGAACATGTTGTTCTGGGAATAACTGTCTGTGCGTGACAGTGATCGATATAGTCACTTTTATACGAATAAATGTGTTAGACAAGTTGGAACGCAAAAAGTAGGCAAGATGTTGCTGACAACTTTGGAGTTTGACCGAAGTTGTGAAGCTTAATTTCCGTTTAGAATATTAAGAGGTTATTGCTTGTAAGATGTGGTTTTGTTCCACAGCTCTTTTACAATATTGCAAATTCAATTAGCGTTGTTGTCACTGATATCAATTATCTTCCAGACAACCTTTGGAGAGATTTATTTGTTTCTAACAGTTGCTTGTATTCCAAGAAAGGAGGTCTCACATTATAATACAAGTAGGTATATAAGAAGAAAATAAGTACACAACATAACAGCACGCCTGTATTCTCTGAAAGGTTATGCAGTCCTCTGCAGAACCTCTAGATAGTTACACCTGTACCAGTGTACCTATGTGTGTGTCTGTTACATAGACACATTTTGCCAGTAACATTTTTATTTAACTGGCTTATGCCAGCGGCTCCGCCCGCGTGGAGTTCGATAATTGTCCCACGGGATCATACAACCGGGATTAAAAGTATCCTATGTGTTAATACAGGTTATAAACTATGTGTGTGCTAAACATCCAAATCTGTTCAGTAGTTTATGCGTGAAAGAGTAACAACAAACATCCATTCATCCTCACAAACTTTCGCATTTATAATATTAGTAGGAAGTGTAAGCCAAGTCAGAGGCCCATGGGCGGCGTAAAAACTCTGACACCAGGTTAGGCACTAACCACACGATCAAGAAGTAGGAAGTATGATGTTGAAAACGGTGATGGTGTAAACGATGGATGGATTGTGTGAGGAATGATATGAAGGAAAAAGCTGTAAATGATTGCGTGACGGTTGACAGAGGAGAATGGAAGAATAAAACGTGTTGCGCCGACCCCAAGTAACATGGGACTAGGGCTGGAAGATGAGTAGGAAGTAGGATTCTCAAGCACAAGCAAGGGGTAAGCCTACAGCTTCTAAGTGAGGCTGTAATCCTAAAGTAGCTATACCCCGCGGTATAAACCATGGGGTATAGCCAGTTTAGGCAACAGTATAATTAATATTCTTGATAAGAAATGAATATTGCATTAGATCAGTCTTAGTTCAAATACTCCGGCGCAGCTGATCAGGAAGCCAACTTCACTAAACCCTGTACAGTGAAAACTTTGCTCTAAATCTTAAACAGCAAAAACACCAGCTCTATTTAGCGTATCTTTTTGTCTAGTATGTCATTCAGGATTATGAAGCTTCACAGGCGTCACAAGGGTTGGTCGAGCGCGACCTTTGTCCGCGTCACTCCACTCGACAAATGACACGCGTTTACGAGAATACGTGGCAGTTAACCTTGACTTACGCGATGAGCCGGTTAGTTATGGTTAAGGGTTGAAAGCTAAAGTTGAGTAAAAATAAGTGGCATGATGTCTTTCAATGACGAAAACTTGAAATGTTCGCTACTTGCATTTGGAAAGGTAGTAAGTAATTACGTACTTCTCGTCTATACTGAAATATTTGTATTGACTGTTAGGTAATTGTTTGTGGTGTTTAAGGTGTATATTAGTATTTATTTGGAGGTCAATTAGGCCGTAGCTCCATGTGTAATCCTGATATTCAGCTGTCAAAGTCAAAATTCCAACCAATTATGACATTCCCGTTGACAGCAATACGGATGATATTTTAACGGCCTGTAATTATTTTCTCTTTTAATACTTTTACCTAAACAATTAAATAGCGCTTTTCAAGGTCAAACTTTAGAAACAACTAGAATTGATACTTGTCGCCCATTTGCAAAGGTTTCGTCTGTAGAAGATTTGGTAAGTAATTTCCATAAGGAAGCCGACCGACTTAGACTGGTCTATTTTAGTTACTTTCATAGTATTATGTCTTATGGCATTTTAATATGGGGACGGGCTGCAGACATTGAGTTTATATTTATTCTGCAATAAAGAGCTATCAGAGCCATATATAATCTTCGTAGGCGCGATTCTCTAAGGGAACTGTTTAAGGAAATTAACATCATGACAGTACATTGTCAATACATCTACGAAAACATAATGTATGTAAAAAAAAATCTACATCTTTTTAATAAAAGAGGTGACAGACACAATTACAGTACTAGAAATAGAGACCAATTAGTTCAGCCAGGCTTCAGACTCGCTAAAGTAGACTCATCTTTCATGGGGTACTGTTTGAGATGCTATAATAAAATTCCACAAAGTATTCTTGAACTGAATTAAACGAAATTTAAAACATGCATTAAACGCACACTATGTAAGAAAGCATATTACAAGTTGGACGATTATATCACTGATAAAAATACTTGGCTCGATGCCGGTCCTGCTCCACAAGAACAGGGGCGCCTAAATTGATAGCATTAAATAGTATTGTTGGAGCTGCTGAAGATTGTATAACTATCTTTGCATTGTATAGATTCAATCTATTTTGTATTGTATAGCCGCCTAGCCCAAATTGTGTACTATGTACTAGAAAGCTGTCATTCGCTGGAAACCTGCGTCTTTTCTTGACTTGAATGTGCCCTGGCGGTTAGGAGTATGTCATGCTCACTCAAATGTCTCGCTGATGGTGGCACGTGTGTCGGATCATTTAGTTCCCTTCAAAATGGTTGAGTTAAATGGTGCTGATACATGCGTCATGTTCGTGAACGGGCGCTGTCAGTTGTGACTGGTCATCTCTTATTTGCCACGGCTTATTTGAATTAATTATTTTATTTTTGAATTGTTTTTACTATGGACACTTTTAACGTACACATCTTGCTGCATCGTTCTCACATAATGTACCATCTCAAAATGAATGATGTAACCAGGGTTTTGTTAAAGTATTCTGATTTAAAAGAGTGTCCATGGAGTTTCTTGGCCGTTCTTCTCCATAGAGATCTACGTTAGGGATGGGCAACTACAGTACTTTCACAGTTTTTGTGCCTTGTGACTGGGACTGTAGCTATTTTTTACTGTTGTCTTTGTTTCGACAATTCAAAAGTGCCTGTAACTGGCCTACTTGAAATAAATGCTTTGATTTTGATTTTTTGATTTTGAGCTAGGCTAAGTTACGTTAAAGTCCCATGTAATAGGGGGCGACTCTATTGCCATCAACCGGGCACAAATTCAGACTCCGTGGCTGGTATTGAGAAATTCCTATTGGAAAAACCCAATAACAATTTGCCAGGATTCGAACACAGGACCTAATGCGCAGCAGTCGCGCTTGCGACCACTAAATCAACAAGGTAGTACTCACGAAACATAGATAGGTAAAACTAATGTGGAGCTACCATTCTCCAACTGAACCTTTCAAGGCCTTTGAAACCCTGCAGTCTAATTAAAGTTTAATAACTCTTTGAATACCGTCTTAACCTTGACCGTGACCGCCCTAAGACATTGTAAACTAATCCTTGAAACACAACTAAGTTTCAGAGGTCGTTGACCGCGTAGTGTAAATCATGCATGAGTATTGAAGGAGTCGATACAATGGTTCGGTGCGTAAATAAATGGAAAATATTTTTAGCAGTCCGTACTGTGTATAACCGGTAGGATTAGTGGTAGCTATGAAAGGCTAGACGAAACAAATGTTACTGAGAATGGCATAGACAACATTAAGCTTTGATACTTTCATATTTAGTACTTCAAACAAAACATCTATGTACCTATTACCCATGTTTGCCAAAAAATAAATGATTTGATTTGATTCAAATCGACGTAGCCCGAAGAATAATCAAACTTAAGTGGCAGTGAGCAGGGCACATTGCTCGCAGAACGGATGGCCGATAGGGTCGAAAAGTTCTGGAGTGGCGACCGCGAACCGGAAGACCTTGCGTTGGAAGGCCACCCACTAGGTGGACCGATGACCTGGTGAAGGTTGCGGGGATCCGCTGGATGTGAGTCGCACGGGACCGACAATGTGGCGATACTTGGGGGAGGCCTATGTCCAGCAGTGGACGTCGTTCGGCTGAAATGATGATGATGATTTCAAAACGTCAGTATACAATATTTGTGGGAAAATTTTATACAGGGTGGAAGGGACATCCTACAAAAGTACAATACCGGCCAAAATGATCAGCTGATTCTTATTAATCGCCGGGTGTCGGAATGATGTACTGAAAACGTGGTAACCGTTTGTGCGTCGATGTCCTCTCCTCCCATTTTGAGCTTTTATGACAGTACCTACCTAGCACAATCGCAATGTTTAATTTCGTGATACTTCTTTAAAATAATCATTTGTTTGATCATACTAATGCCCAACCGGATTCTGAAAGTAAACCAAGACCACTTTACAATAACACATTTAATTTTATCGTAAATTAATTATGTATAAGGCTACTCGGCTAGGAAAAACGCATAGTTACACTTACACATCGGTCGTAGGGTAACCGTAAATCGGCGCTAGTGGCCGTCCGTTCCATAGACTAATATATATAATATGACAGTCCGTTCCGGCTAATATCGCCCGGCGATAAAACCGTTATTCTGTTTACGCGCGGAGGTATTACCCACTCATATTTTTACGCGAGATAGAACGTCATTACAATAAAACTGTCTGGAAGGGCGTGCGTGCGGCGATTCCCTTATTTTTATGTTTATTTTATTATATTATGTTTGATTCCGGTTTTTTGTGTGGTTGCTTTATTATTTGGATGTTACTGTACGTGTGAATGTTTCTATCACATTATGTTATATTCAGTGTAATGACCAGAAAATGAACTTCCACCTAATATTAGCCATAAAAAGGGATATGGAATGGTGGTAACAGTAAAAGCAGACGCAGGGTCCTGTTTACGTTTGAGGTAGGTACCTATGTATGATTATTACAGACCTCTGTGCCCAGTCACTCAGCTTATTGGTGAAGTGTGACAGACAGGTCAAGTGCGTACCACTAACAACTGGCGTGGGTGTATGACCAGATGTATGAACGTGGACCAAGCAAAATGAGTATGTGGGGATTGTAGCAGGTGGCGTTCGGTTATGTCTGCCTACCACCAAGGGTAAAAGACGTGAGTTGATATACATGTATGTTGAGACCAGAGAAAGCCACGTCGTTACCCAAACCATAACAAACAATATAAATCAAGACCAACATCATACTTCAGCATTCGAGCTAAAAGTCAGCAGCAGTGAAAACACCTAAATAACATATGAAGTTGATCTGTCAAAGGCACGACGTATATTCTCTGTCTGAACGTTGACTGAACTCAGGTCTAGGGGTGAACGGACTTTACGCTAAGCCTGGCGAAACCAGCGTTTGCTCAGAGCTTTAGATCATTTGTCTGGGTAAATATCATGCTTAAAGCTGTGAATAAATAATGTCAGGAAAATTAATTGGTGAGCAAATTGACAGCCAACTTTGACTGCACGTTTAGTTAACTTTTAAATTTCATTATTTGACAGTTTTAGGGAAATAACTAGCTGTAACCGACACGCGTTGCAATGCGACGTACATGTTTAGATTTTTTGGGCTTGACCTTCGCAGGCGTTCATGTAAGAACCCACCAAAGTTTCATCACAATCAGATCAATGGTTTCGGACCGCATAGAGGACAAACATGCATGCATTACGATTTATAGTCAATTAATTTCTCTGGTTGTATAATACATAGATCTTCTAACAAATGGCAATAAACGGTTAAGATTTCATTGGGCACCCCTTATATATTACAAGCGTAGTTTGGTGCCGCCGTAGGTTGTGGGTGAATCTGTCTTTATCCCAAAAGCCCGCACGTCATGTCCTTTTTTTTCCACGCGTCTGTATTAGGTATCATCTCAGTATTTATGCTCATAAGGGCTGGCTTTTTCCTTGGCCAGAAGCTAAGAGTTGCCATACAAAGTGGCAACGCCGCCAGTCTCTTGAGGACTTTACCAGTTGTCAACGATGAGGAGGAGTTATTTGACGCCATTAGTTTATTGTTAAGTTAGTTACATCAGTTTATTTTAATTAATTAATATTCCATTGATAGTCCCATTATCATATTTCACACAAGACCTGCAGCTATTCTTAGATCTTCTTTAAAACCACAAAACTACATTACCAAAATTTTCTTTCCAATATCTTCATTGCCCAGACTAAACCTTTTCAAATCCTGTTTTATAAGATCAGTGAAGCATCCAGATTGATAAATAAAGGTGCTCACATTCTAAAGCAGTCAGGTCCGCGTATTCACTCAATGTTTCACCCTCACTGTGAGCCGGGGAGCGGGTCAACTTAGCTTTATATCCTATATCCAAGCTGTAATTTCACTCTGAACAAAGTTTTCAGTCGACTTACTTCTGAAATATTTATAAGGACCTTCCTCGTATAAACTGACGTCGAGTTACGCGCTTTTTGTCGACTCTTTGGTATAAATCATAGGTATTTATAGGTTAGGTATATCTCTATAAGTATCCTATATACCAATCTATATTGGTATACGAGTTTTTTTTAGCACCGTGAGTTTTAAATAATAATACTAGGAACAAACCTGAATCTGGTATGATCTTTGAGATGTTGAGAAATCCATCAGCAGAGCTACATTAAATATCCATCAGTTTTAAAAAGGAAACTACGTCTACCAATACTTTAAGAGTTCCAGAACATACTACAAGCCAAACTTCAATATAATTTCCTCCGCATCTGGCACCGAACTTGCAAGAAAAGCACAAAAAGCGCTAACCACTGCTGCATCATTAAAACTGCCCAAAAATATACGACAGCCAGTAAACGCTGAACATCAAACATTTTAATAAAGCTGCTAAATTTACAGCTACTCGTCCAAGGCGGGGTTGCCAATAAAATGTTTTATTCTTAACATAATTTGTAACGACAGACTTGAAGCGGCCTTTGTGTCTGTAGTGAGCGATGGCGCTAAAGATCGCCTTGCCATGAAATGTTAAAACTTCTAGTTTAATGTAATACTTCCTTAGGTTACAACTGTTTTATGTTGTTACACTTTAACCTTTCAGAGATTTCCTCTGATTTACGCTTGTTCTAAATTATAATTTACTTATATTATAACTACCTGACAATAACTGAGCTACGATTACATAACATACAAGATTTTAACCGTTCTATTGTCGTGTGCACTTTGCACTACCTCCGCCTTCCATATTTTCAGTCCCGGTGGGGATCATTATTATCTTTATCTCAACGTAAAGTTTTCGGTATTTCTACTAACGAAGGTCTTTAAAAGGGGGGACAAATGGGTAAGGAAAAAAAACTTTACCTCAACGGGCAATGTTGGTCAGTAAAATAAAAAAAACGTCCATTGCTAAACTCGTTTATAAAATGAACACTTTCTAAAGTGCGAGTACGTTTTAGTCTGCTTGCTTAGTACATTAAGATTCAGTGAGAAACTTTAAGACATTTATTTCAATTAAATCATTTACACGTACAAGCTCTGGAGGTAGGTACCTACTGTCAAGAAGTTAGTCATTAATTTACCCTTTTCAACACTTAACATTCGTACGAGGAACAACAAGCTGACTCAGACTTTAATAATTATACATTTAGCGTTGTTTCTGGATGGACGGAAACAGGAAAAATCCCCGTTGTTTGGTGCAAGGGGTCGAGTATGGAGTAGAGTGGAGTAATAGCCCGATTAATGTCCCATGACCAATGGTACTGCTCCGATCCATTGAGTTTGAGAGCCGCTCTTAGGATTGCTTCTTAATTTATTATTATATGTTTTGTTTTATTTCGTGAGCACGTTAAGCCGTTGTGCCGGCTGTCATTTGTAGATCTTTAACAATCGTTACAGGTCTACAAATGACATGATGGTCTGACAACCAGTCTTACCAAGGGGTATCGTATTACCCAGTACTAACTAAGTTGTGGAGATCAGATGGGTAGCCGCTCCATTTAAAATACTGGAATTCAGCTGCACCCGGTTAGACTGAAAGCCGATCCCAATATAGTTGGGAAAAGGCTAGGCAGATGATGATTTTATTTCATGAGCAATAAAAATTACAACAGAAAAAGCTAAATTATATCATAACTTCGATTCTCCTACATAGTATTTAAAAGTAAAAAGAAAAATATATTTTTTATTATCTAGCTTTTCTTATTTAAATAATGTTTTCAACAATTTTGTATGCTAGTTTTAGCGCATTGTTTTAAATACTGTATAAACTCGGACATCTGTAACGCACTACAATTCTTGCAAATAAATCATTTGATTTAAAATTATCTTTAGATACTACAAAACATAATAAATCGTATTCAAAAATAAGGTTGGGTTAGGATATGTTTTTAGTTGGAAAATTTCAGGCAAGTGTATTAATAGCGACCTTTAAAAATGCTACCTGTTTAATGAGAACCTTATTTCAGGAAAAAAGGTACTAATTATGTTCCTTCCCGAACCCACAAATTAATTGTAAACACAAAGACGCGAGCTACCTTTGTCGCCAAACTCAGGTCTCGCCTAATTACGTCAGAAACACTAACTACAATAATTAATTATAAGTAGAGTAATTAAGTAAATTAGTTTTCTTCTTCAGTACCTCGTTCCCAATAATATAATTGGTATACGTTACTAAAAGGATACGTTCGACGCTATGTGTGAAATCGTTTTGATTGAATTAATTTTATAATTTGTCTGCTTAGGTAAATACTGTTTACTAGTCATCATACTCTTACCCTTGTCTCAATGCATTTGGGGTCGGCACAGCATGTCTTCTTCTTCCATACTTCTCTATTACTCGTCATCTCATCAGTCACCTCCTGTCGTGCCATATCATCCTTCACACAGTCCATCCATCGTTTCTTCGGTCTTCCTCTACTCTTATACCTAAATAATGTTTACTAATTACCTCGTGAAAGCCGAGAAAGATAAGCAATCAAGTATCTTGACTTGGCCCACGAGGTTGTCGACACGTGGGATGTGGACTCAGCGATGATTGTGCCGATAGTCGACTGACTTAATTGCCAAGAGCCTCCATAGACAGCTGGATCAAGGGCTTGATTCAGGAAGCGGTACTCCTGGACCTGGCTCGTATTGTTAGGATGTTCCTCTCTCTGGAGCCCTGACCGCCGGTAGCTTGGGCCCTGTTCCCGATACCGGTGGTAACTTAATATTTAAAAATATAATTAATTTGTATAAATTTAAATGAATATTAACATTATATTCTATTCATTAATGGCTAGTTAATTACAGAAACAGTAAAGGCGTAAGTCAAGGCTACCAGTGAAAAGTTCAACAAAAGAAGGGAACAGAAGTTACAAACGAACTCATTAAATCTCTCGCCTTTCTGCCAGCCTGTAACCTCAGCCCCTAATAAACCCTAACAGACACCAATCACGATCTAGCCTTGAAGAATAAACACTAAACAGTACTAAACTAGCTGAAACAAGTTACTGTTTGACTAAGTTTGTTAGCTAGTGAAATATAAATACACAACTCGGTCGGCATCTCGGGGACTATAAATTTTGCCAAATTATAATTTACGCGCAAAACTTATGTAGGTACTGTTAGTCCAAGAGTTCCTAACTTGGTGGTTTAAAAAGGAAAGATTTGGGGTAATCTGAGAGGTGGTATACACTGGGTCGGGTGCCCACATTCGACTGGCTGATCTGGCAGGCTGGCTGACAATGCAATAACAGCACATATTCGGCTTACGTTCGGCTCATACGCACGACGACCAATCAAGCTATGCAAAATCAAATTATACTGATCTCTCATCGTACGGCAAGCGAGATCAGGTTATACTGGTTATGTATAACTTGATGTGTTGGCAAACTCCATTCGGCATCGTTTTCGGGTTTACTCGGCACAATTCGAGCTAGCCCGAACGGCTTTTCCCGATTGTATTCGGATGTGCTGCTCGGCTGTACCGTATCACCCGAAGATTATGGAGTACCCCTGTGACGAAATTGAGTTCAACTTTAAGTAAGGTAGACAATTAAGTTGGGAAACAATGTTTTGTTACTGACAAGTGGGTAATCGGTTCTGGCGGCTGTTAGTGAGGGCATGAGTAAGTAAACTATCGGTTGATTATTATATCGGCCTGTATATTAGGTAATACAAAACTAGCTGTGCCCCGCGACCGTCGCCGTCGTCCGCGTGAAATGATTACAAAAATATTACACATATTACATTAACCAAATCTGATTCAAATAGAGAACTATTTGAATCGAATTTTGTTAACAATTTCAAGGGTATTAATTTTTTTGCACAGAACCCTAATTCTTTTTTAATAAAAGTAGCCCAAGATACTCCTTAGCACCCTCTGCCGCACCATTACCAAAGCCGCTGTCAGAACCCGGAATAGCTATAACATCAGCTATATGCCAGTAAAAGTCCCGTCAAAATCAGTCCAGCCGTTTCCGAGATTAACCGGAACAAACAGACACACAGAATGACGAACAAAAATTAAAAAAATGGTGTTTTTGTTATATTTTCATATGCATTTGAAATTACAAACAGACACTTCAATTTTATTGATTTGTAGTATAGTTAATTGTATACTCCATTGTAGTCACATAAGAGCTACCATTATGTACATACAAAACCGGCAAACAGACACCCATCTGGAAATCATCAGAACATTCTCATTTCTACTGAAAAAGTATATTTTCGGCTTCAAATAAGACAATACAAAAAACAACTTTTTTGCCGATCTAGCTGTGTAGAACAAAATAAATTATTTTCTTCCTTTGTTCACCTCCCTTTGAGTAAATCTTGAAGAAAGTATGTAAGATTGTTTTATCGCATTCCCTCAGGGAGCCTGCTAAGAGGATCTTTCTGAAATATATGCAGTACTTATGATTTTAGTACCGGGACCCCGCGAAGATGAAAGAGCACTAATTCTGATGTACGATGGACCAGGGAAGCATAAAACAACAAAGTCATTTTAATGTTCTTATTTACTAATTCAAGAGTATTTTTAGGGGGACAGAATTTTTGTTTTGCTTTCCCAAAAAATTTACGAAGAATACCCTAGGTGCCAGGCGCTAAAGTATTGAACTGTCAAATGCAGGTACTTTGGTAGCTTTAACACCATTTTCGTTTCCTTTTGATTGCTTCTCAATTAACCACCTAGTGGTTTATGACTTTACGATGAGAGCTTGCCTTAAAGTAACCCATTCACTCGTGAATTCGTGATGGGAATTAACAAGATGGATAGCACTATTCGTGATTTATTTTTAGAATTTTAGACTATCCTCGTATCTACAAATAAAAACATAATGAGAACACCAAAACACCCTGTCTCAAAAACGTGGTCATAGCAATATTTTATTCGCAGTCCCATATTTTATAACAGAAAATATGTGAGGCTTAATTTAACCTAAATTAAGTACAATCTTTTATGATCCAGCCAAAAATAATCTCATTTAAACAGCCCAAATGAAATAAACTAGTATTATGAACGTCCCAGATAAATATGATTGACGTAATAAAGTTTCAGTTGTGGCTGTTAGTGGTCATAAACGCCGCCATATTGAAATGAGTTGCAGTATATAAACACGAATATAAAGCACGGTAAAGAAACGTGATTGAATTAAAACCGGAATGAATATTGTGTTTTAATAATGTTGTTGTAGTTATACCTGATTGATTTGATTTTTGAACCTATTTAGCCGAACGTGAATCATAAAACCAAAAATTTGAAACCTAAAACAGCTTTATGCTTTCCAAAAGCCTCAGTCACTGCACATTTTACACAAGAAACATCCTGTTTTTAAGTTCACCTGCGAATTGCCTTAAGAACATCGTAAAAACTTTTTCCAGAGCCCCATAAAGGGCGTTATTCGGCTGATTCCACACGAAAATATTTAAGGCGCGTTTTTATTTAGACGATTTGCGCTGAAGCGAGCCTTAAGCACAACCCGAGTAAAACGAAGTCAAATCGTAAAAACTTTCGGTTGCGACTCACACTCCGATGGTCAATATCTGGGACATGTGCCTTATTTATATCGTAGTACCTTGATGTACATTGCCGTATCTGTTCAATTTTCGAAAGCGTTTGTTTTCTATACACAGCAATGTACGTCAAATTAGCCGACGTAGCCGCAATGTTATAAGGTGAAAGTCCCACTTAGAGTCAGCAAAAAGCGGGTGTTAAATTATTCATAGACACATGTATCTCGCTTAACGCATCATTTTTCCTTCAGGTCGTTACTATAGGTAGAGAGAAAACGAGTTTTACGCCCGGCACGTAATCTTAAGCTCGGTTGTACGATAATGTATGAGTGTCAGCTACGCACATCGCGCAAGCTGCCTCCGGAGCTCGGGAGTTAGCTGATGTTTTATTTAAATACCTTTACTTAGAGGGAATTATGTTGCCTACGAGGTAGGAATGTTCGCGGATGGTATTATTATTTTCAATTAACAGTAGCTTCGTAAGGCGCTTTGTTTGATGACGTGCGTGGAATGAGTACAGACATTAGGGCTGGCAGACATAGACGGATGTGTGACGCATTTAACTAATTGTTAGATTAATTGCCGCTTGCTATTACTTTATTAGTATCCCTAAATATTGCTGTACCACGTCGAGACTTTCACGGAGTCGTCAGTGGCAGCGCAAATGTCACTTTGAATGCATGTTTTGTGCCACAAAGTTAGGATATTCAGCCTTTGATTGCTAAGTGAGTGTTTTCTCATAACATTTTTTTTTATTTTGTCTGATATTCCAGCAACATGAACTTCATAATTAAAATGAGTTCTTTACTCACAATTACCAAAAACAACTCAAGATGTAAACAATGGTAGGACAAAATTAGGTAGCGAGTGCCTTTGTTAAAAATCTTAATTATACTACCATCAAAGGGATTCATTTGCATTATTCATGTTTGGCAGATTGAGTAAATCCATGTTTGGCAGAGTTCTTACAGCCTGAAAAGAAAATTCTTTGGACTTGGAAGGACAGTGTTGGGCAAAGGTTCATCCTCAACCTTAATATTTCCCAATTTGCTACCGCAGAGGAACTCCAAAATTGGCACCAATAATTAAACCAGCAGAAATTACGAAAGCATATTTCAATATAGCAAACGACAGGGCTGTAATACATCGATAGATAGTAATGAAATAGGACGTTGCCACACTAACTCCGTTGCGGCGTCGTGTTGCCGTACTAACTGTGTTAGGAGCAGTTTCTAATTTCATTTGTTTTGTTAGCCGCCGCCATTACTAAATTACGTCAATTTGCATTAATTTTGTCAGTTTTATTTTGGCTTTTTTTATTGGAATAATAGGTAAAACGGTTTGTTGTACCCAATTCGGTATAGTGGCGGTTATGGTTTATATAATGCTATATATCTCGGAAACAGTGCATGGTTGGGCCAGGGTTTTTGAAGAATTAGAATTGAAAAGGTTCTATGGCCTAGTTTAATCCGATGCTGCAATAAAAATGGTAGATTTCCATTTAGAAAAAAGCGCAATTTTTTTTTTTGTTTCTCATAGAGCCACTAAGCGTGTATTTCGCCAACAAACCACTCAGGTGAATCTGACCCGAACAAGAAGTCGCACCGACGTGCAATGGCGTCCTGTGACGATGTGAGTGATATTTATTAACGCGAAGACTATTCACGCGACCGATTGCAGTTAGAACATGGAAACCTGTATACATATACAAAACTACTTATCGATATTGATACCACACTTACAACGCGCAACATTGATTCGACTCGATTCAATTTCGGTTCGAGTTTATTTGTAAACGAAGATATGGCTACTACGTATTTACAGTGTAGATTCGACCTCTCTCTTTGATATTCAGCTGCGTCAGAACAGAATCTCTACATGATTTTAGATGATTTTTCCACTATTTTGCTCTCACACCATTAGATCAGTTTCTACCCTAACCACCAGCGGACAATATAGGGACCTGTATAGCGGTACCTACCGATATACAGGAACCGAATTTCCCGCACTGGAATTACTTCTGCTTTAAGACGTCATGGTAGGCCCCCTGTTCCTACATTACTATTTTCCGGCTATGACCTTTTTTCGATTGAACACTTACATCATACTACCGCCTTTTCACTATTAGAGAAGGCAAACACTACATAATACCTTCTACAATTCTTACAGACTACAGAGGCACCTTATCCTTTTTCTTTGTCCACGAAAAGATGTATGATCTCGCGTCAGGCGGGAATCAAACCCAAAATTCATGATGGAGTGCAAGTATATAATCATGCGTTTCTAGGGCGTCGAAGTCCCTGCGTTTATACTTACATCTGCCTTAAAAATACCTTTTGTTAGACGCTTTTCATTTATCCTCTCAACAAGAATCATTTTTCCAAGAACAACAGCAATATAAATAACAAGGTAATCTATTCAAACCTTTTTCTAAAGCAACAACGTACAAAAGCACTCCAACTCCTTCAATTTTCTGTTTGATTTCCATTATTCAGGTACTTTCAATCAAGCAACCTTGGTTCGCCAAATTTGTCACACCTATTTCATCGGCTTCTCATCTATTCAGGCCAGTCAATGCGCACTATTACGGAGAGTAGACGGAATATTGAGTGGGGTCCGTGAGGATCGATCACCGTCACACCACTTCGCATATCCAATGACCAGCAGACACTGATTGATTGTGTGTATGGGTACCGAATTAGTGGGACTTGTGATGTTAGACGTTTCCAGGTAAACGTCTAACATCACAAGTAGGTAGGAGAGGTGTGGTTAACGATGAAAAAGATTTGACGCCACCGTAAAGGACACAGCACGAATCGGCACCACCTCGCCACATTTCACTACACCTGACTCTGTTTCGGTCGAGCTGTTCAGCACTCTTTGTATTAAACTCTATAGAGACGATACTGATCAGGAATAGTGGCTATAAGTGCGCCTAAACCTTCGGTGATAACTAATACATTATGCAGCATCGTGTCAGATGATGTTGCGCGAACTGAAAAACTCTGGCGTTCCGGATCTTCATTGGACGTTTGAATGATTAAGCTGATAGTTAGCCATAAGACATACTTCGTATCTATACATAGAACAGTTATTTACATCATAAACCACATAAAACCTCAAGATAATGTCCCCCTTACAGGAGTAATTGTTCTTTCCTTAACATGTTTAAGAGTAAAAACGAAATTCGAGGGCTGAAATTGCGATTGAAAGTTTGAACCTTAAATGTCTTATCTCGACCTGATTCATGTATACCCAAAAACAATGCCAACAAAATTGTAATCAACAGATATCTAGTAAACTACGTACTTCCATAACAAAAGGTACTTCTAACTATAAAAAATAAGTGATGAGAGTTCGTCATTGTTCATTTTAGTAATTGCTTATTGTATTGTAATGCCGAGGTAACCGACCTCCTCTTTGATTCTCCAAATATTTTGTTGTATATTCTTTTGTTCGTATCACAACAGAAGACTCGTTTGTTGACCCTCAATTAACGTCTTTTATTCCTAAGGTTAAAATACCCTACTTACTCTTTGCCTGCGAACTCCTCCCATTGCCAAAAAACCGTCCAAGCCGGCAGGGTTAAGAAATTAATGTCTTTTCTAAACACAGAGGCAAAGTCGCGAGTAAAGTCTTGTTTATGCTGCAGGACTATAGAGGATTCGATCGTTCGTTGGAAACGGATATATTATTATATTACGGACAGATCCTCCAAACTAATCCACAATTAATTAATTAATTAAAGATTTATATCGTAGAGGATTTATTTTGGGATGTTACAGAATTATTATTCGCGTATTTTATTTATGTAGCTAGTAAATTTATCAGATCGTATCTATTGAATATTTGATGTAAGTATATTTCTATGTACTCGTGTGAAGCAAGTAAAACTAATATTGATTTATTTGAGGTAGGTATCGAACTTCTCCGTCTTACGCACTATCTATTTAATAAATCCTATCTTAGGAAAATCCGAACTAAATCACCTACAGAATAGACATTGTGTGTTCCTTTACCTTTCCAGTTTGGCATTTTCTTAGTACCATTTGTGTGTTAGTACGTGTTTTGTATTCAATATATGAACATAGCTTATGAAGAAACAAACATTTAACTACGCATAAAATATGGCTTAAAGATAAACAGATATTAATCAGTACACAATACGCAAAAGATATCCATTACAATACAAGCCACATTTGCCCCATTGCGTCCGTAATGTTCGCCATAATACATGGTTGACATTTATGGATTGCGCTGATTGGGAGCCTCGGAGCATGTGCCATTGCTTCGGGACAAAGACACGATATTAACTTGTGATGCATCGGTATTACATACAAACCGATGTACCTACATATCGATATACTCAAAGAACTATAATAACTTTAAGAGCGGGTTCGTCGTCGTTGTAGCAGATGTTTGTAGGAACTTTTGTGTAGTACCGAAGCAGAATTGTTTGCAAATAATTGAGAAAGCGAAGGTCTCTACAATTAATTTTTTAACGGATATACTATTCTGCGTTATGCCGCTTATTGGGAAAGGCCCATGTCCAACACTGAACTGCGATTCAAACAAAAGAACTTTGGGATCAAAGCTTCTAGCACATTCTATTATCCTTGCCGTTCACGACAATGTCGTATATGTTCAGGCATTTGAGATCTTAGAATAGACCACATCTGACCTATAGCTCAAAAACTTAAGACTTAGGTATATAAAACACTCAACAATTTAGACCATCGAACAGTTCTAGTTAGTAAGTAATTCCTAAGACCATCAAACCGATACTCCTACCGCCAACTATGTGTCGCTTGGCTTGTTCTCGCACATTAAAGTACAACCTTCAGTGATCTTAGCGAGTCATTGTGAAGTTGTGTGGCCAAACTTGTGGGTTGCCTGAACTTCGATTATTATCCAATCTCAAGTTTTAATTAAAGCGTTTCCATAGCGAATATGAGACGTTTTTAGTGATGCTGACGAAAATAGAGTTGGTTATTGTACAATGTACAGGTATGTTTTGATACTAGAAAACAATGACAGAGGTGCGGTATTGGTGAACTTTTACCAAATGTTTAAAAAAAACAAGATGCTAGGAGGGAAGCGATTTTAGCCACGTATAAGAAAATACTGGTGTACAATGGTGTTGTGTCTGTTTGTCGCACCGTTTTGTTATTGGTAGTTATTTAACGTAGAAAGTTCACTCAATGTTTTGAGGAATAATGCTAAACTTGCATATTTCATATACCAAATATATGAAATATGCAAGTTTAGCATTTTTGCGCGGAGGTTTTTTAAAATTAGATTGTAATTGTTTAGTCATTTATCATTAAAATGATCGTGCATGATGATACGACTGTTAGAAAACATTCCTTTTTCGCATACTTCATTCTAGTTCAATCCCCAAGTGCTTTTATTTCATGAATCTCCACCACCCCCAAATATAATCTGGTGAGCTGCTATGTACGTTATTAGTTCCTAGCCTCAGTGACGTCACACGACGTAATGAATGAAGTAATCTATCTCCGAACCAACTCGCCCGTACATCAGGCCGCCCGTCACACCGACGCGTAATAAAAGCGCGCGGAAAATTGCCGCGAATTAATCTTGTCGCCGTCAATGGAATGCGGAAGTGAATGCGCTGTAATAGTGGGTTTTGGTCGGGTGAATAGATCACTGCGTTGCTACGGGTCGGTGTAAGAGGTGATTACGGACCTTGTGATAGAACTCGATTTATTAGGTTCAGTGGGTTTCTGGAGCTATTGTGTGAAGAATGGATTTATTAAGAGTAAATTGGGTGCGCTTGTTGAGTATGCGGAGGCAGCAGGGACTTTTATCACCCATAACCATACAACTTATTTCTCAGCTTTTCGGACATATTATGCGTTCACATAAACATTGTCTCAAAAGACATAATACTGGGCCAGATGGTCAATCGAAATCAAGAAGCTTGTTAGGGACCAATATGTACCGAGCGGTACACACTGCAGGAGATCGCATAACTTGACGAAAATTACTCATTTGTACCTAATTGTACCACCACGAACTTTCTATATACAGTTAAGCACATATTTTCGTGTCTTTTTTGGGTTTTTTGTATTTATTTTAATTACGGCAACAACGACTGTTACCACCGCGTAGTTTAACCAACCGATAGCATGAAACATTGTTTATTATTTACACAGATTCATAAATACATAATATAACGTCAAGAGTTTGGTGTGTAGGCGGCGAGACCGGCTCACTTCCTCCACCTCTGTTTATATTAATTAAGTCTTTTATTAAAGTACATTGTAATTATTACGCTTATGAATAAAGATGGGCTCATATAAATACACAAAGGGAGACTAAATAAACACGTTTAAATATGTTGGATGAACAAAGTTAGGGAAGACTTGTGTTTTTTTCTTCCAAACTTTTTCAGAGAAAATATTCTTTATTCAGAGTTCGTGAAAAAGAATATATTTCTGTATGCTGCCAATAAACTGGTATCACCATTAAGTGCTGCAAGATAATTTTAGAAAAAACCCTGCAGTTTTCATTTGTTGTTTTGGTAGCGGCATAAAGTACCCATGAATATTGTAGCTGTAAAAAATATCAAATTAAAATTCTTTACAGTTTGATTTTTTCATAGAAGTCATATCGTTAAACAGACAAAAATGACAACAAATCACCATCAACAATGCACATGCATTTCGCTACACAACGGTGTAACATGCATCCAGTCAGCACGATGCCAAGAGGATAGGTGTATGCATTTAAAATTAGCTGAATCTGACCGTGGTCCGCTGATTAATGCCGGTGTTATACCAGCTAACTATCGTCGGCCGCTACCTGGTGCAAGCTTACAGCTAGCACCGATGTATGGGGAAATTAGAGTAAAACATGCCTTTTGCTTGTTACTGGTCCCTGGTAATAAAAGGCTCTTAAAGACAGCCTCTGATCTTGTAATCTTGAATGTTGTGGTGGATCGATGGATTCTTCTCTGTCAATTCATAAAAATAATCACTGTGTCAATAAAGTTTTAATTAATATACACTATCTTCTTCATCCTCATAGCAATAAAGGCAATCGAGATTGTGTCGACCCAGGCCTGAGCCACGAGTTTTGCGCCTTCAGTAGCTTCCATCAGTTCCTGTTATAAACAAACAACAGGCATATACCGTATTTTTTTTTTTCGGATGGGGAATCATCAAATGACCCCCCCCCCCCCCCACTCTGGGCGGAGCGGAAGGGAGTGTCAGACTTGTACTGACTAAAACCCATCCATGTTCCTTCTTTGCCCTTTGTGTTCCAGGGCCACGGTATCTCTTTCGAACAGTCCCGCAGCCCCGGCAGGCATCGGCCCATGCGGACCCCTACTTGATTGCTGACATCTCTTTGAGGCGCGCGTGGAACACGAACGAGCCGTCGACACGGCCTGTCGTCATAAGACGGCCGGACGGCGAGCTAGCCCATAACTCGCCGTCCACAGGCCCGCGCCTACGGTGGCCGGGAGCCACCACGTGACCCCCGACGCCCAGGGCGTCTCCCGCGGCGGTTGGGACGTGAGGTTCTTTCCCTCTCACGTCCCGCCACCTCCTTCACTAGCATGACTGCTTCACAGAAGGTAGTGACGGCTTCCCATTCCCTCTCGCTCCGGACCATGGCTTGAACCAGGGCCGGACGCGAGAGATCGCCGCCGCCAATCGCGGCATATACCGTATAGACCGCACTTTGATCTAAAGAAACAAACGGGACTTAAAAACGGGGGCCAAATACGAGTCGAACTTGCTCATTGAAGGGTCCGTACCATCGTAGTAGGGGGTTTTTGTTGTTATTGCGGCAACTGAAATACATATTCTGTGAAAATTTCAACTGTCTATCTATTACAGATCACGAGATACAGCCCGCTGACTGACAGACGGACGACGGACGGACGGACAGCGCAGGCTTAGGTTCCCGTTAGTTACCCTTCGGGTAGGAACCCTAAAATTTCTGGAACTTCCATGGAATATACAAGGCCAGCAAAGTTCGTTCCGCCGTCCTTTGTTGAATGAGAAGAAGCTTTCACCACACAGAACGCAGACTGAAATATATTTGCCAATTGATTCTTGCCCTAATTTGCAGCAACAATAATAATTCTCATCTACTAAGATCGGGCTCCCAAAGCAAATTGATTATCGTCAGAATAATATTTCGGGTTATTTCTAGTGCTCCGAGAAATTGGGAGCCGTTCATTTTATTAGTATATCGTTTTCTATTTGCATCGAGATGAATATAAATCGAGAGAGTCTGATTATCGCAATATTGCTTTCAGTGATAGACGAGAATACGATATTGATTTTGGTATGAAATTGAATAAATTGTGAATGATGAAACAGCATAACATCACGACTGTGATCTCCAAAGGGTGAGGCAGATGTTTACCTATAGTTCATCATCTGCCTAGCCTTTTCCCAACTATGTTGGGGTCGGCTTCCAGTCTAACCGGATGCAGCTGAATACCAGTATTTTACATGGAGCGACTGCCTATCTGACCTCCACAACTCAGTTAGTACTGGGTAATACGAAACGGGGGGTATCAGACTTTTTGGGCCACTGAATACCTGTAACGACTGTCAAAGATCTACAGATGACAGCCTGGACCAACGGCTTGACGTTCTTTCTGAGCCACGGAGGAAACTAGGTATGTAATGGGCGGTCACCCATCCACAGACCAACCTAGGTAAGCACGGCTTAACCTAAAGATCGACCCCGAGCGGGTGTTATTATTTAGCCACGAGATCCTTATGTTTACCTATAGTTCACCCACATTTAAAAAAAAACATAACAACATCACGCCTGTAAGGAAGGGTTAAGCAGAGGTGCACCTAATAGTACACCCACATTTCAAAAAGTAAGTAATATTTAAGTAAACTGTCTTAGGGGCGAACGTAATGCCATCAACCGTGCACAAATCCAGATTCTGAGCTGCTACTGAAGACCTGGGAACTGAAACCAGGTCCTTATAACTCAGTACCAGTCCTTGCGACTACTAATCGACAATGCAGTGCAATGTACTGATAATAAAATGTTTATTAATTAGTACCTACCTATCCAATAGCTACTTATTCTGTACCATGGTATAATAATATACTTCGCCTGGTATTCTCTTCCCGTGACAGCTGGGTCACGTGATTGGCCCAAGAATACGTCATCAGTTGGAATGCTGTCGATGTGTTGCCACGTGTGTGATTGAATTACCCTAACAAAATGCATTTTTTAACTTAACAAAGCAATTATGAACTAATAGTTCAATATTTAAATTAATTTAAAACTAAATATATGAATCACACGAGTTACTAAATAGTTAAGCTAGTTAGTTATTTATTTTATTTTCATTCACTAAATGAGAGTCCCTAAATTTACTGAAAAGGACAACCAATGGTAACACTTATCGTGACGTAGTCTTGGGCCATCGTGGGAAGACAATACCAGGTAAAGTATATTATTATACCATAGTCTGTACATAATAAAAATACTAATCTATAAAAGACCACTATGTAATATTCTTTATTTAATTTAAACGCTGAATGTTATCTGGGTACTGCTCGCTAACCGTTTGAATCTAATAACAACTAACTTTCTTAATGTTTACCCAAAAGTTGCCCTCGGCTAGTGGACCACATCCCGAACTACTAAGTAAGTGAATATTACGTAATTTCATAATGTTAGGCTCTATTAGTTTGTATATTTTCATAGCTAGACGGATTACATGGATGAGTTTGCCTTAGTGCATACTGCAGGCCTCATCATTATCATCATTTCAGCCGAAAGACGTCCACTGCTGGATATGTCCAGCAGTGGACGTCTTTCCTCCTCCGTCTTTTCGGCCTCCCCCAAGTGTCGCCACATTGAACGGTCCCGTGCGTCTCGCATCCAGCGGATCCCCGCAACCTTCACCAGGTCATCGGTCCACCTCGTGGAAGGCCTTCCAACGTAACATCTTCTAGTTCGCGGGCGCCACTCTGCACTCTGCACTGCGGGCCTAGGTAATCTCCAGAGCAGAGCATTTCGTATTTTTTCAATTGATCCACAGGATTAACAAATCACCTTTTACCTACATTGCGAGACGCAAATAAATGAACATGACACATCACGCCTGTAATCCCCGAAGGGTAAGGCAGAGGTGTAGGTACCTCAAGGTACTCCCACATTTTTCCTTGCTTCGGGGCCGCTACTGAGAAATTCCTGATGGAAAAACCCAAAAACACTTTGCCCAACTTGGGAATCGAACCCAGGATGCGCAGTAGTCGCGCTTGCGAGCACTAGACCAACGAGGCAGTCAGGCAAGGCTTTTGTTAATCTTATACATTTTGCACTTTCTGTTATCATCGTAATTGCTGATAGAATATCGCTTGGTCTAGACCGTCTCTGTAATCATTGTTGTCCCACTGCTGGGCACTGGCCTCCCTCCATTCCTAGCAACGGTCTCGATTCTGTGCGACTTCTTTCCAATCCTCAAGGAAGACATCCAGTTCGTCCCGCCATCCTCCTAGTTGCCTCCTTCGTGGTCTGCCGCGACTCCGTGTCACTGTTTCAAAATAAAATAATTCCGCAGGTAGAACTACAGGACACATCGAGTTAAAACAGAGTCCTAATCAAATACGGTCCGAGTGCTCATAGCCTGTTTAAGGAAATTTCGAAACACCTAGTTGACGCTTCCCGTGACCCAAGGGCTGGCTTTTACTTTGGCCAGAGACTAAGTGTTGCCATACAACGTGGCAACGCCGCCAGTCTTTTGGGCACATTACCAGCTGACAGCGTTGAGGAGGACTTTTTTGATGCCCTTTTGTAGTTTATTGTTAGTTTATTTATTTTCGGTTATTTAATAGTTTTTAATTTATAATGTATTTAGTTAGTTTATTCAAATTAATAAAATTTAATACTGTATTTGGAAATGAAAAAAAGTACGGTTTTCATTATATTCTGTCAACAATTGAATGTGACGTCAGGTGTAGTTGATCGTGTAAAATGAACGTAAACACACGTATGTGCCCGCTTAACATCAGATACAACGCTATCCCGACTACATTCTGTCAATAAGCGCTCACTAGTGGCTAGGGGTGGAGTTACACTACGAGCTATACTGCCGCGAGATAAAAAAAATAGTAAAGTAAGCAACTGTCCACTTAAGGCCAAGAATAACGCGGGCCTGTGGACGGCGAGTTATGGGCTAGCTCGCCGTCCGGCCGTCTTATGACGACAGGCCGTGTCGACGGCGCGTTCGTGTTCCACGCGCGCCTCAAAGAGATGTCAGCAACCGAGTAGGGGTCCGCATGGGCCGATGCCTGCCAGAGCTGAGGGACTGTTCGAAAGAGACACCGTGGCCCTGGAACACAAAGGGCAAAGAAGGAACATGGATGGGTTTTAGTCAGTACAAGTCTGACACTCCCTTCCGCTCCGCCCAGAGTGGGGGGAGGGGTCATTTGATGATTTCCCATCCGAAAAAAAAAAAAAAAAAGGCCAAAAATAAACTCAAGTTGTGAAAAATTTGTCGTGCTCGTTTTCATATTACTGCAGCATTCACTTTGTGATGAAGTTACTTCGGGGGAAGGGACATCGACGCACGAACGGTTACCATGTATTTGGTATGTCATTCCGAACTCATACAGTTTCAACAGCTGTTCCATACATTTTGACTGCGTAGGAATTGCAGTTTTGTAGGAAACAGCTGGTTTTTTTAAGGACTACTTCTCAGTTTTATGTCATTCGGCACCGTAATATTTTCTTGATGGAAACTACCATTCTTCCATCAATAGTGTAGTTCACTTTAACATAATCTTTTTGACAGTGCATGCGGGGTGATATGGCTGGGGAAGCGGGGGCCAAGTTTAAATTAAAAATCTTAAATTCATTTATTCACTGACACTGACTGGCCCAGAAACATAAAATACTTAAAGAAATACAAACAGATTTCCTTTTATAATAAAAACCGATCACCAAGGAAAGTTATCAGACAATTATTTATCTCCGAAAGGCATCAACGTAAGATATGAATGGGATATAAAAGTTCGTCATTTTTACTGATGGAAAATTCTATCGGGCACACCGACACAGCTTGTATTAAAATAAACACCTAATTTACTAACATATATACGAACCAGGCTCTGAATTTGGCAAAAGGTCACACACGGCTGCCCAGCCCACCGGGGAATACAAGCACGATCATCAATGTGTTATTACACAACAGAGGTTACTGTATCGATCCTCTAAATACTCCGAAATAAACGTAACACGTACGTTTCCAAAATAGGAATTTAATTTAGTACCTTAAGATTGAAATTCCAATTACCTACATTGAATTATTTTCTCGAACGTGAGTTAATCTTTTGAGCGAATATTAATTTGAGTTATAGTTGAAGAGGAAATTAATTATCATTAATGTACTCATATTCGTGAGAATTCTCGAAAGCGTACAAGAAAATCAACAACCTGGTGGCCCGTATTAAACATTAGACGTGACAAATATGACCTGTTTCTTGGCTCGTGAAAACCTTTTATCTACTAACTTGAATTTATCTGTGTAAACACTGTTTTAAGCTTCCACGGTTTATAAACAAACTTACACTGTCAGTTAAATCTTCCATGATTTTTCATTTTGCCATGATTGTGGAATGTCATCCCGCGATCATGGCGCTTGCAACAGCGGCAGCGTCGCAATACCGAGAATAATTGAAAATCGCGGAATATACCTAAGTGACAGTGTAAGTTTATCTGTGTATTTATTAAACAATACTTGTACAGTTATACACGGTTGTAGTTGTATGCACGACTGCTAGTAGGTCCTGCGTTTGATCTCTGGGGCGGAACAAAATGGCATTGATTTTTCCCGATTCAGAAATCTTCAGCTGCGCGAATTCTTAGAGGTCAGAAAATATCGTCCACGACGTTGCTCAAACGTAACCAAATACAGAGTCAATCACCAGTGAGTAATCAGAATGTCACAGCGCACAATGTCAGACACAAAGTTAGTAAATTAGTACCTAAGTAACGAGTTAGTAAGTCACGTTGTGTACGGACCGCCATTGAAATAGCTGCTAGTGTTGTGAGATTCTGGCTACTCGCCTTACTATGCTTCGTGGCTTTTTAGTAGCATCACGGACATATAGGCAAGGTTTTGGTGGTCAGTTAGCCACATCATTTACAGATATTTTTAAATAGTTTCTTTTAAAGCAGAATTCTTTTATATCGCTTACACTGTACCACTTGCCTAACTAACGGCAGGCGTGGATTGATTGGAGTGCGCCAGAATGTAATCTGTGAGAGCGAGAGCTACAGCAATCATACGTTCATTATTATGTGAACCGCGAGCTACAAGATACTCGTCACACGACAAACGATTATTAAACAGTAACCTTAACACGTGATATATTATAAGGGACTTTAGATAATAACATGATATTGTAGAGAACCGGCTAACATAACATCACACATGTAATTCCTGAAGAGTTAGGTAGATGTATGCGTCAATAGATTCACCCATATTTTGCCAGTTATGTTAAAGTATCACGTAATAGGGGGCGAGCCTAGTGCCATCAACCGAGCACAAATCAAGGGTCCAGGATGCACTGAAAAATTCCTGATGGAAAAACCCAATTACAGTTTGCCCGACCCGGGAATCGAACTCAGGACCTCATGCTCAAAAATTGCGCTTGCGATCACTAGACCAACGAGGCTATAGTGCCATCAACCGGGCAGAACGGGATACTTCTGAGACATTCCTAGCAAGAAAACCTAATAACATATTTCAAGAATGTTCTCAAGAATGCTGGCTGGCTATAAGCCAGCAGAGAAACTAATTGTCACCAAAAATAACTTATCTAACAAATTAATCACTGAAGGTAACGTTCAAATAGAAATTCTCCTCGGTGTAATCGCACATCAGATGATAAAAAACAACAATTTACAAGTTAATCACATTCCTCCACCGGTAAGAGGCTCCTCAA
Source organism: Noctua janthe (assembly GCA_910589295.1). Classification (NCBI taxonomy): domain Eukaryota; kingdom Metazoa; phylum Arthropoda; class Insecta; order Lepidoptera; family Noctuidae; genus Noctua; species Noctua janthe. The sequence continues at coordinate 1,341,771 of OU342559.1, forward strand.
CTGCGTCACAGCATCCAGCTCTCCGTTTCCGCATCTATTTCAAACCAACATAAACCAACAGAACAATGACAATAATTATTCAACACATAACGCTAATAGATTGTTTCTGAACGTAATTTAAAACAATTATGCATGAACCAAATGGCAGGTAACGGCAAATGTATGTTAAAAGCTTAATGAGCCACATTTTCACGGTAGAAACACGCGAAATGTCAATAACAAGGCCCAACGCACAAACATTGAATATTTTAAACATTAATCTGGCAAACAATCGGAGCTTCTAACTTCTAAGCAATTCTAACTTCTAAGGTTTGTTTAGTGCTAAAAGTGAACCGATTTAGAATGGAGGGGCTAATTAGCGCCACGTACTTAGATCGTTTGCTCACATAACATAACATCACGACTGAAATCCTCAAAGGAGTAGGCATATATACCTATATTTCTCTAGATAATATATTCAAGTACCATCTTATAAGAAACCGAATAAAAAAACCCTTCTCAGGGAAGGGAAATTCCTGACAGAATACCCTAATAAGTTTTCAGATCTGGCGATTGAATTTATTCGATGAAACGTGGACCTTTTGATGCCCATGTTTTATGATTCCGTAGATTGGTCATTCCAAAACCTCTGTCTCAAGAACCGAATTTATAACTACTGATGGACTGCCCTATCTCATTAAAAACCAAGGCTTACCGACGTTAACAGAGAGCTTAAGACAGTTCCTCCTTCTGAACGTTCCTCTTTACCCGGCGCACTAAAACAAGGACTAAAATAATCAGAAAGTACGAAGTATTTGCCTCAAACAATTAACATAATTAGAATGGAACGGAAAAAAAATACGAAACAGACACGAAAGCAGCTACGGACTCGTCTCATCAGAATTTCATTGCAAACGTTTACAATTTCCATTTGGACCCCCTTTGCCTCCCCCTCGCGCATCCAAATAGGATTTGTAAGCGTAGTAAACTCATTAGGGCTAAGCTTTGTCTACAATCCAAGCAGGAAATAATATCGGACTGCGCTTAGAGCTTCAACAGACACGATGCTTTTAGAATCGGTGATTAGCGATTCAGGCGCTTTTCTTGTGATTACATCACAGGAGCTGAACGCTAGTGTACGCTCACATTATGATGTCAGTCGCTGCGACTTTAGACAGTGGAACCCGGCACAATTTGCTCGATACCTATAGAATTATTAACCCGATAACACCCGTATCTATAAACAAGTCAAAGTGATAACTTGAGTATAACTAATATTATTTAAGATACGACTTTTATTCTGTAGTATAATAATTGCTTGAAGTTAGAACTGTCAAAAGTTAGAAATCTTCGCATTGATTTCTTTGACGGTCCTTACTTCGTTCAACTTAAACTCAATTTCACTCGTATTTACTTTAACTTGACGATAGATATTAAGTGTATGAGTCTCCTAAACGCGATGAAGCATGTATTCTTACATTTGCTAAATAACTGATCGTTAATTCCAAAAGAATCACGTCTGCTACCGCCCTTAAATATCGAACTAGTCCAAGACTTTAATATCGGCAGGATTTTGGACAAAAACGTGATTAGCATCCTTATTAACGAGGGGAGCCATGGTTCCGAGTTTCGGCACTTTTTAATTTACTTTTTTGGTGAATTTCGGGTGTGAGTTGGATTCTCTTTGTCGGTGTTATGATAATTGCTGGAGTTTTGAGGAATTGGTTTCATGATAAACGGTGGTATTACTGTTTGGAAATTGAGCTGCACCATCTCATGAGTAACAACGGAATTTATGATTATAATAAACTGGCGTGATAATATCATGTTTAAGACAAAATCAGACAAGATGCGCAATCGCTGTTAGAAATCTGTAGTATGCGAGTATATAGTAGCAGCTTTTTTCATTGATGCTCTGCTCTTGTTGATAGTAGCGTGGTATTATATAGCCTTCCTCGACGAATGGGCTATGCAACACTAAAATCATTTTTCAATTTGAACCACTGAGTTTAGCGCGTTCAACCAAACAAACTCTTCAGCTTTATAATATAAGTATAGATAATCAGAGCTTTAAACTGTTAAGCTAACCACAGACTAAATACACATGCAGAGTCAAATTCCTAGCCTCATAGTAACCATTTTGGGGTTAAAACATAAGTATAAAGTCAAAATTATGTCATACCCTCATAAAACAAAAACTAATTTACTGTTGAAAGCACGTATTTCCACAGCAGGCTACAACCTAGTTCCAAAATAGTTCACAAATTCGTAATTTTGATGCACAGCATATTGCAAAGTTAGCTTAATTAGGAGCTGTATTATGAAGTGTGATAGAGTATATTGGCTGTAAAATTAATTGTACCGCACAGCAGCATTGGGTAGCAAACATTGCATAAACAGAACCGAATGGAAATTTCCATCTGATACTAGCCTCGCAAATTGCTAACCACTACCTCCGACCTCGGAGGTACGGCGGTGGTAAATTGAGGTGTAAAGCTCTGTATGAAGTATTAGTGTGATTTTTACACAAAGTTCTTTAGGTTAAGCCGCGCTTACCTAGGTTGGTCTGTGGATGGGTGACCATCCATCATATAAAGAGTTTCTTCTGTGCCTCGGAAAACAAGTTAAACCGTTGGTCCCGGCCGTCATAGTAGTGGTAGTAGCCCGAAAATCTGACAACCAACCTTACCAAGGGGTATCGTATTGCCCAGTACTAGCAGAGTTATGGAGGTCAGATAGGCAGTCGCTCCATGTAAAATACTGGTATTCAGCTGCATCCGGTTAGACTGGAAGCCGACCCCAACATAGTTGGGAAAAGGCTAGGCAGATAATGTTGTGAAAAACTTGAGGAGTTTTTGTAAATAAAATCTTGTACAGATAAATATGGAGATCCGAATGTTAGGTTTAAAAATTAGTACTCTCAAAGTTTTTCCAATATTCTGAGTAATTATTAGACCTCTCAAAAAATATTACTTAAGAATAGTTCATTTGTAACGAGCGGGACCCGAACCACAAAAGAAAATCGCATGGAAACACTACGCCAACCGTTCCAATACATACTTTAGACGCATATTTTAGCCTAAAATTGGAACCTCAATATAACGCTATTTTCCTCCATGTATCATTATGAAACTAAATTAACTGAACACGCGCTAAATCTATTCGTAGCTGAAACCGCAACAACTTGGAATTTACCTATGTACATACAACTAAAACTAAGTTCCCTTTTAACGCATTATTATTGAAGATCAAAACGAACATTTTAACTGAAAATTATACATTTATATAGAAGTTGACCTTAGACAGTGTATTAGCATATTTTTCTCATTGTAAAAGGCTAAACTTTTCACTAAACAGAGCAACATTTACATATTTAAATTGTTTTTTGTTGCAAACGATTTTTTGTGACGCGTAAATCTTGTCAATAGGACAGTCGTGTAAAATGAAAGATTTGTGGAACGATCACTTTGGGTCCGAGCTGCGAAGTTCAATGTTATTTTGCTTTTTTTTATTTCAAGGACGAATCTCGTGTTTATCTGAAAGACGAAAAGATAGTTAAGTCTGTCATTTCTCTCTGGGGTAGATACATTAGTAAGATAAAGCTGTGATCTGCATCTGCTTTAGTAGATTATTATTTTTATAAAAAAATTGTAACATATGGAGGTATCTACTTATTGTGTTGCAATTATTTTAGATGTTTTTTTTTCTCAAGCCATGATAATATAACAAAGATTGGAGAGGATGCATTATATATATAGCTTGCATAAGCAGCCTATAATGTCCACACATTATACGCTTATGCAAGCTGACCATTAGATATGGTAAACGACCTCATTTCAAATGTTCAACAGCTTCACAATCACGGAACATATCCCATAAGTGACAGTATAAGTTTAGTTGTAAACCGTGAAAGCTTAAAACAGTGTTTCAACAGCTTCATCAAAAATAAACTTAGGCATGATTTTCACATAGATTTAAATTTAGTTACTAGTCCCTAAACAAGGGTGTAATGCATTTTGCCCAGGCGATTAAGTGGTGACCACCACATCGATTCGGGCAAAGTGGGTTAATTGATTTTAGAGACCATTAACATAGGTCCATTGATTTAGGGATGTGGTGCTCAAATTACTTAGGTACCCATATACAATCTGATACGCATATGTATCTATCGCTCAACTTTATTTTGTAACTGCTTTTGAGCTCTGAATGCCTCGTTCGTCTAGCGGTCACAAGAGCGACTGCTGGTCAAGAGGCCCAGGGTTCGATTCCCAGGTCGGGCAAAGTATTATTGGATTTTTCCATTCGGAATTTCTCAGTAGCAGCCACGGAGTCTAGATTTGTGCCCGGTTGATGGCAATAGGCTCGCCCCCTATTACATGGGACTTAAACATAACTGGCGAAATGTCGGTGTACTATTAGGAACACTTCTGCCTAACTCTGCGGGGATTACAGGCGTGATGTTATGTGCTCTTGACGTTTTATCTAAACCCAATGGATTTTTTGTCTGAAAATATGTCTCTCTATGAACTCTAGCAGTAACATAGAAAAATAAATATTGATTTGTTAGGAGTTACTGTTAAGCCAATTTTTTTAGATGGTACGAGTTTATTTCTTGTTTTTAAATGATATTATTGTACCTACTCAAACAGATTTGGGTGTGTATTTATCTTATCAGCATTTTTACGGCTGCGAGAAATGAAAATTTATCTGCAAGAAAAGTAGACAAAGATCGAAATGGCGTCTAACATCGAGTGATCAAAACAGAGACATGCCATTATGTCTAGCTGAAGAGCTGTAGCTGCCTGCATTGTACTTCAGTAAGGCTCGCCACTCAACAAATAAAATAAACGCTTTTACTCAACCAAAACACATGTCCAAAACTAAACAAGCAATCCGTTTGAAATATTGTCCCAATCAAATAGCGGCGTATGTCAAAAACGTCACGAAGAGCAGTAAATTTACAGAATGCAATATAGCGGATGTCTAGCCAATCAGATGAGAGTGATTGATGTGTAGCGATGGAATGTAAACAAACATAGTGACTGAGCTTAATGGAGAAGAACCTCTTCTCCATTTAGCTCAAGTTAGTAAGCACGGAGTATTTGCGATTATGGTAAGCAAATAATAGTGAAATCTGTAGTTTGCTTTGTAGATGGAAACGTGATTTCGAGCTCTAAGCTTGAAACCCGGGTAAAACAAAGAGTTGGGTTTGTTTGGTTGCCCGGTTGCCTCAATAATGCACGGTTAATGGCAATAGACGTGCCCTTCTATTACGAGTACCTATTATAAAGTAAATAAGGACTTATGAAAGAACTGTAAGTATAGAAAAAGATATAGTTATTAATATAAAAACGCTTGTAAAGATAAGTGACCATAAACTGATCGTATCGAAGAGTATCGAACTGGAGGCTTCCGGGAAATGACAAAACTATTTAATTAGGTCAACAATGGCTTCCCTGTCAAACTCCCGAGCACCCATTCAGTGTATAATGAAGTGCAAATTACAAAGCCACCATTTTGCTGGGGCAAGAGTACAATTTCCTAATATCTAGTGTCCACTTTATTTTACTGTGTACCCATGTAATTTTCTTTTATTTATTTTGGTCCGTAGCAAAAGGAAGTTGATTATGTTTTTAAAAATAAAGATAACGTAATTTCTATTCAGTCGTGATTTTTTTTCTAATTAGCGTTGGTATCAAAGGACAAGTTAAAACAAGATCAGAAACAGGAACGTAACACTGGAATGAAAAAAGATCTCATGCTGTTTCCCGATATCTGCGGAACAAAACAAAGATAGAAAATAAATCAATAAAGATAACTTATTTCAGTTTTCTCGATAACAGTAACATCGTTACAATTTAGGGGGAAAACAATAAAAAGAAAACTTATTTCTCTATCTTTCAATTTAGGAGAACCAGCACCAAATAATTCGCAAAACTCGACACGGAATCTAATTTAGCCAGCTCCTAAACACGTGTTCCAAACTTTATCTCTTTTGGCTAGAATCAAAGTAGCAATTCTCTTTCACGACAGTTTGCATCGGCGTTAGATTTGTCGTCGAAAATTCCATTAAGCGCTGTGTCGCGCTGTGTAAAGTGTTAAATTCGATAAAACCGCTTTCATGGCGGCCTGGTACAACGAAACGAGCGTACGTATAGGTACGTGTGTGTACCAGGGGAGTAGTGTTATGCCTACATACATATACGAATAGTGTCTCTGTGTACGAATCGTGTTAAGTAAGTTTGGGTAATCAAGATCATTTTGACAAACGTAGAGATGGATTAAATTAAGATCTAGCAGGGTGACTGGTAGAACCTAGATCAGCTCAAAGCTGCTGAGAATAATTGAAACAGATGGCACACGAGTGGAGAGCCCTTTTTTATTGGCAAAGGGAAAAACAGCACAAGTTAAAAAGTAAAGCTTGAATACATCTTAATTATCAATAGATTAGACTACATCGTTGATTAGCAATTAATTAATTAGGAAAACATGAATGAAAGGTAGCGCTGAATAGGCTTTGCGTGACTAGTTCATGTATCGACTACTCAGACGTGAGCAGTAACTAGGGCGTCATGAGTCTACAGCTGGTTGCTGATGTATGATGTTACGTTCTGGTAACAATTGACTATCTGGGTGTATTGTGTTTGTTCTTATTGAATTAATTAATTTCATTATACAATATAATAATTGGCAAAAGCATGAAAATAAATCTGGTGTTTCATGCTGCATGCATTTTTCTGTATATCTTCTGTTAATTAATCAAAGATCCTTCCACTTTTTTTTTTTTTTTTTTTTTTTTTTTTTTTTCCGGATGGGAAATCATCAAATGACCCCCCCCACTCTGGGCGGAGCGGGAGGGAGTGTCAGACTTGTACTGACTAAAACCCATCCATGTTCCTTCTTTGCCCTTTGTGTTCCAGGGCCACGGTATCTCTTTCGAACAGTCCCGCAGCTCTGGTAGGCATCGGCCCTTGCGGACCCCTACTTATTTGCTGACATCTCTTTGAGGCGCACGTGGAACACGAACGCGCCGTCGACACGGCCTGTCGTCATAAGACGGCCGGACGGCGAGCTAGCCCATAACTTGCCGTCCACAGGCCCGCGCCTACGGTGGCCGGGAGCCACCACGTGACCCCCGACGCCCAGGGCGTCTCCCGCGGCGGCTGGGACGTGAGGTTCTTTCCCTCTCACGTCCCGCCACCTCCTTCACTAGCATGACTGCTTCACAGAAGGTGGTGACGGCTTCCCATTCCCTCTCGCTCCGGACCATGGCTTGAACCAGGGCCGGACGCGAGAGATCGCCGCCGCCAATCGCCGCTACAAGGACACGGCGGTGCTCCGCCCAAGCGGGGCAGACCTCCACGGTGTGCTCCACCGTGTCCTCCGGACGATTCTCGCAGTGGAAACACCCGGCCGTTTCCTCCCGCCCGATTCGGTGCAGGAACCTCCCGAAACAACCGTGTCCGGTGAGGACCTGCGTCAGGCGGTAGGTGAGGGCGCCGTGGCGCCTCTCTAGCCACTCCTCAAAGAGGGGACTTATCGCCACTATGGTGGCGTGCCCTGCACGGGGTTGCGACAGTCGCTCTCTCCATGTCGCCATGAGATCACTCCGGAGGTCTGTCCGCTGAGCGGCAATTTGCCGCGGCAGCGGAGTTTCCTCCCGACGTAGTGCCTCCGCGCGCCATTCGTGCAGGCGTGCGAGGACTATCGCCTCCAGATCCCATGGCGGCAATCCGGCAAGGAGGCTAGCCGCTTCGCCGGAGATCGTGCGGTACCCCCGGATTAGCCTTATGGCTATTACCTTTTGGGGCGCGTTCAGGTAGTGGGCGGCTTGCCGCCTCAAAGAACGCGCCCACACCGGGGCCCCGTAAAGGGCCATGGACCGCACGACCCCCGCGTATAGCCTCCGGCAGGAGGCGTTTGGACCCCTCAGGTTGGGCAAGAGCCGCTTGAAGGCAGCCCCTGTCCGTTCCAGTTTGGGAGCCAAACGTCGGAAGTGCTCCACGAAGTTCCACCGGCTGTCGATGACGAGTCCTAGGTACTTCAACGTCGACCCGACGCCGATGGAAACCCCTCCTGCCGTCAGTAGGGATCCCGACGGTGGCGCATTCCGAAGCCCATGAAAACACATGGCCTCGGACTTGTGCAGTGCCACCTCGAGACCCAATTGCCGGATCCTCTCCACGACTATCGCAACCCCGCGTGTCATGTTTTCGGCCGCCGCCTCGTGCGACCTCCCTTGTGCCAGTACCAGCGTGTCGTCAGCGTAGCAAACTACGCTGACGCCGGTAGGGAGGTCGGCGCGCAGCACCCAGTCGTAACCGATGTTCCACAAGGCCGGCCCCAGAACCGATCCCTGTGGAACACCGCACGACATCTCTCGCCGGTTCCATTCTCCGCTTCGACCAGGGTAGATGACGGCTCTATCCGTCAGGTAGTCCCCGACCACACGACGAAGGTAGGTCGGCACCCGGTGATACCGGAGTGCCTCCCTAATACAGCTCCAGGGCATGGAGTTGAAGGCGTTGGCGATGTCAAGAGACACCGCCAAGACGACCCCGCCCCGGGACACCGCGTCCCCCGTCGTGAGGGCTCTCACGCGCATGATGGCGTCCACCGTCGAGCGCCCCTTGCGGAAACCAAACTGGTGTTCCGCAAGATCCGGCCCCATCCCCGCAAGGTGCCCGGCGAGGCGGTTGGCAATGACTCTTTCAAAGAGCTTGCCCACCTCGTCGAGCAGCACGATGGGCCGGTATGCGGACGGAGAGTCCGCAGGGCGCCCTGGTTTCCGGATGAGGACCAGCTTCCCCGTCTTCCAACGAAGCGGAAACTGGCCTCTCTCCAAGCATGCGCTTAGGAGCCCTTCCAGTCGGGGCCCGAGAGCCTCAGAGGCCAGGACCCAGGCTTTGCCAGGCAAGCCATCGGGTCCCGGGGCGGTGTTTCTGGTTTTCAGCCTGCGTACCGCCACTCTCAGGTCTACCCCAGTCACCTCCGGAACGTCGTCATCGTCATCGGTGTGGTCCGCTTCCGGCACCGCACGCGGCGGCGGAGCCATAGGCGGGGGAGGATGCTCCCCTCGCGAAGGGAACAGAGCGCTCACCACGTCCTCCATGAGCTCAGGCCGGAGACTCTGCGTTAGCGGGGGGGCCCGGGTGCGGAGTTTGTCCCGCACCATCTTGTAAGGGCGCCCCCACGGATCTCCGTTCAGAGACTCCAGCATCTCCTCGCGGGCCAAGTTCTTGGCCCGCCGGACAGCCTCTTGGAGGGCGGTCTTCGCCGCTCTGTACCCCTCGTACAGCTCCGCCTCAATGGCTGCCGCATCCGGAGGGCGGATGCGGAGCCTGCGATGCCTGGCGTACAGGCGCCGCGTGGCAACGCACGCCTTGCGCAAAGACGTCAGCTCTCGCGACCACCAGTACACCTGACGCCGGGCGCTTCCTGGCCGAACTCGGGGCATTGCCACGTCGCAAATCTCGGACATGGCCTCCTGGAACCAACCCGCCTCGTTGTTGATGTCGGCAGGCCTGACTGGTGATGACACCCAGGCCTGCACGATCGAGGCTTCCAGGAGGAGCTCCCGGTCCAGCTGCTTCAGCGCCCATCGCGGACCACTCGGGGCCTGTAGGACCGGCACGCTTGAGGACTGGGTGGAGACGTCGAACCGGATGTACCGGTGGTCGGAATAGGTCTCCACCCCCTCCATGACGCACCAGTCAACGACACGCGGCGACAGAGCGGGGCTGGCGAACGAGATGTCCACCACCGACTCGCCCCGCATCCGCACGCACGTGGGGACAGAACCCCGATTTAGGACGACCAGGCCTGTCTCCAGAGCCCAGTCCTCCACCATTCTACCCCGCACGTCCGTGTAACGAGAACCCCAAGCCAAGTTCTTGGCATTGAAGTCCCCGAGCACAAGCACGGGGAGGGAATGGCTTCCGATGACGACACTCAACTCCGTGAGGGAGTTGTGGAACTCGGCGAGAGTTCGGCTCGGGGAGAAGTAGACTCCCACTACAACGATCTCCCCGAACCGTGCTGCTACGCACCCCTGACCCTTCCTGACACTCTCAAGGGTCGGGGTACCGGCGGCGACCGACGTAATTATGGTCACTGAGCCGCTAAGGTCCTCAACCCAGTCATCCCTGGGCGGGACAAAGTACGGCTCAGCGACCACGGCGATGTTAATCGACCACTGCGCCATGCTCTGGAGCAACAGATCCTGAGCGCAGGCGCAGTGGTTGATGTTCGCCTGGAGAAGGCGTAATGGGGCCGTTACTGGCACTCCATTTCAGCCCCCTCCCGGGCCCCCTGCGAGGGCCCCGCTGCGGAAGTTGCAGCAGTAGCGGCAGCGGCAGCGACAGTGGCGGCTGCTGCGGTGGTGGCGACGGTGGGGGTTTTGGTGGTGGTGGCGGAGGGCCTTCCCTTGCCCCTGGCCTTGGCGGGAGTACCGCAGGACTTGCTCCCTGCCCGGTGATCGGCCGGCTTGCCAGCTGCCGCACATGCGGCGCAGCGCGGCGCGGCGGAGCAAGCCGCGGCCATGTGACCAGGCTGGCCGCAGCGGAAGCACAGGCCGCTGCGGTCCACCTCCGAGGTGCACCGGACCGACACGTGGTGCCCCACATGGCAGCGGAAGCACCTCAGAGGTCTGGGTTCCAGCAGCTTCACCTGCGCCGAAACCCAGCCCACCAAGAGCCTTCGGCCCTCCACAATAACTTTCGCCGCTGTCACAGGGCAGCTTACCGTTATGGTTCGCATGCCCGACAGGTCCGGACGTAAGGTGCCTGCCTTGACTTGCTCGGCAGGGCACCCACCGGTCCTGGTGACGGCGGCCACCACCTCCTTCTCGGTCACCGAGTCGTCCAGACCCAGTATGCGCAGGTCTGCGCATTTGACGGGCCTGGACACTCGGGCCTCGTCCGCATTTAGGGACGCTCTAAGCTTTTCAGCCAGAGCGTCGGCGGACGAGCCACGGGTTTCGCCAGGGATCTCCAGCACTCGAGCCCCTGTTGCGGTGACTCTAAGCCGGAGGCCCCCGGTGATCCCGAGCTCTCCGAGATCCACCGTCGCTTTCGCCTTAGCGAGCACGTCGCGGTAGGTCACGCCCCTCTTTTCCGCGTCCGGCTGTAGTGTAATCACTACAGCTGCGGTCTTTGGGGTGCTGAGCCTAACCGCGACGCCCCGCTCCTTTTGCCGGCGTTTCTGCTCCTGCCTCCTGGCCTTTTTGGCCGCCGATCGCTCCCTCGCTTTTTCTCCGGCCACCTGCCACCCGGTCTCGGCCGCGGAAGGCTTAGGGGGCGGGGGGGGCGGCGATAGCGGCTGTCTCGCGGCTGGCGCTGGCATATTCGCCGCCTTGCCCTTCTTTTGGGCCGCCGCCTTGCCCTGTTTCAGGGCCGCCGCCTTGCCCTGTTTCAGGGCCGCCGCCTTCCTAACCGGAGCCGGTTTCGTCGGGGCCGACATAACCCTGCCGGGGGGCTGGCTGGACGGCCCCGGTACGGAGGCCGCAGCAGACGCATATGAGGCCGCCGTCGGGCCCGCGGGCGCCTTGTTTGCCGCTAGGGGGGGGCGCAGGACAATGCCCTCCAGGACGGAGAACCGCGCCTGGAAGGCAGCCAGCTCCTGCCGAACCAGATTCAGAACCTGGTTCTCCACCGGCACGGACTGGCTTGGATGCTTCTGGCCCCCATTTTGGGGCGCCTCGCGAGAGCCGGACTCGCGCAAACTGGCCAGGTCTGCTCGGAGCTTCATGTTCTCTTCTTTGAGAAGCTCCGTGGCGGCCGTCAGGCGAGCGACCTCCGCCCTCAGAATGGCCACGCCGTCTGGCGGGGGCCCCGCAAATCTGGCCTCCGCTGCGGCCATAATGGAGGCGACCGCTGCAGGTATAGCCCTTTGCCTGGTGGAGGGCTTTTGTTTCAAAGAGACAGCCCTCAGCGCCGCCTCCACCTCCTTCGCGAGTCCGGCCTTACGCTCCGCATCGGAGCCGCCATCTGCGCCCGCTTCGTCGCTAGAGGAGCCCGAACGGGTTACCCCGTGACCGGTGGCCACCCCCGGATGGCGCCCCTCCTCGGCAAGCCGCGCCGACCTCTCGGTGGCAGAGAGGCCTCTCCCCTTGCCACGGATCCCGCCGCGCTTGCTGGTGGGGATCTTACAAGCCGAAGCCAGCTCCCCATCTGACGACGACTCTCGGTCGCCTACCGGCCTGGACCGCTTGCGTAGGAACTCCCTGTTCCCCGCAGCAGCCCCGGGCCTCCCGCGCTGGGAGCTCACTGAGCCTCCCGCGCTCACCTCGCTGGATGCGGCGCCGGACTCCGACACCGCATCCCTCTCCTCCCTTCCTTCGCCGATATCGGCCGTGTTTTGGGTTGTATTCGTTTCCATACTGTTCCCACGAGTATGGGGGAAGTAAAAAGTCCATCTGGGCAGTGCCCCCTGTACCCAGATAAGCCATAGCCAGGCCCGGCAGTGGTTCGCACTAGAGACTGATTTTCCAAAGGAACCCGTCAGCCATACATCTCCTCGCGGTGCGCCGCCGCTTGAGATTCGGGGTAACTTTTTATAGAGGTTTTCTACCTCGTGGTCCGGGCGGTTAAGCCAAGACCCTCGGTCCCAATCGAAGCCGCGAGACGTGTTCCACGACACTTCGACGGTGGGATTACGATATCGACGGAGACAGTGAGGAACGCACGTCCTTCACTGTCTGCTCGGAGGCAGGGTAAGTGCACACCGAGCCCGCCCTTGCTCCTCCGCTGTGCCCTTTGCTTTTCAGAGGGTCACGCGGAGCAACGCCCCCTTGGTCCATGAGGGACCCGCCCATGTCAGAATATTAGCCATGGACAGTAACATTCCCCGGGGAATAAGAATCTCTTCCCATTCCTCGGGGAAGGATACTGCCCACGCCCAGGGTGCACCGGCCCAGCAGCTGCTATTCCCTCCAGATGTATCGAGAGGGACCGGCAGCCATCAGGCACACGAGGAGGAATTCTGACAACGCACCCCAAGATCCTTCCACTTCTATTCATGCCTCGTATCGGCTTGATATAAATCAAAACTGACGCAATCGGGTATAAAAATACAAAGTAGTCAGTCAGCAAGAAAGTAACTGATTAACGACAACAAGAAAACATTGTTTTAGAAAACATTGTGAAGAAATCTTTACTTCAAATTGCCAAAACGCAGTAAAAAAAGTTCGATAATCGATGATAGTTTCATCAATCTATACAAATAAATAAAATTGAATGGTGTGTTTGTAATTTTAAAATAATAGTTTTTTACTAAATGCTTATGAAAGTATAAACAGTGCTTATAACAAATTAAACATTTTTTTTTTGTCTGTCTGTTTGTTCGGCTAATCATGAAAGGGTTTTACCGATTTTCACGGGACTTTTACTGGCAGATAGTTGATGTTATGAGGAGTAACCTAGGCTACTTTTAGTGTAGAAAAAGAATTAATTAGGGTTCTGTGCACAAAAATTTTAACTTTTGATTTTTTTTACAAATTGGTTCAAACACGGAAGTAATATTGTTATAATAATTCCACGCTGATGAAAGTCACGGGCAACAGCTCGTGAATAAATACGAGAAGAAACCCCTGGCCCGCCCACTGAGTGCGACAATTATGAGATTATACCCTTGAGAGTGACCCGACCTCCCAGATCTGTTAAACAAATATAGTGTAGTAGTGTACAAATATAGCGAATAAAACCTTGTAGCCCGTCGTATGTTCAAATATAACAGTATTCTGGAGTTGTTCTGTCCAACCGTCTAACTGTCGGTGTTTACAAAATGCAAATAGTTTGTGCTAAACTTTATCCACCGTGTATAAGTCAGACGTAAACATGTATTTGTAGAAACACGTTTGTTGCTGCATTGGTTAGGTGTAAGACCTGGTTCTGCCTGTTACTTGCCCGGGTGGAGGTCAGGTATAGTCGCGGGAACACACTTCCTGGTTAAAAATCATTCTATGTCCTTACCTAAGGCATGGTCGACCTATGTGCCGAATTCGTTTAACAGTGAAGGCTCGCAAAAGTAACATAGACAGAGTGACCAATAGACTGATAGAAAGAATTTAGCATTTATAACATAACATAACATCACGCCTGTAATCCCCGAAGGTTTAGACAGGGGTGTACATATAGTACACCCACATTTCGCCAGCTATGTTTAAGTCCCATGTAATAGGGGGCGAGCATATTACCATCAACCGGGCACAAATCCAGACTCCGTGGCTGCTACTGAGAAATTCCTGTTGGAATAACCAAATAACACTTTACCCAACCCGGGAATCGAACACGCATACACAACAAAATTTCCACGCGAACGAAGTCGCGGGCAACAGCTAGTTTATAATATTTGTGTAAATATTTTTAGTCCTGAGGTCAAAATTCCGTAACTATAATTTTGTAGTAGCAAGATAAGGAACAAGGAGCAATTTCTGCCGCCAGACAAAATTGCGAAGTGAAGAGTGAGATTCGAATCCGCCAACATACGATTATTTTGTATTTGAGAGTTTTATAAACTTGAACTTTTTTTAAGGCTACGTATTGGAAACTGTGTATAAAAGATATAACAGAGAATGTAAACCCCATTTCCTACGCTTCTCTGAATTTGTGGGATTTAAATTACAGCAAACAAGAATGAATACAGAGGAATCTAATGTACCATTCCAAAAAACCGGCATACATTATTAGTTAGCCCCAAAAGGCTGCATTACTAAAAAAAAAAGAACAAAAATCTAACTAAAATAACTCTTCTACGTTAACATAAAACAGTTTTACATGGAATACAGGCAGTTAAACCAGCCCAGTGGTTCAGAATTACTCGCTCCGGACAAAAAGACCAAATTACTTTTGCTCTTAAAGTCTCTTTTGTCTAGCTTTAACAATTTTCTTTAGGCTTTCAACGAAACCCATTAAAAGCGCGCAAAAAATTATGTGCTTAGAACAAATCTATTATCTACTTAAATTTTTTCTCTTTTGTTATTTTATTTCAATAAAAAAGCACTTAGCTGTAATTTAAAAATGGTTTAACACTGTTTTTGTGTCAACGTAATAAATGACTTTTACATATCAAGGTGTGGTGTGTGTGGTGAAAATTTTGATAAAATTATTTCGGATAATTTTCTACTGACTAGTGTAATCAGTAGAATGCGGTTACAGTAGGAGCCGTCCCCAATGTAGTTAGGAAAAGGCAAGGTTTGAATGGTGATGGCCCGGCACTGGCTCAGCGGCATCAACAATGTGTGGGGTTCGATACATAACGGAAACTATTTCACAACCTCCGAATTGCAGATGTGAGATTTGCTTGTGAAAAAATTCTAGGGCACGCAATTTTTTCACCAGCTCCTTTTTATTTTTTTCATTTCTTAGCAAAACATTATCTACTTTCATTGTCAAGGACACGGCTATTTCATTCATGACACGAGTTCTTCCGCAAAGCGAAATCACGACTTTTTGGGTCCCCAGATTTTTGTAACATCATTTCGCGTCCATTATTTAAATTTTAACGTGTACGCTGTGACACCTTTACCTTTCTACCTTAGCATTGTTACGGGGAGACTGAAAAGAAAACTTGAAAAGGACACAAATGTTTTGTCTAACATTTTTTTTGCTTTCTGTAAGCAGTATTTTATTAAAAATGGTAGGCGCCTCGTGTAAAAGTAACTTCTGCATATAAAATTACAAAAATGTTTATAAACAGATAAAAATTGAGTAGTAAAATTTTAATATTTGTTAATGAAATCGATCACGCAATCAAACTGAAAGCAATGACATTTTAATTTGTAAGTAGATACCTTCTTTATTTGTTACCGTCTTTATTTATACGTTCATCCATTACTCATAACAACCACCCGGCACCTTAAAACAAACTATACTTGTTTTGTTTCGATTTTTTAAAAACCGTTGCCCCACACTAAGATTTTCTCATGTATCGTGGGTGCGTTATCAAACATTTAAATTCACATACACAAACAGCCAGACCCGGAACAACTACCTGTAGGCCATACTAATATTTGTTCCGTGCGGGAATCGAACCCGCGACACGAAGCGCAGCAGTCAATCTTTCAACCACTGCGCCAACCGTGCCAACTTAATAGTAGAAACTATATCTCGTCTATGAGCTAACTAGTCAGTGAGAAATGATGATGATTCTGTGAATATTTTTTTACAAACAATACACATGCCAAAAAAAAACTACGAGTATTTAGATAAGGTCGGTAGTAATAAATAACTTTCATTACACCGTACTTCCTATTTGAACATTCAAAACTTCAAACAATAACCCATCGAAACGAAAATCACAAAAGCCATAACAAAACTGAAGACCAAATCAAATCAAATACGTAACTTCAAAAGAACCTTGAACGTCGAAGATAGCGACAGATTTGTTTTAATATAACCCTCCGTGACCCACTATTGGCTCCCAGAGGACCAATATTATTTCCCTAGAATTTGATTTAGAAAATGTAATTGAAATAACTCAAAGGTTAAGCGGATATTTCAGTCCGTATTTATTATTGGTGGTTTAGATTAAATGGTGGTGTTTAACAGATGTTTCCGTTTGATTGATCAAACGTCTGGCAATTAATTCAATTGTACTTACCGAACAACGAATATTTTGCGTTAATATTCGGTCCTAACCTCTAACTACTTGCTTTTAAAGATTTTCAGCTATTGGAGGCGTCACATTACTTGTGTTTATGTGTCGCCGATGAGCATCTCATAACATTATAAGAAAAACCTGAAGGGATTTGTACAACAACTTTGAACAGGATTGACTGTCGTTTATCGTTTTGGACTATTCCACCATGTGTATCGTTGGTACTATGTCACTTTATCTAAGACCTTTATATACCTTTAGACTTTGTTATAATATTACTTAAACATTCCCTTGTATTAGTGTCTAAAAGAAACCTCACTTTGAAATATTAAAGCTTAAAGGCTCACCACACCTCAACAAAAAAACTGGAAAAATAAATCCAACAAAAAATTAACATCATCAGTAAAGATGAGAGAACCACCTCTCACCACGAAAACCTAAGCTCTTACACACACGAATATTTCAGTACCTAAGCACACAGCCCAAGTTTTATCAGACGGAATGATTTACTGTACAAAAACTGTAACATTTCGAAATAAATCGAGCGCGAAAAAGTGTAAAAAGTGTTATGAGGGACGCCATTTTGATGTGACGTCAGAGGCTAATCTTGAAACATGCCTGTCATGAGTTTTGGGTGACGTGGCGTGGCAGGAGTATTCGAGGAGACAGGTGCGATGTCGCTACGGTAGTGAATTAGGAAAACTTAACACAGCGAAGTTGTATTGTAATAACGATTAAGGTGGAGAAAGATCGTAGTTCTATGGTTCTGTCTATACGCTCGTTGGAAAATATATGAGTTTAAGTAGCAAGCTAAACATTATTTACTTCACTTAGGAAACTTATCAATATCTCAACGGGTTTGCATGGTCAGCTTTTTCTAAAACTCAAAATGAAATCGAAATATTATGTCGATTTGATGATCATTGTATAATTTTTGCCTCCTTGTTCGCTACAGAGCTACTAATGAGGTCCTGGGTACGATTCACAGGTCGGACAAAGTAGTCACTGAGTTTATCCATTAGGAGTTCTCAGTAGTGTGGTTCGGAGCCTAAATTTGTGAATGGTTGAAGGTAACATGCTCATCCCATATTAGGTACATGGGATAAACACTTACATGGACATCTGTTCCCTTCAGGGAAACAGATGTGATGTTATGTTATTAATATGTATGCTCGGCTGTATCTGCGTAAATCCACTGCTGAAGATAGACCGCACACCACCATTTAGCTATCAAAGGAGACATTAGCATAATCAGACAGATTAATGGTCGCAGTTTGTACTGAAAAACAAGAGAACAGTCCTGTTTATCTTTGAACTAATCCTTTGCTCGCATTTCACGACATCCACGGGCAGGTAAAAGCTGGTGTTTTTGTGATAAAACTGGTTTAATTTCAAGGAGTAAGAGTTGCAAACAAGCCGGCGGCGCGGGCGGCGGCTGGTCTAATGATAAGAATTCAACGTCGCCTAAAATCATTTTCAGTACCAAACATTTCACAGAGTATTTCTAACCTGATTCGTAATTGATATGACAATGCGGCATTTTTGTTGTTACGAAATCCCTTTCACGACAGGAGCTGTTCAATTAAAATAAAACTATGAAACAAACTTGTAAAATTATTTTATTGTCGAAATGGGTTACCAGCGGCTCCAGAAAAAAATATTAGCCTGATATTTATAACACGCAAGGCACCCACCCCCTAGTCTTCACAACGGAACTGAGCATGCATGTTGATGCTGTATGATTGCAGATTGCAGATGAATTCCTTTACGATTCCTTCAATAGTTCTAATACTGGCTAATATTTTTTTAAACTATATCACAATATCAGTAACACCGATATCAGAATAGCACTTGTGTTCGTAAAGCCTGTTACCCCTGATTGGGATCAGTAATTGGTTGGAATTCCAACCGACACGAGCGATCGAACGTGCGTCAATCAAACGCTGTGCGTCGTACGACGTGACGCTATGCCACACGTGCCATATCGACAACGTCAATGTAACTAGTTATTTAGTCTATAACCAGCCTATAACGTTCCTACAGGTGGGCAGGCCTCTCTGCGAGAAAGATTAGGCTAAAATCCACAACTGGGCTGGGTTGGTGGTTATCACAATGTCTTTAGATTTTTGGTTCAAGGACATGCCAGGGGACTCGCGGTCGTATGGAATTACGTGAAGAATTAATATGAAGATTTGATAGTTTTCTGCGTTCGTGCGTGAATTAGACTAATTTCGATAGACAGTAAATAATTTACCTGTCCGTTATGTCTGGGTTAATACGGTACCTTGTAGCTACAAAATTACGTAAAATATTTGGTGCGCGGATTCCAATGTCATCCTAGTATTTAAAAAAAAACTGCCGAAGACAGTGGTTGATTGGAAATGTCAGATGTTCATTTTTAGGAAACAAAATGGTGACATTCTACTAGTTTTAACGACGATAGGAAAGTCAGAAATGTACTAGAGTGACATAGTCATCATCATCTGCCTAGCCTTTTCCCAACTATGTTGGGGTCGGCTTCCAGTCTAACCGGATGCAGCTGGATACCAGTATTTCACATGGAGCGACTGCCTATTTGACCTCCACAACCCAGTTAGTACTGGGTAATACGATACCTCTTGGTAAGACTGGTTGTCAGACTTTTTGGGCCAGTGACTTCCTAACGACTGTCAAAGATCTACAAATGACACCCGGGACCAACGGCTTAACGTGATTTCCGAGGCACGGAGGAAACTCGGTATGTAACCTGTGGTCACCCATCCATAGGCCAACCTAGGCAAGCTTCGCTTAACCTAAAGATCGACCCGGCTGTTATTATGTAGCCACGAGCTCGTCGGGAGTGACATAGTATGCTACTGAAAAGATTATTCCTGTTGAAAGACGTTACGTAAATACGTTTTGAAACCAATAGCCACTCTAGTCCCTCAGTTGTAAGGCACTGCCTATACCAATAGTATCGATAGTCTCTTAGTTGGGTAATAGTGATATAGCCACGTGATATAGAAAATGAACTAAATTGTATTCAGTTTAATTTAGATAAAAGCTCCTAATAATTAAATATGAAGCCGTTATTAGTATATTTGTTTATGTTGACAACAAGAGCCTCCGTATTAATAACTTTGTCGAATATTAATTAAAACTTGTTAATAAATGTTAAATGTAAATGGAATATTTTGTATTTTGAATAATTCCATGTAATAATATTGGTTCTAAAACTAAAAAACAGAACGAAAGAGTTTAATTATTTTAGTCATTAATTATATTTTTGTTTTAAAATACTAACTACCACACTGGTCTAGCGTCCGCAAGCGTTACTGAGGTCTCGAGTTCATTTCCCCGGTCGGACAGTCTCAGTGGGATTTTCCATTAAGAATTTCTCAGTCACGCAGCCAGTCTCAGTTTCGCAGCCACTGAGCCTGGTCTTGTGCCCGTTTGATGGGAATAGGCTTGCCCCTATTACATGTGACGTAAACATAGCTAGCGAAATGTGGGGTCTACTATAAATAGCCTCTGCCTAACCCTTCGGTGATTACAGATGTGAGTTTGTTTTTCTTTATATTTTTACGAAGCTTATGAATGAAATATTCGTTTTATATTATTTATTTGGGTAACAAGCTTTTATGAGTCTATTTTGCAAAGTTAACAGTTTTATTTATTTTAGTAATTAAGCGTTTTTTAATCGGCCATTTTATGTGTATTAAGTGTTTTAAGTAATAGGTATAAGGATTATTTCCAGCTACAGGTTGTTCGTCTAACTTAAAAGACAGATGGTTTGCTAGGGAGTTTGTGCCGCCACTTCATCTCCCCAACTAAAGCTAAGCTTAACGTGCTTTCCGAGGCACGGAGGAAACTCGGTATGTTATTGGTGGGCACCCATCCCCTGGACAACCTAGGTCAGCGCGACTTAACCTGAAGATCGACCCAAGCGGCTGTTATTATTTAGCCACGAGCTCCCCGCCAACAACAATAAAGTATGACTACTTTATTTAACTCAGAATTAAATCACCACCACTCTTTCCACTTAGCATAATAAATAAGCCAATGATGACAAAAAAAATAATGTTCCCACTTCTAGGACACAGGCGTCCTCTCTATGAAAGGGGATGGGCTGTAATCCACCACGCGGGCGAAGTGCGGGTTGGTAGAGGTCACATGTCTACGAATTTTTGGTTCTAGTAAATGCCTGTTTCCTGTCGATCTTTCCGGTAGTTTTTTCTCATACAACATTAGTTTTAGTATATGCGAAACGTGAATCACGTGTCTAGTATTTTTATGTAAAGAATCTATGTACTTTCAAAACTGTATCATGAAAAATCGCAAAGTTATAAGCTTGTATGTGATGTGTCGTCTTGAGCTCGTGGTTAATAATAATTTGGCAGTAGGTACCTAAATGATTGCGTTAGGTACTTAGTGTCGCTCGGTGTCCAACTTGTAACTTTATTTAAAAAATTTTTGGGACAAAATATAACATGGTTTAAATATTATTGGAATCGATTCAGTTACTTATTCTGAACAAACTACATTCAGGTTTTGCATATACTAAAAATAATGTTGTATATGACGGTGTATTAAAAGCCATAATTAATACCAATAACGCTCCACCATAACATCCAACTATCCATGATGAGCTATCATTATGCCATAATACCTTGCTAATCGCGTTTCTAATCGCGTGCAATCAGCCGTGAGCACGGTCATTAATTTGCGCAATGATTTGTACTGACATATCGCCGTGTAAGATTTTATTGGTGTTAGTAATTATGTATTATAATCGTGGTTTATAAGCTGTAGGCTTTAGGAATGTCTGGTTTGGAGGATTGCCCGACTTGGTAGTATCTGTCGAGTTCTGAGAAGTTCTTCCGTATATCTCGAAACAATATGATGATCTTTTATAATCACAAACTAATCTGGCTAGATAATATGTAGGGAGATTTTACGCGTGAAATTATTCTCAACCTGTTTCTGATAAGATGGCTTTCAAAAACTATTTAAATAGACGTAATGAAAAAGAAATAAGTAGGTATGTAAAAAAAAAGTTACGCGGACCGTAGGACCAACACACAAAACATCTTAAAGTTATAAGTCCAAACGTAATACAAGTAGTTTTACTTACTTAAACTAAAACTTTATAAAAGCATCAAAAATTAAAACAAAATTGGAAGGTAACGAGGTAGGTGCTCGGCTAAGAACCCCCACTTGGCATAGTTAGCATAATGTTTCACCGTATTAATTTACATCTCTTCTGAGATGAGATCTTGAGGCGGAGCTCTTGGGAGCACTCGGAGCTGAAACTACTTGAAGTGCTTTGTTATAAGTATAACTAAACTATAAAAAATATGCTGGAATACCCTCCCGATGAAAAGGTGTACAAGGAACCGTTCCGTTTTATTTTGTTGATCTGAACGTGGATATTATTGAAATAAGATTTTATTTTGCTACAATTTATAAGATCCGAAAATAAACTAGACTTATGTTACTTTCGGTACCATTTCGATTCGCTTTGAACTTCGACCAATCAAAACGTGATTTGGCTATTTTTTTCTGATTCGCTTTTATCTCTTTGAAGTCCAGACCGCTACTTAGTAAAACAATTTTGAGGAAAAGAAAGGGGAACACAGTGACCACCAATCCCTCTGGCGATCAATTCATGCAGTTACATTGAACACTCATTGGAGCTCGTGGCTAAATAATAACAGCCGCTCGGGTCGATCTTTAGGTCAAGCCGTGCTTGCCTAGCCCGCTTGCCTTGGTCTGTGGATGGGTGACCGCCCATTACATACCGAGTTTCCCCCGTGCCTCGGAAAGCACGTTAAGCCGTTGGTCCCGGCTGTCATTTGTAGATTTTGACAGTCGTTAGGTAGTCAGTGGCCCAAGAAGTGTGACAACCAGTCTTACCAATGGTTATCGTATTACCGAGTACTAATTGGGTGGTGGAGGTCAGATAGGCACTCGCTCCATGCTAAATACTGGTATTCAGCTGCATCCGGTTAGACTGGAAGCCGACCCCAATATAGTTGGGAAAAGGCAAGGCAGATGATGACATTGAATACTCATTGAAAGTACCATTAATAATACCCGAAATTAGTCTTGTTCTTCTTAGCGTGTCGATGGTAATCTAAACTGTGTCGGCCCAGTACTGAGCCACTAGTTTGGCGCCTTCAGTTCCTATAATGAACAAACAACAGGACAGTAATTATTACCTAGGTACTAAATGGCCGACTCAAGGTGTCGACAATGCCAAAAATAAATATTCTAAATTGTCCTACGTTAAAATCCAAGGTGAGTCTGAACATCGAAAAAAATATAAAAGTATGATATATTGCTCTCCCTGGAATACATACACGTGCCTCCTACAAATATGTTACAAATTAGAACAGCCGGGGATTAGGACCAAGTTTCATTCCCTGCTTTAATTCACGAAGGATTTAGGTACGCCTACAGGAATATTGTTTCGGTCTAGATTCTTTACTCGTTTCGCAATGAACTTATAAAGTTGGCTCATTTTGCTATTCACATCAGCCAGCAAGGTACAGAGGCGCAACCCAGGAAGAACGAAAATTTTTGACCGACTGCGGCGAAGCCCAAAAGGAAATAAACACAGCTAATTCATCTATACAAATAAATAAAACTGAAGTCTCTGTTTGTAATATCAAAAGAACAGCTTTTTACTGAATGTATATGAAAATATATTCGGAACTTATAACAAAAACGCATTTTTTCAATTTGTGTCTGTCTGTTTGTTCCGGCTAATCTCCTAAAGGGCTGGACCGATTTTGAAGAGACTTTTACTGGCAGATAGCTGATGTTGTAAGATCTAGCATAGGCTACTTATTTTTGCACAGAACCCTATTTTACAAAAATAGGGTTCTGTGCAAAAATAATAAATCCATTGAAATTGATAACAAAATCCGATTCAAATAGGGAATTAATATTTTTTTATAATAATTTCACGCCAACGAAGGTCGCAGTTACGAAGGTTGCGGACAGCTAGTTCATCATTAATTGGTTAGGAATCAAATTCTGTTATTGCGGAGTAGGTTAGATTTCCACGAAGTTTTTGACACATAAGTGGGTATCCTCACTAAATGTAATGATATGACAGCCATCGTCAGCTTGTAGCAGCCCTGCTGGACATAGGCCTTTCCTTGCGCGCCATTTACCGTCCCCCTACACAAATACCACACAGCCAGTCGTAATAACCGTCCATCACATTTTTATTCAAAAATTTCCGGCTGGAGTGTTCGCAACGCGGCAAATCCGTAATTTAACAAATTCGCTGGTCCCCCTATTTGTTCGGCTTACGACACCCGTGTCCGGGTTTCTTAATCCGGACGGCGCCATTTATCACCTTTTTAGAGTTCCGCACCGAATTGTTATACGGAACCCACATGGAAATGCTTCCGTCTGACTGAGTGCTGCAGACTACACAGATGGGGTTTGGGCTTTTGAGGGTAGACGCAAATTAAAAAATGGATAATTGAAATTTGTATATCTTAAAAACTGATATATGTCTGTCAGGGAGCTAAAACAGTGTACCGTATTAAAATCTGCTGTTAAATCTCCATATTTATTGATTGAACAATAATTTACTTTTACGATTCCACAGCTCACACGATTTTTGACAGCAAATTCACTGATCCGTGACTAACTTTACTTACCAAATTCATACGCATGTGAAAATATCAGACTTTCATAATATTTTCTATGTATATTTGGCTAGAGTACTGTCGACTACACAATATTGGGAACACTGTAGTTATTACCATACATAAAAATACATACGATCACAATTGGCAGAAATCTGACTAAAGGGGAATCAGTGAAGTGAAACACTATTTATATATCAGGGTCGACATAAGTTTGGGTATAACATGGATAGTCCTGGAAAAATGAAAGTAGAACATTAACATTTCATATTTACCTTGCTGTAGCTGGCCAAATTAGTATGACTACATACATAAAGCTACCCGGAACTGTCAAATTTTCCCAATCAACATTGATCCTAATGCTTTAGCGATAAAGTTGAAAATCTATTAAAGAAATTTGACAGATTGTAGTAGCTTGATGTGCTGGCGTCTATACAACTAAATTATAACACAAATCTTCTTGAGCATTATAAAAAATGCTAGTATCTCCTTTTAAACTTTTAACAAACATCAGTAGTCATCGTATATCACAAATTAGTTTTCTAAAGTTCTAACAAATAAGATAGGTACTTAGAACAATCTTAGGGCTACCCACAATAGCCGTACAAGAACCACTAAACAAATAAGTAAGATCTAATGGAAGTGGCGAAATATTGAGCCAATCAATTGGTAATACCATCGACACGAAGAAGAATAAAACGCTCAAGATTGTTAAAAATGTGTGCCTAGCAAAATATTCCACTGCGTGAAACCAGTGCCACAAATATGAACGAGTACGAAAACTGTCCTACATCACTCACAAACGCTATCCACCTCACAGTATCCCAATCACGCGAGCCCGTTCTTCATAGTTATGACAGTGTAACGTATTAGTATTCCTCCCGAGCAACTCTTCGATGAAAAATCTATTCTACCCTCTATTTACTGCTTCAAGAGGTCTGGATATACATACTTAGACGAAGTACACTGCTTGGCTATGAGCTATTCGCTTGTTGTGACGGCGACTGGCTGAGAAAATTAATGTAAGAAATTACTTTGAGCACGCCACGAATCAGCACCACGCGACTTAGGACGATGCGGTACAAACGCGAAGAAAACATCACATGCTTGTCGCCTGGCGCAAATCGCGTCGCAAAACTAGCAAGTCGCACCGCCTGAGGCTGTGGACAGGGCGTTAGTCTAGGTCTAGGGTTAATACGAGACACATAGGGCGTTAAGTTCAGTTCGACGATAAAAAAGTGCTACTCCAAAGTTCTGTGGAGCGAATCCATGTTCGGTTTCAAGATAGAACTTAATATTATTGGAGTCTTCTGTCTGGGTATTGTCGGATCAGTGGCAGACTTACACGAGGCACCTTTGTTGGAAAAATGTCGAAGTCTGTGAGTACGAAAATAGAACAGTTAAAATATCTTAAAGAAAAACCTGCATCACTCCGCATTTCTAAGTACCATTGTTGTACATAAAGTATGAACAACTTAGTAATTACAGTATTGGACCATCATCTGCTTAGTTTTTTCTTAACTATGTTGAGGTTGGCTTCCAGTCTAACCAAATACCACTGAATTCCAATATTTTACATGGAGCGACTGCCTATTTGACCTCTGAGACCGATTTACTGGGTAAAACGATTAACTCTTGGTAACACTGCACTGGTTGTCAGACTTTCGGGTTTCCGACTACACTTTAACTAACTTAAATGTGCAGACGGTAAAACACACAACTAAAATAAATGTACCAAGTTAAACATTTTAATGCATTTTTTCTTGACAAGCTGCGCCACTTTGAACTGCAGACTTACAGTGGTCATACTGTACCCATAATGACTGTCAAAGTGACATCGAAACCAACGGTTTAATGTGCTTTTGCGGCTGTTATTATTTAGCCACGACGAATAAATAAAACACATAATCTTAAGAGCTTAATTCATAGAACTAGATAATATTCAACTACATTTCACAGTTCACTTATTACAGATCCCTAAGAAGTATGTTCGCGAACCGCAAAACACTATTAAAATATTCAATCCCACCCTTTACGTCGCAATAAATTGTGGAGCAGGTATAAAAAGGATGCTACATAAACATACAGCCAGTAGTTTGCGATTTCATCAGTATAATCTGGATTAGCACTGTTTTCAATTATACTGAACGGGTCGCGAACTGCTAGTGTGGGGGTTTACGCGTAATAATCGTTTATTTATTTATATTCAATTATATGACTTAAACAAACACAAAACACTATCATCCCGATTATATTCACCCGTAGGGATAGACAGAGGACCATCTACAGTACAACTACGTTTCGTACGTAACGTTTAAGTTTCATGTAACAGGCGGCCAACCTATTGGCATCACCCGAGATCCTTGTGATAAATAGAGTTATAGTCACTACAGATACTTCCCAATTAGCTCTGTGATCCTTAAAAAGAACCTCTTCACAATTAATGCAACAAACTATGTTATGACTGACAACAACGTCACTTGAAAATGGAAATACCACATTCCTCCACTACAGTCCATAAAATCTAACTTGAATAAAATGACAGCTACCAAACTAAAGGGACTAGTAGTTTTAGTCATATCTAAATAAATAATAACAAATGCATATTTACGCAGTCAGTACTTTTCACTATGTAAATATTGCTATTAATTAGGGCCAATCAAATTAAACTATTAAAAACGTAGTCTGATAAAAGTTATCAGCTTAATTATGATCAAATTATCTGTCTGACAGCTGTCATTTTAATAAAATTAAATTATCAAAAAATCAAAATCAAAGCATTTATTTCAAATAGGCCAGTTACAGGCACTTTTGAATTGTCGAAACAAAGACAACAGTAAAAAATAGCTACAGTCCCAGTCACAAGGCACAAAAACTGTGAAAGTACTGTAGTTGCCCATTCCCTAACGTAGATCTCTATGGAGAAGAACGGGCAAGAAACTCCATGGACACTCTTTTAAATCAGAATACTTACTTACTAAAACCCAAAGAAAAGATGGATGGACTGTGTGTAGGATGATATGGGTAGAAAGGAGGTGACTACTAATATGAGGAATAATAGAGAAGTATGGAAGAAGAAGACATGCTGTGCCGACCCCCAATGAATTGGGATAAGGGCAAGAGTTTGATGATGATCAAAACCTCTCTATGTACAGCCTCTTACGAAGATGCCGAAAAACGAGATAAAGCGTAATAGTATAAGTAAAGTAGTTACTATATTTCTTGTCTTTGGGTTAATAATGGACGGAAGAATATTAATAAATGACACCATGACAAAAAACCTTACAAAAACCCCGTAACAATAAATCATCATAATTAAAACCAAATCCATCTCCCTAGCCGTCATAAAAAGTAGCTGATATTACAATACTCTGCTCTAGACTACTCATTTAACGCGAATCAATTAAAGCGAATAATTAAAAAATCGTCATTAAGTCGCGGGGTCTGTTACAGCGGAAAATTTTCCCTTTCATCATAATAATAAAATGTTATGAGCCCGTCCGTCTGTCTGTCTGTAAAACTGTTTAGCACCTATCAAAGTTGTGCAATCAGTTCGACATTCCACTTTGACATTTAAGAAATTGAGAAAGTTTAATATTCCGAGGCAGTTCTGAATGACAATATGTAGTACATACCTACCGAACTTTGGTTTAGTTTGAAATATCTACGCTTTTGTTCCGCAAGTTTAAAAGGCCAAGTTAATTTTAGAACCATGGATTATCTTAACACAAAATCGTTTATTGCAGATGAAGTCCTAAACTTCAGTCACTTATGAATGTCTTCGCTACGTACTAACCGTGATAAAGAATTAAGGATAATTCGTTATCCAACCTGCCTGTCAGAAGCACAGGAAATCACCGTCATCATCATCCACAGCCCTACTTCATCCACTGCTGGGTATAGGCCTCTCTTTGCTTGTGCTTAGCTCCACATCCCTGTGTCAGCCTCATCCATGATTCACCCGCTTCGGCAACAATCTCGTCTACGCATCTCGCCGCCGGACGACCAATATACGTTATACAGTTAATCGAGTCCAAATTATGCACTACTAAATAAGCTCCCAATAAGCTTTAGTAACTAATTTAATTAAATTAAAACGCGCTCCATTTGCGTATATGAGCGGATGACCAAGCCGCCGCAACCACCACCTAATTACAGCCTATAAAATTATTTGATTCAAAATTAATTATATAATATGAATTATTTTGATTCGTTAGTTGTCTGCCGTGAACCCACTATTGAGCGAGAAGTCCTGCTAGACAAATGGCATTGTTTCTTTGAAAACGATGATGGGAGAGTGAACAATGTATTGGATTGACAAAATCCACACGCCCATCGAAACGCTAATATACCAAGCCCTTTCGTTTCGGTCGCTGACTCGAGGAAAATGTGTTTTTGGACTTGCCCAGTCGCAGAAAATGAAAAATTGGTGGAAAAATACATTCAACGAAGCCCAAAAGCACTTATTCTCCCCGTCACTGCGATATTTTTTTTGATCTGGTCCATCTCTGGGAACCGTCTAGTTATGAAGATATTGGGGGTCAAATTTCCAACTTTTTCACAAGTTTTTTTTTAAATAAGTGCAACTTTTTGATTTTATAATTTTACTTTAAATACCTTCATGACCCCCGTAATATTCAATGCATCCATCAGCACTATGTTTTGAGTTTGCGTTTGATTAAGTCCTGACGTAAATCATGATTATTCATCCCAAATAAAAAGTTGTTTCTCAGCAATAATTTTTGCTTCGTGACGGGCCTGTTTACTCCTTGTTTGTATACGCACTCTAGCCCTATAGAAGAAATACCGACTTGATGTTTTATTATAAATTGTTCTGAAACGGGAGTTGTGCCCTAAAAATCACAATAAGCTCGCCTCTCTATTATAGTATTATAGTATTATAGTATTTACACTTATAATGTTACTAGCAAATCACACCTCTGACTACCTACACCTTCAAGAATTACAGACGTTGTTACGCAATGACTAAAATACTATCAGGAACAGAAGTCATTGAGTCGTAGAATCCTGTCTACTACAGACTATCTGTGTCACGGTTCAAGTGTCACTCTTCGCCATTGTGTTCCATTGTGTGGCCGATCGGCTATCGTGGCCTGCTCGGTGTCTCCGGTCTAACTTGATGCCTCGACGAGTACTGAAATGCGTAGGTATTGAAGATTAAAATGTGTAGTATTACGTATTCATGCTCGGGTCTAACTGTTTGTGTATTTCACTTAAACACACCCACGATACATGAGAAATACCTAGCGCGGGGCAACGATTTTAGAAAAAAAAAATTAAAACAGTAAAGAGTTTTTATAATAAGTAGGTAGTAATGGAGTGCAAAATCGATCATAACTTATATTTATTGACGGTTTTTGGCTATGATGTTGTTATAAACGCTTTTACCTAAACGATCTTTTGTTTACGGCATCATAAACGAATTTACCAGAAGTACACATTATCTACATAAACTTTTATCGACTTCTAAATTACGCCATAACTCAAAAACCGCCACAAAAATACGTCATCAAAAAACCTCGCACCACTCTTTAAAATTCTGGAGCTCATTAAAAGTTTAAGATGATATAAACGGGCGGATCCGGCGTCAAAGTACTAGCGAGCAATATTACAGATATTGCGGTTCGTAATCCGGTTGATTCCGGTTATTACCAGACCGATATTACTGGCTCGAACCGGTTTGAACCTGATATTAAATTAACACGACACGATGTGCTGGACACAGAGATTTGTTTCTTTTGTAAAGCTACGTTTATTAAAGAAAGTCTCAACAGTAAAACGGTATATTTTTAGAAATATTTAGTGCTAGAGGAAAAATATTATATTGTAGTTGAGCAAGAATTTTGCACTCCTACGTTTAAAATGAAATTCCTGTTTAAAATAAATACTTTTTCTTAGAATCCAGCTGTAGCTGCGCCACACATTGACGACTCTGAAAGGTCCTGAAAACTCATCATTCTTGTAAACTTTAAACAATTTTGTGTGAAATCACAAAGCTTATATTACCCGCAGGCATAAGCAGAGGTGTAAAACCCACAATTCGCCAATTATAACCGGACACAAATCGAGACTGCCTCATTGGTTGAGTGGTCGCAAGCGCGACTGCTGAGCATGAGGTCGTGCTTTCGATCCCCGGGTCGGGAAAAGTGTTATTGGGTTTTTCTATGAGGAATTTCTCAGTGTCAGCCAAGGAGTTTGGATTTGTGCCCGGTTGATGGCAATAGGCTCGCCCCCTATTACATGGGACTTAAACATAACTAGCGAAATGTGGGTGTACTATTACGCTCACCTCTACCTAACACTTTTGATTGCTGGAGTGATGTTATGTTAAGTAAATCCAGACTACGAGCTGCTACTGAGAAATTCGTTACGGAAAAACCCAATAACACTTTACCCAACCCGAGACCTCAGGTTCACCAGTGGAGCTTACGACCAGTACACCAACGAGACATTCTTGCATGAGTTATTTTTATTCAAGCAAGTAACTAAATACAGATTTACGACGGAAGTGTTTCGACAGCGAACAGAAGAAGGAAAAAACAGCAGTAAGGAAACAAGAACAGACTGAAATAAAATCTTATTGCGTGACGTCGTTAACTTTATTATTATACGCCTGAACATTGTCTTGTGTACAGGACAGTCTTCAAGAGGATATTTCTGCACAAATTTTTAAAATACTAACAACATGCTTTGAATTTTATGAAGTAAGAAATATTCAGCAGCGAACGCTTTTCTTTGAAAGTTTGCTTATTAATATTGGGAATTTTGCAATCTTGAGCATTTACTCGTAAGTTAGTAAGAACTAGAACCAGCATGCTTTTTTTTTGTGTTCCAGGGCCACGGTATCTCTTTCGAACAGTCCCGCAGCCCTGGCAGGCATCGGCCCTTGAGGACCCTTTCCATTTTGCTGACATCTCTTTGAGGCGCGCGTGTCGCAGCCTGTCGTCATAAGATGGACGGACGGAGAACCAACATGCCTGAGACATATTTCTTGACGGCATGTAAAGCCAAGTTAGAGGCCCATGGGCGGCATAAAGACTCTAACACCAGGTTAGGCACTAACCACCCACGTAATAAAGGAGTAAGAACTAACATCTTTATAATGTAGTTGTGTGAGTAGAATAGTTTAAATCAAATGATATTTTATTTGTTTGAATATTGGTAACACGTAAAGTGACACGATATAACAAAAGTCTAAAGTAGTAAAATTTACTTCTGAGATTAATACACGTATCTATAAACAAGTCAAAGAGATTACATGAGTAAAAGTAATAATTACTTATGATACGATTTTTATTTTGTAGTGTAGTAATTGTCCAAAAATTCGCTTTGCTTCGTTCAAATTCTTGTCAATTGCATAAAAATTACCGCCTAAGTAATGACTTAAAGTCAAGAAATTAGTTTAACTTAACTGTAGATCCACACATTAACTGGCGAAATGTGGGTGTACTATTAGGTACAACTCTGCCTAACTCTGGGATTACATACGTGATGTTATGTTGTTATATTATCTATAGATACAAGTGTAAGAATCTGTCTATGGAGGTCTTTCCAACAAATTCTCTTAAAAACCTCGAAAGACTATGAGGTTGCTTGTTTTTAGCATCGAATAACAAACTTTAAAATCACGAGCATTAAGTGGTTATGATTTAAACTCAATTTCAAAATGAAATCACATTCATAAAGATTCTCTCCTAGAAACCAACCATTCACTCAACACAGTAAAACATTTCCTTCCAATTGACTCGTGCATTGTCGCCGATACCGGGTGATGACGTCACACATTCCTCGGCAATCATTCTCCCAGATCGACTGCTATTGGGATGATATCGGTTTCCAATGCACTCGGGACTTCAGCTCGCATCGGTAGAAAAATTAAAAATGTGTATATGGAGATTTTTAATGTGTTCTGTTAATCGGTTGATGGCTGATTTGAAATTGGTCACGTGTCGTCGCGCAAGCAGAGTTCATTTAAACAACTGGCCGACCGCAAAATATTTCGTTATCTTCCCTGTTAGAAGAAGAATGATGAGCTTTCCAACCTGTTATTCATATCTCTATGTTTTTATTAATGTTGCAGGTGGATGTTAGGTTTACTCCCTAATTACTCCTAATACTGATTTGATGGACACATAAACCATAGAAAAAGAATCTCTATGGTTTATGGGTGCCGGTGCGTCGCCATAGAAAACGAACAGCCCGAACCGTGCATTTTTTGACGAATCATAAGCGCGTTTATGTGGAAGAAATTATATTTAATGAATTATGTTTTCGGTATTTCAAAATCAGTACAGATAAAATTAAAAAAAAAAAATTAATAGTTTTAGTGACCACTGAAAACTTATAAAAAGTCTAGAGGACATTCAAACCCAGATATTATAAGATGCCTAATACATAATAAAATGAATTGCCTCAAAATAATTCTGAAACGTTTTTCCTTAAAACTCATTAAGCTTATTCCCTCCATTATTAGCATTCGGCTTGTAAATTATGAGTTCTTAAAAAATATTTATTACTTAATAAGTACTTACAGTTTCTTATTAGCATTCGTATTTTCTTTACAACGGAAAAATAATCCAGTTTCTGGAAACGCGCTGAGTTTTACCAATCTCTGCAGGGAGTTGTGAACTTATCAAATCGCACAACGTTTCATATGGTTGTTAATTATTACTAAACACCCGAACGTGGAGCTTGGCACAAGCAAAGACAGGCCTATACCCAGCAGTGGGTGACGTCGGGCTGTGGACGATGCTGATGATAGTGATGACACACTTGAGACCACTAGGCAGTAATCGTTGAACAACAAAGCATATGTGAAACAATTACTACGCATATTGGGTTTTCGTTCGGCTGGTGCCGATCGGCAAACTTCTTTACCCGGTCGGCTCGGCATAATTCCGAGCAAAGCTGAGCTTTAAATAAGATTTTTTCCTGAATATTTATACAGGATGTGAACGGACCCTTCACAAAACCGTTAACCAAGCATCAACCTAAATAACACTGCGCAAAAATTATTGCTGAGAAACGACTTTTTTTAGCGCTCACTCAAACAAAACATTTTGTAAAGGATGCATTCAATAATACAGGGAATCTTAGAAGTATGTCGAACTGTACCAAATAATACCGACCCGACAGCGTGTGTAGCATCCCTAATTTACACACCTCATTATAGGACAAGACCTGACAATCAGGCAATTTACCGTGACGTGTGTGACAGTGGACCCGCACCGATCTCAACAACAATGCCAGCTGATGAGTTCACGCAGACGTATCTTCAGTTGGCGGGAACTGGCGGCGGACTATTACTAGTAAGTTCACGCGGCGCTGCTTGCATAATGTGGGTGAAAGGTTCAAGAGAATACGGTCAATCGTTTCTGATGTAGCTGTGTTGAAGGAGAGAGCGATTACTGCAGTACTTTGTCTTGTTTTCCACTTAGAATGAATCTGATTTTGATATATTTGTTTGTGGTTTTGAGATTTGATTTAGTGAACTTACTTGTTAATCAAATTAAAACTGCGCTTTAAAAGACATTTTATTTATTTTGATCGAATTAAGTGCTATTTAAAAGAACACACTATGGACCCAATATTTAAAAATATTTTTATAAGTAAGTTGTATCCAATAAGTAAATGACTTCGTCAGACATCACGAACAAATACAAAATGGATGTCGTCCAATAGTTCAGTGGCAATCGTCAAAGCATTTAGCATAAAT
Source organism: Noctua janthe (assembly GCA_910589295.1). NCBI lineage: Eukaryota > Metazoa > Arthropoda > Insecta > Lepidoptera > Noctuidae > Noctua > Noctua janthe. Next base: position 1,375,728 of record OU342559.1, read on the forward strand.
ACTTTGAAGATTCCAATACTATAGCACAAAGATTCTGTAGAGTATGCATTCACATTCAGCAAATCGAACTAACGGATTTCATACAATCATACTATGTTTCATGCATGCCACAATACCAGCAAAGTCCTACGTTAAAATAGTAAAAACATGGGCCATTGTATAAACACAAAAAAAAAAAATATACATAAAAACAAAGTAGTTTCATTGTATAAAGACTAGTATTGCTTTGTTACGTTTAAAATGCCAATTTTCCACTATTACTTCTGTTATGTTCTGCGAACATTTCGCGCATTTCATTGGCCCCAGACATTTAGTTTTTAGTGCTTTCTGTACTAGTCTAGCACACAGTATTGGTTCTGAAACCGGGTGATACGCTATATAATAATAGCCGCTCGGGTCGATCTTCAGGTTAAGCCGCGCTTGGTTTGGTTGGTTCGTGGATGGGTGACCACCCATTACATACCGAGTTTTCTCCGTGCCTCGGAAAGCACGTAAAGACATTGGGCATGAATTCATTTAAGCTGAATTGTAACAAACTGGCGAAGTATTGAGATTTTAAGATTTGAGATGCTCGGTAATTTTTAAATTTTTGCAGAAACTACCAATACAGAATGATGAAACGAATTTTGCATGTATCGAATTTTATTAAAATAATATCTATCAATAAAAAGTCAAAAAATAGTTGGCACTATATTGATATTTTGATAAAACCAAAACATATCAACTACATAAATAAATTTTATAAAAACACTGAAGCTACATTGCGTTTATTTCGAATACTAGATATTTTCAGAAATTACTTAAACAATCAATAATTTAGGTTATGAATTTAGACACATGATTGCCTTTTAATACGACGTGTAATTAATGTGTTATGAAATTAACCCGCACTATAGTACATTATTATTGTGTTTTACACGACATCTTATGATTGGAGATGAACCATGAACTACTTTAAAACATACGTAGTTATAGACATTACGTTTCAGATCAATTCAAAAACACTATATTTTCTTTACTACTAGTATTTTCCACGAAGTGCTAAGGTATCATACAGAGCTAAGCGCACACTGCTACGTGCTACGAGGTGCTACGAAACACGCTATGTCGCTACGATGTTGCTACGGTGCTACGCGCTACGGGTTGTCTAAACGAACTTTGTGTTTGGCAAAGCTCGCTTGAACTGTCATCCGTTCTTGTTGTCAAGGATGTAAGTGGTAATTCAATTAGATAGAAGGTGGTATTTGATACAGCATACAAATACTGAGATTTCCAGATTTCATCTCTGTACTCCTGTACTATGGTCAAGAGTAAGTTCATACAAAAAAAGTTATTGAAACTACAAATAAATAATTTCGAGAAATTACTTTACTGTTTAGTAAGTTGTAATGTTATTACCTGCCTACAAATTTAACACAGACAAGAAACTTAATAATGTTTACCCAATTGTGCTTCTGAAATGTTGATGGCTATTTTCAGTAACTCCAGGCCAAACCTAAACATATTGCCTAACAAAAGCGCACTATTTGGATTTGACTGCCTCTTTGGTATAGTGGTCAGAAGTTGGAAGGCTGTTGAGCATGGGATTCTGGTGTCGATTCCCGGGTCAGGCAAAGTGTTATTGGGATTTTCCACCAGGAAATTCCCAGAAAGTCAGCCATGAAGTCTAAATTCGCGCCCAGTTGATGGCAATAGGCTGCCGCCCTATTACATGGGGCTTCAACATATACGTGATTTTAATATACAGCGAAATTGATATTTTTTTTCGGGTGGGAAATCATCAAATGACCTCCCCCCCCCACTCTGGGCGGAGCGGAAGGGAGTGTCAGACTTGTACTGACTAAAACCCATCCATGTTCCTTCTTTGCCCTTTGTGTTCCAGGGCTGCGGTATCTCTTTCGAACAGTCCCGCAGCCCTGGCAGGCATCGGCCCATGCGGACAACTACATTAATATATATAATTTGCGATATTGATTTAAGAATTCGTTTAGGTGTCTCTTAGTGTAAGTAAAACCGCAGAAATCTCAATATCTCCTTACATTCAAACGACGTATTATTTATTTAAACACCACATCTCCGAAAGTTTACACGTTGACAATAGATTGTGTTGCTCAGTCTGTCTGTCTATCTGTCTGTCTGTGTGGAATAATTAGCAGCTCGCGGCTGCGGCGAGCGGATAAATATGAGGATTAAGACGACTCTGTAATGTTCGTACGACTCAAACAGGTGCGGGATATCAGTACAGAGACAAGTGAAGTGGAAAGAATCAAGATTTGATGCTCATAGGTTGCACTGAGTTATCTCCTTTAAATGTGGCGGCAATTTGGGGCTGCAATGCTGATTCTTCGGTCAAATAATGGGCCAGTCACGGGAAAAGTCGATCAACCGCTTGGCGATGTCCCGAAAGACTACTGTGGGCTACTCGGACCCCATGGCCCTACTGTTTCAACCCCAAACGGCTCAAACACATAACTACGAAAGAGGTTATTGAATTTGCTCCTTTTGAAGTTTTCAGCATCTGCAGCAGCCACCTCAGCACAGCACGCCATGCTAGGAAGATGGCGTGGCGCAAGGGTGTCGGGAGTCGTTGCATCACAAACAAAAGGCTTACCGAACTTCCAAGGCCTTATTGTCATAATGTCTGGTCTCTTCCCATGAATGAAAATGAATAAACTAAAACCGAAACCCAATTGCTTTAGATATGATAATGATTGTTATTCATCTAAACTATCGATTGTTCATAGATTGTACACAATTTATAGGTAACCCTGTATTGGCAATTACATCTGAGTCAAAGATGATTAACGGTTCACGTGCTACGGCGTAGCGCGTAGGCGGCTACGAACTTGCTACGACGACAACGCGAACGCTTACAAACTAATATCTGCGATCAAGAAGTAATAAATTGGTTCGTAATTTATGTCATCATCTTACTTTAGCTGGTAAACTTTATGGTAAAATAAACTCTTTTTCATTCTATCTAGGATTAAACTCGAATGAAAATGAATCAATGCGATAGGACAAAATAGATAGCAGCATCAATATTTTCTCACTCCTATCTGACGTTATAACCCAATGATTGGGACGTTCCCTATTTAGTTAGACCATTATCCGGATGATTAAGCTACTAACTACTCGTCACCACTCCCTCACTTATTCGTACAAGTATAAAATTTATCTAATGCTTTATGGTGCTATTGGTCGCATGCGCGACTGCTGAGCACGAGGTCCTGGGTTCGATTCTCAGGTCGGGCAGTGTTATTGGGTTTTACCATCAGGAATTTCTCAGTAGCAGCCACGGAGTCTGGATTTGCATACAGAAGAAGGCATTAGACTCGCCCCCTCGCTATTACATAGGACTTGAAAACATAACTGGCGAAATGTGGGTGCACTATTACTTAGGTTCACCTCAGCCTAACCTTTCAGAAGTTATAGGCGTGATGTTATGATGTTAAATTAAACATTTCTCATGAACTACGTTTACGGTTAAAGATTTTATCGTAACTGGAAATTACGATAAAACCACGCACCCACATCTCGCGCACAGCCTCCCCCTACATTCGCCCCTGCGTTAGGTAAATTCGTCGCGTTTTGTCTTAAGTTTAATTAACGCGGCTAACCTTATTAACACAATAAAATTCAGACGGCGGCGTCTTTGAACTTCTCTGTCATCGCAAAAAAACGAAATGGTGGAGTTGAATTTCATTATTAGAGGGCTCGTGGTTCGAGTGGAAGGGTTCGTCAGCACCCTTACAGTACAGTCGTTCATTGAATTGCTGATAACTTAATGACAATAGTAGGTAAGTTAGATTGTGTTTTGAGACACTTTTGTGTTCTGTTTCTGCACTGATTTAGCTCATAGAGACTTGTTTCTGTATGGTGTTAAGTGGTAGCTACTGTAGAAGTGTAGAATACCAAAATGTGTATTCTTTTTTGAATAAAAAGGACGGACGAAAAGACTTTTTACGACCATGGCTATATATTTTAGAATACGGACCACACTTTTACAAGAATAAAACTCAACGGACAATCCAGTGAAAAGACAAATATCTGTTATTTTTATAAATTAACCTTTTATTTAAAGTCCTTTGAGAATCGTAACGCAGCTATAAGCAGCATACCTACCTAATTTAGGTTGGTTGTAAGCTTATAATCTTACAGTACAAAAGAATTGAAAGATACAACAAAGATTCAGATAAATCTAAATGTTACATGGAGCTAGGCCAAGAATTCCAGAAGTTAGGTAATAGGAAATGGTTATTATTTCCATGAAATTCTATTCGTTAAAAATAAATAACACATCTATGAACACGTATTTTTAAGTTACAAAGATCTATAGGCATTCCACACCATGCAGATTGCATATCCCCCATAATCAACCAAATCAGTTTTTGCTCACAACCCTAATGATTCAAACTTCCATTTTAACAACTTATTACATTAGGCATACGCAAAAACTTTCCATCAAATTCCATCACGAAGTTTTTACAATATAAACGGTCAGCACACAATAGATAAGCACAGAAGCTCAGATTTATACAACGAGCGAAAACGCACGAGGCCTCCATCCGCACGGCCTTGTAAGACTCGACACCAAACTTTTTCCTAAATCATGTACATATTAGTATTAATGTCGGCTCCCCCCGAAGGGGGAGTCCGCGCACCGCCATCCGCACGGCCTTGTAAGACTCGACACCAAACTGGTCATCTTTCACACATAGACACGCGTCAATGTGTGCAAGTGCACTCGCCATCATTTGTTTGACACAAGTCGAGATGGCCGCGCGGCGGAGCTAGACGTTAACGAAATCATAAACCCTGTCGTTTTTTTTATAGGAAAGCTAACATGAAAAACGAATACCGGGCCTAGACGGAGTGACATTCTATTAACGATACGATTTAATGGTAAACAAAAGACAATAATATGTTTATTTGTCGCTTGCCACAAGGGCACACAATTAATAATAAATGATAAATAAAACAGTTAAAATGTTGGCCAAAATAGCAGGACACTGGTGCCTAGTGAAGCGGGTCGCAGCAGGCCACGAAGAAGATCGCGGGACGAACTAAGGGAGGCCTTTGCCCAGGAGTAGGACAAAAATGAATTTAATCGACTTAAGCTACCGAAAAGCCTTATAAATTCTTGTTCGTTATAGAAATACAAAACGCTTTGAAAACGATTGTCACTTTTTTTTGACCCGTCACACTATTCCCAAACCACTGCAACTCCTGAAAGCCAGTATCAACAGTGGCGACCACTAGAAAAGCGCCGAGACGAAGCCCCAGAGAAACAATTGAACTGTCTTGGATCCTCAACGAAAATAATCAGAAAAGAATAGCGGCGGAGTAAAAAACGTAATTTCCACTTACCTCCATATCAGCAGGACACAGAACAAAACAAGGTCAACGATTGTGACAGTTGTCGAGCTTAGGCATTTAGTTGTGTAGTATTTTTATTATCTCTACTTGCAGCTACCATTCCTCACACTCCAACACGCGTCTACGTCTAGTTGTAAGTAGCAAAACTGCTGCAACTACCTGTTTAGTGACATCAGTTCACAGAAGTGTGCAGTCAACAGTTAGCACAGTTAGCAGCGGGTGGCAACTGGCGCCGCACGCCGGCAGGGGCAGCACTTTACAACACATTTGTTGCCTTCCTGAAATCCTGCGGTAATTCACTTTGTTGCAGTCAGGACGTATTTTAGACGCGTTTTCCTGGTTTCCGAGAACGTTCCAGTGATGTCCTGTGATTTTGCAGGTGTTAATAACGTCCTTTGATATTTTATGTCTGCATATTTCACAAGTGTATTGCTTGAAAGTTAGATATTACTTCTCGCGAGTAATTTGACAAACTTTTCGCAATAACTGTTTGCACTGCGAATAACATGTTCCTCTATTGGTTTTGCAAAGCCCTAAAACAAAATAAATAATATGTTTTTTTTTTGTAAGTTCATGATTCATAACGTTATGATCTACGTGGATTTATCCATTGCACTAATGTCGTGTAACAAAACACATGACAAAAATTTGCTAATAAACCTTCTATCACAATGGAACATCACGGACAAGGGCATTTCTTTATAAACTTGATCGATAAAACTTCCCTAGAAATGGTTACCAATAACATAAAAGTTTAAGAAACGGCTGACAAAACCTTTAAAACAATATTACATTGATTTAAATACATTCTTCAAATACCAAAAGATTCCATACATCGATTGAAAGAAACCCTTCACATTATGTCAAAGTAAAAGTTGAACTTTAACAAACATAACAAAAGAATTTCTCGGAGTATTGGAGAAACAAGCTGAGCTCAGCAACAGTTGCTCGTATTCTCACAAAAAGTATCGAACTTAACTTTACTTGAGGAATGGAAGAGATGAGTTTACAAACAGAGGTTATATTCACTTTATATTGTTTGAAACTTTTGCTAAAAGGTGTAAAAAATAATATCATTGTTTTTATTGAACGTCACATTTTGTTGTAGTAACTTAGCTAACTGATCATATACGCAATACCACTCCTCCAAACCTCAAATTACTGACGATGCTCAAAAAGCCGCCAAGCTAAAGTGGGACTGGGCTGGCTAGGTTTGCTGTATGCCTGACAAGCTGTGGGCCAAAATAACCACGATGTGGAGCCCTGATAGCTAGAGGCCTCTTAGGAGATGGTAGATCGAGCTGGACAAAACCAACGACCATTGGTCTACATTAGACCATGATTGAAAGAACTAGAAGTCACAGGCAGAGGCCCTGCCCAGCAGTGGGATAACGTGGGCTAGTAGCAACAGTAACTAAACTAATTGTAGTGCCCTAAGCTCCTGGATTCGACTCCCAGATCGTTCAACATGTTATTGGAAACTTATTACCAGCCTAGATTTGTTCTGGTTGATGGCAATAGGCTCGCCCACTATTACATGAGACTTGAACATAACTGGCGCAACGTGCGTGTACTAGGTAAAGATACTTATACTTCTGCCTAACCCTACGGGCAAAGCAGTCGCTACTTTATGTTGTCATGTGATATTATCTTAAACGTAGTCCGATATTCAAGGAAAATAAACAAAAAACATTTTATACGTACAAAAATTGACACGTCTTCGGAAAGCTTCACACAAGTACAGACAAGTTACAATCCTGATTGGAAAGTAACGAAATTGTTCTGCCAAAAATGAATGACTCACAAATTTATTCAATAAAGAAAAAGTACAGAATTCTGAGCTTCAATATCAAATAATACTAACAAAAAATATCGAATTTCATCTTCTGCGAAGTTGAGATTGAAGAATTTCGTAATGATTGCTTTGAGGTACGTTCTGTTATGTTACATAATATTATAATCACGCTTGAAGTCACTTAACGGGTAAGTAGATATCTTGGTACTCAATACTCAATACTTTATTGCATTCCATAACGTTAAATAAAACAGTTGGTATGTTAAAACATTGAATCAATTATGGACCCTGTCGGGCACAGCAAAGTTAAATTAATTGGTAATAGGAGAGAGGATGAAGGCGCTTTTTAAAAGCCATTTTACTATTTTAATTTAATATTTCTTATATTAAATTAAAATAGTAAAATGGCTTTTGTGGTATTTACATTATAGATCATAATTATATTTAATTGAGTACTAATAAATTTGTAAGTCTTAAATGTAATATTTGGTTTTAGTTTATTTTATTGCACCATTATATACTAAAATTATAAGTTATAATAATAATCTAAAATTAACTTTTTTTACAGTATTTTTTAAATAAATTGGATAATTGGATTGAAAGGTGCGCTATTTAGTATAGTTATTTTAAATGAACAGAATTTTCGCGTTTTAAAATAAATAAATTAATTAATTCAAAGTCAAATTTAAATTGAAATGTCGGTATTATATCAGAAAAATGTCACAATGGTTTTTATTATTGTTTAAATTTATCGTCAAAGTGTTCGTTAATGGTGTAGTAGCTTTTATTGATTAGTAATTGTTTAAGTTTATTGGTGAATATATTATTGTTATTAATATTTTTAATGTCTTCCGGTAGTTTGTTGTATATTTTTATAGACATAACAAATGAACTAGTGCATTTTTAATCTTGAAGTGGGTATGTTAAGTCTATTTTCATGTCTGAGTAAAATTTTATTTTGGATGGTAAGGTAGATTACGCATGGGATATCCCCAGCTAGATGGAAAGACGGTTGCCGAAGGTGGGAGACTGGATGTTGTGGATCAGCTTGAGAGAGGCCATGCCCAACAGTGGTCTGTGTTAGGTTGAGTTAATTGATTTAGTTTACGCCTATACCGTAGATGTTAGCTATGATACAGTAACAAGGAATTATGAAAAAAAAACATAAGGTGTGGTGTGATGAACAATTTATCTACACACCGCCGACACAAAAAATCTCTAAGAAGGAAACAATAATATCTTAATATTGTCCCTTTACGTTTAATATAAGTATAATATTTTAATCCAAGTCTTCGTTGAGTCGGGGGACCGCTATTTTCTACTATTTAAAATATGTGCTACCACACACCCCTCTCTTTTGGTCGCGGTTAAAGAACCCAAAATAAGAGCAAAATAGGCTTATTACGTTTTTAAAAGAAAATAAACACAAGCTTCTAACCAGAAATAGGTACCTTAGCTTTGTAATTAAGCTAGATTTGTCATGTATTGAAGAATTCAGGTGAAAAAGTGATGACATAGACTTGGAAAATAAATATGTAGGCTGAGGTGTGAATACATAATAAGTACATGTTGCAAGCTTATGTTTATTAATGAGACGCCTAATTTGCCTGATGTTATGATCTGCAAATACTACATTAATAATTAAACTACATAACACATACATAACATCACGCCTGTAATCCCCGAGGGCTTAGGCAGAGGTCCTAATAGTACACCCAAATTTCACCGGTTATGTTTAATTCCCTTGTAATACGCCTATGCTATAAACCGGGAACAAATCCAGACTACCCATTGAGACCTGTCATACTTTCCGGCTTCTAGAAATCCGTATCAACTGTCAAAGATCTACAATGACAGCCAGGTCCATATGCATAGCGTGCCGCCGAGACACAGACAGAAAATTTCTACTTAAGAATTCGGGTGTAACAATGTAACGTGAGTTTCTTTTGGGGTGAAAAATCACGTTTTACGATAGGACGCACTCAAAACATTGTGAAGAGGGGTGGATTGAATAGTACGGGTCGTGGAGGTGTTTAAAGTAAAAATCTTACATTAAAATCAAGTATTTAAAAAAAAAATTGTGAAAAGTTTTGACCCCCAATATCTCCGTAACTAGTGCCTTTAGGCTTCGTTAAGGGCCGAAAGCCCTACCCTTTATAATATTAAATTCAAAGAACGGGCACACTTGATAGAGTAGTAATTACGTGACCCCACAGTAACTTTTTGAAACAGTCAAGCATAGTGACAAGTTCAAAGACCTCTTCAAATACTCTTAAAATTAATATTAACAAACAACATTTAACTTTTAAGTGCTTACAAACTCGCTGTAGCAATATCCTTCGTCATTTATCACTCGAAGGTCCCAACTTAATATATTAACAATTTACATAAGTGCGTGTACATATGTGCTGCTGTACAAGCCTTCTTAATGGTAAATCTTGATACATACTAGGATAATCTTTCACTTAATAAGAACTGTCGGTAACACCTCGATTTATTGGGAATTATAATTTGTTGTTGGTTCCACGAAGAAATAAACAACACGAATATTTCACTAACCTACAAAACTAAAGAGTGTCAGCGTACAGAAGAATTCATTTGATTCTTGTACTAGGATGTTACTTAAATAAAACAGAAGAAGATTCTTGGAAAATCTGATGGCTTCATCATGAATTTCGTAATATTCCGAGTGTAGCCCAGCGCAGTGACCATGGGTAGGATATAAGGCTATCTTTTAAATATCAATATACGAGTATGTTGTTTATACTTTGTCAAGACTAGTGCTAAAGTTCAATTTGTTTTTACACCAAGCAAGTACTAACGTAGTTATGCTACGTGTTTTCCATGAATCCACCTCCTACAACAGCACACACATAACACACATAGAACAGTGTGCCAGTCAGTTCATTAATTCTTAAGTACTTTCACGTTAACTGACGCCTGTTAATCATAACTATGAATACGGATTAAACATCAAGTGAATTATAGAGTAGATCCGAATCCACTTATAAATTAATCAGTTTGTACCCTGTCTATGAATAAAGCTCCTCAGGTTCATGCTGCCCTGGTACCTGGTATTGATGCGATTTTGGCATTTAAAGCTCATTTAATATTAATGTCATTTCGAATGAGGTATTTGAGTTGAATAATATGGACATTAAAAGTACATAAATATTAATAATACCATCAATAAGTTTTTCAGGGTTTTATCGTGTTATATTCGATCCACCTCCACAAACCAACGCTGGGTTTTTAATGCTTAGTTGGTCAAGTTGCTTGTAGTCACAAGAATGACTGCAAACAATGGAGTCCAGAGTAGGATTCCCAAGCAAGGTAATTACGAAGGTACCGAACTTAATACTTTGAACTCAAAACAAACAGTAAACATGGTAAATATTTCGTTTTCAGTGTTAATGATAAATAAAAGGTCTATGTGTCACTTACACTTTCATACATATTTTTCTATTCTATTATAATAAATGTCGATGTCTACAATTCTACCAATATCTAAGACAGGACTTCCATCTGAACTTAGGGTGGTAAATCAATTATGATGCCGATTATACCTACTGACACACACACATACAACTTATGTAAGTCTTCATTAGTTTTACTGTAGAACTCAGGAGGGTAAGCTTAACGTTAGACCCGGCGACAGCTTACTACAAATAAATAATAAGTACCTATGTACGTGCTACAGATTATGTACTACATGTGTATATTACGGAAACAGTTCCCGGTGGGTAATAAATGTGATATTGACCTTCATGTGAACTTCCCAGGAGATAAAGGTTAATGTTGTTAATTTATTATGTTAGTATGTTTTATTACTCGCACTGCGGTTGGGCCCACTTGATACTATTCGATGGATTAGAAAAAATAATATTGTAAGTGCGGCATAATTTACTTGGCAAATATAATTTTATTAAAAACAACTTACCCGTAACGACTTCGCACGGATGCGTTTACTAATGAAGAAAAATAGAAGTACGCTTAGCAAACATTTATGTCATACAAACCTTTTCCTGACAATGTCACGAACACAAAAAAAAAATCTGATGATCTCAAGTGAATGATGCCTACACTACATAATTATACAAGGTGTAATATAATAAACGCACAACCTCTCGTGTAGTGTCTTGGACCGTGAAAGTCAAGAATGAATAAAAAATGAAATTCTTTATCACTAGCTATTATGTTCGGAGATTTACTTTTACTCTAAGTTTGTATTATGAAAAATAACAACACATTTGTTGCGGTTACTAAAGATTTTATCGCTCGCAAAACGGCCCTAGATAATTTTGTGAAAATACGTTGAAAAAGTGAACAAAACTAATAATATTCCGTTGCGAGCAATATCTTAAGCATTTAACAGCACTATGTGATCCATAAAACTCATTCATTTAGCATCATTATATATTTATTTTGAGCATTTTAGATAAAAACGTACGTTTAAAGTGAGGTTAAAAAACCTTTATAAAATACTAGCTTTTGCCCGCGGGTTCGTTCGCGTTAATTTAGAATTTGACAATCAATTCGGGTTGAACTCTGCTTGTCAATCAATCATCATTCGAAAGACACGTGGCGCTATCTATTATCATAAAGACATTGTTGTTTTCCTCGGGAACAGTAGGTTATTTTCTTTCGGGATGAAAGGCATATGTCCGTTTCTGTATACCTGACAACGTATATGCAACATTTCAGGATATTCTGTTCTGTGGTTTAGAAAAGGTAACAAACAAACTTACTTTCCCATTTATAATATTAGTTAGGATTCATTAGGTACCAAATTGCTCTGAGCAAATAAAAATATTATCTAAGTACTTCAATAATACTCTTAATTGTTACAATCAGCAAAGCGACTTACAATTAGCTAAGAGAAAAACTTTTCACGACCTTTTCAGAACTTTGAAAGAATCTTTTTAAGGTTACGTTTTTTAATAGCTGTCTTTATGAAGCCAAAAAAAATCTAAACTTACCCTTCAGAGTTTGTTTTTTTAGTCTGATTAGAATAAAATTGTTATCTTAGGCAGCAGAACAATTTCTTAAAAGAATTGTACGACGCGTCGACTACACGTGGTCTATACGTCGTCGACGCGTCGTTTTTACACTTCGTACACTAACGACCCTGTTGAAAATTCTACCGTAAAGAACACGATACAGTGCTCACATTTCGATGCTGCTGTGAGTGGAGTCGGAGTGGGGTTGGCGTCCAGTCTGTGTAGTGAGCACAGTCCTTGAGGCAGTTATGTTCAGGTCCCATGTTCCTACGGAAATCTCCCTAACCGAGGTAAAATCTCAAGTTTCAGCTAGTAACTCACACATAGTCCCCATAGATTACAGAACCCCAGTCCTGGCCACTAATACGACAAAGTTTCAACTCGTACACTTGCGCCCGCGGCCGCCGCAGCGATAGTTGAAAGATAATTACTCTTTGGTCGGTTAAATATGAATAGCGGTCTCGCTTTGACAGAGTTTACAAGTCTTTTGGGGTAGTTAATTTTTTTGAGGTTAGCTTTGTATTTACATGGGTTTTGGGAAAATAAATATGAGGATAGTACTTTTCTTTTTTTTTTATTTAGTTGTAATAAGAGAAATATATCGTAAAAATCTTACCCGATACAGGCAGGTAAAATAATCAAGGAGACATTTGTCCAATGATGCTAGTTTTGGTCATAACAACGACGATGTTATAATCCTAGTGGATTGGCAAATAATGGCGTTTCGTAAGATAATTTACTGATAAAAACTTTTTTAACTCGTTTAATAACAAAAGCTTAGTCCTAGCAGACATCAACAAATCCATTAATTACGGCTGACCCAGTCTTCCACAAACCTCAAATAGAAAAAAAATCCTGTAACATTTTCCCGCAGAATTATTAAATCCTGTCGGTTCTGCAACAAAACCTCACAACTACCATATTTTAATATTAAAACGGACTATTATTAAAACCCTGATCCGCTTACTTTAATATAAGTCCAGCCATCGCGGTATTCCCGCGATAATATATTTTTTTATATTCTCCCTAATGAAAAATGACGATCGTCTATGAGTGAAACGGGGGAGCTATTACTGTATTACAAAATAAGACTTTATGAATATTGCTCCGTGTTGTTTTACGACCGTTCGCTCATGTAGTCGATGTTTGAATTGAATTGCTCACGTGTAGCGGTGTAGCGCATCGTTTTGGGGCAATTCAACTTAAAATAATAAAGTGTTTCTTCCAACTGAAATGTCAGTAAATAATGATAATTATTGAGAACAGAATATTGAAAGACTAAACTAGAATGGCAGGCTTCCATGCATTTTGGGTATCGCATAATACACATACTTTAATTTATGAACGCTTCTAAAATTAAGCGTTCATCTTTTTCATAGTATAAGATGGATGTAAAATAGGCAGCCGTAACTCCTTGACATCTGTTAGCCTGCTTACTCATTTTCCCTCTCATCATCTGCCTAGCCTTTCCCCTACTATATTGGGGTCGGCCTCTAGTCTAACTGACTGAAGTTCACAAAGACCTGCTTGTCTGATGTCGACAACATCCTAGTTACGGGTGCCTCAACTAAAAAGTCCGTATTTCTTCTCAAATGCTTTCACAAAAAGGCTAAACCCTGCTCCAAGAATTAGTGTTGAGACCGCAGCCCGCAGCCACACTTCCAATAACTAATCCGATGCGATATTAGCAGACACCTGAGAGGAACTAGGACGCTCACAGCTACGACCACAATTGCGGTTAGCTGCCAGATAAGTGGCTTGTATCCGTTCAAAGTGCCGTGTTATATATTAGCTGCACCTTATACCGTTTGGTACACAATACCTACATAGAAAAGGCTTGTAATCACTTTTTTCCGAGTCTATTAATTTAATCGCTTTCTGAGTACGATATTGGAACCTTTAAAAAAATTTGTCTCGTTCAAATATTATTTGGGCGTTGTTACTTCATATTTTTGCCCTAAACAGGCCCGTTTTCCTTTGTCCAGTAACTGAGCCTCAAAATTAATTGTATACATAGGCGACAGCAGTATTCCTTTAAATTACAACAGACAGAGAGCATTATCACCACTGGCAGCTTTACTAATACTGTCACTTACGGGATATCTTCCGTGATTGTTCATTATTTTCAGTAGACCGTATTAGTTTAGTTGTATACCGTGAAAGCTTAAAACAGTGACTGGCAGCTTTGTTCCACATCCACTCACAACTAAGTTCAGGTCTCTGCCTTTTGGAGTTATGATTCCCTGGCCCCTGGATGTGCGCGGCAAGGGTATCGTACCAATCTTTATAAACAGCGTAGTATTAATAGCAGTAAGCAGTATCGTGGCTTATTCCCCCAGCTAACGTTCAACAGCAGTTACTAAGGGACCAGACAAACTGCGGACCGGCTACGGACACTTATTTTATAAATGAAATCCAAGACATGTCAAACACATGTAATATTCAGGCTGAACAAGTATTCGACTCACGTGAGTGTTGTAAAAACACTCGTTGTCGAGTTCGTGAACGTTTATGTGAACAAAATTGCTTTTCCGCGTTTAAATTATTTAAATAGACATGTACTGGCGATAACGAACGTGACTACTGCAGGAATATTTGAAAAAAAAAACGTTAAAATCAGACTAACTAGAAATGTTAGTTAGGTTTCCGAATAGTTTTAATATTTCGTTTTGGGTTCAAATTTTTGTTTCCTTTTTTATTCCAATACCAGTTTAAATTGGAAACGCGTAAATATAATAGGCGAGCTGCGGCCAAACGTATGCCTATTTGGAGTTTAAAAAAAATATCTTATTTTAATAGTTGGAATTTTGTTCATGAAAAATAAGCTTACCTACTCGTAGCCACCCCTAAAAATCACAGAAAAAGTAGGTTGGCAAACTCAAATACATCACCAGTAACATTTAAAATGCGTTAAAGTTCTGTTAACGAAATTCAAAACACAAAAACCGAAACGTCAATCGCAACTCACCCTTCATTTTTCTTTTATTCTAGTTCTTTCCGAGGCTTGCGTGCACTCCATAGTGTTTTAAGCCACTCGATCCCCTTGCACAAAAGGAAAAGCTGCATACTTTTTGCTTTCTTGTGCGTTTGTGAGTCCCGGTCAGCGAGTGGCATTCGCTCACCGTGGTGCACCTGATCAGCTTAGTAAACCTTCGTTCCTGTGCTCTATTTATTTGCTAGGCCTTAGAGCAAGGCTTTGAGTCCGACACTAACGCAATCACTGCACGGCTATGTTTCCCTTTGAACAGATTTGAAAAGCGGGTACCAGGATGATATATGTATATATAGATTGTACATTGAACGTGAATGCGCAACATGAAAGGTTGATATTGGACAAAGTTGAATGTATATAGCAGTGTGAATGAATTTATTGCAATACGTGAAGATACATGAGTGAAGATACTCGTAATGTATAACAAGTTATTGAAATGAAGAAAATAAATAAATTAAGTAGTTATTTTTGTGTGAGACCAAACTGCTAAAGTCTACGTACAGTACAATTTTGCTTATAACTAATGTTAGCAATTAAAAAGTAAAAAGAAAGATTAGTCACACCGTCTACACCCACACAGTAGGCTCATGCATCGGCTTCGCAACACATGGAGTTCAATAAACCCACTGAGCAGAACAGTTCTCTCGCCAGTCATCTTTAGGACGCTATTCGGGCTCCCCGTACTCGTCGCACCACTGACGCAATGTTTTTTACCCTTAATTGCGTAGAAGGTATCCTGCGCTAGCACCAGCTGTGCAATATTGAGGGAGCCGACACAGAGCCCTAATTCTGAACCTTAACATTATCATACTGGTCGCGCAAGGCATTGTAGGCTTTTTGTGTAAAGTTTGCCTACAGGCCGCTCGTGTGAAACGTCTGGCAGAATGCTTTGAACATTTTAACAGGAGCAGTACACCGAGCGAACCTGTGTGCCAACATATTACCGCGCACCGACAATATCCTGCGTTCATCTTAATGTCTAATTTGTCACTCTAATTCTCAGTGACAATGTGTCCTAGATATTTAATCTGTGCAACAGGCTTTAGAGGTAGGTACATCATTGAGTAATACAGGTGGATAAAGATATAAGATAATGACTACCTCGTTGTTCAAAATCGCAAGCGCGCCGACTGAGCCTGTGTTCGATTTCCGGGTCGGGCAAAATGTTATAGGGGTTTTCCATCAAGATTTTTTCAGTAGCAGCCACGGAGTTTGGATTTGTGACCGGTTGAGGGCAATAGGGTCGTCCTCTTTTATATGGGACTTAAAACATAACTGGCGAAATGCTGGTATGCTATTGTACACCTCTGTCTAACCCTTCAGGGATTACAGGCGTGATGTGATGTTGATGTTATAAAAATATAAGGTTAAAGGCTGACACTGACAGTTTCTTTTCTCTTAATAAAATCAAATAAACCTATTCAAAACACACCATAATTCACGTCGAAACTTCCAACAGTTTACCAAGATTTACGCCAATTTACCAACTTGCTAACTTAATAACTTTTTCACCAATTCGCCAACAATGGCGAACGCACTTCGAAAGTAGTTTAACAATAAATTGCCCAATTTATATATAATTTGAGAAATTCAAGCCTCACAATTGTGGATTTAATAAAAGAAATCTAAGTACGTGACTATGAGAGATGCAAAAAGTTATGTGTTAGTTTAATAAATCTATGAAAGTTGTTCGAAGAAATTGAAGTTGAGAGTGGGTAGGCGGAGTTCACGTCGAAATAGAAATATTTATTAAACGGGCTGCGATGAAAAATCACCATCGGGTATATCTTTAGACTTCAAAATAATACACACACATAAGCCCTATGTGAATTAAAATATTTTAATTTTGATTTCACATTGGCCACATATCGAGAAAATGTGCACGGTTCGGGTTGGTCGTTTCCTAATTACTTTGAAGAAGAACCGGCGAGAAACGCCTTTTTTTACTCTTTTGGTTTTACTTCAACCAAAAAAAGATAAGGCGTATTTACCTCGTTTTGTACACGAGGTAATGACGTATATTAGTAATTAAAAATATTTAAAAAAACAAATCTGTTGTCCAACAACACGTAATCTCGATAACCGAGTAACAAAATAAATAACGTAAAGTGTTCTGTTAATTACACACCTAATTAAAAATAATCTACTGCACATAATTTACATTAACTATCCTTTTAACGGCGTAACATCGTTTATTTGTAACGCGCTTTGGAGGGGGCTTCGTAAGTCTACGAGGCAACGTCGGACAAAAGCAAAGAAAGTTGAGAAATTAATGAGATAGAAAGACAAACACTCACCCGAACGGAGCGAAGCGAGCGGAACTGAAAAATAAAAAATAATAAAGTAAGTAATTTAAATTCAACCCGTTTGAAGCGGAAGGTGTACCTACTAAAATAAGCTACATTCAAAAGGGTAAATTAGCAGCGCTGGTGTTTTTGAAATAAAGCTGCAGTCTGTGTTCGCAGTTTAAACAATCTGCTAGAGGGAATGAATGCAGAAGTTTTACTTTCTTTCTTTATCGTGTGGTTAGTGCCTAACCTGGTTTTACTTTTATTTATATTATAGAAGAGAAAATTCAACAAACTTTTCCTTAATAAAGTAGGCATAGATGAGCCACACAAACTCCACAACACATAGTAGGTGTTTCAAATTCTCGTATTCACACAGGTGCAGTGACAGAGATATCTTTTTATCAAATTGATACGTCAATCGGTCGTGTTTTAGACATACTCGTATTTGCGACAATTTAAGTTAGTAATCAATGTCAATCAACATGACGAAGACGAATATAATATGACATACATATATGGATGAACTAAGGCATGAGTATATTAGAGGAAGTTTGAAAGTTGCGCCAGTTACAGAAAAGTTGAAAGGGAATCGGCTATATCGACTATGGACATGTGACGACGAGAGTAGAAATGCATGTGACTAAAAGAGTGATGAATGTAAATGTTGATGGATGGAGAGAGAGAGGAAGAGCAAGGAAACGATGGATGGATTGTGTGAGGAATGATATGAAAGAAAAAGGTGTAAATGAGTGAATGATAGCGTGACGGTTGCCAGGGGAGAATGGAAGAAAAAAAGTGTTGCGCCGACCCCAAGTTCTCAATACTCAATAATTTTATTGCATTCCACATGTTATTCTTAGGTGGTAGACTTATAATTAGATCATGTGGACCCTGTCGGGCACAGCAAGTAAGTGAGTTAGGAGAGAGGAAGCATTTGTAAATTATACATTACACAACAAACTACTATATTATAATAAAGAAGTACTTTCTGAGGTAAACTTAATTTTAAACGGGTATCTATTGAGAGATGTAATAAATAATTAATTAATAAATCAAATCAAATATTAAGTCTCGAGTGCTTAAGTTATGACCAGAGGTCGGAATTAGGTAGTGTTATTTATGTACTTGCATCGAAATGTTGATATTAATATGGATCTTCCCGGGATTTCCCGGGATTTATAGTACAATCCCGTGTGGCCAACAATATTACAAATAAATAATAATAAAAGCCTCAGAGACAGATAAGATAAATAAAACAAAGATAATTAACATACAATTTTTATTAGTATTTACATTAATTCACAATACATTTTTTTATTTACGTTGCCCCACACTAGGATTTTTTCCTGTAACGTGCATGCTTTTACAAAGATTTAAACTCATACATACACAAATACCCAGACCCGGAACAACTACTTGTAGATCATACAAATATTTGTTCCGTGCGGGAATCGAACCCGCGACATTTTTTCATAAACTGCTGCGCTGCGTGCGCATGATGTCCGATGTAGGATGGTTTAAATTGTGTAAAAGTAATTTGTATTTAATAAATCACGGGATTTTTCTGCTCTTTAAAATTAATCTCGGGATTTGAGGCATATCCACTTTATTCTTTCGCTGTATGAAATCAGTGTAAGAACACAAATAACTCTACCTAATTCCGATCTCTGGTTATGACTTTATAAGTCTATCACTTAGATATTCGTCTACCGAGTCATCATCATCATCTTCCTGCCCTTGTCCCATGTTACTTGGGGTCGACGCAACACGTTTTTTTCTTCCAATCTCCTCTGAGATATTCGTCTACCGAGTAGTAGCTTTTATTTACCAAAAATTGTCTAAGTTTTTTTAAAATATGTTATTTTTTTAAGTAACATGGGCCAAGAGCAGAAAATGATGAATCAATTTGACGAACAATTTATTTCACACATTCAATGGTCAAGCAAATCACACTCGAGAAAATGTCAGTATTGTACAAAAACCAGATCGTAAGTATGACAATTACGATTATAATCAGAAATTGTGAGGAATCCAATTACATTGTCGCCCGTAACCGAATGATCTAGGTTAGGGCATTGGTGTTAAGTGGTGATAAGGCCACAAAAGGGTTCAGTACGACCGACTAAAGGGTTCAGTACGACCGACTAAAGGTTACAGAGATGGTTCCAACACGGCTATTTCGTAAAACGAGACTAGTTTGATGTTATTATGCTATTTTTCGGTTTCATTCTGTTTTTATTTTATCTCAAATTCAGTTTTAGTCGTCGTTTTTACTACATTCTAATACTTACCATTTGCGTCTCCCACCCCTCGGATGCCTCGTTGATATAGTGGTTGCAAGCGCGACTCCTCAGCATGAGGTCCTGGGTACGATTCCCGGGTTGGAAAGTGTAGGGTTTTTCTATCAGGAATTTTCTTCGTAACAACCCTCGGAGTCGGAATTTGTGCCCGGTTGATGACAATAGGCTCGCTCCTTATAACATGGGACTTAAACATAACTGGTGAAATATGGGTGTACTATTATGGGTACACCTCTGCCTTACCCTTCGGGGATGACAGGCGTGATGTTATGTTATCAGGCGGTTTTTCCAATACCATCCCAATTCCAGGCCAATGTCTAGCAGAGGACTTCATTCGGGTGACATGATATATTTATATGATATATGTTTTCGGTATAACTCACTCATTTATTTGTGGTTAACCCAATAACCTAATGATGTAATTCATGTTCTATATTATTGGACAACACTAGCGTTCCTCTTGCATATTGTAAATGACTCATTCTCTTCTATGGAGCTATATTATCAACCACGTATCCCTCCGCACTAAAACCCTGATCGGGGAACAACTATCTGTGCACAGTATTGCCATAAACCACGAAAGTACAGGAGAATGTGTCATTAATTCACTGCCGCCAGCTATGCGACTAAAACACAACATAATCTCAGCTTAAAATCAGATTAATCGTACGTACCGCCGATAAATCGCAAAACTTAAACGACATGTAATGTATCTCTGCCCCTCCCTCTGTGACGTCACGATGTCGTGCCATGTCATCTTCCCCGCATTCTTCTCTGTCAGGTCTATCTCCTCGCGAGGGGCACGTCGCAAGCATTTTTTCACTTCTTACAATATCCCTTTGTACCGTCTCAACAATCTTTATTGGAGAATGATCGTGGCACGTACAATTTTGACAGCTTTCCTGTCTTACCGACCAGAAGTTACGCCATTATAGCCATTAACGCGTACGAATAGAGGCTAAAATGGCATTAAATCGCGAAGTTTTTCTTTGAATGGCTCGGTTCGGCAGCTGATGGAGTTCGGTAGTACGAATGTTTTGCGTAAGGAGGTATTCCAGCGATCAACATTCTTGTTTTAATTAAAAGGGTATGCTGTCTTGGAATCTGTTCGATTTGGACCTATTTGTGTTAATGTTTAGCTCCATTTTCAATAAAATACCTTGTTATATAAAATAGGACACGTAAGCGAACCTTTCATCACTACAGCATAAAGCTTAACCAATTAAATATTTTCAGTTACTTGCAAATCTACCAAATAATTAAAACCTGAAAATCATAAATGGATCATGAACTAAGCGCTGCTGAAAGCAGCTGTACAAGCTATTTAGTGAGTTCGAGCTATTGACCTTAACAGCACTAATTGCTTTACTTCTTTATAAAGCTACTAATAAAGCTCACACGGGAATAGGAACAACTAGATCTATGTTCTTTTTAAATGCAAAAGATTTTATATTCCGGAAATGTTTTGGCCAAAGATATCGACGACGGAATGCATTTCTGGGGGTTCTATTATTAGTTGATACACCAGCTGCTGAATGCAAGGTCCCGTGTTTACTTTCATGTTGGGCTAAAAGAAGTATCTATTCAAAAAATTATATAAATAAAAATTTCGCACTGCCAAATTTTATTTATACTGATCTAGGCTGTTATGTTCATATCACATAACTAGCTGTTGCTCGCAACCTTCGACCGCGTCAAATTATTTTAAAAATAATTACTTCCCTATTTGAATCGAATTTTGTTACTAAAAAATTAAAACCCTTGAAGGGTTTTAATTTTTTTTCACGGAACCCCTTTTGTTAAATTAAAAGTAGTCTAAGTTACTCCTATAACATCTATCGGCCAATAAAAGTCCCGTCAAAATCGGTCCAGCCATTTCGGAGATTAGTCGAAACAAACAGACAGACCGCCAAAAATTGAAAAATATGTTTTTTTGTTCAAGTACCGTATAATATACTTTCATTATGCATTCAGTAAAAACCTGTTATTTTGAAATTACAATCAGACACTTCAATTTTATTTAGTTATATAGATATAGCTAAACAAAATAAATATTGTATGGAAAACTTAGTAACATTTGAAGCTAAGGGGGTCTCGAACTTCACGCTTAGTAGCACTTTACGACAAGTAGACCAATGAGCCATTCACTCTGTACGTAAACATTCTTTACACAAACTTAGTTTGTGTTACATGTGTACAAAATTTCAATTTCCATACAAATACGAAATGGTAACGAGTAACATAATTTTGAACGGCGTCAAAAACACAATCTGCTGTACTCCACGTGTGCCCTTTAATCCACGCGTTCAGTTCGCTGCCTCCTAATCTAAATAAGCTAATCCATCCATTTCCATAGGCGGCAGAATTAACATAGGTTACATTATTAATTAACGGCTGTTCTATTTAAATAGGGGTTGAAGGGGTGAATGCCAATGAACCCTTTGCTTTCCTGGTTGTTGAACTTGACTTTTTATGGCAATAGGTTGACCAACCAGCGACAGTAACCTGGTAGAAAGTGGACAACGCTTGTGATTGCTCACTTTAAAGACTAGGTATAAATATTCCACGTGTCTTGAAGTTTACATACGTTTCCTCGAGATGAATAGAACTTCTACTTTAATAAAATAACAAACTTGGTAACTAATATTCAAAAAAATATCGTTATGCTACCTGACTTTTGTGCGAAACATCAAACCAGCAGCGAATTGTGATAAACTACTAAAACAACATTCCCAAGTAATTCCCGCCACTTGAGTCCGGGTCACGGGGTCGCTCGATTTAAATTCTAAAGCAACTTCTACTTATATTTTTATTTTGGCAACGAATTCTTTTGGAGTGCTCGCCTGTTCGCTGGCAGTGACAGGGCGAAATTAAATCCTATTCGGGGGTAGCACTTATTAAAATCTGCCCGAAAAACTGCTCTTTTAGACCACAATGGGTAATCTAGCGGCCGAAGCGCTGTGGATGCAGGCAGCGTGGCACCGGTGTGAGCGGACAGCGATTTTCCTTTTGTGAAAATAAATCTGGCGAATTTGTTGTATAAAATAGTAGTATTAAGTCGGTCAAGGTACTTAAGCTAGAACACGATAATATTTTAAAACCAAATCATTTTAAAAGAGTAACCATGGAGTTTCTTGCCTGTTGTTCTCCGTAGGAAACGACCAACCCGAACCGTGCACCCTTTCTCGACGTTTTTTAAGTGTCCATATAGGCCTATGTGAAATGAAACATTTTGATTTTGGTCTTTCTAGGAAGGAGTATTTTGTCCATATAATAAAGGTTCTTGTAAGACATTAAATTTACATTCAGCGTCCTGTAGCATCTCCAGTATTTTAATTGATAAGCGTTTAAACCAAAATTAATGCCTGTAATTTTGTCTGAACGAAGGTCCTGTTATTAATTTAGTGTGGCAAGACAGAAATAAATCCAATAGCATCAAGAAGAGACTTGACAGAACTCTGGTATTCTCAATATTTCTTAACGGCTCCGAATCCTGGTCGAAGACAAAGTGGTTTGGAAACAACTCCTCAGCGAAGCTTTACAAGACGGGCACGACCTTCAATATTGAAGAAAAATATAAGAAGAAGCAACGAAAATTTTGTTCTCCAAAATACAACATTTTCCCTTTCTGACCCGCTTCCTCCTATAACATAATTCCTCCCACTTTAATATTAAACGTTGTATTATTAAATTAATTTCCGGATGTGTCGTGCGAATCGAGACGTGAAATACGGGATTGTTTCAGATAATATTGTTGTTATACGTTATCTGTGAGGCCGGTTTCACAGAGTGCTGCTATTACGCCCCAGAGGCTCACAACTTTCGCGTTTATTACTAAATACTGGCTTGATGAAATTACTAATGTTGTCACAGGTTTTCGTAGTTATATTTATTGTGAAGAACGTACAGGAAAAGACTTGTATTGAACTATGTGTTTGTGTTCAGTATTTTGTCAAGTTTTGGTCGAGTTTTATAATAATGTTTTCCTTACGCAAAATACGCGCTTGGACGTGGAGTTGCGGACACCATCCCTTTATACAATACAATACATGAAAAACAAAATTAATGGACACAATGCGGGTTGGTCGCATGTCTTGCAATATTTTGGTTCTAGAACATGCCGTCACGATGTTTTACTTCACTGTTTTTTGAGCAGTGGTGATCAAATAATGTAAAGGGGCCTGTCTGTGTTCGGACCTGCTCGTGAGGCGGGGTCGGTATCACTCGGCCACTACCTCCGAGTACCTATTTATAAAGTCCCTGTACACATTTAATCCAGCATGATATACCTCCCACATAATGTCGTAACATCATGCCACTAATGAACATTTTTAAGCCGCGTTTATTAACTCGTACGTAATTACTAACACACATCCTGACTGTAATTAGTTCCGAAAGTTTTCTATTGCGAGCTTGGTCTATGTAGCTCGCAATACATGTAACTGTGAGTTAGTTACTACTGACGTTATAGTAGGTAAGCTGTGCAAAAAGAATTTGTAATAACGGTAGTCGAAGTAAGGTAAGCAGGATCGACTGCTAATGTTACGATGGATTTGTGGTTGAGCTCGTCATTGCTTAAACACTTTTCACAATAAGTACCAGTACAGTGCTATAGGATCATTCGCCGCTCGAATGACGTTGAAAGGGGGACATGGGTGGTAAGACAAAAATGTCTTGTGTAATGACAAAAATGTGATGAAAAATTTATATTTTAATTAAAATAAAATATAAATTTTTCATCAAATTTTAAAGAAAATGAAATAAAAATCATGTAAAATGTTTGTGTGAGATGTGATGTGTGTGTGTGGTTGTGTGTGTGCGGTATGTTTGTCTGAGTATGTGTTGTAATGTGATGTGTTTGCGTGTGAATGTGATGTGTGCTACATGTGATACGAACTGAATAAAATTTTATTTTATATTATTGAAAAAAACAATATGGCAGCGTTGTTGCCAATTGTAACCATGCTCCCAATATCCTTTTATTGAAACTTCACATGGGTTTAAAATCATCCAACTGTTACTTTGAACCAAAAATACGTTTAAGTTTATAACGTGCTAGTGACAACGGTGGTAAAGCAATTGCATAATTATCAGAAACCCAAGAAAATAACAAGCAGATACCATACGAAACATAAAAGGGTGCCCAAAATACATAAAAAGCCCATCCACACTTAACAGCTCCTTAAATATCTACAACTTTTCCGTATTTCCCGATAATCCTGACAACATAGTATATTATATCCTAGGGATATCGTAAACAGAACATGTTTTATACCAACTTGTTGGCATATAAAATTGTGTTACGTCCAAACAAGTTGGTGTACGTTTCCAATTTACCATATCGAAGCTGTAAAAATGTTAATACGTTTTTATGTACAGACAGACAATTTGAGAATTAGAAATAGATAGGGTTGCCTCGGTAATGGTTCTTGCGAAGTGCGGACAGTTAATTTTTATTGAAAGAAGTATAACGATGGTAACTGTTTCCATTTTTTCCATATCATTAACTGTTATGTTAGTCAAAAATTGAATAAAAGTCAGGTCATGAAGTAACTAGCTACTGTTCATTTCACAATCATCATCATCATCATGATCATCATCATCATCATCATCATCATCATCATCATCATCATCATCTAAGATTTTAAACTGTCATGGTCACGAACATTATCATTAAACGAACAATAAAGAGGGCCGATTTGTCTGCTCAAATGCTCATAAACACCCACCAGCAAGAACTTAAGAACTTCAGTTTAAGATCATATTGACAGTGATCATTGGCCTATGTCCAGCAGTGGACGTCTTTCGGCTGAAATGATGATGATGATGATGATGATATTGATCATGGTGCTTGCAACAGCGCCGAAATATCGGGAACTCAAATCAATCAGTAAACATGATAAATATCCAGTTTCTAGTGTTATTGATAATCATCATCATCTGCCTAGCCTTTCCCAATTGTGTTGGGGTCGGCTTCCAGTCTAACCGCATACAGCTGTATACCAATATTTTACATGGAGCGACAACCTATCTGGCCTCCACAACCCAGTTAGAACTAGATAATACGATGCCGCTTGGTAAGACTGATTGTCAGACTTTCGGGCCAGTGACTACCTGTAACGACAATTCACAATCATTAACCATGAATTATTTCTCGCTGTAAAAATTGCATTGCAGCGGCAGTAATCATAATTTTATTTAAAAATATATTCTCAAGTGCCCAAATGGATATTTTAATAAAGTTTTAAGAAATTATACTTCTTCTAAATTTGAAAGACAATCCTGCTGCTCATAAAAAAATGTAGATA
Source organism: Noctua janthe (assembly GCA_910589295.1). Classification (NCBI taxonomy): domain Eukaryota; kingdom Metazoa; phylum Arthropoda; class Insecta; order Lepidoptera; family Noctuidae; genus Noctua; species Noctua janthe. The sequence goes on from OU342559.1 coordinate 1,401,793, forward strand.
TATCAAGTTGGCCCATCAATAAAATAGGGTAATTAATATTAACTTTTAAGAATTAGTTAATCTTGCAAGGCCATATTCTGGACGCATCTCATATCAGAGTCCGCAACTTGTCCGGTTTCCGCAATTGGTCCGAAATTTGCGCAACCCTAGCTCGATGACGTATGTTACGTGACTCCGTATGAATATAATGTTTAGAGTTATTTTTCATGCGACATTTTTATTAGTTCTAGTAAAACGAGTAGCCATCAATGTTTCAGGATGGCGGGTTTTACAGTTAAAATTAACTTTACGGTTTTATTTTATTTCGTGGATGATGGTTACGGCACCGGAGAGTAATATTTTAAGTGGATTAAAAAAGCATGTTTTCTGATGAAGTAGCCAGCAATGGGCTGTAATACATTGAGATTAATATTTATGACTCACATATACGAGTCACAAGAGAACACGACAGCATGAGATAAAATGACATGAAAATGTCTTTGAGATAATTATTTTTACCAATTCTGCTGCCAGATTTGCTGAGTAGGCAAGTATTTTTCGTGTTTAAAAGCGACGGTGTACATTTCAAAGACAATAAACTTAGGTGATAATTATGATCATTAAGATCGAAAACAAACGCTTACAATTAATGATAAATCATTTAGTACACTGGTTACGACTCGTAGTGCTATTCATTAGGTACATAGATAGTAATGCCTCAACTATGAAAATTGTCACGTAATAATAAAGGGTGTAAATAGACCCCTTAACATATCTGAATCCGAAAGGCACTTGTCCTCCCCGTCTTTGCGATATTTTTTTTATCCATACCTGGGAAACCTTCTAGTTACGGAGGTATTGTGGGTCAAAGTTCCAACTTTTTCACAAGTTTTTTTTTTAAATACATTTTTTAAATGTAAGATTTTTACTTTACACACCACGACCCCCGTACTATTCAATCAATCCATCACCACAATGGTTTGAGTGCTTTCCATCGTGTCCTACCGTAAGACGTGATATTTCACCCCAAACAAAAAAGTCAATTCCCAGCAATAATTTTTGCGTAAAGTTACTTAGTTTGATGTACAGAATGCTTAGTTGATGGCTATGTGAAGGGTCTGTTTACACCCTGTATTTTGTATTAACTTACGCCGTAACCTCTGTTTTCATCATAAATTCGCCAACACATTCTCAAGACACCAGAAACTTCAGCCAAAAAAGCAAGTCATGTTATCATTAGAAATACTAGCTAACTCATGCACCCCTAGATACTTAAATGTTACCTGTACTACAAAAAAAGGTCTACCGTCCTGAACGGAGGTGCCCCTGCCACATAACTCCTCGGTTTAGTAGATAGGCTCGACACTCCGCGAGGAATACTAATGCGGATGGACTGACATGATTGTCGATGGAACATTGTGTAGGGTAAGCTGAGGGGGCTGGCAGGTTAAGATATAAGTAATATTATAACGGTTTGTGGGCGACTGATGAGCATGAGGTCCTGGGCTCGATTCCTATGTCGGGCAAAGTGATATTGGGTTTTTCCATCAGGAATACTCAGTAGCAGCCACGAAGTCTGGTTTTGTACCCGGTTGATGGTAATAGGCTCTATTCATCATCATCATCTGCCTAGCCTTTTCCCAACTATGTTGGGGTCGGCTTGCAGTCTAACTGGATGCAGCTGAATACCAGTATTTTCCAAGGAGCGACTGCCTATATGACATTCACAACCCAGATATACCCCTTGGTTTTTATTTTTTATTCATATGATCAAATAATATTTATGCTGTCTTGGCTTCCGTACGTTTTTTCACGGGTGATCACTGAAAACCAGCGCTGTGTTGTGGGCCCCCCATAGCACAGGCACAGCATCATGCTGAGTGGTAACCTGCTTGTCGCAGTCACGACGTGCAAGCTGTAAACTTTTTTTTGTCCCATCTTGTAGTATTTATAAATTATTGTTGTGCATTGTAATTATGATCATTGTTTAGTTTTTTTCATTTTGAATGCACCTCATGTGACAATAAATATTTTTTCTATTTTTTTGTTTACTAGTATTTTAGCTTGAAAATATGTTCAGTTTTCGTGTAAGAACGGACTGTTTCTGCATTCGTTTTATCTTCTCAAAAAACCATAAAAACCAACCGGTCACGTTTTATATAAATTTACCCGGTTTAAAACGAGTTTCCTGAGGAATAAACCAGTTTAATTTACTTGTCCGTTAAGAAACGGCTTGACAAGCTCAAGTCTGTGATTCGAAACAAAAAGAAAAGCATTTACTTCAGTTCCAAGAAAATTAATCGTGTTCTGTAAAGTAACGTATAAACTACGAGTCTTAGAATTTTATCGTTATTAACAAGTATGATGCGCTGTGATACGTTCTAGCGTGCATAGTAGTCCGTGTCATGTTTCTTTCCGTGCCCGATACGTTCACAGCACGTGTAGTGGGCAGACTCCTTAAGACGGGTTTTTGTGACATCCAGGATATTATATTATAATTATGTAACTCTCAAAATGCCTCTGGCACGCCAGGCTAACTACTGCGCCCAAGTAACTTAGGTAATAAGACGTACCATCGATGCGAAAGGAGAAGATAAACAAAACTACAATTATTGTTTATATTGGTGTTGGACATAGATCAATTTGAACTTAGAGCTGGTCTAATGGTCGCAAATGCGACAGCTGAGCATGAAGTCTTGGGTTCGATTATTAAGTCGGGTAGTGTTATTGGGTTACGCACAAACAGAGTCTGGATTCTTTATACCCGGTTGATGGCAATAAGCTCACCTTCTATTACATGGGACTGAAACATATCTGACGAAATGTGGGTGTACTATTATTAGGTACACCTCTGCCTAACACTTCCGGAATTACAGGCATGAATTTATGTTTTGTTTTATACTTACAACAGGTACAGCTACGTAGTGAAACAAATACCACAACACGAGCGTAGCGACGCGCCTACGCGGTTACCCTCGATCAAATAATGTTACATGTAGTAAAATGTGTGCAGTGATGTGCAGACATGTCGTGTAACCGCGAACATACGCGCACAGGCAAGAGTTTCACGGTGAAATAACTATAACGTGTTAAAACGATATTCACTAAAATGTATGATATGCTATCACAATATAACACAAAGTACTGGCAGAGAGGTGAGCGTAACAGCTATATACATGAAATTAAAGTCGCAACCATCATTTGCATGAATAATTCCGGGAGGTTTATGTGTTATCGAGCTAGTAGTTGCAGAGTTACCTCTACATTTTAGCCTTTTTGGTAAAAACTCAAACCCAAATATCTTTTCTTTTAAAATTGTCAACTCTAGATTCAAAATTAAAAATATTTTTGACACGTTGTTGATCTCATTTATTTTATTGGTGCACTGGATTTGAACAGATGAACTTCCTATCATTTGAACAGATGAACTTCCTGTCATTTGAACAGATGAACTTCCTATCATTTGAACAGATGAACTTCCTATCATTTGAACAGATGAACTTCCTATCATTTGAACAGATGAACGTCCTATCATTTTAACGGAAATTATGCCTAAATTTAAATATTAATATTGATAAGCATGTTTATTTTGTGAATATCAGTTTCATTGAGGCAAATGGCCCATATTGAATGAAGAGCAAGTGATTTAAAAAAAAATCCTGGTACGTATTGTTAATTTTTTATTCTTCTTTTGTAAAGTCCATTTTATTGATTTTTCTCCTTCCGGAAGCTCAGTCCTTAAAAAACCTGGTTTTTCTAACCAAATTTTTCGTTTGTCTTAGGTTTGAAACCAGTGGATTAAGGTCTGATTTTTTTTACTTTTTCCGGTTACCCTATTCCAAAATTTAATTTCCCTATAATTCGACGATTCAACCCGTCGCGACTCCGAGTGCAGAGTTGATCTGCTCAACAGACCACTTGAAGAACTCGACGTGATATTTACTCATATTATTTTATTAACCTTTTTTCAAATTCAGTCTTCATTAAAATGAGGTAACATAGATTTCTTTCAATATAAATTGTCTAAGACGAAATATATTTAATAATTGCAGAGATACTGAAGAATTAAACTAAATTTTATGAACTATATTTAAAATTACATATTAATATATACATTATTAAGTAAACCTAGTCATCCATTTTAATACCGTTCTATTATAAAAGCTTTTTAAATCGAGAAGATTCTCATAATAAAACCTCTTATTTTTTTTAACTACCAATTTATATACAGTGCACTAAATAAAAAAAATATTAATCATCTTATTTTTTACTCTTTTCAATATTGTTAGTTAAATTTGAATATTTTTTTTTCAATGTGGTTATTAGATTAAATTATTACAAAAAGTGAAGTGCTTTTTTTCAATATAACTCCACAATAAGTAAAGAAATCTCGATGTTTTGTCCAGTTGTAAACCCGTGCGAGGCAGCGTCGGATCGCGAGTAAAGTGTAAATAAAAAAATATGAAAGGTATGTACCTTACATTATTTGGACAGGCTGAAAAAGTTGAAAGCAAAAACGTATCGGAAATTATTTTCAAACGAAATATTTCATCGGGCGACTCGTTCATGTTGATATTTTTAATTGATACAGAATTCATACGATTCAGTTAATTGGTGAAAATCGCACACCCTTATGATTTTATTGTATCAAAATCAAAAGAATCGAAAGTGATTATGTGGTAACAGAAGAAGTTCGTGGGCCTATTCGTAACAATTCGTCTTATAAATATTTTCTTAGGATTTTCTTACTGCCCAAAATAATTTCACAAAAAAAATCCTACCCTTGTACCAATTTCCTAATACATTTCCAGAGATTTCCCCGCAAGAATGTAATCTCATCCGGATATCTGTGATATGACGGTTGGGATGCTCACAGCCTCCACTTCAATCCGATCTTGGCAACCTATTGAATCTTCGAAGAGAATAATATTGTCTAGACTTATATGGATGTATATCTCAGACGTTTTTCTCAGTATGTATGTCGCGTGTTTTTCATTGAGAAAAGTATAATACTTGATATGGTGGACATTAGGGTGTCCCGTCCATGTATGGGTTTTTTTTTTTCGAGTTACGCCTGTGCAAGAGGTATCAAAAGTTGCGTTTTGACACATAGATTACGATTATTATAAAATTTTATTAGATATCTGTCATCTTGAGGCCTCTACCGGTCCTTGAAGTTTTTAAAATTTGTCATTTTTAGGGATTCTTAGCATAAACTATAAATCAAACAAAAATAACATTTAAATGGTTTTTATTAAATTTAAGGATACAACAATGAGTCAAAGCAAGGTATAAAATAGTTGAAAGACAAATAACCAATGGTCTCTTTAAAAACGGAACTGGTTTTTGTGCCCAAAATTAGGCATTTCCGCGCGAGATTTTAATCTGTTCCTAATGAAACCATCCCGAGATGTAGCGTCCATGACGCTTAGAGAAGCCTCCGTCACTAATTTCACACATCTTTCCACTGACTGTGTGTGACAGGTAAAGTCAACAATGTCGAGGCTGTGTTCTTTAGCCTTAATTATAAGTTCATCGTTGGAGACGTGTCGCAAAATTGGTGGAGCTGATATCTCACACTCTTGCCAAAATATTATATCAGTGTAATCTTGCGCACAGAAGTTAAGCTTTGGTGCTTTAAATACCTGCGAGAGTTGCTCTTTTCTGCTTCTCTGGCCTTTAATATTTTGCGAGATGCAAGCTCTCGAATATGGTCTCTATTGTCGAATAACATGGCAGTCAGCAAGTTTTCTGGGTGCGCAAAAAAAGCGTTTCTTTCGATCACTGAATTTACAATAGATCTCTGACTATCAGGCAAAAATCGAGAGTACATAACCATTTGAAAAATATGCTTGGCTCCATCTTTAAATGATGAGTTTTGCTTGATGAGGAACCAAACAGGAGCGTACACTTTGACTACGTAGTTCACAAGTATCTGCAAATTATCTGACGGCGAAGTGAAGTGTGTTGGCAGTAGTGAGCCATCTCGAATGCGCCATTTTTCCAGGTTGGCGGCTAGCTAGCTCAGGGGAACATGAACCAGCCATCCAGAGGCGGCGCTAGGCGTAGGCGACGTGGGCCACCGCCTACGGCCTCGCGTTACGAGGGCCACCTCGCACCACCCTTGCACCTCGAAAACCCATTGCCAAAATTGGGACCGGAACGAAAAAAACTCTAAATTGTACATGGTCAATTTTTTGTTGACAGCGCACTCTGTTTTATTTTTTTTCGATTTTGCTAACACAGCGACATCCTTCGTTCTTGTACTGACAGAAAGCCATTGTAGTTTCTGACATTTTACCATACCATTTAGCTATGATTTCGAAGTTGTGAAATGATTTGTTTACACTTTGTACTAACGGTGCGGACGAATTTAGTACACGCGATTTTATTATTATTTGTATTTCATAACTTTGTTTGAAGAATGGTAACTATTATATTATGATGTACTGAGTTAGGCTATAATTTAGGTTAAAACATGCATCTAAGCTTAATTACGGTACAGTCATTAAGGAGTTAAGTAAAGTTAAGAGCAGGAAATTTCTGTTTCTTTAATGTTAGTCTAAGAAAAAGTTTGGATTGCAGTGTCTTTGTTATAATAAAGTAGTAAAAACTATTTTTCAACAGTTTTTTAATTTATAACATGGCTTCTTGCGCCACCAGAGGGCCTCGCTAAATGTACCTTGCCCACATAAAATTGTGGTCTTGCCCCGCCACTGCAGCCATCACAGCACGATACATTTCGTAGAGATACTTTTGATCCGTGCTTAGTTCCTTCACAATATCAGCAGGTAATTCGAGCAAATTGCCAGTCACTGCACAAAAAGATGCTAGAGGTTTACTTTCACAAACAGCTAGCTGTTTTCCAATAGGTCCTGAATATTCCTTTGGGCCAGATGTGCTACCATCCAGAGACATGAACAAATGGCGAAGCGGTAATTCATTCGCGTGAAGCATACAAACACACCATTGTAACGGTTTCTTTAAATAGTTTTCAAGGTATTGAATGACACCTCCCTTCCAACCTGTATTCGTAGGAGTACCATCGCACCCCACACAGATCACCTCTTCCAAGTTCAGCCCTTGATTTTCGAACAAAGATATGATAGAAGTGACAATCCCTTTGGCAGTGCCACGACTTGGCGTTGTATGTCCCAAATAAATAGATCCCGGCTCTGTGAGAACTGAAATGTGCTCTTGCAAGACTTCTCTGCGGTGGTATCGATTGCCTATTTTATCGTTTATGATTGTTTTGTCCTTTCGTCCATCAAAGTAGATACTTTTTGCTACAATTGCATCAATATCTTTGCTGGCCTTGGTCCGTGCTTTCGAAACAGCTCTATGAATTTTATTCCTATCAATAACAAGACTTAGATCTCCGGAAGATACCAATCCTACGTCAGGTAAGACCGCTGAAACGACCGCAGCCGCAGATCGCGTTGATAGTCCATACCGATCACATACCTTAGCTACTGTTGGCAGCGCCAGAGTGTTCCGATTCAATGAAGTAAATGGAGTCTTATTCACAAGCACGTCACTATTCGGAGAAAGCTCTGTTGCAGGCAACTCGCGCACCGATACAGGATTAGTTTCTTGTGATGTACTTGGAAAACATTCGTGCTCTAACTCTATCTGCTTCCAATTTTCTTGTCTCTGATGTTTCTTTAAAAGTCTTGCCGTTTCTTTTGTGTCTATACCGCTTATTGCCATTTCTCTATCACTTCTTTGGTCCAGTAAAAAGTCTCTTTCAGAAATAGGAACTTTCTTAGGTTTTATGCAGGAACAAATGTCAAACGAACTGCACTTACAAGCAGCAATATCGAAGAGTTTGTTTGACGATTCCAAAAAGCCTTTCACTTTGCTTTCGTAGCTATCATTTCTTTTATTTTTGGGATATCTTATCAATGACAGGTATTTTTCGAAATATGATTTCAGCAATTGGGTAATTCGTACGTTGGTAACGATGGGAATCGAAGCTTTGGCCCAAATTGTATCAAGTTTTCCAGAAACGATTGAAAAAACTTCTGTGTTAGAAGGATCTTTCCCATTCTTCTGTAATTTTAGTTCATTTTTAGTAAACAAAATGAATTTGATAACATCACTTATCACTGGTAACTGGCGATCGTCAAGTTCTTTATATGATCCCAAAATAGCACAAGTAGTCTCACTTCGTCTTGAACCCATTATTATATGTAACAAAAACACGTATTTTATCACAAGTAAGTGCAGAGCGACACCTTACAGCAATAAAACCGCAATAGAAATGAGACGAACTGCCTCCCGTTACAAGTAGAAAATTTAAGAAAACGAGTCAAAACATGAATTTTGCGAGTTTGATCCAAACCAATTCCTTACTGGAAACATCCTGTCGGTGCCTACAAATCATAACTTAGGCTTCCACTATCAGAGAATAAAAAAATAAAATGGGAATAATGTACATAAAATAGAATAGACAACTTTGACTGGAGGGTTATTTAAGTGTTTTTTTTTAAATAAAATGCCGGTAGAACCCATAAGATATGTTTTTATATTTTTTTAATTATTTTTACGGTAATCTACAACTAATAACGCAACTTTTGAGAGGTCTTGAGAATAGGTAAATAAAAAAAAACAAAATCGGGACACCCTGGTAGACATAATTTACCTAATTAATACGCCTGAGATGAAATGGCAAAAAACCTTTAAAAGAAACCTTGGCTTGAAGATTTTTAGGGGTCAAGGTTTATTTATAAGCCTAGATATTAAATACAGAACATAATCTGTAACACAATGCGTTCGGACTTGCCAATTAACTAAAGTGCTAGATCGGTTAATAATGCGAAAATCACTTATATTAATTAGGACATTGAGTCACAACTGTCCCCATATCATTTCAGTTATGGTCAGAGCAGCACGTGTTTATCTTCTATGTATCTCATAAGAGTTGACTATTTGATGGACTTACTTGTTATTTTTACTATAATTAATATTGTCTAAATTACATAATTTTTCGCTTAAATCAATCAGTCTCAATAAACTCTATACATACACGCACAAATCACCTCGCTACCACATCTGAGACTTGAGCTATAGACAATAGTAAGGAGCAAAAGCGCTGGTTTTGGCCTTTCTGTGCGGTGCCTCTTTCCCGCCAACCCGCCCGGTCTCGATGCAAACTCAAGGATGTAACCGTGAGCTGACTATATACCTAAGCTAATTAATGACACTAGATTTATGCCTGTAAGACTAATAGTTTTGTAATTATTCAGGTAAGACGATATAACTCTTTATGTTACACTTCAAGATTTTAAAGACGTTTCACGTCAAAAACTGTTCGTTAGAATTTGGAACACGCGTATTGCTAACCTGACGGCACAAACTACCCGCTGACTGTAGTATTCCCGCTCTCTTTGCGTTGGCGTACTGAATTGTTTTTTTTAAATTCTGTAGGGAAATATGTAATTATTTGCACCCTTAGGTAAGTTTTTCTGTTAAGTTAATAGTAACTTTACAGTATTATTTTTAACATACTTTCTTCTTCGTGTCGCACGACGGTATTCTATATTTATTGTTGGTCCAAAACTTCGCCACTTCAATGGCGTCGTCGGCAGCAGCGCACAAGAAGATCACTTAACATCTTTGAAGAGTCTATAACGCTGAGTATCTTTTCCGCATGACAAAGGATAATAGAGGAGCAAAAAAAATGAAAAAACTTTGCAAAAGTAAAAGGTAGATGAAGTTCAGATTTCTCTATCTAGTTTATGGGTCAGCTGGATACCTACATATCGTCGAGGATAGTGCAAATCCGCGAATCTTCCATACGTAAAATGCGCGTATCTGCACTACGTGTGGGTTTACAAGGAAAGGTTATAAGTTTTTTTTTTTATATCTACGATTTTTGACCTCATTTTTACATGAATAGTAACAATTCATGTGTTCTATGTATTGTTAACGGTAGAAATCTATTAATTTAGTCGCTACGACAATGCGTAATTAAAATTGGCTACATTTTTCAGATACACGGAATTATCAAATGCCAATTCCGCGGATTTGCACTATCCCGACGATATATTATTTCTAAATAATATATTCTGCAGCATTTTTATATTTGACTACTAACAGATCCCTGCATGTGCGTGGTTCAACACAACTTGGCAGAGGTTTCCGTATTTGTTTTTCGTAGCGTACCTAACAAATAAAACGAATTGCACTGCAGCGTAGTTTTATATCCTAGCTGGGTTTATTAAAACATTTTGATACCTACCTAGGTGTTTATTTTATAATAACTTAGCTTTTGCCCGCGGATACGCCCGCGTGGTGTTCAGTAATTGTCCCCACGGGTTTTTACTACCGGTATAAAAAGTGTTCTATGTGTTAAAATCCAGATTATAAACTATCTGTGTGCCAAATTTCATTCAATTCCGTTCACTAGTTTTTACGTGAAAGAGTAACAAACATTCAGACATCCAGACATCCTCACAAACTTTCGCATTAATTTTATAATATTAGTAGGATTTATCTAATAATGTTCTGTATCAGCAAATAGGTATGTAAATATTAAATAGTTTTTTTATATCTCGATAACGAGATGACAGTAGCGAGATTAGCATAAACCAAGAGAGGCCCTAGTTTGGTTTATAAAGGGTGTAAATAGACCCTTAACATAAACGAAAGGCACTTGTTCTCCCCGTCACTGCGATCTTTTTTTGTTCTAGACCATACCTGGGAACCTTCTAGTTACTGAGATATTGGGGGTCAAAGTTCCAACTTTTTGACAATTTTTTTTAAATACATGTTTTTAATGTAAGATTTTTACTTTACACACCTCCACGACCCTTGTACTATTCAATCCATCCATCAGCACAATGCTATGAGTGCTTTCCATCTAGTCCTACCGTAAAACGTGATATTTCACCCCAAAAAAAAAATCGATTCCTAGCAATAATTTTTGTGTAAAGTTACCTACTTAGTTTGATGTACAGAATGCTTGCTGGCGGATATGTGAAGGGTCTGTTTACACCAGGTATACATCTCTACATAAACATAATTATGTATACTAGATAGAGCTGACAGACTGAACGCGTAAGGCGAAGGACAACGTGTTGTGGAGCAGCTTGGGCATAGTTGATGGATTGCAGAGAGGCCTCGTAAGTGTGCGTGTAATTAGGCTGATATAGGAATTTTGAAAGATATTTACAATTAAGGAATAACATCTGGCTAGTAGTGGTTACTCTTAGGTACTATTTGATATGAATATATACCTAACTCTTCTTTCTTCTTGAATACTTTTGAATTATGATTGCAGATACTGGCAGGTACATAATATGTTGGGTTAGTGTAGTCAAAATAAAATACATTGAATAAATAGCAAAACAAAACGTAGCCAAAATACTTCAATGTAAGAGAATTCAAGGAAATGTAACCGAAGTTAAGTTGCAATGCCTTAGAGACTGGCGAACGGGTCGACTGCCCGGAGCGACGCGCCGTGGAACTAACGTTGGCTGACTAGCGGGACTTACTGCGAAATGTTTGTAACCAAAAGTAGCTATTTTGAGCCTCTGGCTTATTATTTAGCATCGAGGAGCTCGTGGCTAAATAATAAAAGCCTCTCAGATCGATCTTTAGGTTAAACCGCGCTTGCCTAGGATCCGTGGATAGGTAACCACTCATCACATACCGAGTTTACTTTGTGCCACGGAAAGCACTTTAAACCGTTGGTTCCGGCTGTCATTTATAGATCTTTGACAGTCGTTACAGGTAGTGCACGGTGGTTCCGCCTTAGGTCATAAATGAAAAAATTTCATCATCAATTACTCCAATTTAATTATCTATAATGATTTACCGATAAACAAGCTACCCTAAAGTACAAATATGTCACCCATTTTACCTAATTATCACTTATTTTTCTACCTCCGAAGTGAACACATCATTACGTTGCGCTCGCCTTATCAGTAACTCATGAGCACTACTGTTTGTGTAACTGTGAATTCTCAGAATTGCATTGTTTTTGAGTGGTGTTTGTGACATGGATTTCCAAGATCAAGGTATGTTATTACTAATTAGTTATATTTTTAAGTTTTATTTTACTTATTATGACGTATTTTTACGTGCTACGCCACACAGTATTTCTACCAAATATGTATCTTATAGTTGACTTCACATAGACCTACAAAAAATTTCAACCATAATCGAATACTCTCACATATCTTATATTAAAGATTGAACTGTATATTTTGAAAATACAAAAGGTTTTTTTGCGCCCTTTTGCGCATTTAGTTGCTATATAGCCTCTACGACTGCGTAGGCTCTGGCTCTAAATTTACGTATGTTTCGTAGACCGTGCTACCACGGTCTACGAAACATACGTAAATTTCAGGTACTTTGATTAAATGTTCTTTCTCGAGGATGCATTTGTTTGAGATTTGGTCTGCCATAACTGAAACTGTTCCTCAGAAACATCAACACGTGTTGGAAACTATTCTAGCTTTTTTGGATGGGAAATCATCAAATGACCCCCCCCCCCACTCTGGGCGGAGCGGAAGGGAGTGTCAGACTTGTACTGACTAAAACCCATCCATGTTCCTTCTTTGCCCTTTGTGTTCCAGGGCCACGGTATCTCTTTCGAACAGTCCCGCAGCCCTGGTAAGTCCCGCAGCCCTGGTAAAACTATTCTAGCTTCACTTGATGAAGTCGAAAATGTAGACATTAGGTACTTAGATAGTAAGATACTCAATTTATGTAAAGTCTTGATAGATTTTGGAAAATTGTCTCTAGAAGTAAATCAACATTTTTGCATAAGTTGGTTGGTTGGTTAAGTTGGTTGGTTGGTTAAGTTGGTTGGTTGGTTAAATGAAATTAGGAAATACGGCACGAAAATTTTTCTCTGATTCTGCAGTTTCATCTGAAATTACTGGCTTAAATAAAGATTTGATTGAACGTTGTTCCACAATTTTACAAGCCTTGTCCTCGGGTTTTAATATTGATTCGGATAAATTTAATGAATATTCTTTGGAAACCGCGCGACTTTTAATTCAAGAATATCCGTGGTATAATCTCCCAGCTTCCGTTCACAAAGTCCTCATCCATGTTGCTGAATGAGCACAGTATGCTTTATTATCTATCGAGGAATTATCCGAAGAGGCAGCAGAATCTAACAACAAAAATTATAAGGCCTTCAGACGGGATCACACGAGAAAAATGTCGCGAGTACTTACGAATACGGACTTACTTAACAGACTTTTACTCAGCTCAGACCCATTCATTACTGGTCTTCGGAAACTTCCCCGTAAGAAAAAGAGCGTTATGTCGAGGCAGGTTTTAGATTTATTAAGAATTTAGTTTAAATTGAAATTAGGTTGGTTGTTGTAGTTATTTAACTTAGTTGTGGTTATGATGACGTTTGTAAATAAATTGTAGGGTTAGTTTTCTTGCCTTTTGTTGTACATAATATGTATAATATATAAAATAATACATATTTAATGATAACCCCTGCATGAACAGCGTTATATTCAGATGTATTTCCGAACGAGGGAGAATAAATCTCAAATATTGACTATTTAAATTTAGCTTTTTTGACATGGAAAGAAAAATTCCAGACGAGAGACGAGACGAGAGACGAGAGATTAAGACGTTATTAATGGAACGAAAATTTCGGGATCTGTGAGCGGGGTGCGATGGTCTAGTTGGTTAAGACATCCGGTGTACTGAATCGGAAGGTCGCAGGTTCAAACCCTGCTCGCACTGGATTTTTTCTTTCCATGTCAAAAAAGCTATGTTCCCTACGCAGGGTTTGCGTATAAAATATTAAAAATTATTTAAATTTATTTTAAACAGTACATATTGCACAGTTTATTGTATATAATGTATTAAATTATGTAAATAAAGCATTAATGCACATTAGTGAAGTATTTTTTATTATTTACCCTTCAGAAAAAATCCCATTTAACAAATTTAATAAAGTAAGGTATTTATGACCGCGCTTGTAGGGCGCTTGGACCACCGTGCAGTGGTCCGAAAGTCTGACAACCAGTCTTGCCAAGGTACCATATTACCCCGTACAAATTGTATTGTGGAGGTAAGATAGGCAGTCGCTCCATGTAAAATACTGGTATTTAACTTCATCCGGTTATGACTGGAAACCGACCCCAACAGAGTTGGAAAAAGGCTAGGCATATGATGTCAGGGAATGAGCATCTAAATACTAATAATAATCTAGGACAAGGTGGAACGGCTTCAGGCCAAGTGGAGCAACGATTTCCGCAGGGTGAGTGGTAGCAGCTGGAGGGGAGTTGCCAAGAATTGAGCTAAGCAATTGGAGAGGCCTATGTGCAGCAGTGGACTGATATATGCTTATAATGAATGTTGAAAAGAAGCATCTACTCGTCGTGTGGGTATAAAAAGTTACCTGCTAGCATTCACCAGTGGTCAAATGAGGACGTTTTGTGACCCACAAATCTGGTTACCCCGTCGGGAGACACAGTTCGTATTCCAGCATCTTGTCGCTTTAATATCAAGCATGCTTTGCTGGTGTGATAAAGTTAAAGTTTAAACGCATTTCTTACGTAGTTCGTGTCCTCTAGACCAAATCAGGTTTACATTAAAATAAAGCACCTAGCTATAGGTTCTACTGACTGCCTACCTAGAGTTCTACACAAAGCAAATTTCAGTAGGCATATTATACCAGCCTATCAGTATCATCAAATGCTTATCGGCCTTGATAATACGATAACCAGACATAAGCCGACCTTTTGTCCAAACCCCTGCGTTGTAAGTGAGCCGCAATTTGCACAACCGCTTTTATAAACTACAAAATGCAACAGGATAATATTCTTTTGTAGCAATAGTCCCACATGTAGGGTTGCCATCAAACTAGGTTTGTCCGGACACGTCCGGATTTTTGGCCTTCTTGTCATTTGTCGAGTTTTTTAAATATTATTTTAAATAGTCCGGACAAATGACAAGAAGGACAAAAATTAAAGGTTGTTTATTAGACACAAAATAGTTGAATAGACTGCTGAAAAAAAAGGTCTGTTTCGCAAATATCCGGTTTTTTCACAGGACTTTTCTTTCGAAATGGTAACCCTACATGTGTAGATACTCGTATGTACCAAGTATCGGAAGATCATGGGATAAACTCTCTTGCGAGGTTGTCGGGCCGACCGACCGCCGATAGCTAAGGGAATTCCACAATTCTTTTGTTTTACAACTTTCATAAATGTATTCATGAAATATCTTCGCAGTTTGAGGACTTGCCGTTTCACCTTTTGGGCTTTTGTAAGAATTCGAGGTCACAGACCGACAACAGGATGAAGTATGATAATGTCACATTCTTTATCAACTTTGTAACCAATGTTCTGAAGAGGGTAAATGTATGTGATATACCTGTCTTTTTATTTTATGAATATTTACATAATTATTTGATCTATAAACAAACTTATGATAATAATAAAATAAGTATCATGTACAGAGAAAAAATCATTAAAGGGCGTCAAAAATTCGTCCACGTCGCTGTCAACATGAATAATGCCCAGAAGGCTCGCAGCATTGGCACGTTGGATGGCAACGCTAATTCTTTGACCAGAAAATAGGTCAGCCTTCTGGGAAGAGTCGACCAATCGCTTGACGATGTCCCGATAAACTAGATGGGCACTCGTACCCCATGGCTCTAGTGTTTCATACCCAAACGGCTCAAACACATAACTACCGATGAGTTTATTGTATTTGCGACGTTGAGGGTTTCAGCACTGGCAGCAGCCACCTCAGCACAACCAGCCGTGTATTATTAATGAAAAAATTTAAAAAAGTAAACAGTGCGATATTATCATCATCCCTTTATTCTGCCACAATTTTATTTTCAGTTCTGTGCATATCCCCACCACATATCGTCAACCCAACGAGCTTTTGGACGGCCCTGGTTTCTTTAGCCTTATCAAATTAGTTAAATCAAATCAATGGCACACAAACGCCCAAATAAAAGATTTTACCACTGGAGGTAAAAACTAAAACCAATTTGGCTATAAATTGTTTTATTTTTCAAAATCACAACATCAAGCTGGTTTCCCCCGAAGACTTCCGTTACTGACTGCACAATTGCCGTTTTACCCGACTACGGTGAAGCCAAAAGGAAGGGTTATGGTTTTAGCAGTCTATGTATGTATGGTTTTTTGTATATACGTATGTTCCTCCGTAGCGCCTAAACTATTCATCCGATTTTGATAAATAAGGTGTCAATCGATTCGTATTAAAGCCCGAGTAACATAGGCTACATTTTAACCGACTTCAACAATAGGAGGAGTTTTATTAGAGCTTGATTTTTCAGTAGTCCCGACTACTGAAAAATCATCATCAAATCATTTTTTAGTGGTAGTATGCCACACAAATTCTTAGTAGTTAGTTAATCTATTAGGTTTAGGTACGTATCTACATAACATCCTCAATATGGGCTATATCCTTAGAAATTCCTTACATACGTACGTAGATCAACTCGATGGGTTAAACGTATTTTTTAACAAAAGGAAACAATTTCACAATGTTTTTCCAACCTGAGTTCCGAATTCCGGAACAGGTACATAACATTTATAATTCACAACTTCCAGTGCGAACAGAATGAAAGTAACAGAGTCGTCATAGAATAATACATGACAGGCGTGATGTAGGCAACATGGCGTTATTTAATTACGTTTGTCTTGCCGTCGCCGGTGAATAATAAACGAGTAAACCTTATAAAGCTAACCATGACTCGTTAGATTAATTAAAGCAGCTTCCAGATTGATAAATGCAATTTTCTTGAGGAATGGTTGGTAATTTCCTCAATTTATTTAGGTTTAGTCTACCTTTACAGGTACTTTTCCGCTATATCAATAGAAGAATTCAATTGGCTGGTTCACTGGTAGAAAATAACTATGGTATTAAGTCTGCCTCTGTACGTTAAATAAATAATTCAGAGGTCTTATGGCGAGTTAAGATTAACGTAAACTTCATTTCACTTTCAAATAGATTGTTATCTAGTACCTAGGACTGTTATCGGCGGAAAGTGCGAGCACCCCGTTCGTTCTACACAGAGAAATGTAGAACAAAATGCTGGGGAGAAAGCTCCTCTCCGGCGATTATTAGAAACGTACAACTCACATTTTATAAATTTTTATATTTTCGCTCATAATCAGAACTTAAAAAAAATGGCTTACGTGCTGATCATCCTTAACGATGACTGCTTCTTGCTGATATTATGTTGTGATCTGATTGGTGACTATAGACTAAATGTGGGCCGAGCACTGTCCAGAGTTGGTTAGTGTGACCTTTCAGGTTTATTTTTATTTTCTTACTGTCCCTTTCTGTATACTTCCGTTTCCTTATTTCTTTTAAAATCGATATGATTCTTTGGAGAATAGTGTGAATTATGCGTTTCTTTACTATTATACCTAAGCTTAATATTAATATTGTAACGTATCACTGTTTTTGTCCCAAATAAATAAAATATAAAATCGTATTGAAACTCAACTAACGCCGTCTGGTGACGAAAATGGGACACTAGTTAGGTACTACTTATTCCATACAAATTGAAGGTTTCTTTGACGCGATTGAACACGTTTGTCAGTAATAAAACTTACACTAGGCTAGGGCTCTCAAATCTATAAATAAGATTTCCGGAGAATTATTTTAGATTTCGATCGATGTTGGACATTTGAATAAAATTCCAAAATGGACTTTTCTTTCCGCAGTAAGTAGGTACCTTTAGTTATAATCAGTTTGTTGTCGAGTTGTTTGTTGTAATTTTTAAAACCTTGTCTTTGTTATTAATGTTGTCTTATGTTGTCTTATTATGTATGTTATTGTAATGTTATTATAATGTTGTCTTATGTTGTCTTATTAATGTTAGTGACCATAAAAGTTTAAAAACTTATGTCTTAGATGGTTTGAAAATTCAATGTTTTTTTTTTTAATACCGGACACTAAGCTAAAATTCCGGACTTGTCCGGAAATTCTATGTATGTATATAAAATATGTCTATTAGACTAATATACTTATTAACTGACTAGGCCCACAGCACACAAACGCACAGGACGGCGCGGGCCGTCTCGATTCGACAGACCCCACTACAGTATAAATCTGCTGTGCGACAGACTGCAGACTTCACTAACTTAATAACTCAACACTTGTTTTATTGTCTACCTATATTGTCTTACTATAGTAATGGGACTAGTAGCTTTGGTCATATCGAAATACTTAAATTAAAAAATTACAAATAAGCCATGTAAATATAGAAATTAGACATATCCACCTTAGATATTATTTATCACAGTTACAGGTGTTTACTGGACATCCAACTTACTGAAACTTCTTCTTACTCAAGTTCAAAAGGCCTGATACCTTTTGAAGGTAGCTTTGTCTTCCCATGTAGATCCCAGCGACATTGCAGCTTATCGAGAGGGGTTTTAACAGGTTCATAGTGAAAAACAAACTCAAGCTAAAATGGTCTTTATTCTAATCATACATAATTATGAATTCTTTAATAGTAGGGTCTCAAATAGCCAATACAAAAAGACCCCGATCAATAAAATATAATGCTATATTTATGAGGTATTTATTCATTAACAACTTCTACAATAAATATTTAATCGAATTTGACTTATTACAATATTATCAAGTAAATGATTGCTTATTTTGGTGTAAACTGTTATAATAATCACAAACGTTTAGTTAAATATGTAAAATCTTAATGTGCAAATATTTCTTTTAATTCGTATTAAGTTATTGGATCATTAATGCTGATTAAAATATCAAATGGCTAGTGCTAAGTTGTTTTAAAAAACTGTATTTAATTTGTATTTATTAGTCTTGGATAATAACAACCGTTTTTAATCTAAGTAGTGCCAATATTCTAGAGAGTGCAAAAAAATACTATGGAAGAACTTTTAATATTATTTTCATGTTATAATTACTTTATTGCGATTCAACTTTCTCTCAGACGAATTATATTGAAAATGTCTAGTTCGTGTAAATTGTCACGAAAATTATTTGATTTCTATATCTAGCTGTTCACAATGCTATTTCCTTTAAAATCCAATCATCAACGATTCAATACTACGCTAACTAGCTATGCTTAATTATAAGTAATTATCTATTTGACTTCTTCGTTACTACTCGTTAGGTTAGGTTTCTCGTTTTATTATCACATTTCATTTTCAGAGAATATGTTTTAGATACAAGACAGTAATTAACAAGCCACAGTTTGCAGAAATCTAATAATTTAAAATGATGGTAGTTTTGATGAATTAAAAACATATATTATTTTAAGTCAGATGGCAGATTTATTTTTACGCATAGAGCAAAGCGCGTGAGTGCTATATAGGGCGACTGGTAATTAGTGACCAATACTTAAAAACGTGATTGTACTCATGATAACAAACAACTTTCTCAAAGAAACATTTTCACAATAACACAAGAGCCGTATGAAATTAGCTTGCGCGCACCTGTGACCTATCAGCTGTTAGCCGTTTAAATTTTTTTTTTCTTTGGGAAAGTTATTTGTTATCATGAGTACAATCACGTGTTTAAGTTTCGGTCACTAATTACCAGTCACCCTGTATAATAATGATAATTAGTAAGTTTGAAATTATAATCAGAATCGACAAAAAATTAAGAAACTAATTAAGGTTAGGGATCAAAAGCAAGACTGTTTGTGAAGAAGAAAAATAAAACAAAAATAAACTAAATTCAAAAAAAGAATTTTACTATCATACACACGACAGAGTGCATCAGAAATATACATAATACATTTGTTTGTATACCCGTTTAGTACAATCACTTGACATATCGGCTATCACATGCGAACGAAACACACATATATAAACTTAATGACATTTTCATAACTACTTACTAATTCAAGCCGTTTATTTTATAACTGTAGGGAACAATTATTTTTGCTTTAAAATTCGACTTATTATTTACAGACGATAGCAAAAGTATGCGTCAACTTAGATGTAAAAATGATTATTTACTTTACTGCGTATGAAATAGAGTTCGAGATGCCTAACGAATAATTGGCAGTTGTTTTTTGGAAGTTTTATTAATAAGTTTGCAATGTATACCATAAGGAATAAGGTTGAAAAGCGGTCGACCTTTAGTGAGCGCAGTCACATCAAGCTGCGCATATCCAGTATAACCTGACCTCTCTTTGTATGAGCTTCCTGTACAATGCGAGATCGGCTTAATTTGGTTTTGCATAGCTTGATTGGTCGTTGTGCGTACATGTGGCATTTGCAAAGCATAATAATCCTTACTACTTCTTAACGTTAAGAAGCATTAGTTTCAAAATATTTTCATACAACAACAGCTGCCACATTCCATTAATTCATTTCTAAATCAAGCATTATTCCCACGACAAACGGGATCACAAACTGTAATTCTAAATATATATTCCAACAATATATATCATACTGACATGCAAGCTACCTAAAAAACATGTTTTTTTTAGAACAAACTTTTCCACACACTAAAATATATTTTGGCAAGAACTCGCCGATTTTGAAAAACTTTTAATAAAAAGTTATATTTGATGTACAGAATTTTTTTTTTTTTTTTTTGTAATTTATTTGCATTCAAATTGTTGTTATGGTTTTAAAAGACAATATATTATTGATAAGATTTGAATACTATTGTGAATAACATTATAGTCACGACGGAAAGTTATGGCTCAAAGATTCGAAAGCAATATTTTCTCATTTCAATACGTTTTATCGTACAGTTTTTCAATTAAACCCCCAAAATCACAGCAAAAGAATTTATTTAGGTAATTTATCGCTGCTTTTTTTACAAGCAATATTGAAACGAGAAAATACAGAGTAGATATAGTTATTATTGAATAGTATAATGTAAATGGATAATAAAAGTGTAGCACTGAAATACTAAGATTATTTATTTGTGTCTTTCAAATAGCACTACATTGTTTTACAAGTTACTGTACGCGTAACATGACCACCTTAGAAACGGGTTTTTTCGACGGTAGAATCGACAAACTGACAGAACAACAAAAGAAATCTGTCATTTTATCGATTCTTCCATCGACAAAACCCGTTTCTACAGTGGTCATGTAACGCGTGCAGATCTCACAAAGGCATCTATCTGGTAAGTATCATAGGTACATTTTGCTGCTTTTATTTGTACAGTTTTACTTGTGATTATTGGCGGTACATAAGGCATTTACTCTAATATAACACCTAACACTACACAAAATGCAAACAAAGCTATATGATAACATTTTTTGGTACATAGTTTGTTTTTTCCTCGAATCATAACTTATACACTATGCTCATTCGGTTATATATATCAACTATGTTTGTAAAGGTATTCATTTTCTTTATTCATGCGTTAGATTTAAATATAATGACAATTCTTACTTGATTTTTAAATAGGGCTCAAAACATTCTAAGGCTACAAAAGTTTGATTCATTCGTTTTAGATTTGAGAAGAACTATTTTGAAAATATTTGCTAAACCGCATAAATAACGCAGATACACTATTGGTATCATAATTATAAACTGAACAGTCAATGCCTTTGCCATGGACGTATGTAACAGTTTAGTAGCAAAGGAGTTGATCATTCAACCTCTAGTTCTACAAACCTACAGGAAGATCTATAATTTCTGATTTTTATACATGGGCAGTCTTTCGTGATACAATTTTAAAATTCCTAATTTATATCAATTTTCAAATTTCATATAAAGCCTGGATTAAGTTAGATTAAAATATTATGTTAAATCTTACGCGAATGATGGAGTAGTATTTAAAATTGATAAAAATGGTTCTATTCTGCGGAAGTGACCTTTTTGAGTCAAGTATGATTTATCCTTAACTTCTAGAACTTAGGATTAGTATTGGGTATTGTAGCACTCACAAACAAATTCTCATTTCACAAATAATATATTCTTGCACTTTCTCATGACAACATTCTTAGACAATTCAAAAGCGTGTCTAATACGTATTTAGCTATTCTTTCACATTTCAATTATCCATACAAACAAATAAGACTTATTAATAAGAAACTCGATTTTAATTACTACAAGTGCTTTTACAACTTTGTTCTTAATTTTTCTGTTATTTGACATTTTAATTGTTTTTTGGGTTCCGTATCGGACGAGGGCAGATCGTCTTTTCTCACTAATATTTTAAAATAGTTTTAATTTGTAAACCCAGAGAACTTGTATTAGTTTTTGAGATACAGAACCCTTAGTGCCAAGTTTCATTTTCACTACGATAACAAATTCGATTCATATTCTTTTCACCGTAACTAGGAACCACGCTGCTACCTTCTTCATATAAATAACATTTAGTAAACACCACAATTGCTACACTAATTTACTTTCATTGGAAACATTGACCATGCTGCTGGAATTTTAACTTTCAGCACTGAGTCGAGCGTAGCAAATACAATATCGCGATCAATGTACGCTACGGCATTCAAATTCCCACCGTCGAGGTGTTTCTTCAGAGATGCCTCGTTTGATATTTTTTCATATTATTGACACTAGGGTGTAGAAAACACTACAAATACTTACTTCGCTATAATTGTTAGGAAGTTCAACATTGAGCGGAGGGACCTCGAGTCTTCAGCCTAGCTAGGTTGTACTAGTCATAGTTTCCTGACTGCATTAATAGCTACAACATGCTATGTACAGTACACTGGCTAGATGCGCCTTGGATTGGCTGGCAAAGTAATATAAATGTTAATATAATAATTTTAGTTTCATAATAATAGATTATAATAAAGGGAAAATCATTAATATAATAAAACAAAGGAGATACAATAAAGTAATAAAAAAAGCATGATTTTGACTATTGGCCTGAATTATTCATTGAGGAATATAATTGTACAAAATGATTATTTTTTATCTTTCTGCACTACAAAATTAGACATGCTTGCTTTGAAGCAATTTGTGCCATGCTTTTGGTAAACTGAACTCAAAACACGTCCAATTGGACAGAATAGCCAGTACAACAGCTAGTCTCTTTCCCAATATTCATAATTTTCATTTTGCCTTTATTTTGACTGTCAACCAGTCCCCAAGAAGTATCATGTTACCCCATAACTGGTTAACAGAGGTCAGACAGTCGCTTCACGTTATTAGTAAAATACTGGTATTGTGTTGTATCCGGTTAGACTGAAAGCCGACCCCAAAAGGCTAGACAGATGATGGTGACATAGAACAAGTTTCCACTAAAGTCTGTTGCCTACACCATCAGCTTCCCATTCTGCTTGATCTCTCCATTAGGCTTGTCCTCAATGGGTTCGGCAGCGGGCGTCGGCTTGCGCGCGATGTACTTGACGAGCCGTATGAGCGGCGTCACGAACAGCACCAGGCCCGACGCGCCGATGAACACGCCCGCCAGGTAGAACGACAGGTCGTAGGACCCCGTCACATCGTATACCCAACCTGGAACGGGGAAAGAGAGGTTATGCTGGTGTCAGTCGTTCTTTTTTATTATGATATCATGATTAATTCTTCTTTTATAAAAATTCTGATCAGTAGGTACAATAATAGCAAAAGAAGTTTTCAGCAAATGGCGTTGAATAGCATTTTAGAACTTATGCCGTAAGTCAATCATTGGGAGATTTTTTATATACAATGATTTTGCACAGCTGTTCTGGTAAAAAAAACAGTAGCATAACATAAGCATATTAAACCTACAACATGCTCAGTACTGAGACACAGGCCTCCTCTGTACGAGGGACTGGGATGTAATCCCTACGCAGGCCCAGGGCTGGTGGATGTTAGACATTTCTCATGTCATCGATTTTTTTGTAGCATAGTATCCTTACTTCACATATTAATCATTGGCTTCAAATATAAACTACTAACCAGCCAAAGGCGGTCCAATCAAATTGGCAAGTCCTTGGATCAGCAGCAGCAGCCCGTACGCGTTGGTGAACTTCTCCAGCGTGATCTGCTGCACCAGGATGATGCTGGTGAGCGAGTAGTTGGCCGCGATGCAGGCCCCGAAGGCGCCCGAGGCGGCCGCCAGCGCGGCGTACGAGCGCAGCAGCGGCATCACCAGCGTCACCGCGCCGCACAGCACCATGCAGCCCGCGTACACTATGCTGGCGTTCACCCACTGGAAGTCTCCCACCCAGCCTAGTAGGATCTGAAATGTGGAAATGGATTTGTGAACGACAAGCCTCTTTACGTTGAGAATTACAATTTGTCTGTCAAGTTTTAGTATACTTTCACCGCGTAAATTAGGTCGCCTTTTGAATAACAAAAAATACGAGGGCCGCGTCGAGAGTAAACAATACGATATTTATGGTACTGCCCTGTCGACATATAATTTTATTTGCTGTTTTGGTATTGGTCAACAAAATATTACCTTTATTTACGAAAATGTTTACAACACTTCAAATTCATTTGGGAGTTGATAATATTTTGAGCTTTGAGTGAGTGTTCAAAACTATGGAATGGAACAGTTCCAGACGCAACACGTTTTTGCCTTCCATTCTCCCCTGTCAGACGACACGGCATCATTTACTCCTTTCTCTTTCATGTCAGTCTTCACACAATCCATCCATCTTTTCTTTGGCCTTCCTCTCCCTCTCCATCCATGAACATTCATGTCCATCACTCTTTTAGTCACATACGTTTCATCCCTCGTCTTTACATTCCTCCTCATTACAATCACATATGACCTACACACGTGTAAAAACCGATTGCATAACAATCAGTACGTCTCGCTGTTATCAGTTGTACGAGAGATGATTTAAATGAGTCAAGTTAAACAATGCCTGTTGCTGATACGGACTGATAGTGTGACAGGCTTATTGAAATGCACCGGTAATATCTTCCTGTTATAATTGAGAGTTAATCTTATGATATGAGCAATGAGTTTTAGAATATGTTAGATAAAATATCATTTTTACATTCTTGCTGTACATAAAACAAACAAAACATGAATGGACTGTGTGAAGGATGATATGGCTAGAAAAGAGATCATTACTGAGATGACGAGTAACAGAGAAGTATGGAAGAAGAAGACATGCAGCACCGATCCCAAATAAATTGGGATAAGGTCACAAGAATGATGATTCTTGCTGTACATAATTTGAATAAAAAAGTCTGTTTGTGTTTTGATTTCCATCTAATCGAAATTAGAAATCATCTTGTAAGAAGAGACAGAGAAGAAGACCAAAGAAAATATGGATGGACTGTGTGAGGAATGATGTAATAGAGAAAGGATTAAATGATGCCAAAACGTCTAAAACTTTAGAATAAAAGAAGAAAACGTGTTGCACCGACTCCAAGAACATGATGGAGGAAGGACAGGCAGCACTGGATAGCAAAAAATAGTAGCAAAACCAGAATAAGATATGTAAATATTTTTGCTCTACAATAAATAACTTCGGTTAAAAAAAAGCTGTATTACATCCTCACTAAAATAAAAAAAAACGCTGATCCAAAATCCTCAACAAATCAACCCTCAAAACAGAACACAAAAATCAAACTCACCTCGCCAAACATATTCAATATTCCAATAATAGAGATCAGCATACTGGACTGCGACTCATTGAAGCCCATGCTCATGCCGCTGTCGGCGATGTAGACGTAGGGCACGTCATACCACATGTACAGCAGGAAGTTAGACACGGCGAAGATCAGGAACGCTGGGTTCGAGAAGTGGGAGAAGTCCAGCACGTCTACCACCAGGTCCCAGAAGTCCCAGAGACCGGCGTACCATTGGACCTGGAAATTTATGAAAGTTGGCGTTATTTCAAAATATTTAAGGTACAGAAAATACAGAGAATAACAATTCGCTTTAAGGGGTATTTTGTAATATTTAGGGGGCGAATGTAATAGGGGGCTATCCTTATCGGGGGGGGGGGGGGGGGGGGGGCAACTGGGCACAAATCTTGGAGCCTGGGCTGCTGTTGTGATTCATGATGCTAAACCCAATAATCTGGCACTGGGGATCGAAACGGAAGACCCGATGCTTATGGGTCGTGCTTGCAATCACTACACAAACTTGTCGTTGCTCAAGATCTTAAAGCTGTTACAAATCTTTTAGAAAAGTTGTCATTGCCGTGTGGCAGTCTTAATAGGAACTTCTGCAGCTTACCTAAATTCAGAAAAGGAAAAAAATGTAGTCAGCGCCTCACCTTTTCTTTAGCAATGGTCGTCATCGAATTCCTGAAGATGTTAGGACAGGAGGACGCCCGGAGTCTGTACCGGTTGATGTTGAGCATGGCGCCTCTGTACGTGAGCGAGTGACGGTGCACGCGCAAGTCTTTGAGGAAGGCGGGCGGCTTCTTAGTGGAGCCCGGCCCGGCCTGGCGCCGCAGCCACAGCGACAGCGCCGCCTTGTCGTTGATGGGCGCCGAGCTGGGCTCCGGCGCGCGCGCGGCCTGCGGCGCCTGCGCGGCCGGCGACAGCTGCGCGCGCGACAGCTGCGGCGGCGACATCTCGTGCAGGCGCCCGCTGTCGCTGAAGCTGCGCGAAGGCAGCATCACCCCCGGGTAGTTCTGCGCCAGGATGGCGTACGCCCGACCCCTGTTCGACATCAGCTCGAACACCTCCAGCGACACGCCCTCCCCGCCCGTCATGAACGTTGGCAGGTCCACTAGCGAACTAAACTGAGGTACTATAGGTGATGTAACAGTCTCAGTATCGGCGGGTTCGTTCGCTTTCGTCGAGTTCGCGGGACTACTTTTAGTGTCCGAAACGCTATCCGCCGACGCCGCCTGAGATTGTTGATATGCTTGATAACGCTTTAGCCGTTTCTTCTCTCTTTTCCTTTTCCTCTCTCTCGCCCTCTCCTCATTCATCGTGGTTGTCCACGGCAGGTCTCTGAACAACAGTCCACACACTGCCATATTTAGAAATAAACCAGCTAATATTAACGTGGTTCCGCGCCACCCATATTCATCTAATAATACATAGGTCAAGGGAGCGAACACGAATGTGCCGATACCGCTACCGCAGACCGAAATTCCGGTGGCTAAAGAACGTTTCTTCTCGAAATAATACGCGACTATAACTACCGCTGCCACGTAACACAGACTTAATCCAAATCCGGCCATTATGCCGAACGTCAAAAACAATGTCTCCATATTATCTACGAAGGCAGATATAACGAATCCTATGGCGGCTAGGATCGCGCCGAATATCGTCATCCGCCGACAACCGTATCTATCAGTAAGGAAGCTGGCGATAGGGCCGGACAGCAGCGGCATCGCCATGAAGATGCCCGCGATCCAGGCCGTCTTGCCTTTGCTCTCGCCGAAGTACTCCAGAAAGTGTGGAAAGAATACACCGAAGCTGAAGGTGATTCCGTCGGCGATGAGGTTGACCATAAAGGAGGCGAACACGACGACCCAGCCCCAGCCGCCGTCAGGCGGCCGTGCCTCGGCGATGGAGACGTCCTCGTCGTCGGACGAGCTGGAGCCGCTGGACGACAGCGACGCGGGCACGGGCGGCGACTGCGCGTCGAACTGCACGTGCAGCGGCCGCCCGTTGTGCTTACGCGCGACATTCTCACTGATAGCACTGACACTGAGCGGCTCGCGGAGGAGAGGCTCGCTCTCGGGGATAGAAGCTAACGCGCGCGGCGCGGGCCGCGGAGTCTCTGGTTCGTTTAAGGCCTCCGCGGGCGGGGCTGTGTTATCGATGGTTTCGCGGGGTCCTCCTTGGAGCGGCCGATGGTTCGCGCAGTCCGGCGTCGGCGAGAGGCGCGCGCGGTCCATTCCGGCAGGCTGCGGCGGAATTGCGCACGCAGCGTGTGCAGTGCGTGATCAGCAGTACGCCGGGCTTCCATGCGGATACCACACCACCGCCGTGACCTCATGCTGGAACAATACAACACACATGTTAATATCATATCATTATCAAAACATTCTAGTCGCCATCATGTAATGTCGACACATGGAACCACCTATTACTCAACCCACAGTAAACAAAATGACATCTCACCACTTCACAGAGAGCTTTAAACTACCACTGCACAGAGTTATTTGATTTATTTCCAACCAGTGACTGGTCACCTGACCTACGCATATACGAATAAGCCAAGCTCTCAGAGGAGCTCTAATTGGCTCTTTTCTATCTACTGAAATAGGAAACGAGTATAATGGACGTTCGTTCATCTGCAGCGGATGCCCCAAGTGCTAAATCGTCGATCTGCAGACACCGTTGATTGGTGGACAATGGTCGCGCCGGGAGGCCATGTAAAGAGCGCTTCTTGTATTTATAGATGTGAATATGGACATGTAAGGATCATTCAACTGTTGTTTATTGGGCTATTCCGACGCAGATATAGTTTTCGTAAGCAGATTATTTATTTTGGAAAAGGTTAGAATAGAGCACTTAAGATGAGATCATGTAAAATTACTGAAGATATTAAAAAGGGCCTGTTTTACTGATGGTATAACAAAATCAATTCACATAGCAAAAAAAATACAAAACATGCTAGTCATGAGTCGCAGATGACAAGATTCACAAGATTGCCCCTGAATTAATACATCTCACATAATTACATCAGTAACGTAATAGGCGTCACATTAACAAGGCACTCAGTCTGCTCCGAGATTTTCAACGTCGCAATATAGTCCCAAATCCTAATTAAGCCGACCTCTGCCACTTACTTCGTCTTAATTGTTTTACTTCAGGGTTGGCAATTGTGTACATGTGAGCTCTTATTTATTGATTATTATAATAAGACGGCTAAAGGCATTCACAGACGACTTTGACATTGTAAAAATATTAGTCTACCTAACTGAAACATGATTATTTCTAAAACAAGGACCCCTACAGATAGATCTCTTTGCGATCCCTAGCATATTTGATGCCCCTAAGCAAAAAAAAAACTGAGTAAAACAAAAAGGTCAACCTGTCAAAAAAAGATATTTTTTGTCAAACATTTTTTTTAACATCTAGGAATTCCGAACGTCGAAAATTCTCGGACGCGACCGGTCAATGGCGTCAACCTGCCTATTGTTTGGTCGACCTGTGAGAACAAAGAGCACTCGTGGCCTTTTCGCAATGAACCGTTGAAGTTCGCCCACGAGGTTCACAATATCACTGTATTTTACAGTTAAGTCCACAGAAACACTTTAAAATTACAAAAGTTCCAAAGTTCAAGGTAAACTTTTGTGTTGAATAAAGCTGATATTTTCAAACTTTGAAACTTGGGAGCAATAACAGATTTCGTATAAATGTGTAACTGGTTTCAGTACTAGTTTGAATTAGTATTTCAATTTAAGCGTGTACATCGTGTCACGTGTAGCGGAGGTCTGTTCTAAATGAGGGGCAAATAAAGGAACGGGGAGGTAGGTTACGTGATGTTAATTAACTAATTAGTTCTTCAACTCCGCAGTAACCCTTCGTCACTGAGCAAACTCCTGGAGCCCAGCCCCCGAGCCTATCACTTTGTAGTCTCTCTCTCAGCAGGTTTTAATAGCATGTTATATAGGTTTTTGCTTTGAAGGACCCACTTCATGTTTTTCTGGGACGTGAGGAGTTTTTGTGACATGTTCAGGTAAAACAGATGATGGGACTGACAGTTTCATTGTAACGTTTGTGTTTAAAACTCCGCAACAAGTTTCTGTTTAAAACTTCAAAAGTTAGGAAAGGTTTGTATAATAAATAACGATTTCCAGGAGTTTGTAATTTGACTAATTAATGTAAAATTTTCCTGCCGGTATCAATGCTTCTTGAGAAATTAATTATTTTCCAAGGGAAGAAATCCCTTGGAATAAGTCGTGACTCGAAAAGTTACAAACTTCTTCACGGATAACAGTTTCATCGGTGAATCCGGGAGTACTTTTAGAACATTCCCAGAATCGCCTCGGCTCTATTTTTGGCAGCGTATTGAAATATTTTATAGGATTTTCATATCTAGGCGTGTCTGTAGTAAATCTGCGGGCTATGTCCTGTTCTCCCGACCGCAATGCACCACGTGTGGTGTGACCTGTTTCGGAAGGGGGTCATTTGCACCGACAGCCTGCATTAGCTTATTTCACTAATGTTCAAAACGCGTACACAGGGTGTTGCGAAGGTAAGATTAATACGTGCCGAGGAAGGCCGAGCCTGCCGATCATAAACTATACTTTCTAAACAAACGAAGCTGAATATTTAAACGGGTTTTGTTTCGTTACTTATGGACTAGCTTTTACACAATCTGGATTACAAGAATGCTTTCTGTGTAAGAGCGAAAGCGAAAATTATTTTTCATGTTCTCGTTTTGCGTTGTCAGTGTTCAAACACAGGGTCGCATAACAAAAAGTAACGACGGTCACCGAAAAACATATTTACCATTTACAACTTTTGTGGTTATTCGCTGTAACAACTCCAGTTCTAAAAGTGAACAATTTATAGAGCACACGACGTTCTGTATGAGAATGTTGTTTTGTACTAAAAACACAACACCATTGCAGCTCGATTGAAAGGCAAAGGGTTTAATTGAGCGAGGGTGAGCACATAACTGGACGTTTTATTTTTCAAACTGAATTGAGGGATGTTTTCACTTTGAAAAGTTTTTAGTATTTCACTTCTATTACGAAATAAACTTTGGTTCTGTAGTTTCTGCCTATGTGTATTTTATAGCAGTCAGGGTTTGACCATTTCTGGCTACACGTTCATCATCGGTCAATAGCAGTGATTCTCAAATTTTGTTTTTTTTTTTTTAATTAAAAGCTTTGCCCCACACTAGGAATTTCTCCTGTATCGTGGGTGTGTTTTCACACATTTAAATTCACATACACAAACAGCCAGATTCGGAACAACTACCTGTAGGCCATACAAATATTTGTTACGTGCGGGAATCGTACCCGCGACACGAATCGCAGCAGTCAATCGCTCAGCCATTGCGCCAACCATGCCGTCATAAGAATAAAAGTTCTTTTACTTTTTTTTTTGCACCAGTTCACTTCGCCTGAGGGCCGACACCTATTACACTCCCAAACGTTTAGCAACTTTTCCTGAGATAAAATCACGGGTTACGGATTCTACGAACAATATGGCCGACCCTTTGCCAAATTGGCCACATCTAATTTGTATTTCTCGAAAAGACTTTACCTAAGACTACTTGGTGCATTTATAAATCATGAAACTAAATCTAGGTGCGAACTGTGCCAAAGAGTAAGTAAACAAGAAGACACTTTGAAGTTTGTGCCTAATAGAACGTTATTTGTTATGTCGCGTCTGGTGACCGTGAGGCCGTCACAGAAGAGTGCACATCAAAATAACAGAACAATTACATGTGGTATGAAGGCTTATCTAGTGGAAGATATGGTTGTTGTATAGCATTGTTATGAAAAACGTCACTAGCGTTAGCACCATTCTGTCCCTGAACAGCATGGGTAAACAATGAAGTGTTGAATAAAAAACGATGTTTACCTGGACGTAATATTTGTTGGTGCAGGAAATCAGCATAGCACACAAATTGCTAATTAAGGGAACTTGCGCACTACGTGGACCGGACTTTTCGCCGCAAAAGTAATTTTGGTCGAAACCAGGACGTAAGTTTGGTCGCACAACCGACCGACCGACCAGTTTTGTTCAAGATAACGGGCGGTCATGCGACAATTCGTGGTAGTCGCATAGTGTGCGAATACTAGATGTAAGACAGTTGACCAAAATCAAATGCCAACCGCAAAATCAGAAAACTCAATATTTATTCAGTGTGAAAGGACCACAACTTAATTTTTCTTTCCCAAAACCGAATAAGACATTAAAACTTTACGATCATGAAAAATAAATGCGGTAGGCACCTTATGGAATACAGAGTCAGACTTGCCCTTTACATATTTAATGCTTCCTGGCCGAGGGAATGTTGCGTAAGTGCGCAACTTACTTCATTTCCCCAGTTTATAGGTGAAATGGGTAGCAAATTGAATCTACGCTATGAGTAGTAACTTTATTGCTTTCTCCTGAATTCGTAAATAATGGGTATTAGATTGATTTTAAATATTCGACCGAAATGTTTATTAATTGGCAGCAGCATCAACATCTTATAGAAGACATAAGCTTTAGTCGACGTCACATAAAAAAAAGCTTCTTAGACTAATAAAATTCTCCAGATTTAAAAGACTCATCAATCACCATCATCATCATCTTCTGTCTTTGTCCTATGTTACTTGGGGTCGGCGCAACACGTATTCTTCTTCCATTCTCCCCTGTCAACCGCAACGCTATAATTAACGCAGTCATTCATAGATTTAATAATCTACAATAATTGTTTCAGAGACCTAATATCACTGTTGGCGTGATCAAGAACTGGTCCTTCGAGTTTAAGCAAGGCTCAGGAGCCCTATAATACCGCTACAAATGAAGGACAATCCTTCGGACAAGGACAGGCCAAACTTTTTGAAGGATTATGTATGTAGACTCTCCTATAAAATTTAGTCTTTCGGTACAAAAAATTGGCCATTTACAAAGGGGTCCTGTGCTAGTTTCATCAGGTAATTGAAGAACCATGGGTAGATATAAGCATCAACCCACCGCCACACGATAGCATAAAAAGCTCAAACTTTACAAAGAATGCGAACATTTAAAGCTTTCAACCCAAGCTCCAAAGGTTAAAGAACTACTCAAAACAATTAAAACATTAGCAAGCAACATTAGTATTTACTACACCTCCATTACTAAGAATAGCTAGAATAAATTGACTAGAGTTGAACCATTAAGCACACATTAGCAAAATGGGCCTAATGAAGACTAAATTAGCTATCTGTTCGTGGATAAGATTAATTTGAAAGTGATTAGAAGAAATTGTTGTTGATTTTACTTTTCTAAATTAATTTGTTTGTTTGGATTACAATTTTTTTTGTTTCTCATTAGCCTTAATTATATGTTATTAAAGTAATTAGGCGTATATTTCTGATTAGGCTAGATAATGTAATATTCTGCCATGTATACGGAGCTAAAACTACGAGGACCATTTAATTATAAAATCATTCTTTATACAACATTAGTTTTAGTATATTCGAAACCTGAAACACGTGTCTAGTATTTTTATGTAAAGAATCTGTGTACAAAATTTCAAGCTCATTGATAATAATAATTTGGCAGTAGGTACCTAAACGATTGCGATAGGTACTTAATGTCACTCGGTGTACTACCGAGTACTGTAACTTTTTAAAATTGTATTTAGAAAAAAATATAACATGGTTTCAAAATTGTTGGAATCGATTCAGTTACTTATTCTGAACAAACGGTTTCGCATATACTAAAAATAATGTTGTATAGCCCTCGATGGGACGGGTATTTTTTTAGAGCTACGGTTTTTTGTTGCACACTGAATTCTCAATGCATTGTTTAGCTCCTAAAGTTGAAAATCTGTAGATGTAGATTTCTCAAAGCTCGGCCCAATCCCGAGTTATAAATCCATAATACCACACACACACACACACACACAGAGATAACACACAGAACACACACACACACACACACACACACACACACACACACACACACACACACACACAACCACACACAACCACACACAACCACACACAACCACACACACACACACACACACACAGAACACACACACCGACATAAAAACACAGAGAATTAATATATTTTGCTGAGTGAACTACAGAATGTTCTCACTCCCAGTGAACACGTGTATTGAAATTAAGATTTCATCTCAAACTGTTACATTATACTTCTCTTAAACGTTATAGATGTGTCTAGAACGCTTGCACTAGACCTTGGTCTGGAGGTCGCAAATGTAATAATTTTTATTTTAAACACAAAATATTGAACTTCCTCAATGATGTTTGCACGTATGAAAAAAGTTGTGATATTTATTTCAGTAGAATTTTTTTGTGAAGTTTAGTTCATAATGTTGTAATGATGCGAGTTATATAATTTATCAATTTCGCGGCAGGAATAACTGCCAGACATGATGAAATAAAATAAAGGTAAGGACAAATACAATCATCATCATCTTTCTGTCCTTTTCTATTGTGTTCTATTGTCCACTCTATTTGGGGTCGGCGCAACACGTTTTCTTCTTCCATTCTACCCTGTCTGACGTCACGACATCATTTACTAACAACATAAAAACAAATCAAACACAAAACAATAAGGAAGATAATAGTGAATGTAATCAGTCAATGATACAAAATGTAGATCAGATATGAAAATCAGACGAAAGAACAATAATTATACATAATTATCCAATAGCCTTAAAAAACATCAAATGAAACCGGAACAAACGGTACAATTTCGTAGTGAACAGTTAGCACCAAATACTCACGTGTACATTATTTATTTAGAAATCTCGCAGTAATAGGCTCTAATTCCGAACACATGGCAAGGCGCACGAGACGCATGACAGACCGACTGGCCATCATCCAGACACAGTTTACGTCAACTGCTATAAATAATACGAATGTTTGGCAATACCAGTATCGCGTGAGAAAAGTGGGCGGAGAGATTGAATTTTTTTTAGAATATTGGGGAAAAAAACCTAACTTCATAGTGGAAAGCGACATTGCGCTAGCGCAGGAAGAGGCTATGGGTTTGGGTAGATCAGACAATCATGTAGTCATTCTGATTGTAATGTTTGAAACTCATTACAAAATAATCATTTGTGATCTGAGATATTCTTTTGACGGCCACGAGCTCTTCTCAGCCATTTCACTAACATTATTTTATCATATTTTCTCTTGGGACTAAGTTTTTATTTTCTTTCGTCATATTTTCCTCTTCCATGTAGTCCCATTCTTTCCTTTCAGCATTTTTTTACATAAGTTAAATATTCGAAATCTTGAGACCATAGCAACGTTCAATGATCTCAAATAATAACGAGTTGATTTAAAACATCAGTCACCAATCAGTCGCGCCAGTTAGTCTGACACAAATACTTATAATCAAATGCTTCACTATAAATAACTCTTGATTTCATGGAAATCTACAGCAGCTCTTGAATAATAGATACCAGTAGCGAAGGGTTAATTTTTGTAAGACGTAAGCTGGAGTACATATCTTTAATGTGATTATATTATTTATCTATTGAAAACTGACTGTGCTGTTTTCAAAAGGAAGTAGGAATCGAGTTCTATGGAACCTTCGCCACTGATAGATACTAAACCATACACCACGGAGTGGCACTTACACCAAGTCTATGAGAACTTGTAAACTTCGAGGAAATGTTTAACTCAAACCACGTACTACATTGTAAACATCGGAGGAAATCCCCGGACTGTATGAATCGGCATTGTGTACAGTTCAGAAAACAGTGTAGTAGCCAGCCTATAGAAAATGATTCAGAAACAAAACAATAGAAAGTTGAGAACGAATTGTGCTGGAAGCGTACTTTGTTAGAAACAAAACGGATCCATTGTAGGAAAAGAATAAAACGGAATATTTGATATCAGAGCAGTATTGTTCTTTTCAGACAACGACAATGGATACCGTACTAACATGGAATCTTTTTCAAGATACGTCAGAATTTCCACTTCTAAAATCTGTCTAGATCTATGCCGTATGTCTATAGATCTGTCCTGATTAGTTGTATCTAGTAGTAGATGAACAGTATCATCATTAAACTTAGCTCTACTCGTGCCAACAATATTGGCTGAAGGTCGTCAGTGGAAAAGCACCAGAAGAAGCCGTAACAATACACGGAACGGACAAATTGAATTTTATATTATATTCGAAAAATAATGTAGAAGAAAATTCAATTCAATTGTATGTAAAAATTACTTCTCATCATCTTCAATATACTTTTCATCAGTATGTAAAAAATAATTTTGCTTTTACATTCAGATATCTAATGTTCGCAAACGCTACTGCTGCGTGTCGAGGTTCTGGGTTCGATTCCCAGGTCTGGCAGTTTTATTGAGTTTTTCCATCACAAATTTCTCAGCAACAGGCGAAATCCTGATTCATGTCCGGTTGATGGCAATAGGCTCGCCCTCTATTACTAGGGACTTAAAAATAACTGGCGAAATATGGGTGAGGAGTGATATTATGTAGATTTTCCTCGCCAATTTTTTTTCGCTTCAACAAACTTTTGTTAACAGGGAACACTTGAGTCTTGAAACTCCTGGTCCTCTATAAATCAGCAGGTAGTTAGGTTAGTCAGGAGTACTACAATTGAGTGACAGCCGGCGTCCTGTCACGCGGGGCTTCAATTGATAACGATCCTTAAAACAATCAGGATAACCGCAGCGCCGGCGTTAGCGAGGCAATCCAATCTAACAGACATGTATATGGGCACTTGTCTCAACTTATTCTGAGTTGCGGTTCTATTTTTACGTACGACCATATCTCCAAACTAGTTTTTGATTAAGTTATTTACGCTTTTGGAAAAAATTACACATTATGCGAAAAATACACAATTTTCTACTGTGTATTTTTTCGCCAAAGGTGGCAAAAGAAAACCGAAGAACTAAAAAACCATAAGATTATGTTTTTGGTCTTTCGAGCCGCTGGACAATATATAAGTTTATTTTCTTTGAATAAACCATTTTCTCTAAAAGCTTCATTCATCTTGACTAACATAAAGATGAAAAGAACTTAATAGTCTAGCAAAATACATGGTGGCAAATTGAACGCTTCCTCTCGTCTGGCAGATGATCGATCGACATGTCACGTCCACTAAAAGATTGAAGACGTTGGATATTAACTTAGACTTTATTAGATCGACAACTTTTTGGATCTGAATATTATGACTTAAGTTTTTCTTAGCCTTGAGAAGCAGCAGATTTAAAAGAATATTGACTTATTTTGATCTCATTAGATTTTTTCTGGTCATTCCTTTAATACCGAACAGGCACAATATCTTCGACAATTCCTTAGATGAGTCTCGATTCGAACACAATCTTCCATCGAATCGGACCCATATTTGCATTAATAATGCCTTCAACAATACCACTATTTCAGAAAATGGTGCCTAAAACAGCTATAAGAATAGATTAACGAAAAAAAGCGCCATAGTTCTCAGCTCTTGATTTACTGAAGACATTACCATTTCAGAATCATTTACCCCTGAACAATAGTGCGCACGATAAATTATACCATAGAGGGGAAGAAATAAAGGTCATATCCTGCAGCATGAAAAACTTGGTCTGGCTTGGCACGGCGCCAGGTTGGTCGGGATCTGCGGATATGTTATATAATAGTTACGAAGGCTTTTCTCCAACTTAAGAGCAGTAACATTCGTTAAAACAAACGGTTTCCTTCGACATCAGTTAATTGCGTTCCTGAGATTAACATCTGCGCTATTGTTAGTAAAACCTACATTTCATGACAAGTTCTCATGCGACATTACTACTAGCTACTAGGTCATGTTTATTTCGTCCATTGTTTTATGAATTATATATTTTTTTGTTCTCAACTTAATTTATATTTCACATACACATCAGAAATGATCATAATTTATCATAGCTGGTAAAAACTTAAAATTCTAGATAACCGATATTTATGAAGCGGTGCTTAAGTAATAAAAATTCACAATATCGTGTCGAGGGTCAGACTGATAAGAATGATAACTTATCGATACTAGCAAACGTCATGTGGTGCGGTTCGATGGCCAAGTTGAATGAATCGTTGAGGTGACGGAAACATTGGTACTTATGTACTCGGTTTAACTAGGTTTGTAAGTGCATCTATTATAGACCGGATCTATGTTTTTGAGGTTTTAGTTTGAACGTACAACATTGCTTTTGCCAACGGTCGTTGTGCAATTTAGATAGAAATTCATTTTCTTTTCACTCTTTTGTCTATCTTCAAACGATTGACAGAACTCACGTGGCTCAGTAATTTGTGATGCAAACGGGCCTTTAGTCTTGGACTTAAACAAAATCAATTAACTGAATCACAGCTAGTCAAGTCACTGAAAACTTCACCTTCCCACTTTCTCACTTCTCTTACAATTTCAAAAAGCAAAAATGAAATCCCGGAACCGTTCCACGAAGGGGAAGAAATCATTAGTGGCGGAAACATTGAAGTACACTGTGCAACTGGCCCGGTTTATGGTATTTTGAGGAGAGCAAATGATGATTGTCCATTTCCCTATTTCGAAGAACTATAGGTATCATAACCACATTCTTGCACATCCTTAATAATGTTGTTTTTGTAAAGATTTTCTTGCCAGTAACTTTCCATGAAGATTTCTGTGAACACGGCAAAAATTTTGGCTTTCAATGAATGCTCTCCAAACAAACTTTTTAATTTGATTTGTACTTTGGAGTTGACAAGTATATTAATGTTGCTACCTGAACGTTACACAGATGGTTCGATGGTCCTACGTAATACCACACTCTCAAGAATTAACGAGCTGCTCATTAATTTGTTAGTGCATCTGCACGTGCGTCTGTCTATCTATAAAACAATGACTATACAGAATACCATGCCATAATATCGTGGATGTGTTTGCCAAAATTATCATCAGTACAGTTATTTGAAAGCTTAAGTGTGATAACCAGTCTATCGTACATTCGAGATGAAAATGAAGTTGAACCCCGACACCCCAGTCATTAATGTGTTGACAAGATAGCTGGATCAATGCGATGTATTGAATGACTAAGATACTTAGGTATAATTATTACATATTTGTGTGATAATATACTCGGTGTAAGCAGACGTCACAAGACATAAAAGCCTAGCTCCCAAACAAACATGAAGTAGTTTTATTTACAAGAACATTAAATTTTCAATCTTTAAAATGGATATGGGCCAATGGACGATAGACAGTAGACAATAACTAAGTAGCAATTTTTTTTGCCACAATCAGACAGACCAAGATAACACAGAAGATAACAGTTCAGGAACTAAATACTATCAGCTTTAAAATATCGCTCAGTTTAAAGGGGCAGCTAATATATTAAACAATGTTATGAACTGTGATAAGCTAACGTAAAAGAGGTTGATAAATACCAGTCGCTATCGGAGCTGAAATATTTAAGACTGCAGCAGTTTGAATAATCTCTTTTCCAGAATATGTAGCAGAATAAGTGAACTATTTCGTTATTTATAAACTTGACAACGACTTGCGGTAAGAAGTCATTACAAGTTTACAACATTGTCAGATAATTTAATCAATTAATAATAAATTGATCGATTTTCCTCAAAGAGTAACTACGCATAAATAGTAAATTATTATGGAACTAAAATGCGTATTAATTAAAGAGACAAGCAGAAAGTAAATTACTGTAAATTACTTGATGACTGCTGGAATCATTTGCGTAAAAACGGCAGTAAACACGACAACTTTATAGCTCTAGTTGTTGGGGAATGAGCAACGGTCATCACGTTTATTTACCCTTATGCTGCAGACATCGAATTCAAAAGAAAACGTAGCCAAGTAGTCGTTGGCGTCATATTTGTTGATTACTATACTAAAGTTAATGATCTAGCCATTGTATCCAAGATACAATTTTACGTCCTTAAAACAGTCAAGACGAGTCTTAAAATCTACATCAGCACGTTGGTAAGCAATAAACGAAGGAAGACGACACTGTTGTAAGAGAGCATGGTAACACCAACACAATTCCACAAACTGTCGCCAACGGAAACAATGTACTCGCGAAGAATGCCAGCAGCTTGGTAGACGCAATTCTCGTATACACTCACTTGTTTCTAGATCAAGTGTTTGTGGGGTCTATTAAAAATCTGGATTTGTAAAATTTGGTTTCGGTTTTAGAATTTAAAACAACCTTCGAATAAACGGAAATTCGCATCAAACAGTTGTATTCTGTCTAAATGTCACTTCAATCCAAAGTGTCAACGCACGTTGGATTGTAGTGACATTTAAAAAAAACATACAAAGTTCAAATTAAAAATACTAACTCCAAACACAACAACACTCAATGTAAATAAAAACAAACCTCTGTATGCGCCGTCATTTTGGCACTCTCTTCGTATAAAGCGTGCTTGCCAAATCCCGGTATTTTCAATGCATACAACCACATTTCTCACGCAATTATTAGCAGATAGTTAAATTTCCACATATTGTCTCCAATCACAATGGTACAACACGGCACTTTTGGTGACACAGAGTTATGTTAGTTGAAGAGTTCACTTATGTTGTCACTTCACAGGATGAGTTCGAAAGGTATTTCAAATCCAAGATGTATTTGGTGTCAAATGAGATATGTGAGCGCGCGTCGGGCGTCCGTCTCCGAACTAGCGCGGGCGCACTTGCGAAGTGGTCGACGGTGCGCGCGCTCCCGACCGCTCATTATTTAATAGTCAGATAAAAGATTATCTATTGAGTCGTCCTCGGTCAATACGACTTTAAATAACGTATTTATCACTGAACAGCACTACTAACATGACCACAGAGGTCATCCAATAGTTGTCACCGAATTTCCGACTTGAAGATCGCAGCTAGCAAAATTGGACAGCAAAACAAGGGCCGAGGTTAAAAGTGAAAACTGGTGTGATGTCTATTTCTGGACGGAGTTGATAGCAATCGGATTCAGATATGCAACAATTGAATTGAAAATTGGATCTCCACTGCACAACGTAACGTTAACAGCACAAACTCCACGGGTCACTTTGCACTGTTCGATTCCGACGGAGTGCAAAATTTAATAATAAAGATATTTAAAAAACACGGACACTACTTAACCTATTAATTGCCGCGATGAAACTGACAGTGATATATCAAGAGGTCTGTACCCGGCACACATCGTGAACATAATGTCGTCAACGGAGATAACGTTACCGAAGTGACCAGAAATTGGGACCTTTAATAATAAAGTATTAAGAGAATGAAGTGAATCGCCGACACGTTGGCGAACACACAAACGAAAGTAAATGTGGTGACGAACAGTGCCCTTATTGATTGGACAAACATTTCATCTGATTGGATGTTTCACAAAGTACATTGAAGACTGCTAGAAACTCAATATCGAAAGACATGTAAGAGACACTTTTCGGTAGGATATGAATTTAAAACGTGCTCATCATATAATAATAAACAATATTCATTGCCATCAAAATACCTAATTAATTAATACAAAAAAATACAGTACCAACCTAATAACTAGAAAGATAAACATAAGTTGTATGTTTTCTTTTGTTCTAGGAATCGCATTATTCCACGTGGTATTTGTTATAGCATTTATATAACTTAACAAGTAGCATCGAGTCGTTTAGATAATTATTACAAGTAACTATCTCTTATACATCGTTACATTGTAATTACTACGAACTACTTACATTTGCCTCTGTATTATAAAGAATTCACTAGTACCTACAATGAGGGTCTGAGTTAATGTGACAGGTTAAAGTACTTTAAAGTGAGGATGAGCTATTACAGTACTTGACGATATAACGATTTACGATATGATATGACATGTTTATCGATGATTATGACAGTATGAATAAAAGGTAGGGTAAATAATCTTCAGATTAAATCGGTTTTATCCGGAAATCGGAGACGAAAAATCCTTGAATCATTGCAAATTAGTTGAGCCACGTGCTCAACGTATTGGCATCTCATCATTAGATATCGATAAAGAATCCGAAGTTAAGTTTGTTCGTCAAACAGTGGAATTAGTTTTCAATATAGTTTTATTAACCGTTGACAGGCTGACAGTTACAGAAACCATCGTGGCACACAAACTCAAATTCCAAGCAATATTTGAAAGGATACATTTATACTCCACTACTGAACAATTAGTCATTGCTCAAAGTGTACCTATCTGGAATACCTACACAGTTTTGGGACAAAGTAACGTGTTCAGTTCAGTGATATGATAACGTTATCCACGCCAGCCATCGAGGAAGTGGCGCGCTCGGTACACTTCTGTCATCTTGTACTCATTACGTGCGTATGAAATTATCTTATGATAACTTCGGCCATCTTCATAGGGTTGCAGAATTCAAAGCAAACGACGACAATTGAAAAGAAATAATAAAATGGCATAATTTAGCATTTGAAGGCAAGGTGATTAAGAAACATAATGCACGAAATTAAGAACTGGTTTTATGTGCAACAACCAGATACCATAATACAATGACGAAGAGCACAACTTTATTAAATACCACAAGCCACTCATCGCCGAAGTTGGCGGTCTACTAAGACAGGCTGATAAAAAGATGTTCGTGTCTATCATCTAGTTCCAGATCTGTTTGGAAAAGGTTCTAGTATCAACTCTAGAAACTACAACTGCGTTAAAAGTGTATTTTGAACAGAATTATCAAATGATTACTATGGTCGATGCCAAAAACAGTACATATATTGCAGTAGTTATCCAATATAGCAGTATCGAACATATCAAGTAGAGCGAAGCTGTATTGGTTTTGAATAAAAGTCCCACCGCCTCGTTTGTGGCTTTCACACATTTTTTGGTACTTTATTGTCAACCGCAATGCCCCTGAATTTTATTTTTATAGGCGCCGCAATTTTTTATTTATCTACGAAACGCAAAAAATTAACAAGCCTCCGCAGATATGACTTGATAATTGTTACTCACGTGAATAAACACGTGTTTCGGTTATCAGCAAATCCAAGTCTTTGCCGCAATCTCAAATCTAGACTATCTCGTAAAAACCAGAAATAAAATTAAATTCAAATGACTCACGTAGACATGTGATGCGGTGTTGCTAAACTCGTTAATGATATTGTGCCCCGTTCTATCGTTCAACTATCTATTGTTTTATACCCGTAGATTATATAGACGACATTACAATATTGTAGTAAGTACATATGACTATTTGTTTGGACTGAATTTGTACGTTAAAACAAATAATTACAATGCTAGTGTGTTCGTAGAGATAATTAATATTTCCCTTTGCATAGTTGCCAAGGAGTTGTTGAAGTTATAATAATTGATATTTTTGAGTTAACTTTTTATCACTATAAAATGACGTGTCAGCAGACTTATCTATGAATGAAAAGAGCCCTAATCTTCTGAAGGCCGGGGTAACGGCTGACAAGAAACGTGATGATATATTTTATTTTCATTTGGCTACAAGGCTACAAGCAAATAATACATAAGTATTAACAATATAACCATTTAAATCATTCTCTACGTCACGAAAGAAAATAGCAGTTTATGTACAGACAATTTAATGCTACAAAAACTCATATTAAAGTCTGTGCTCAAATGATGGATGACTGGATGTTTCTGCTCAAATACATTTGGGAACAATCGAGTATCATTATTCACTTTTCTCTAATATTCGACGCCTTACTAAGTTAAGGTTGGTTTTTTGAGAAATAAAAGGAAAAACGATGAGTTCTTTGCTTGAATAAATCAATATGCTAGTTCATTCGAAGAAGGCAAGGGCAGTTAATTGTATCTGAAAGGAATAAGGTCCAGATCTTTAAAACGACCAATGTCCAGCTGTGGACGAAAGTACCAAGAGAATGGTTATTAAAAAGATTTAAAGTAACTGGAAACAACGGTCTTGCATTTTAGCAACAGCCTGGGTGCAATTTTCGATGTTGACTACGCTTCTACATGTTGATATAGTCACTAACTACATTAAACATCAATGGTTCAGTGCAAGACCAATCTGAAATGGAACGGATCGTGATAGAATGCAAGCAACTCGTATCACTTATGCCTAAAATTTAACTCAAAAAAGAACACAAGTTCTTCCGCGCCGATTTGTCTCCAACACTAAGTGAACAAGTACTGCAACGTGAAACAAATGGAGCATACAGTTTCCATTAAGAGAAACAGTTTTCAAATTAAATGCATGACGAAGCAAAGTAACCGCGGCAGAATAATGAGTTCTAGAATATTCTAGATGTTCCAGAGGTCGACGGACTGCAATGAAATGCTCTCAGCTGGGACTAACATCTGGGGAGGCAATCAGACAGCTAAATCTAGAAAACTTTTTCGTGTAGTAAACTTTTCAAATTTTATTTTAGAGACATTTTAGAACGAAATACTCGTGAAACTTTATACAGATTGTTTTTATTATTTAGTTGAAATCTAGCGTAGATTTCAAGGAGGCAACAAGAGTTCTTTTGCGGCATTGAACTTCTTATGAGAGGCTAGCAGAGATGGCATAGCATTAACTAAGGATATGCGCATTTGCAAGTAAGTCCAATGATAAAAGCAAATAATACAGGTGCGCCCCCATTAGCTTTTCAAAGAAACAACAGAAATAGCTCTGGTGCCGCTAAATACAAGTTAGCGTGTTGTAGATACAAAGAATTCCAACACCGTAAACAATGAAGCTAAATGTAAAACATTATGTTAAACATTGCGATGAAGTAATGAAGAGTACTCAAGATAAGTATCATAATTAAACATGACAAGTTCCAAAAGCTGTGACGATGAAAAGCAGAAAAATTGCGGCTTTTACTCAGGAAACCCTCTTGAGAAAATAACCGACTCAGCTCAAATATTATCAAGAAAATAAATAATCAAATCTTGCCATAACATCTTGAAGGTCTCGTTACTTTTCTGCGACAGTAGACGTTGAATATTTTACTGCTGAAAAGCCGAGCCTTTCGGGCGCAAACCGAGGGTTAACGGCACATGGCTCCGAGACAATTGACATACAAGCCACGTGTGACCTTCAGAGGGTCGAGTAAATCGCAGCCCGACGCCATATCATAAGCTCCCCCAGACGAGACACTGAATTTATGCTCTCTGTTTTTTTTTTTCAGATCTGCCCGTTGATCGTTCGTCAAAACATTAATGTTCTATGGACTTCACTCTTATTTACCTCATATTGAATGATCTGCTAACGACTTATGACATAAATTTAAAGAACGTCAAACTAATATTGATCCAAGCAATTTAGCAAGCAAAAAGGTTCCCGAAAAATGATTACACATTTTAAGTCGGGCGATGAAAAGCAAAGCTGGCTCTATTGAGCTCGCCTAAATACTAAAAGCCTGTACAAACAATATCCCAGTTTATGAGGCTTAAAGATTATGTTGGCATATTATTATTTAAAATTGACGAAAATAGGCACTTTTGCGTCGGCTGAAACGAGAAAATGAGTTCTGTAGCCTGAGCAAAGTGAGTAAACAGCATAAAATCTATTAGTTCTTTAATATATTCTTCTGCACATC
The DNA here is from genome assembly GCA_910589295.1 of Noctua janthe. Classification (NCBI taxonomy): domain Eukaryota; kingdom Metazoa; phylum Arthropoda; class Insecta; order Lepidoptera; family Noctuidae; genus Noctua; species Noctua janthe. The sequence goes on from OU342559.1 coordinate 1,446,733, forward strand.
ATCATCTGCCTAGCCTTTTCCCGACTATGTTAGGGTCGGCTTCCAGTCTAACTGGATGCAGCTGAATACCAGTATTTTACATGGAGCGACTGCCTATCTGACCTCCACAACCCAGTACTCCATACCCCTTGGTAAGACTGGTTGTCAGACTTTTTGGGCCACTGACTACCTGTAACGACTGTCAAAAATCTACAAATGACAGCCGGGACCAACGGCTTAACTTGCTTTCCGAGGCACGGAGCAAACTCAGTATGTAATGGGTGGTCACCCATCCACAGACCAACCAAGCACGGCTTAACCTAAAGATCGATCCGAGCGGCTGTTATTATTTAGCCACGAGCTCCTATTCTCCACGAGCTCCTAATCTTCTGCACATCTTAGTGTAAAACTCATATTTTCTGTGGACGATTGCGAATAAAGGCTTTTAAAGAACCATTCTCATTTAATGATGGAAATACATTTATATCGACTGCACGTATAAACATTTATTTGCGAACATTAGTTGCCAAGCTAGTAACACATCTTTACAAAGTTTAAGGTCGTCTTTACTCTATTAGCATAATGACTTAATGAGTTCTTTTTACAACATAGTCGTCTGTCAAGGGGTTACATTTTGAGCAAGAAGCTCTAAGAGCAGCCCAGTTAGAGCACCATTACGTGAAGGTCAAGGGCGAATAGCTCAAGGACAACTTTCTAAGAACCACTAAGTGCTCCGGTCCCAAAATGCTGAAAGAATTAGTCGAAATTAGTGTGTCGGGAAATTCGGCGTACTTTACGGCGCTTTTTGGAGTGTGCTAGAAATAGACCAGACTTCAATGAGCTCTATGAATTTGCTTGGCATATAAAACACAGTTCTTGTCTATGAGCTACACATTGTAGTTTGTTTTCAAATCTGACCATGAATTCAATTAATTTTCTGATACAGCTGTATTGTCAAAGCTGGTGAGATATAAACGTTTGAAACAAGCTCTGGCAAGCGGGTTAGGTAATGTGCTATAGTGGTCCTGATTCAGCAAAACTAAGTAGGTATCCAGTACAAGCACTAGAATATAACGGCTTGGTGACAGGCTAGGTACCTAAACAAAACATTTAATTTCATATTTGTAAGCATTTGATTGTTTAACGCAAGCTATTCAGAGCTTATTAGTATCAAAATTACTATATTAATCATTTATCGTTGATATATTAGGGTAGAGGCAAAAAATACCCTTTTACTTCCCAATCAAAAACACGAAAAACACGGCAGGCTTCTACGTTTAATGAGAGAAAACCACGAGGGAAAACCTTTTGCGTATGACAGAAAGATGTATAGAGGTCATATGCGACTCGCTGGAACAAATGTGAAATAAAAATAGCTGCTAGAAACCCAGACTAGCTATATTTTGCTCCATACCGACGAGCAAATGTCACATGCCTAGTCAAGCGTGTAACATACCAAAATCTCTATGCTGATCGCATATTTTGGCCTTTTTATCGACTACGCCAGAAATTAATTTCATTTCGGGAATTTTTCGACATGTTTTCATGAAAAAAGTTTAAAAGTGTAATAGAATTCATGTCGCAATAACTCAGCGGGACAGAATGAGATTAAAAGGAATTAATATCCCCGGAGGCTTACTTAAAAGGATCTTTATTCGTGGATAGAAACAGGAGATGATTCATACTCGTATCAATCGTATTTTGTGAGGAATATTTCGTGTCGACGGAAGTCAGTTTCTCGAATGATTAAGGACAGAAATTACTCAAAGACGTAAAAAAAATATAGTCATGGAACTTTATCAGGAGCTATAAACAAGACGAATGAACGGAACAGTGAAAATGACATCGATATTTATGAAAAGATCTTCAAAGAATACAAAGCAGTTTGAAGCACGAACTAGGCCATCATCATAGTTCCACATGTGGTTTATCGGCAGGATAATAACATAGATAGGAGCCAAATTGGAAATTGTGATAAAGCTAGCTAGGTGTCACGAACGATTATAACGATTCGATAACTATATAAACAATAGGTGTACAATAAAGCTAGGTACCTATGTATTGTGTGTTCTATAACAAAGAGACTTTGGGACGGGTATTAACAACGATACTGTACACGTGCTACCCGTATAAACAAAACAGACACATACTGTATGTTACTCACTGTACGTTATCCTAGCTCGACCGAGCTATAAACCAGATAATTGATTGTTTCAACAATCAATTATCTGGTTTATAGCTCGGTCGATAGAGTGCAGAATAGCGTGGTTAATACGTAGTTTAATAGTCGGTGCACGAGCGTTATCGTATTATGTAAGAGTTAAGTTTGCGCAATAATATACGGTGATGAACTTTGAAGGAGAAATGTAGAAAGGTGTTCTTGTGCGCAAAAAGAAAGTCGCATTCTAAAGCTGGAGCTCAATAATATATATTATATTATAATATTATAAAACATCATAACTATGATGAATTATTATTATTAATAACCACACAACCAACGTTCAGTAATCGTGTAAAATTAATGAACTGTGTAAATAAAACATTGAACTTTGGCTAAAATATCGCTAGATACAGGTAACAGGCTTCCGGATATGAAGTGCAATGGTCTTGACAAATGCTGATTCTTTTTGCGCTTCTACAAAATCAAATAAATCGTTTCAATGTCACCAGTAGGATTAAACATACAAAAAAAAACAGGTAGATCTACGGTTGGTCAAGAAGAGATCTCCTAGTGACAGATTCTCTATTTGTAATCAAAGGAAGTCGAATAAACTAACGCATTCAACCTAATAATGCTTGTTTATTTAATTACAACGGTTGTGTTTACAACCAATGACAGTAACTAAAATTACAAAAATAAAAAAAAAACAATATTAAAATATACAAAATAACAAAGTGAAGTGAAAACATAAATAAAAACACTTTCATAAATTCCTCTCAGTACTTCTGACGTACCAGAAAATCTTAGTCCATCCATCAGCAAACAGATCGTCTGTTGGATTAGAGAGATTTATTTATTTTTTACATTTTGATCTGTAAGCTAGCTAAGTAGCTACTTACTCCTTGATATCTTCAATGAATAAAATGAATGTCCTCATATCGAACCTTATCGAAGAGGCATCTAAATGGGTTTAATTAAGGCCCATAGTACTACTTGAACGCGTTACTGCATGGGTCGGCCCACCAAGACGCCTGGTATACGACTCAATTGGGGTCAGTTGGCTAGTCTAAACGCGTGCGATGGAAAATTCTAGTTCACTGTCAAAGAATATATGGGTTGTTGTAAGTTAGGTAAGTACAACAAATATATGTATGTGTTAGCTGACTTGGCAACAGATAATACTACCAGGTGGTCACTTCCTGAACGTGTCGTAAGAGATGACTTAAGAATTTTATCAGGAAGTACAGCTGCATACTATTGAATAGATCGGTGAAGGGTAATACTACAAATCTGTCTGACTTTGGACTGGCAAAAATGTTCCTGAGTATTCTGCCATCGCCGTGTTAGAAGTTATTTTACAATACCAGCTTAAATTCGTATCTGTTTCCAGTTGACGACAAACTTCAATTTATTTATGATAGCTTTACACAGTTCTTGTAAACAATACTGTACGGCTACACCTATTGTGTATATTGTAATATTACAATCGATTTTCAAGAATAAGTTCTAGCACGTTTACAATAACATCTTTTCAAGTTATGCATACCGAAACCGTGACAAACAAGTATTATTCAATGCGAAGTGTGACATGGTCCCGTTCACTTAAATTAACAAGCAACGTAAATATAAACGTCCTATTCAAATGCAATCCATGAGAGACAATCGAGTACAGCTTGCCTGACCCACATAGTCAGTCGCGAGACACCTGATACCAACGATGGTTAAGAAATATAACGGCAAATCCATAAGACTGAGTTAAGTCGGAAATCGATTTATGTGGATGAGATTACTACAGGATAAGAAAGTGAATGACATAAGCCGAGGGTAGACAATGCATAGATGTATATAGTTAAGACTGCACCGTTGGTCTAGTGGTCGCAACCGCGACGGCTGAGCATGAGGTCCTGGGTTCGATTCCCAGTATGGGCAGTGTTATTGGGATTTTCTATCAGGAATTTCTCAGTAGCAGTCACGGAGTCTGAATTTGCACCCGGTTGATGGCAATAAGCTCGCCCCCTATTACATGGGACTTAAACATAACTGGCGAAATGTGGATGTACTATTAGGTACACCTCTGCTTAATCCTTCGGGGTTTACAGGCGTGATGCTATGTAGCTATGTTATGTATACATATAGAAGTTTAGTTTTTGAATGATGAAAAGAAAATTCAGTTAGTAGTTCTACGAATATTTTTGGTTTTACTTGTTGGCAACAAAAATATAGAAAAACTTCCACACTAATTGGGAGAAAAAGAAAGAAACATCATTTATTGGCAGCTTATGCCAAGTTATCCCCAAAACTTTTCCGAAGAAAGTTTATTGCTGATAATCACTATCGCTACGTGAACCAATAAATCCTATTTCGCAAAGAATAACTATCTTTAACTGTTAAATCTCGCAAAAGACAAGGATAAAAATTGAAGAAGAATCGATGGTCAAAAACAAGAAGAACTTATGTATGTGGCCAAATGAATACCCAAATGCTCTAAATTAAGTTTCAGTATTTCGTAGGGGATAACTGTATTTCGTGGTAAAAGGGTTTTGTTCACTTCTCGAATGTTCCAATATTTTATGTAGGACAAACATAATCCCCCGACGACGATGCTAAAGCCTAAACGCACACTTATGTATAGCTCATTACGCGTAATGATCGCTCAATTTCGGGGACATTAGCTGTACTTGTATAGGAATATCGCCTTTATTATCATGTGGGCGATCACTAATCTAGTTACTGTCGTTTGATAAATTAGATCAGGATTTGGAGTACTAATGAATGCTAACAAGCAAAATGAGTCGTCCGTTCCGCTCAAAGATGTCTGTTTGGAATAGAATTGGACAAGAAACAAGACTAACACGATAAATCAAGGAAAAGATCCAAAAAACATCGAACAACACGAAAAGCTTCATCATATAAATCACTACGTTTCGTATCACTCCACAACGACTTCGAAACAGCTAATTAAAGTCAATTGCCAGCCATTGACATCAATTGATTGATTGCAACAGTACACGGTTCCCTTGTACACAATCAATTACTGACCAGGCCTAATTTTAACACCGTTTGTGCAACTGCCTGAAAGTTGAACGAGAAACTTCGTGAGAAACAATCGCAAGTTAAGATCGGTTCAAGAATCAAGTTGGACAGTTAAAAGTTACCAAGTGCAGTGCTTGTTCCTTTGGCAACTGTTCTCTTTTAACACTGGAGTTTATAATTTTAATTTAAGTTGAGATGAATGATTTTATGTAGCTGAATATCTTTCTTCGGGTTGTCTTCATTGTTGGATTTTTCAGCAAAACCTGCGATTAATTCTCTGTTAACTTTTCCTCTTCGTCAATTTATCCATCCGATCAGCGTCAACCATCTCGCATGGGAAGTCCAGGCATTGTCTGTTGAATTTTCAGTTCAGCTTGGTGGTGTAAGTACAAAAAATCGCAAGTACTTTGGGTAAAAATTCGTCGTCAGTAATTCCCGATTACTTCCAAACTAGTTAAGGCTCGTTGAACCCGAGATGAGCCGCAGTGCGGCTGCCGCATCGATCGCCAGGCCTATCCCGAACATCCCGGAAACCACCGCGCCGTTTAACCTGGAGGCCGAACATGATCCTCTTACACGGAATGTTCTGAAAATTATTGTAGACGGGAAATGGAACGCCTTATCGTTCCGAATATTGCCAAGTGCTTGAGGAAACATGAACCATTTAAGCAACTACGTGGGTTTAATCTTGTTAGCTTCTGATCTCATTTCATCGCCATCTAACTACGATCTTCAAAACCTGTTTACGGTGTGATTATGTTTTTGTGATTATATGACAAGTAAACCATTACTTTGTGAGAAAACACATACTTAATTGAAGTATTAGCATGTCAGCCGTGAGCAGAATGACGTCTACGGTTTTCCAATTTAGTTACCTAAGATTACAGAACAGACATCCGACCGGAACGTGATCCGTGACATTGAATATTTTTCATTATTTTTATTGCCATACTATACTGAAGTGAACAACAGGCATTGTGACAAAAGGCAGCGCTTCATGGATATTTACGTTTACTTATGTTTGAAGTGTGCATTATCAACGCGATTTGAAGAAATGAAATGGTTACGAAGTCAGCGTGCATATGTTTGCAATAACCAGCTGGAAGTTTTTGGGAAACTTGAGCGAACTTTCTAACATTAAGTCACAAATCCCGAAATATTGGAATCGTAAAAACCGGAACAATAAAAACCAACAGTAACAAATCTACCATCTAATCTACAAGCGAAACACGATCCCTAAATATGCAGAAAGTAATCCAACTTGTGAGTTACAGAGCAAACGTCATTACATTTCCCTTTCATGGTACTCGTTCCCGTCGGGATATTTGTCGCCACTTCACTGGCGGATCATAAAATAAATCAGGCTTGTTGTCGCCAGCGATACGTTGATTTACGTCAGACAGAACTCCAGAAGTCACGAAAGGATTTCGCTCCGATTTAGCAATTGACCTCATTCTGAAGTGAATTTTGCTTGAAGAGTTTGGCAGGAATTATAGTTTTTCGCTGTGTCATGTGTGATACTGAACTTTTCTAGAGACTCATCTTGTAAATTGAAAGTCGGTTGAATGTCCAAAATACTACATCGCTCTGTGGTTAACTGTCTAACCTTTTTGGACATTTCTGCAACTGCTTGTATGGACTTCGAATTTTTCAGTGATACGATGTGACGGTATCCAGATCCCTTATTTTATATACTCGTTGTAAATCAAATCCGGCTGTGTTTTTACGGCAACATAAACAATTCGCTCATCGCCAATTATATCTTCAGTTTAAAAGGTTGTTTACCTGGTCTGTGTTAAGATTTCTAATTCGGTACATACCTATTTACAGTATAATGATTTTCATTCCGTTAAAATGCTAATCAAGAAACTCTAAAAATAATCTTTTGCTTCAATCCAATTTATTTAATAAAAGAAATCGTAATTACAAAATGGTAGGTTTTCTCCCACGTTTCTGCCTAAATTCGATTCCATTGGTAATTGATTTTTTATTTCTTCTGGTGAATTTTTAATCGTTTAGCTACGAGACATTTGCTGTGACGGGCAACGGCCTTCGCTTATTAGTAAACAGTATCGCATTAAGACATAGCACACGTGATCCGGGCTGCATAATAAGACGAAATACAACGCTATCATTGTTTCAGCTCGACAACCGTGTTCAGTGACACTACAAATTGCAACACACCTTTGTTACAATGATGTTTGAACTGTAGTTACAAGAACTGTTGGTCACGTCCGAGACTTGGCCCGTGAGGAATGAACAACTGCCTCACAGAGCATAAAGCCCTCGGGAGCTAATTTCAATTTCATATTTAAAAGGATTGTATGAGTTGGACTGAGCTTTGATTCACTTTCGCTCATTGATCGCTCTTCACGCGAAAAATATTGAATTGCTAGACATTGATTGTTTTATATATTTGCATAAAGAGTAATAATTTGATTGTGTTTATCAAACCACCTACGCTATTTTTAGAGAACAACGTCGTAGTTGTAAAATACTATTTCATATCGTTGTAGCACACTATCAACAGCTCAAGTAGGTAATCCTTTGACAGTAAATACAATTGATTAAGATTAACCTAGAATTATTAACTATTTATACATACCTACAAACTAGTTTAAAACATTTAGTCTGGGGTAGTGTCAGGCTAGGTGACGATCTTGGCAGGGTGGCTGGGCCAGCTGGATCAGAACAGTCGATGATAGCGTTATAGCAGCCGTTTGGAGATGCCTTCGTCAATTAACTTGCAATACGATGATGATGATTTGAGAAGAGACGTGGCCTTCATTTCAAAGAAATGTGTCGATTGATTTCCGCTAGTCTCATCCTACACGAACTCGCAGAATTAACACCATGTTATGTCGTGTAGGTACTCGTGAGTGTTTGGACCTCGCCGTATGACATTACTGGCGCATGGTTGCCAAGAAATTAAACTTAGTAATGAGAGTTATGACAGCCGATAATAAATTACAAGTGGTGAGTGGTTATCGGAGAGAAAACCAATTACCTATTAAATGTAAACTGTATTTTGGCGGAGATTTAGGTTATTCACTTATCATTTACCAAGATAAGTCTGAATTTCACAACGAGTACCTACGTCAAGAGCTTCAAGGCGGGATTATATGAACTTAGAGAGTTGTATTGATGAGTTTAATGACTATAAGTCTGTAAAGCCATATTTGTTACGGTCGCGAATCATATCTTAATCAACATACAACCTGACACTGACCTGTAAATTGCAAAAAAAATAAGAAAATTTAAATTTCGCAGGCTACCCTGGTGCTTCCACCTTGATTTAAGATATTTGGGTCCTATCGCGAAAATTACCGCGCTAAATCGTCTTTCCAATATACCGCCGTACGTAATTTGACAGTAAGGTTAGTGCCTACCAGTACCACGTGACAAAACCACTTTGTGCGGTGCTAAATACCGGCCCGAACATATGTGCGAACACGTCACGACGACGTCCGATTGTCTCCGACTGAACGAAAGCAGAAATAAAATTAATAGTCCGTTGGATGAGGGAATCTAAACGCGCGCCAAATGCGCAAATGCATGATAACCGCCAAAAATTTCGAGCCATGTTCTAAAATTGATTTTCGAAGGAAATGTTCTGGATTTGAATTTAGCATGAGCTGATTGGATGTTTTATTCATACGTTCGTACCTTGATTAAGTCAAAAACAATTAGTAGTTTCAATGTAAGGTAAAATGTTTACTAAAGAGATTTTGCAGGCATACATTTAAAACAGGTCCCACTTAATTTCCAAAAAAAAAAAGTTACCTCTCAGAATAAAAAAAACTTTTTTGTGAAAATGCAAAGATAAATTCTTCTTCTGCAGAATAATATTATCACAGTAATAAATAATGATTTTCAGTCTACAGTAATGTGTATTTAAAGTGCTAATTGCAATGGAATGTAGGTGTATTTGTAGTATTACTACAAAACAGTAGGTACTATGTACACAAGGAATGTATAGATTCGGCCAATACCAGTCCGTTTACAAACAGGACACAAGATAAGTTATAAATAAACCGGCTGCAAATTAATCATGTTTCTAATGGACTGAGTATTGTAATAGCTTCTAAGGAAGAAATAATATAGTTAAAATATGAATTTCCCCATTCAAATATTGCAATGGTCAATTAGGTTTATATTCAGAAAAAAATGAGATTTTGTGCATGTTTTTGGTTTACCTTGAAACCTACTGTACTGTTTAATAATTATATAATTTGTGCATTCATTAATCATTAGGAAAAGAAACCTTAATAATGGGTTTTGATTTTAAGAAAATCTAATTTTCAATAATTTATAAATAATATATAAGTTCCTAACAAAGACAGTACTCATTCCATATGGATCCTCAAAAACATATGTTTGAGAACAGCTAGTAAGCACCCATCACAGATTTAGAAAGTGATGAGAGCAGTTTTCAAATAGATTTATCAAATGTTTTTTGTTTTTTTCATACATTATTTTGTTTTTCATTTGTCTCATATTTTGCTAAATAATTTTGAAAAACAAATAATCACGAATTACCAACCTAATATGTAAAGTTAGGTACTACTAGTAATTAAAATTTGATAACTTAGAGAGAAACCTTCCTATTTAATTCTGTCTAGGCAGACTATTGAGATAAAACCTAATTATTTTATGTTCCAAAAAATAAGATGATAATATTAGAAAGTAGGTTGGTAGCTAGTCAGCTGTTTGGCCTACTCAGAAAGGTATTACACAAGGACATGTGTTTTGCCATGCCATTGCTGTAACTTACAATTTTTAGGGGTTATGTCCTCAAAAAGTGCTATTTTGCAACATTGTGAATGAAACCTATTTTTAAACTCATCATTTACATCGTGAGATGTATTAGGATCGATATTTTCTAACGGAGAGTACATAATCCGTAATTTCTTGGACTTTTAAACAAGTTACTGTCTAGACATTGTAACAGAGTTTGAGTGTAAATTATGTGACTAGTATCTTGAATAATTTAATTAAAATTCATGCATGACTAATTTCACGTTTACCTCATTTCTACCAAAAAATTAAAGAAAAACTACTTACCAAAATTCTTTACTCGACTGGACGATGCTAGAAAACAGCTCGGATCATCGCAATATTCGCGTAAAATCACTGAACACCAAACGAAAACAAATGAGTGTAGATATTTACTGGAAACAACAAAAGATTGTAATAAAATGTTAGGCACTTGGTTTCGTTTTTGATCGCTCAACCGAGAGGCAATGAACTACTTTTAACTATTACTAAAACGGGAGTTACTACGATAAATACAAAATCTTGTGTATTTTTGGTGACAATTTAACTTTATCAAAGCTATATTGGGTAAAATCAAACAAACCTACAAACCGCAATATCTTTTCTAAAAAACTCCGACGAGCGATTCTAGAGAACGGAAATGAAATAAATAAAGAGAGCGAACATCACAGCAGGGCAAGTGTGTGAACGAATGACTCGATACTGGTTCCACTACTCGATTCCTCTAAGCTAAACATTAAACCAATATTCGACTAACGTAAAGGAAATTCGATTTTAAAATTTAATTATTTTAGTTACTATTTATTCGTTCGGTGTTATTCATTTAGAAACACCTCTTTATTGATGATGCCCGCGACCTTAGTTCGCGTGAAATTATTATTTTAAAAAATAAAATTACTTCCGTTTTTTAATCAAATTTTGTTATCAATTTCAAGGGGTTTCACGGATCTCCCGTGCAAAAAAATGATAACCCTAATTCCCCCCTAATTATTATTCAAAATAAAAGTAGATAAAGATACTTCTTATGACATCATCCTTCTGACAGTAAAGTCGGTCTAGCCGTTTCGGAAATTATCTGGAACAAACAGACAGACAGACAGAAAAATATTGAAAAAAATGTGATTTGTTTTTAGTAAGTAAATTTGATAAGTAGCGTATATACTTTCATATGCATTCAGTAAAAAGCTGTTATGATAAGATTACAAACAGACACTTTTACACAATTTCAGTTTTTTGTATAGATTTTTTTGATTTTTTATTTATTCTAGTCTATTGTTTGGTCGAGAATATCTTCCAGAAATGTCATTTAACGTTTCGTTATGCCGCCAATACAATTAATGAAATTTTAGCCAAATTGACAGCTAACTAAACGTTTAGCGTGCATTATTTTTAAATTTCAAACCGCTGCGCTGTGTTCAGTGTTGTGTTTCTGCATACATATAAGTGCTACATTTAATAAATCATCTAATAAATTATTTTAATAATGGCAAAGGCCATACTAGAAACCCCTCCTTTATTTTTAGTTGAAGAAAGAATGAAAACATTTAAGAACTGGCCTTTTAATGACAAAAATAAGTGCAATGTACGGAACATGGCTGAGGCCGGATTTTATTCAGTAGCTACGGGCGTCGACGACGCTGATGCCGCTAAATGTTTCCTCTGTAGCAAGGAGCTGGATGGATGGGAAGCTAGCGATGACCCTTGGGCGGAACACAAAAGTCATGCTATGAAATGCGCTTTCGTTCAACTGGGAAAGAGGGAGGATGATCTGCTGGTTAGTACATTATATACAAAGTGGATTTTACAAACTTAAGGTGATCCTCTGACCCTGTGTTGGAGAACAGGAGAACACTAGACAGATAAAATTCCTAATGAGAGGTTTTACCTTTCACAATCCTTTAAATTGTCAAATAACTGATCTTTCTGTTTGCATAATAAGTTTTTTGGCAAAAAAACGCAACAATAAGTTGTCAAACCTAGTAACATATAGTTTACCGTCTTTGAGGCGGTATAAGCTACATTCACAATTTGAGAACTTAGCCACAATGAAGTTGTAGATTGCATGTGGTTAACACTTTTTTTTGTAAACTATCTGACCGCATAAAAGTTTTTAGATATCCGAAAAGCTATGACAAAAATATTTGCAGTTTTACCTGAGCGTAAATTTTTGTTATCTTTCCAGCTCTCTGAATTCCTGTCTGTAATCAAGCAATACATGATAAATGAAACCAAACGCATTGCCGAGGTCGCCAAGGAAAAGTATGATGAGAAAGCAAAGTCTGTCCGCAGAAGATGCCTAGGACGAAAATGATACTTTAATTTGATATACTGATGTTAACCTTTTGAACGCCAGAGCATAAGCACACGCGCATGCCCTCCACGCCAAGACACAATTTCACCTCTCTATAATTTTGTCACATATTTGTGTTGTTAGGCATTCAGGACATGCACTTGCTTGTAATGTATATGTGACAATGGTGTTCAGAAGGTTAACCATTAATATTAATCGCCAGTGTCTACCCTGGTGACTTGAGAAAATGATTATAGAAATAATTATTTCGATTTATTAATTAATTCTAATGTATTGACCAAATGTATGTGTACTAATAAAATGTTTATAGAACTGTATTTTGTGGTTTATTTTAATCTGAAAAGCATACTCCTGAACTCTGCTTAGTACAGTAACAATAACTGATATGCTAACATCTTATAATAAATTGACTGCATTCTTTATCATGGAGAAACCTCATACAAAGCAAATAAAGTATTTTCTGCTCGTGGAAAAAGTTGGTAACCATGACAGAGTTTATTTGCAGGTTGCCTAGCAACCACCAAAACAAACAAGTCCACACAAGTCTTCAGAACTGACAATACATATTTTCCATTTCGTATTTCATTATACAAATATTACATATACTTGACAATAAGACATAAGACTGATATATAGTTAATAAAATGGCTGATGTGAAGAATTTGGAATCATATGCTATCATTGGGTTTGATGGTAAGAACTTTTTTGTGTGTGCTTGGAAACTTTTCATGGAACTTTGTAATAGTTGCTCAATCATGCTTCCTTTTATGTGCAATTATTTTCAGTTTCTCTTAAAATAACTATTTTCTGTATACTCTATTCAGCAGCCTCGTTGGTGGAGTGGGGTTACAAAAGGTACTGCTATGGTGGTTCTGCGTTGAACATTGTTATTGCGTCAGGTCAGGAAGTCCTCAGTAGCAGCCTCGAGTCTAGATTTGAGCCTGGTTGATCACAACAGCTGGCTCCCTATTACATGCTTAGTCAGCATAACTGGCGAAATGTAGGTGTATCTTCTTCTTAGCGTGTCGATGGCAATCTAAATTGAATCAGCCCAGAACTGTGCTACCAGTTTGGCGCTTTCGGTAGCGTCCATCAGTTCCTGAAGTGAACAAACAACAGGACACGCATTATATGTACACTTCTGCCTAACACTTTGTGAAATAAAATATATTTTGCGAGCCGAAAAATTTGTTCAAACTTCTTATAAAACATTTCACAGGATCCGCCATCAGAAGTCTAAAAGTTCATCCAGACAGTGAGCACATTGTCTACCCGATGGGCAACAAGGTCTGCATCCAGGAATGGAAAACCAAGAAGATGTACTTCCTCAGCGGCCACACCAACAGCGTATCGACAGTCGCTCTATCTCCTAAAGGCACATTCGTGGGATCGGGTCAAATAAACCATATTGGATTCAAGGCCTCTGCTAAAGTGTGGGACTTTAAGAAGAAGGCACTAATTGGAAGTCATGAGTTGCATAAGGCAAGTTAGTCCAGCTTATTTTCATTCTTATTTAGATTAAGGTTTTGGTGTGGACGCTGTTTGCTGGAAAGCACAGCGTGGGTAGCTGGACCAAAGTCCTGGTGAAGATCGCGAGAATTCGCATGCCATTCATTTCACTCGCTACTACTTACCTAATAATGTTGAAATGAGAGGGTATGACCTACTGTTTTCAGTTCGTTTCCTTCACGATTGTCGTAAGTCACTGAAAATCGAATTGAATGGCGGACGTTTGGAGAGGCTTTCGTCCAGTAGTGAACTGCTGATGGCGGATGACGATGATGGCACGGGTTATAATCGGGTTATCTGGCTTTACACTTGCTTCTCCTTCCCTTCACCAGGTCCGCGTAGAAGCTCTGACCTTTTCGTCAGACGAGCGCTACATGATTTCCCTAGGAGGTCGTGATGATGGCTGCGTGGTCCTATGGGACTGTATCTCCGGTTCTGCTACAGGCACCGCAGCAGCTGTCAAGCTGACCACTGGAGACGCCATGACTTTGACTGCGCTGAACTTGAGAGTCAACTCTTTTGTTACGGGGGGTGATTGTGAGTACCTACCTACCAATAGGTTTTTGTGTTGGAAAGATTAGCCATTTTCCAAGGTTGGAAGCAAATATGATCTCATTGGCCGATAGTTGTTCACAACAACTGCATGTCTGCATCCGATCAGACCTACCTGACCTCATTTTTACTAGCTGATTCTGATCCAGGGAAATACCGTATTGAATTTATGGTCATGCATAGGTGTGCGTGACAATATTTCATTTTATTACACTCAAACAATTTTTACAATGTACTTACTTATCGAAATTTTACACAAAAAATTAACAGCTTGACGCCAGAGCATTAAAGCACGCGCCTGCCGTCCACGCCAAGCCAAAATTTCAACGCAAATACCTACAAAAACAACAAGGATTCCAAAACTATTTAATTGTTTATTTCGTATTATAGTGCATCGTTGTCATATATTTGTGTCATTGGCGTACAGAGCACGCGCTTGCTTGTCACGTACAAGTGACAATCGCGTTCAAAAGGTTAAGGTTTACAAGAAAAAAAAATCATAAAGAAATAAAATTAATATGGAATAAATATGGAGTTTTATACAAGGAATGGTGTAATGGGCTGAGTTGAGGCGCTGCTGATCCAGTGCAGTGCCAAGTATACCTACGCATGCGTTAGCTTTAAACCGTAACTTAACTAACCTTTGTGTATTTCAATCTAACATTCGTTCAGATAACTTATTGCAATTATTTTCCATTGTGTTCAAGCCAACCTAAGAGTGTGGAACATCCAGGCTGAGAGCAAGAATCTGGACGTGGTAGATGTATGTCTGGGCAAACTCCGACGTAGCGTCCGCTGCATCGTCATCAGTAAGGATGACACCTATGGATACGCGGGGACCACGTTGGTTACTTTCAATTGTCATTTGTTAGCTTAACACAGTAACCAGCTTTTAATATCGAGTTATTTCGGCTTTGTCGTGTGACAGTCGCTTTCAAGAGCTTGATAGTAAGTCAAAAAAAGAAAACATACCTACATAAGTATACATATATGTATGCTTAAAAGTTTGGCTTGTACAGTAGGCCACACGTCAATGGTAACAAAACATCATCATCGTGGTACAACGCGACGTGTAGCGTACTGTACCGGCCGGCATGCTCTATTGTTACCACTCCACGACTAGCTATTTCAAAAATAGACTTATTTTCTCTACTGCATAGTTGGTCTAATGTTCGCAATTGCGACTCTTCAGCATGAGGTCCTCGGTTGGATTCCCAGGTCGGGTAAAGTGTTATTGAGATTTTATATCAGGAATTTAATTTTAGTAGCAGACACGTAGTTTGGTTTTGCGCATAATAGGCTGACCCTCTATTACATGAAATGCGGCCGCACTATTATGTACTACACGTTTGCCTAACCCTTCGGAGATCACAGGCGTAATGCTACGTACCTATACTTATTTTTCTCTTGTAGGACGGGTGACATGATAAAGTTCTCAATAAACTACCCGTCTGACCCTAATGCTTCGGTCGCCATGTATAAGCCTTTGCTGCTGGGCTGCCTCGCCAAGTGCGGGCCTTGGAAGAAGGGCAAGAGACCAGAGTCGGTGTGCTACAGTCAAGGTTCGTAATGTTGCAAACATATGTTACGAGATTTTGTATTATAACATACTCGTATTAGCTAGAGCTGTGAAGATATCTCTCTAGATCTTCCATCTTCAACGCCATTAGTGAAACGTAACTTTGCTTTGTGGAAATCGGAGCTTATTATGAGCTGCCTAAACTAGTACGAAACAGTTTACTGATCAATGTAATAATAACACAGGTCGGCAAATTGGCAAATTTTTTCAAAATATGTTATTGTTTCTTATAAATGTTTTAAAAGTAATATAAAACAGTAGTCATATCATATGTACCACGTCAAATTTACAAGATTCAGATGATATAGCTTTTTGATTAAAATTGTATGGAGTAAAAGTTTGATAAAATGAATGAAAATCATTTAAGTATATTTTACTAAGTTTTAATATGTCTGTAGCTATTAAAATAAATATCAATAGCGTGTTCAAACAGAATAATTAATAATAACGTTGTTTTTTTGAAAAAAGCTACGTTTTGTTGGTTTTTGATCGGTCAAGCATCAATGGTTCTTTAGTTCCCGCCACAACATAGGAACACCAAAGGACAATGATTTTTATATTCCCTAAGTCCACTGCCTTAAAACTTCCACACATAACCGGCATATTTTATGCGGAACCCATGCTTTGTCTTGGTGAAATGGTGACATAACCTCAAACCAAAGTAAGCGTAGTAAGCATTTTTTACAAAGTCGGTTATATTTTGTCTTTGTTTTACTACAGTATACATATTATTGTGCGCATATGCAGCAAAATATATTCGGATTACTCACAGCCACACAGTATATGATGGTTGCTCACAGATGAAAGATTGTAAAAACAGACTATGGAATTAATGTTGCTAAAAAACAAGCGAATTTACTAAGTAAATTAAAGATCTACCTATATTTGTTCAACTTAAGTGCAAAAAAAATGTGACGTGTTACAAGCAAATAAAGCTTATATTTGCAACACCGGCACTTTTAACCTGAAATTATTCAAAAAACCTTATTCATCGCAGACCTGTGTAATCATTTGGTATACTTATTTAGCTAAAAGTGCCTCTAGTTACGGAGAATTGTCTTACAGGAATTGAAGCAATCCTTATAATGGAAGACGGTTGCCTCATCGTGGGCTCTGGCGGAGGCACCGTTGATATCCTGGACGAGATCAATTGGAAAGGCTCCTTTCCCAAGGGCAAGGTACTTGACCCTAACAAGCCTCATTTTAAAGCTGTAAGTATTTTTGATACTACTATTATTTTATAATATGATTTTTAGGGTTCCGTTGCGAAATGGTAAAAAATGGAACCCTTATAGATTCGAGTCCTGTCCGTCCGCGCGTCCGTCCGTATGTCACAGCCATTTTACTCCGTCACTGTTGCTACCACACAGTTAAAATTTGGAGGGTGACTTTTTATGAACCACTACACAAAAAAAAATGAAAAAATAGGGGTTGCCCTCCGTACAAGTAGTTAAGAGTTGAAAAAAAAAAATCTACGAATACAGGTTGAATTTTTCAATGAGGCGTGGATAGCCAAATCCGAAATTATGAGGATTAGGGAAATATGCTCAAAGGAGGCTCGAGCCTGATTTGAGTCAGTACTCAAATCAGGCTGGGCTGGGCGTGTTACCCAGTGGTAACACGGTACCCCTTGGTTAGACTGGTTGACAGACTTTCGGGCCGCTTACTACCTGTACCGACTTTCAAAGAACTACAAATGACAGCTGGACCAAAACGTGCTTTCCGAGGCACAGAGGAAAATGTGTACATAATGGATGTTCCCATCCACGAACCGACCTTCGACAGCGCGGCTTTACCTGAAGATCGACCCAACCGGCTATTTTTATTTAGCCATAAGTTCTTTAACCAATTCATCCTTAATTCCAGTTAAAATCCACGAAGCTGCCTGGCTGCATCACATCCCTGGAGCTGATGGAGTCGCCCACGCTGCGCGGCAAGAAGCGGCTGCTGCTGGCGGGCACGCGAGGCTCCGAGATCTTCGCCATCAACGTCGCCACCTTCCAGCCGGTGCTCGTCGTCACCTGCCATCGCTGTGCCATCAATGATATCGCGTTTCCGAAGTAGGTTTTTAACACAAGATAAGATTGCTTCGATTTTTTCTGGCTATGAAGTCGACCGTCCACCGCTACGTAGGATGTGTTTGGATAGGTTTGTCAGCCTAAAAGAGTGTCCTGGACTTATTGGCCATTCATCTCGATGGAAATCTAGGTTTTGGAACAGAAAGTTTACTAGCTTCAACTTTCTGAATAACTAACTGACTTTTTAACCGTTCAAAAGTGCGAGAGTCGCATTTATGTCGGCTCCGAGTCAAGTCGAGTCGTCCGAACGGAAACGAAGCGAATGATGTATTAATCGCTTTTATTGCAAGGACATAAAGCTGATTTTGCCCGGCTCAAACCGTCAGTAAGGGTCACAGGGCGTACCTAGGACTCGTCCTCGACAGCCGGTGGAACTTCGTGGAGCACTTCCGACGTTTGGCTCCCAAACTGGAACGGACAGGGGCTGCCTTCAAGCGGCTCTTGCCCAACCTGAGGGGTCCAAACGCCTCCTGCCGGAGGCTCTACGCGGGGGTCGTGCGGTCCATGGCACTTTACGGGGCCCCGGTGTGGGCGCGTTCTTTGAGGCGGCAAGCCGCCCACTACCTGAACGCGCCCCAAAAGGTGATAGCCATAAGGCTAATCCGGGGGTACCGCACGATCTCCGGCGAGGCGGCTAGCCTCCTTGCCGGATTGCCGCCATGGGATCTGGAGGCGATAGTCCTCGCGCGCCTGCATGAATGGCGCGCGGAAGCACTATGTCGGGGAGAAACTCCGCTGCCGCGACAAATTGCCGCTCAGCGGACAGACCTCCGGCGTGATCTCATGGCGACATGGAGAGAGCGACTGTCGCAACCCCGTGCAGGGCACGCCACCATAGTGGCGATAAGTCCCCTCTTTGAGGAGTGGCTAGAGAGGCGCCACGGCGCCCTCACCTACCGCCTGACGCAGGTCCTCACCGGACACGGTTGTTTCGGGAGGTTCCTGCATCGAATCGGGCGGGAGGAAACGCCCGGGTGTTTCCACTGCGAGGATCGTCCGGAGGACACGGTGGGACACACCGTGGAGGTTTGCCCCGCTTGGGCGGAGCACCGCCGTGTCCTCGTAGCGGCGATTGGCGGCGGCGATCTCTCGCGTCCGGCCTTGGTTCAAGCCATGGTCCGGAGCGAGAGGTAATGGGAAGCCGTCACCTCCTTCTGCGAAGCAGTCATGCTAGTGAAGGAGGTGGCAGGACGTGAGAGGGAAAGAACCTCACGTCCCAGCTGCCGCGGGAGACGCCCTGGGCGTCGGGGGTCACGTGGTGGCTTCCGACCACCGTAGGCGCTGGCCTGTGGACGGCGAGTTATGGGCTAGCTCGCCGTCCGGCCGTCTTATGACGACGGGCTGTGTCGACGGCGCGTTCGTGTTCCACGCGCGACTCAAAGAGATGTCAGCAATCAAGTAGGGGTCCGCATGGGCCGTCGCCTGCCGGGGCTGCGGGACTGTTCGAAAGAGATACCGTGGCCCTGGAACATAACGGGCAAAGAAGGAACATGGATGGGTTTTAGTCAGTACAAGTCTGACACTCCCCTCCGCTCCGCCCAGAGTGGGAGGGGTCATTTGATGACTACCCATCCGGAAAAAAAAAAAAAAAAGGGTCACAGGGCCCTCTCTAAAAATAATCGAAAATTCAAGATGCCGCCATTCTTTCTATCACTTAAAGGGCCTTTGCAACGATATTAAGACGTCCGTCACATTACAGGGGCATGTCCGGAGTGTTCGCGACAGCTGGAGCCGGCGACGTCCGCGTGTGGTGCCTGGAGACCTGCCAGGAGCTGCTGAGGATCGTGGTGCCCAACTTTACTTGTTCCACTGTCCTGTTCTCCGGGGACGGCAAGTCGATTGTGTCAGGTATGTTTACAAGGAGAAATGAATTTTAGTTTAGGCCTTTTATACTTAACAATGCAACAGAAATGAAATACCTAATGGTGACGATGATGAGTTAACCTTTTGATTTCCAAGATTCAAAAAACTATTGGTTTGTATTAAAATAACATCTCATGGTATAGTAGGTACACCTACATTTAGGAATTTTAATAAAGTCCCATGTAATTGGACTTGCCTACCCAGGACTCCGGGTTGCAAAAAAATCCCGATAGAAAGATCCATCAGGATTTTTTTATAAGTAACCGAGACTAATGATTTGCTACATAAAGCTTATTTATACCTATGCATCATCACCTATTCTTAACTATTGGTTACTTACCCCCCTCCAGCCTGGAACGACGGCAACATCCGCGCCTTCACGCCTCTCACGGGGCGCCTGATCTATGTCATCTTTAACACACATAACAAGGGCACCTCGGCGCTGGACATGACTTCAGACGGCAAGACACTCATCTCGGGTGGTTGTGAAGGACAGGTATGTAATATATACTCATACTGATGACTGACGAGACATCTTCAACCACTGGTATTCAGCTGCATCCGATTACACTGGAAGCCGAACCCAACATAGTTAAGAAAAGGCAGATGATCTTTTAGCAACAAGCTAAATGAAACCAATGGTTCTCCTTGACAGCGAAGGCGCAAATGAATTGTTGTTTTTTTTTGGTTAACCGATGTCCCGCTTCGGGGCAGAGGTCTCCCACATATTCCTACAGTCCTCTCACCTTCCTACGCCTTCTCCAGGCAATCTGGCAAGAACGAGTCCAGATCGTCACGACAGCGTTTCTTTTTCCTGCCTCTACGGTTACGCCCGTCGAAAATATAAGATAACAATTTTTTCGTGACATGATGGTTTATTTCGACTTCAATGTGGTAATAGCGTTGTACAAACCACCGTAGGTCCGCGTATGGGACATAACACCAGAACATCAGTCACTAAAGAAGGTGCTGAAGGAGCACAAGAGCCCCGTGTCGGCCATCCAGGTGTCACCCAACAACACCGAGGCCGTCAGCGCCGGCACCGACGGCTCCTGCATCATTTGGGACCTTGTGTGAGTTAACTTTCACCAAACTTTTACTATTGCTGGTCAGGGCCGTGGCCAGGATTGGATTGACCTGAATGAGCATGCATCGTGACTTTGAAGACTCACCAGAAACGGTTGTTCAGCGCTTTGTCCATAGATTTTCAAATTGACAAACCTAACTACCTGCTTCCAGAAGCCAAACTTCCCCTGAATAATCTGTCAACTCATTATCTGGGAAATTTATCTTTTTAAATTTAGTTTGTATTCCATAAATCAGCTTCGTTTAACATTGTTTTTCGACGATTGTTAAAACACTCTTATCTTGTTCAATCATGTGTTTTTATTTGGCAGTTCCCTATCCCGTCGCCAAGTGATGTACGCGAACACGCTGTTCATGTGCGTGTGTTTCGAGCCGCACGGCTGCCAGCTGCTGACGGGCGGCTCGGACCGGCGGGTCGCGTACTGGGAGACGGGCAGTGGCAACCTTGCTAGAGAGGTAAGGGTGTACTGTATTTATCCTAGCTTTAACCCTAGAAGCCGTCGATAGTTATCCTACCCTAGGAACGTACTACTATAAAAGTGTAGGTATTCAGGTGGCCTACCAGGGCGTCTTAAAGCAGGAGTAACTCCAGTGTGGGAAAGAGATGGCACTAGACTACCTTTTTAGCTCTGTCTCTTTCCCACACTGGAATGACTCCTGCTTTAAGACGTCATGGTAACCCCCCAGTTCAAGTTAACCGTTGTGCCGTTTTATCGACATCCGTTCAGGCAGACTGAGTTGCTTTCGCATTTATAAAATTGGTATGTAAACATAAGGAGATGACGACGTAGATATTTTTGGAAGAAGAATTTTTGGAAGAAGACACGCTGCGCCGACCCGTGATAAATTGGAATAAGACCAGTACAGTAGAATGATGCTAATGATGAATGTTAGCAGATATGGATAGGACAGCTATACCTACCTACCTTAGTTCACAATCTCATATCATTTACATTTAAAACTTATGCGGCAATATAAGTACAGAAATTTTCGGCAGTTTGTCGGCTTCCTATTCTTTAGCAGATTTTTTAATCACAGTTAATTATTTTTCAGCTGGAGGCGAGTAAAGTGGGTGCTGTGAATGGTCTTCACATCACACACAATGGTGATCTGTTCGTGACGGGAGCCAACGATCAAACGGTTAAGGTGAGTTACAACGATCATGATTACAATACAATAGTAATGTTTGATTATGATAGGTATCCGCGGATTTGTGCCACAAGAGCTTTAGAAAGAGACTTTCACACAGGTATAATAACCGAGTGCAATTAGACAAAGATAGAAGAAAAGGAAGGAGGAGGAAGGGCCTGTCCACGACTCACGGTCACGACGTCGTCAACGTGGAACGGTGCGGTAACGTGGCAAGTTACGTTGCCGCGTCGTGCTAGTGCACGGTACGGCAACGTCAACGTGGAACGGTGCGGTAACGTGGCATGTTACGTTGCCGCGTCGTGCTAGTGCACGGTACGGCAACGTCAACGTGGAACGGTGCGGTAACGTGGCAAGTTACGTTGCCGCGTCGTGCTAGTGCACGGTACGGCAACGTCAACGTGGAACGGTGCGGTAACGTGGCAAGTTACGTTGCCGCGTCGTGCTAGTGCACGGTACGGCAACGTCGCCGTGGGACGGTGCGTCACGTCGGCCGACGTGGCTCGATTCGATGCGCTCGCTCAGTTAATGCAATTCTTCAAAACTTGATATAGACATTCTGAACTGTGAAATTTGTGGTCGCATGTTTTCAACGCCTCGTATTTTCTAGTGAAATGATTCCCATCACTATTCATAATTGAAAGATATGGGTGCACCCAGTATTGTCTTTTCACATCTTTTTTCTTCAACCTCTCTCTCCGTCTTTTTAACAATAGCAGAAGCAGAATACCTCTTGTGCGGTCCATATCTAGAGATAAGTTAGTGAAGAATGTAGCAGAATTTTACAAGGCACGGCGATATGCAACGTTGCTGCGTCGTGACGTGCATTTTTACGTTACGTTAACGTAAATTTGCACGCCACGTTACCGCACCGTTCCACGTTGACGACGTTGTGACGTGGAGATGTGGACAGGCCCGAAGGGTTTGCTGTAGGAACTCGATAAAAAAAGTCTCATTAAAATCCGACCACTATAAACTTCGTTCCGCCTTTTCCTTCTCTAATTGCACTCGAATAAGTGGCATAGATGTTGAAGTCAGACTTTTTCTATACTAGTTCTTACTAGTACTAGTTGGCACATTAGCTACAAAATAACTAAAGGCGCTCCCTTACCGGGAGCATTCGCTTGTAATTTGCATTACAGCTCAGATTCGAGCATGACATCAGTCTTTCTTTGTCGTGTGGTTAGTGAGTGTCTAACCTGGTGTTAGAGTTTTGATGCCGCCCGTGGGTTTCTGACTTGGTTTTACATGTCGTCTAGAAATATGTCTCAGGCATGCTGGTTAATGATATCAGTTAGTGAGGAGAACAGAACTTATACAGTGCGCAACCTGTAACGACAGAACTCCCCGACGAACCTACCTATCACCCTCCTCCAGGAAAGCAGTGGGAAAACTAGCACTTTAAAGACAGGCACAAACAGCCGTCATTCCGAGCTCGCTGACCAGGTTCGTCGCGACGTCCCCGTTCACTTCCCCCCGAACCTTGCTGGAGCCAGCCCGTGATGCCTGGCAGTAGTTTTAAATCAGCCCCTAATAATCTCAATCAGATCCAGCCTGTCCCATTGCTGCCCCCCCCCCAGCGCTGCCCTAAACCTCTGCTCGAGCCCCACAGGGGGTGCTCTCAGCGCGCGGTCGTTTAGTTTATAAGTTTTATGCCCCTGGCTGGAGGCCTCACACTCAAAGCATCCCCAGGATAGTCCGGTTCCATTTTCATGATTTTATAGAAATGATGATATAATGATGATATGATATGTCTTTCCAGCTGTGGAAGTACCAGGAGGGCATATACACGCACATGGGGCTGGGCCACGCGGGCGCGGTGACGTGCTGCCGCTTCAGCCCGGACGCGCGCTTCGTGGTCAGCTCGTGCGCCGCCGGCAGCGTCATCGTGTGGCGCGTGCCCGAGGTACCAAGCGCACGTCACACACGAGGACCTTGTCCTTACGATTATCATACATATTGTTAGGGTAGTTTCTTTCACAGTTATTTTACCTATGATTGTGCATTACTCTCAAAATCATTGTGTGCGTTAAGCACCTTGTCATAAGGTCGCTGTTGGCTTGCTGCCACGACCTAGTCTGTCAAAATCACAATGATCTTTATTCTCGTTTTAATAAGGTTTTTCTGCTGTCCGAGATAAAATGTCTGTGAAAGGGCTGTATCTGCGCTTTATGGGGAGGGGGTCAATTGCGTCGAGGGAAGACTAGGTATTAAACAAGCTGGTATAAATTGGCGATCATTCAGATATACCGAACCCATATGATAACTTTCGTAATTTTAACTAGCGTCTCGCGTGTCCGTGGGTAGTATACTCCCCAATAATAAAGATGAGTATACTACACGCGGACGCGCAAGAGTCTAGGAATAGTTGAACTTCTCTTATGAGGGAAGTATTTTTGTAAACTCACGATACGACGTATATCAATCAAGTACCTAATTTCTTGGCTAAAGATTTCGAGCGACATCTCTGGCTAGATGACATCTCGTTTAATGGTATTGTACACCAGTTTCAGTTAACTTCTACTTTGTTACTGACGCTAAAGTTCGGGTGCGCAAAACTAGGAAATACACTGCAAAAACAGAAACAAATGAAAGTAAAAATATTAATGAATTTTAACATGCATGATTTTTGTCCCAAATTACCGTTTCCCTAAATTCTAACAAACTTTTAAAACTTGACAACGCCATCTTCGGTATCAGGCAATCAGTCGCGCGCACGACGCATTCCTGGGTGACGTGCGT
This sequence comes from Noctua janthe, assembly GCA_910589295.1. Taxonomy (NCBI): domain Eukaryota; kingdom Metazoa; phylum Arthropoda; class Insecta; order Lepidoptera; family Noctuidae; genus Noctua; species Noctua janthe. Next base: position 1,471,551 of record OU342559.1, read on the forward strand.
ATTTACAGTTGCCGGGCAGTGAGTGTTCTGCAAACAAAGAAAATGCAATGTGTCTCTTATTATATCGTGATTAATGAGTTATTGACTTACGAACAAAATAAGCTATCGCTCATTGATGAGGAGAGTTTAGTTAAAATATGTGTGTCGACGTTCACAATGAACAAATCAAAAAGTCAAAGTCGTTATTATTTGAATCAATCCCAAGTAATTTAAAACGTAAACCTACACGTAAGGGGCAAGGCAACGAAGATCGTACTATGTACGATATAATAAGTTTGAAAAAGATACTGATAAAACAAGAGGAGGTAAAGAACTTAAAGAGTAGGTACTTGTGTCACAGTAGGTCAATTAAATGACCTTAAAAGTAAATTGCTTGAGTCAAAGTCGCAATCTCCACCCCCCATAACGTAAATATAAGAAGAGGTGCATGCACGTTGGATGAAAGTGACTCTAATCAATCTGGAACTCAGCGTTGTGAGAGCTTCATATTATCTCGGAATTATCAAATGCGAGGAATATATCAAGCAGAAATATGGTTAACGCTTAGTCAGCAGATATCAACAGTAGCGGCAACATATTGCACGAAGCGACAGCAGTGAGTCATTGCAGTAAACGTAGTCCGCGCTCGTTGTCGACGTTCGTTCGTTCCTCACGAGATAACAAACCGGTTTTCCGGTCAGCTGTTAAGTGAGCAGTCGCGTTTAAACAAACTGCGGCTGATGTTCTCAATCTGAGTTTCGAAGAAAATCGAGTTGACGATGAAGGATGGACGGAAGTTAGAAAGAAAAAACGTTATAATTTGAAAAACCGTCTCTCGGGAATGATGGGAGTTGCGAATGATTCTGTAGAAAGCTTTCGAGCTGTGGAAAGGAATGTTCCTATTACGAACGTGCACAAAAGCACGACAGAGGATGATATAGTTAATGATATTATGAGGAAAACGCATGTATCTGTTAAATTAGAGAAAATAAACCCCAAAAGACAGTCTAAACACTAAGCCTTCAAATTCTTTGTGGCACAATCGTAAGTACAAACGTTCCTTGATGATAAGTTGTGGCCTCAGGGGTCAGGCCATAATATTTCGGAAATTTGTACAGTTTAAACCAAAGTCAGAAGAGCAAGCTAGTTCTTTTGGAAACGGCTCAATAAACACGGTAATTAACGGATAGTAATGAAAGTTGGTCACATTTAACAGTAAAAATGTAAAACATTCGGCAGATTACATCAGAGACTTGTGCAGCAGCGCGAACATAATTGCACTTCAAGAAACTTGGTTGCTGAAACAGGAGCTGTCATATTTGGACACCATTAGCTTAGGTCGACGGGTACGTCTGGCATGGATTCAGCGTCACGTATTTCACGTGGGAGGCCCTACGGTGGTGTGGCTATTCTATGGCGAAAAGTAATGTTCAGTAATGTGTCGGTTATCAAGTGATTATCCACGCGTTTGTGCTGAGAAGATTGTGCTAAGTAATAAGTCTTATACTAGTAGTGAGCGTGTGTATATGTCGACCGATGACTGTTTAACCTGGCGCAATTCGCGGACTGTGTTGGCTCGGTGAGTGCGATCATTGCCAGTTGTAACTTAGAATGTTGTTATGTCTTAGGTGATTTCAATTCGCACTCAACGGAATTATTTTATACGGAACTCTCAAGTTTTTGTGTTGAACAACAATGGACATGCATTGACACTACGTTGTTAGGTCTCGGTTCGGATACCCACACATTTATTAGTGATGCCAGTATTATGTATTCCGTGGTAGTACTTATTTATTTATTTATTTATTTAACACTTCAAGCACAGAAGTACAGAGGCGGACTTAATGCCATAGGCATTTTCTACCGTCAACCTTTGGGTGATGCAAAGACAAGCAGTGGTAGGTGTAAATCTTAAAATAATTTTAAATAATAATAATAAGATTAACTACAAGGATATATAAAATACTATAAATACTTACTTACTTACTTTTTCTGACGTTCATATTAGCAAAATATTTGCATTAATTTTGCTACTTTTCGCAGCCGCCACATCGTTTAGAGCGCCTTTAATAACCATGAAAATGAGACCCATGAGGAATAATTCGCTACTTTTAGCAGCCGCCGTCTTTTATTTTGGCCCCATATTCTTTAAGAGCGCACTCGGTTACCATGGAAATGACACCCATGACCATAAATTCACTACTTTTCGCAGCCGCCATCTTTGATTTTGATTTTATATTCGTTAAGACCACACTGGCATGGTAATGACACCCATGACGAAAACTTTGCTACTTTTCGCAGCCGCATATGTGATTTTGATTTCGATTCATCGTAAGGAACTAAGGATTCTAATTCCCGCAAGTATTTATTTTATTTATTCATTTATTTGCGTTCCACAAGGTAAAAACAGTAGCAGCAGCGGCAGTACCTTTCGCGCATGTGAAAACGGATCCCTTCTTTTCTTTGCAGTCGGTTAAAACTTTTAAGGACAGCAGTCTGCATGACATAACATCAGCGCGATAGCATTATTGTGCGAGTGAGAAGTCTGAATTTTTTTTTACTATATTCCGACGTCGTTCTTTCTACCTCGACCGCTAGGCCAGCTCAAGAAATATGGCAGACGTTTCTGATATAAATAAACTGTACTTTTATAGGTGTTTTGGTATACTAATATTTTTCAGTTTACGTTTGTTTTATGGTTTTTATACACAAATATAATCGTGTCATTCCACATTGGCCCTTCAATAACATCGAATAATAACCCATATCTATTGATAGATACTATGTATTTTTTGAGAGCAATAACCAGGAAAATTGACGATATTAATTAAATTTTTTTTTACAATTTTTATTTTACCAAAAATAATCAACCAATTTTGAAGACAAGGATATTATAAAGTTATTTATTGGCTCAACAGATTTTGCAATACGGGGTGGAAGGGACACCGACGCCAAAACGCTTACCACGTATTCAGTACATCATTCAGAGCCCCCCCCCCCCCCCCCCCCCCACATAGAAATGTTTCATCGGTTATTAAAAAAAAAAACAGCTATTCCATACATTTTGACCGTGTAGATATTGCAGGAAACAGCAATTTCTATATAGGGGCCATAGAAATTTTTCGTCGGTCATTAAAAAAAAGCCTCTGTTGCCTCGGAAGGAGTGCTGAAATAGAACTCGGCTTTGCATTGGGCGCGTCGAGATCTCTTTTCAACGGCTAATTTACCCAACAAGAGCGAGTTTTATGAAACTTTAAAAAATGCGTAGTTATTAAGCATAAACAATATTATGTTGCACTAAAAATGGGTCTACTTTTTATAGCAGTACTTTTTATGTCATAATATTATTTTGCATAACAGCGGATAGCATAAACTTCATTTCGCAGAAAACCGTTTGGCAAACACTCATTTGTCATACATTCAAAACTCATAATTTTGTAAGTCAGAATCTTCTTTAGGCATACATTTCATATCCATAAGAATTAAAAAGTACCTAGAACCAGCATATCGCAGAAAGTTCACAGTCAGAATCGTTATTTGGCATACATTACATATCGATAGTCATTAAAAGGCAGAAAATCAATCAATCATGGCATCAATCATTATAAAACAGTTGATTGTGAACTTATGTGGTTCTAATTTCCCTGTAAGAAGCATGCAAACAAGCATGCGCGCGTGCATCATGCAAGCAAACATGCAACATGCAGCAGGCGTGGTTTCTGTCACGGCTCCGGCCCTGCGGGGCTCCGGCGGTCCCACGCGAGCTTGGCGTCGCAGATGTGTTTAACACTCACCACCGCAGCTTCGGCTTGCTAGCCCCGGCGGGCCGGCCAGCCTCAGCCGCGGCAGCGAGCGTTGATACCACCTGCTCCTCAGCGCGCCCCGCACCTCCGCTCCTATGCGGATTTAAATTACACTCTGTAGGCTAATTCACGTAACAAAAGAAGTGCAGTTGCAGTGCAGTTGCAGTTAAGTTTCGATCAAAACAACGTTTTTCGTATTCTCTTCCGCTGTCAGACACGCTCGCGTCAAGTGCGCGTCACGCGAGCGCATTATCGGCATTCTACTGTTGCGCGTCTTTGGTGCTTGTTTCGGAACGCAACATGATCGGTATTCTACTATTCGTTTGACGTCTCAAAATGACAGCTAAGAAGTTTCAATTCGATCACCGTGCAGTGTCGGTTACGCGCAATTTAAGTTCTTCGTTATTTACTTTTGTTGGCATCAAATTGTATTTTTTGAAAATGTAAGTGTTTAAAATGGATTATTGTATGTAGACAAGTTAACTACAAGTCGTTTTCAATGAAATTCTAAATGTTTTTTTTAACTTTTGAGTGAATATGAGTTTCCAACTTGGTTTGAGAATTTTATCCCTTGCTGCCGAAGTTGATGCCCGAGAACGTCGTCAAGCCATAAGAAGACAAAGATTTTCTGTGGATCTAGTCCGTATTTCAGAACGGGAATTCCAGAAAACCTATCGTCTGAACAAAAACATGACTCGGCAATTGATAACAACATTATGAACATGTATTCAGAAGGAGAGAAGGAAAGATGGTTTGAGTGTACAGGCAAAGGTTAGTCAATCCTGTTTATCTGTAGTAATTTATTAAAGCTGAAGAGTTTGTATGTTTGAACGCGCTAATCTCTAGAACTACCAGTCAAATCAAAATTGGGTGAAACCGCAGGGTACAACTAGTAGTCAGATTCAACATGAAGAACAATATTTTAATAGAAAAGGATATCATTCTCTCAATGTGATGATTGTATGTAATCTATTTACCTATACTTAATCTATCTTAATCTACTTTATTTAAAAAACAAACAATACTTAGGTACTGGTACATAGGTAATAATATTATGCTTTACTGTCATAAAAAAAACTGTATCTACATTTGAAAATTATTGTTTTAGATATGTGATGCGGATCTTAACATTTTATGCATTGATCCCAGTAAACCTGGAGCAACCCATGATTCTTCAGTATGGCGTGATCACCCAACAAGCAATTACAGCCCTATCTTAACCAAAAATATGATGAAGAGGAAATATTTTTGCTCGGTGAATGTCCTTGCTTATTAATACATACTGAAAAAGTTTAATTTATTTAATTATGTTTATATTAAATATTGTGAATAATTATTTTAATACTTATTGTTCTTCCAGGTGACAGCGCTTATGCATTGAGGAAGATAATGATGACCCCAGTGTTGAATGCAATACCAGGTTCCCTTGATGTACATTATTATAAGCTGCAGGTCTCAGCCTGCGATACAGTAGAGAGATGCATTGGTGTCTTGAAAGCTCGATTCAGGTATGTATTTGAGTAAAACTAGTTTTCCCTAAGTTTCCTTTTCATAATAATTATACTGTTTTTATTATCTTTACCTCAAGAAGTGAAACCAAGTGAATGTATTGAGGCCCATGTTTTATTTTTGTATTGTTAGGTATTTATTATAGTTTCTAAATGTTTTTGTTTCAGGTGTTTATTAGCTGCATGCATGCTTTAGAATGCCTCTGCGGTATTGCACAATATAGCAAACAAGGCATGATTACCAGTACCACAACTGACACATCAAGAGTGTGAGCAAGAAGAGAGAATGCATGTACGGCGTAGAGCTGCAGAAAAGGATGTGCGTATGGAGAGCCTGAGTATTCTTGCTCAAAGCAATAGGCAGCCAAACAGAAATTTATTGGAAGGTTGGGCTGTCCAACAGGCTCTTATTAATCGCCTGAGGCTACATAGGGAATAAGGAGTCAGAATTCCACTTAAGAACCTTAATTATTTATTATTGTATTTAAAATTATGTTAATATTCTAAGTAAGTGGTAATATAAAATCTGCTTGTTTCATTCATCATCTGAAGAAGTAAAGAAAGTGAAAATATCTATATTGTCTACGACGGCGACGTGGATTGTTGCTTGGACGCTGTCTAGTAGCCTCTTGCTCACTGAAACAAAATAAAAATATTATGTTATGGAAATCAGACTGTTATTTATTTCCTAAATAGGTACGACAAGTTACTATAATTACCTTTCAGTAAAATGTGTGATGTGTTGTGTTACTGTGGGTGTAACATCAATAATAATATCTTCATTTCTGAAAAAATAAATAACATTTATGAAAATTAACTGGTTAGTAATAGTTATTGCACAGTTAGAATGTTAACTAATACTTGACATAAATTAAAACTTACATATTAATACAAGGGATTTATTTGCACCTCATTTTGGCGTGTGCCACTCCTCCTCACAGCTTCAGTGCCTGCTTCAAGCAGAGCAGCGATTCTTTCCTCCAAAAGGGATAAAGGAGTGGGTACGCCTGGCTCTCCACCTGTACCCCTTTGATTATGCCGAATCTGCTTTACACGGTTGAGTAAGCGGCACTTATAGTCGGTATACCACTAAAAATATTACAAATCTAGTTATTAACCCAAGTATAATGTACCGATACACATAGGTACAATATCGATAGAATCTAACAGAACTTGCTCCACTCTTTGGGAGTTCTGTGATCCCCGTCTGTCTCGGCATTTAATATGTTGGCGCACTCTGACCAAAGGCGTGATGTGAGGGCACTCTCCCCTCTCTAGACCTTAGTCTGCCACGGGCAAGGTCCCTGTGGCTCTCCAAATATTCCACCAGCAGTTCAATTTGCCGCAGACACACGTTTGCGTGAAGTCATACCTACTTAAGAATCAGGATGAAACTTGTATGAAAGGAATTTAAACTGCTACTTTATCCTTTCTTTAACTACATCCTTAAATATCATTTTATTCATAATCATTTATTATTATAATATAATACGTGCTTACCTTCAAAGTATTAATCTTTTTAAGTTTTCTATTTGCACCTGTGATTTGCACTGAGTCTTGATTTTCAACTTTCGCGCCATTGGCGATTCTCCTGTTATTTTGAGTTTTGATTTTATGGGGCAACGATAAACCATCATTCAGCCTAATTTTAGCAAAATATGTGATTGATTGTGAATCAAAGCATAATTGTTTGTTTATCTAGTAAGAAAAAGCACTAAAAACTGTACTGGGGTATTATTTTAATATTATAATAACGTCATATTCATTGAAATGTAATCGATTCTATTCGATTATTTAGTGAGTAATATTTTTTCTCTCATATGGCCACACCATAAGTAAGTTTGGTAGCTTTTGGTTGTCGTACAGTTGACGTGCAGTTCACGCGCAGCTTACGCGCAGTTCAAAGATTACAAGAATACCGTTTATCACTCAAACTTAAACTCAACTGCAACTGCACTACAACTTCATCGGCGCGTCATAAAATTACGTGAATTAGCCTTCAGGGCAGACAAGACTACATGGAGTCGGTTTTGCAGCGATTCGTTTCTGTCCCTAACTTCTGTAGCACAACATATTGACTTTTTAAGACAATATTTTAATTTTAATTTAAGGTTAAAAATGAAATTGAAATTCTAAAAAATAATCGCCGCTCTAAATAAACGTTATGCTAAACGAAATTATGCGGAATTTTCACTTTGCCAAATAAAATTCTGCCATCTTCAAAGTATGCCATTGTAAATTCGGAAATATAAACATTCGGCCAAGCGATAATTATATTAAATAATTTTTATCTTAATAAATATTATTTTAAAGAAGATTATGCCAAGTGGCTACACTTGGGGGAGGCCTATGTCCAGCAGTGGACGTCTTTTGACTGAAATGATGATGATGCCAAGTGTGTTATGCCAAATAAATTTCGGAGCATCAAGATTCTGCCAGATAGAGGGAACCCACTAAAAATAACTGCAATTCAATAACTTTAGTTAAAAAACATTGTAAACCTGTGCGAATATTTCGATGGGCTATCAATTTTCTTGGCCCTTAACAGCAATACATCCACGCGCCGGCCCCGCCCCCGTCCCCCGCCCCGCTGCAGGACGAGCTGCGCCTGCCGCTGGGGGAGAAGGCACAGAAGGCTGCCGGGGACCGGCCCTATGTCCCGTCTGCGCCTAACAAGGTATGTTCATAATATAACGTTATATTACTTATTTTATCTTCACCAATCACTAGTTTTCTTGTTCCAATTAAAAATAATCTGTGTATGAGGACAAAAGAGATCACCCAGATTGGGTTATTTTCAAAAGTAAATTTTCACAAATAAAGATAAACTTAGGATTTGGACAACGCATAACATAATAAACATTTTTATTATGACACCTAAGTCGTAAGTCAATTCACCGAGAAGTTATTCAACCACAAAATATCTAATTTTTTTTTGTCGGCCGTCTAAAATAAACGCAATAATTAAATAGAGCTTATGAATATTAACATTTTTCAACTCTGTCTTTTGTCTATTATCGGTGACAAAAAAAACTAAATCAAACAAACAAACAAAAGTCACCGACTTCTGAAGCTAAAGTAATTTTTCAGATTTTTGTGTTTTTGAAGTTGGTTTTATTTTTTGTAAAAAAAGTATTTTTATGACATTAGGCATTACAAATTACAGAAGCTACTTGAACATGAGGCGGCAAGCTAGAAAATAAATAGTGCTTTTATCTACAAGTTAAGGCAGTTCTCGCCTAATCGTTTTTTTTTTGGCTTATTCCACTTTTCCCCGTTGGATGATCCCCATTGATGGGGATTAGTGAACTTTTTGTTCACTATTCCCCGTTGACCCAAAATTTTTATTTAATGGGGATAAGTGAACTAAAAAGTTCAATAATCCCCATTAGGTAGGTACGTTAAAAAAATAAAAATATATGAATCATGTTACATTTATTAATTAAAAATATAACTTTCTTATACCTAGTAAAATCACAGATTGTACAATTATTAATTTAAAATAAAAAATATAACTTTCTTATACCTAATAAAATCACAGATTGTACAATTATTAATTTAAAATAAAAAATATAACTTTCTTATACCTAGTAAAATCACAGATTGTACAATTATTAATTTAAAATAAAAAATATAACTTTCTTATACCTAGTAAAATCACAGATTGTACAATTATTAATTTAAAATAAAAAATATAACTTTCTTATACCTAATAAAGTCACAGATTGTTACAATCATTAATTTAAAATTGTAGCATGAAAATATAACTTTCTTATACCTAGTAAAATCACAGATTGTACAATTATTAATTTAAAATAAAAAATATAACTTTCTTATACCTAATAAAGTCACAGATTGTTACAATCATTAATTTAAAATTGTAGCATGAAAATATTTCTTTCTTATACCTTGTAAAATCAAAGATTACACTCACTTAAGTTTTTCTAAACAGTGCCCAATCGTAATTTCATTATTAATGAGTTCCATTTGGACCTCCTGTATATAATTATCGCGATTGATGCTTTTTTTTGTTTTTTCCGCTATACCTTTATTTTCAGAAACCCCCAATGCAAGAACTTCGTAATACGATGCATCTTCAGCCAACGCTGTGAGGAGCTTCATAATGTTGGGTTTCTTTATTTTCACACGCTTTTTTATTTTATTATTCCATGCTTCGACTAAATTCGTAGTGCGATGAGTCTGTCCAAATACACACCACGTTTTAATAAAATCATCTTGTAGCCATTGTCTGAGCATGTAATTTCTAAACTCCTTGCTATTATCATCATCAGGGCTTTGAGAGGCAACATAAAACCAACCCGCAATGATTTTATCTGATGGTAACAAAGCCAAAGCAGTGCTAAGTGCAACTTGTCTTCTGGTTAATTTATCTTTTGTTAGTTTGAGTTGTTTTCCTTTCTTCCATATTGCCTGGGTGAAATGGAAATAACAGCCGCTAATAGATATATTTACAAAAAAAATTCGCATTGCGTTCATCGGAGCCACTTCATAGTCACATTTAAATATTTCTGGATTCCAATCAGGTAATGCAGATTTTAGCATACTAAATAAAATTTCATATGTTTGTTGATTTTTATGGCTCATGAGGGCATAAACAAGTGGCACAATGTTTATGTGTTTTTCTGTACTGCCCAAATCCCCATGAATGGTGTAGAGTTGGTAAAAGGGAGATGGACAGATCCAAAACGTTCCATCACCCAAGAACATCTTCAAATTTTTCATTTGATGTCGGGCAAATTCAGAGCAAAAAGCTATTACACGGATACCACTGTCATTGTAGTCTGCTAAAATAAATTCCTGATGAGCTGGAGGTACTTTAACTTCTTCAACATTTTTGAACTCAATTTTACTTACTTCAAATGCTGCATTTCTGTGTTTATATAATGTTGTTTTGATAGACTTCAGGGCAGGGAATTCTTTTATTTTGTCAATTCCGGTATCTTTTAGTGAACTCACAGCCGCGTTGTAAGCAGTGGGAATAGCAGGTGCTTCTGGATCCGCAAGTGTAGTTTTTAGTTTGAATAACCTCAAGGTAACTTCATTCCGCGCAAAATCAGGTTCACAAACATTGTGTCGTTTCTCAGCTACAACTTGATTGTCCTGTAAAATTAAGTAATAATAATTAATTACTTTACATTATTTTTTAAGTAAACAATATTGCACTTACATAGAATACAAAATTAAATAGGCTATTTAACAACCTTTAAAACTTATAACAAATTGTTGTTATCCTATCAGAATAGTTCAACAAAACATATTTCACTTTATGCTTAACTAAAATATGTAATAATAATTAAATATATACAATTCACTTCAGCTACACTCTTTTACACTAGGTGTAATAGACTTGTTTGACAAAAGAATGACGTCACACGTGCCGCCATGACAGAAACAGTGTTTAAACTTTAACGTTGATTTTTAAATTTTGATATTGATAAACGTGATATTGATAACACACATAACCTGAGTTATTATTGTCATTATTAATCACAAAATATAATAAGTAACTTACCATGACAGTGATGGATCCGGCACATTTACTTTGTTTTCTTGTGGTACACTCCTACAAAACTCCACCATTTTTATATTTGCATTTTTTACTGTATTGATGTCCGGCCCGGAGAAGTATGGTAGCTTTACCTTTTTTAACGTACTCTAAACAAACGTCAGTTGAACTACCAGCCATTTCCTTTATTTACCATACCATTTACTTTATTTATTCCTATATTAAACTAATAACTGCGAACTGATAAGAACTGCACGCTTGAACTACACTACACACTACTAACCCTTAACGACTACGAAACAAAAACAAAAGATGGGTCGACCAATCACATACGAGCTAACTCGCACCCCGCTCCGCCACCGCCTTGCGCGCGCGCCTCTAGAAAATGAGCATCTTTTACAGTATTGTGTATCTTATTAGATAGATAGATATAAGGTCTTATTCCCAAACATCGTTAGAACAATTTCGTTGGGGCAACAATCTGTTTTTCGTTCTAATAAAATCGTAAAGTAGGTATGTAGGTAATTTAAAATTTTGTTCTTACCTTATAAAAATAAAAGTACATGACTCATATATTTTATTTTTATATTGTTTTTATTTAACGTACCTAATTAGAAAAACTTAAGTGATTGTAATCTTTGATTTTACAAGGTATAAGAAAGAAATATTTTCATGCTACAATTTTAAATTAATGATTGTAACAACCTGTGACTTTATTAGGTATAAGAAAGTTATATTTTTAATTAATAAATGTAACATGATTCATATATTTTATTTTTTTAACGTACCTACCTAATGGGGATTATTGAACTTTTTAGTTCACTTATCCCCATTAAATAAAAATTTTGGGTCAACGGGGAATAGTGAACAAAAAGTTCACTAATCCCCATCAATGGGGATCATCCAACGGGGAAAAGTGGAATAAGCCTTTTTTTTATTTTATTGACGCCTTGTATAGTACTATCGACCTCAATTAGGGTTGTGGGCATGCCCATCGTGCCCACAATGGTGGATCCGTGCTTGCGCGAGCCCGATCTAGATACTTCAATTGCTTATCTTTCTCTGCTTTCACGAGGTTCTCGTCATGCGGGTCAGTTATATCAACAATCTTTGCGAGACGCTCTAATGGATCTTTCACAAATGAACCTGACTGCTACCCGCGATCTTGACAGAGTTCAAGAGTGAGCCAGTCCCATCATTGTTGTGGATTATTGGCACTGCTCTGATAGCTCTTCAACGCGAATTCAGATGGTCGCGTTTAGATTCATTGATGTTTGCCCTGTCTTCAAAATGAGATTGATTCCAAAGAAGAAAAGAAATCGTGACTCCCTTACATCAATGACTTATCAAAAGTTTTACACGTAGAATAAAACAATAAAAAAAAAACAACACGCTTCACCTTTGTACGTATTTTTCTATTCCTTTCTTTTGTGTATTTAGTGTGTACACAAAGTGTTAAATAAATAATAAATGTTCCCAGACGGAGAAAATCGAAGCAATGGACACGACACGCGGCAGTGTGGTGGCGTGTTGTCCGTGCGACGAAACGGCTCGATCTAACATGAGCAAGAAAAGCGATAAACCCACCCCCAAACCTAGCCCCAAAGGTACTGGGCTAAAGTGCTGCAGACCTCCTAACAGTACAGGTGACTGAGCAATCTGATTTTATAATACTATGGTGTCTACCATTATCAGTACTGGTATATTAAATGAGCAATATTTGTATGCATTTATGTATACATACATAATTATACAGGATGGAAGAGACACCGACGCACAAACAGTTAACGCGTATTCAGATTGAGAACACCATTCTGAGCCCCCCCCCCCCACTGCCCACATGGAAATTTTTCATCCGTAATTTAAAAAATTTTCCTCTAAGTTCCAAAGTAAGAGGAGGAATTCTAAAAAAAACTTTAGGATTGTAGAACGTAAAAAACTTTCAACGAAATTTGGTTTGAATAAGATCTCATGTTTAGTTTTTGAGATATGGGACTCAAAATCAAAATCAAAGCATTTATTTCAAGTAGGCCAGTTACAGGCACTTTTGAATTGTCGAAACAAAGACAACAGTAAAATATAGCTACAGTCCCAGTCACAAGGCACAAAAACTGTGAAAGTACTGTAGTTGCCCATTCCCTAACGTAGATCTCTATGGAGAAGAACGGGCAAGAAACTCCATGGACACTCTTTTAAATCAGAATACTTTAACAAAACCTTGGTTACATCATTCATTTTGAGATGGTACATTATGTGAGAACGATGCAGCAAGATGTGTACGTTAAAAGTGTCCATAGTAAAAACAATTCAAAAATAAAATAATTAATTCAAATAAGCCGTGGCAAATAAGAGATGACCAGTCACAACTGACAGCGCCCGTTCACGAACATGACGCATGTATCAGCACCATTCAACTCAACCATTTTGAAGGGAACTAAATGATCCGACACACGTGCCACCATCAGCGAGACATTTGAGTGAGCATGACATACTCCTAACCGCCAGGGCACATTCAAGTCAAGAAAAGACGCAGGTTTCCAGCGAATGACAGCTTTCTAGTACATAGTACTCACACAATATGGGCTAGGCGGCTATATAATACAAAAGAGATTGAATCTATACAATGCAAAGATAGTTATACAATCTTCAGCAGCTCCAACAATACTATTTAATGCTATCAATTTAGGCGCCCCTGTTCTTGTGGAGCAGGACCGGCATTTTTATCAGTGATATAATCGTCCAACTTGTAATATGCTTTCTTACATAGTGTGCGTTTAATGCATGTTTTAAATTTCGTTTCATTCAGTTCAAGAATACTTTTTGGAATTTTATTATAGCATCTCAAACAGTACCCCATGAAAGATGAGTCTACTTTAGCGAGTCTGAAGCCTGGCTGAACTAATTGGTCTCTATTTCTAGTACTGTAATTGTGTCTGTCACCTCTTTTATAAAAGATGTAGATTTTTTCTTACATACATTATGTTTTCGTAGATGTATTGACAATGTACCGACCGTCATGATGTTAATTTCCTTAAACAGTTTCCTTAGAGAATCGCGCCTACGAAGATTATATATGGCTCTGATGGCTCTTTTTTGCAGAATAAATATAGACTCAATGTCTGCAGCCCGTCCCCATATTAAAATGCCATAAGACATAATACTATGAAAGTAACTAAAATAGACCAGTCTAGCGGTATCTACATCAGTATATTGACGGATTTTTCTTATAGCATACGCTGCTGAACTTAGCCGCCCCGCAAGAGATGTTAAATGAGAACCCCATTGTAGCCTTGAATCAAGCGTAATCCCCAGGAAAACCGTTTTATCTACAAATTCATGTTTCTCTTTATTCAATACTATATCACAATCGCTACTTTTAACATTCCGAAATTTAAAACATGCATTAAACGCACACTATGTAAGAAAGCATATTACAAGTTGGACGATTATATCACTGATAAAAATGCTTGGCTCAATGCCGGTCCTGCTCCACAAGAACAGGGGCGCCTAAATTGATAGCATTAAATAGTATTGTTGGAGCTGCTGAAGATTGTATAACTATCTTTGCATTGTATAGATTCAATCTCTTTTGTATTATATAGCCGCCTAGCCCATATTGTGTGAGTACTATGTACTAGAAAGCTGTCATTCGCTGGAAACCTGCGTCTTTTCTTGACTTGAATGTGCCCTGGCGGTTAGGAGTATGTCATGCTCACTCAAATGTCTCGCTGATGGTGGCACGTGTGTCGGATCATTTAGTTCCCTTCAAAATGGTTGAGTTGAATGGTGCTGATACATGCGTCATGTTCGTGACCGGGCGCTGTCAGTTGTGACTGGTCATCTCTTATTTGCCACGGCTTATTTGAATTAATTATTTTATTTTTGAATTGTTTTTACTATGGACACTTTTAACGTACACATCTTGCTGCATCGTTCTCACATAATGTACCATCTCAAAATGAATAATGTAACCAAGGTTTTGTTAAAGTATTCTGATTTAAAAGAGTGTCCATGGAGTTTCTTGCCCGTTCTTCTCCATAGAGATCTACGTTAGGGAATGGGCAACTACAGTACTTTCACAGTTTTTGTGCCTTGTGACTGGGACTGTAGCTTTATTTTACTGTTGCCTTTGTTTCGACAGTTCAAAAGTGCCTGTAACTGGCCTACTTGAAATAAATGCTTTGATTTTGATTTTTTGATTTTGATTCGGTAAAGCAAATCTTACGCATTTCGTTTTTTTTTCATTTAACACTAAATTGTTTGCTGTGAACCAATTATGGACCTGAAGTAGGGCATTATTCACGTCATCTAGATTTTGGGCCCGTCTATTTATCTTAAAAATTAGGGAAGTGTCATCAGCGAATAACACCATATTTTGAGGTTGGTTTTTCAATAAATAGGGGAGATCATTTATATATACTAGAAAGAGGAAAGGACCCAATATTGAGCCTTGCGGTACCCCCATTTTTACTTTTAAACCCTGTGAATGAACACCATTTATTTGCACATGTTGTTGTCTATCACTCAAATAAGATTTTACCAAACTAAGTGCAAGTTTCCCTAGTCCGTAATGCTCAAGTTTCAATAGTAAGGTGTCGTGATTTCCTGAGGGGTCCAAACGCCTCCTGCCGGAGGCTATACGCGGGGGTCGTGCGGTCCATGGCCCTTTACGGGGCCCCGGTGTGGGCGCGTTCTTTGAGGCGGCAAGCCGCCCACTACCTGAACGGGCCCCAAAAAGTAATAGCCATAAGGCTAATCCGGGGGTACCGCACGATCTCCGGCGAAGCGGCTAGCCTCCTTGCCGGATTGCCGCCATGGGATCTGGAGGCGATAGTCCTCGCACGCCTGCACGAATGGCGCGCGGAGGCACTACGTCGGGAGGAAACTCCGCTGCCGCGGCAAATTGCTGCTCAGCGGACAGACCTCCGGCGTGATCTCATGGCGACATGGAGAGAGCGACTGTCGCAACCCCGTGCAGGGCACGCCACCATAGTGGCGATAAGTCCCCTCTTTGAGGAGTGGCTAGAGAGGCGCCACGGCGCCCTCACCTACCGCCTGACGCAGGTCCTCACCGGACACGGTTGTTTCGGGAGGTTCCTGCACCGAATCGGGCGGGAGGAAACGCCCGGGTGTTTCCACTGCGAGGATCGTCCGGAGGACACGGTGGAGCACACCGTGGAGGTCTGCCCCGCTTGGGCGGAGCACCGCCGTGTCCTCGTAGCGGCGATTGGCGGCGGCGATCTCTCGCGTCAGGCCTTGGTTCAAGCCATGGTCCGGAGCGAGAGGGAATGGGAAGCCGTCACCTCCTTCTGCGAAGCAGTCATGCTAGTGAAGGAGGTGGCGGGACGTGAGAGAGAAAGAACCTCACGTCCCAGTCGCCGCGGGAGACGCCCTGGGCGTTGGGGGTCACGTGGTGGCTCCCGGCCACCGTAGGCGCGGGCCTGTGGACGGCGAGTTATGGGCCAGCTCGCCGTCCGGCCGTCTTATGACGACAGGCCGTGTCGACGGCGCGTACGTGTTCCACGCGCGCCTCAAAGAGATGTCAGCAAATAAGTAGGGGTCCGCAAGGGCCGATGCCTGCCAGGGCTGCGGGACTGTTCGAAAGAGATACCGTGGCCCTGGAACACAAAGGGCAAAGAAGGAACATGGAAAAAGAAAAAAAAAAAAAGGTGTGATTTACGCAATCAAATGCTTTGGAGAGGTCACAAAATATTCCAATGGCGTCTTGGGACTCTTCCCACGCGGTAAATATGTGCTTTAATAAGGTTACACCGGCGTCAGTTGTACAACGTCCCTTGGTGAAACCATACTGTTGATCGTGTAAGATTCTGTTGGTGTTAAAATGATTGAGCATTAGATTTAGCATTACCTTTTCAAACACCTTGCTAAAAACTGGCAACACGGATACAGGTCTATAATTATTTGTATCTTTACTATCTCCGGATTTAAACAGAGGTATGACTTTACTGTATTTCATTAAGTCCGGGAAAACTCCTTGATCTACACACAAATTAAAAATTAAAGCTAAGTATGGTGCTATAGTCTCAACTATGGATGTACAAACTTTGATAGACATTCCCCAAAGATCTTCGGTCAGTTTGACTTTTATTTGCCGGAAAGCTTTAATAACTATCATAGGGTTTATGTGTTTAAATTTAAATTCAGCCGGGCAGTCAGACACATTCGCCTTTAAATAAACCAATTGAGACTTCAGGAGAGGAATTAAGAGCCTCCGTAGTTTTTAACGGTATATCGGTAAAGAAATTTACAAACTCATGAGCTACTTCCTGATTAGAGCTTTTAGGACCACATGCTGTATCTAATGTGTAGCTAGTGTTACGTATTTTCTTCCTGTTAGTCTCGTTATTTATGACTTTCCAAACTGTCTTAATTTTGTTTTCTGCTGTTTTGATCTTGTTGCTAATGTGCAAGGCTTTGGCAAGCTTGCATGTATTTCTAAAAATTTTGAATACTTAACAACATACTTGTTAAAAGTTTCAGAGTTTTTATAAGGCTTAAGGCCATAAAGCTCAAATAGTCTTTCCCTACTTTTTCTGATACCTCTAGTTGCCCAATCACTAAATATAAATTTAGGGCAAATACATTTTGTCTTCTTTTCAAAAGTTTTGTTAAACTCAGTGTGAACTGTTGAAAAGAAATTATCATACAATTGATTTATATTAATATCGTCCATATGATGGCTCATAACCCTTAACTTGTTCTGTAGGGAAATATTATACCTCTTTAAATTATTAGTTTAAATTATTAGACTTATTAGTAGTATTATTAGTAGACTTTTTCATCAAAGTCTGCTGCACTTTGTTTTTCATTAACATGCTATGAAAAACAAATTTAGTTTTGCTGTTGAATGCAACATATGAATGAGCCTTCAAAATATTTTTATTATAGCGTTTGGTGTTACGCACTTGGCTGGATTTTACGTGTAGGTATTGCACTTTTGTAGTAAACAGCAGATTAAAAGAAAAAATACCGAATGTTTATGTGAGGGATGCTTCTCCTCCCTAATAGGTACGTGGTAACAGTTTCTGGCGTCGGTGTCCCTTCCAACCTGTATACAGCGTGGAAACTTTCATTGGGTCAGTGAGGGGAACTACCTAAACTTTTGCAGCTACACGAAAATGATCTTATGAGACTATCCATAATTTTTTGTGAAATTTTGATTCTCATTCAGATTTATTTTACATCACTGTCTTTACTGTCGATGTAATAAGGTTGCTGCCAAAATCACAGCAGTGACCTTTATTCTCTTTATTGCAATAAGTTGTTGTTGTCAGAGATAAAATAAGCACCCACACATGCTCGATATTTCTTTTCCCAGATAATCTACCGACGCGGACGACGAGCAAGGAGTATGTAAGTGGTAGCGGCGACAAGAAGTAGCCATCCAGTTCAGTTTACAGTGTTGTGTTGTTGACTAAGTATTGAATGATATCTATTGTCTTCGTTAATAAACGTGTTTTAGGTATAATTCTGTTATTTTCACTTTAAAAACTAGCCTGTCAAAAAATTTATCATCAAAAGACTTGGAACATTGATAAAACATCAGCAGATAGAAATTGTTCATTATATAGCTTTATTTAAACTTACAGTTAATATGTTACATCATATCACATTTACAAATGCACACACAAGCATTCTCTCAAGTATTTTATGGCTCACAAGTCCAGTGTCATCTTCAGTAAGCCTCAAATGTCTATTTTACAGGAATGCAAATAATTCTGAGTTTATACTTCACTCAGATGTTTGAAAACATACAACACAAAAAGTTATACAAATAATTTAGTAAAGGTATATTGGTTTATATTATTAAAGACTACAACATTAAAGACTAATATTATGTTTGTCAACAATCTGACATAACATGTATATTGTATTGGTGTATTAACTCTGCATGTGGCTTGACATTGTGCAAATTCCCGGAGTTTATAGCAATAATACAGTTTTCAGACAATGGTAGCACCACTGGCATGGACACTTCAACCCACCACTGACACCTTCTATGTCTCACAAGAGTGATATACAATGACTAGAAACTAACTAAAACAAGTACAACGTGGCAATCCCGCCAGGTATATTACCCGTTGACAGCATTGAGGAGTTTTTTGATGCCCTTTTTAAGTTTATTGTTAAGTAGTTATTTCGGGTTATTTTAATTTATAAATGTATATAAAATTTAGCTAATAAATACCCCTTTATAAACAAGTATATATTTAAATTTAATCAATTAAGAGCACACATTCAAACACTAAAATTATACTAACCATTGGTTTATGGTTTATAGTGTCCTTTCATCAAAACTGGCTTACTTACAGACAAGATGACAGGATGGGTCATACTCATTGGAAAAATTTACATGAATAAAATATAAAATCAACATCTCTTACTTTTAAAATAGTCTGAATATTTGCCACAGCTCAGTGCAGTACACAATGAAGCACAGTTCAGCCCCACGCTTGGCTCTTACAGTAATGCAACACAAGTTTGCCATCAGTCCCAAAACACTCATACAAGTTCTTCACTAGCTGGTCTGGTGAAGGAGCGAATGTCTGGTTCACATAGAGAAACTGGAAAATTAACATAACTGTGTTATTTGGAGAGAGAAAAATAGTAGTAGTATTAGATTATGGTAACTTTTCACAATATTGTTTATCGTCTGTCCATTGATTAACTAAATTTTACTGCATGATTGCTTGGATACTATTATGCTGTGCATATTTTTTAAATAGGCATTTCTAACAACCTTACGCAACTTCATTTTCAACACAATTTAAAAAATAGAAACAAAATACTAATATAATATCATACCAGTTTTTCATCAGCTTCTAATTTAAGATACTTCTTCACAAACTCCATGATCCATCCAATAGGTTTCTCTGCATCCACTGCCCATTTCTTTTTCTTCATGATTGGAGCATTCCCGGTAGCTTTCAGTAGGATGTCAACTGGAAAATTATGTTACTCATGTTTTACTGGTCTGCCTAATTTATACTTGTCTTTATTGTACACAATATGCAGGCAGCAATGAGAAGAGTATTTAAAGACTAACAATCGCCAAATAAATCTCTTAAATTTAACCTATCCATATTCTTGACTGCTGGGGAACTCAAAAAATATATAAATTTATATATTTTTTTAAGAAAAAGGTGGATGGATAGTGTGACGTATATTAAAACGATCCCAAATAACATGGAACGTGGGCATGCAGCAGCAGCAGATATCTAGTACTTGTATTATTTGGCATAGCGAATCATAAACATTAATTTGACAACTCTGAACGAATGCGTTTGTTCCTTGTAACCTAGGCTGCAAAAAATACAACAACAATCTTACTTTTAACTTTGTCCGATTTCGAGGCATCTCCGTTCTCTTTTTGGTCCCCTTCAATTTTTAAGATCTCAGTCGCGGTAGACAAGTTCGATTGAACATCGTCGGTTTGCTTTTCGTCTCCCATTTATCCGATAAGATTTCCGCAAAAATGTTACGAGAAATAAACAAAGATTTCTTTCTTATCAAAACCAACCTAACCTCAAATTTAAGTTTAACGCCCTGTCACTGTCAAGTGTCAGTGGAAGTCAGGGTTGCCAGATGTTATGTTTTTGTTCCTAAGTTTAGGTGTCCTTATATTCTTAGGTTTTAGTTTTACCCAAAAGCATTAGTGATTTTGAGCAAATTACCAGAACGAATCAGTATTACGTATGAAAGTGTCAACAACAATGAACAATGGCGCCAGAGCTACCAACTCTCAAAAATATTTACCCTAAGGTTAAAGTCAAATACCCCTAAAATCGCCGCAGTAACTTGGAAATCGCCCAAAAAAACAAGGGCTTTTTAGGTTTTGTATCATTCTTCATGTAAAGAAAACATTTATTAAGTAAAGTAAACTAACAATACAACATTAGTTTTAGTATTGTATATGCGAAACCTAAAACAAGTGTCTAGTATTTTTATTTAAAGAATCAATGTACAAAATTTCAAAACTATATCATGCATAATCACGAAGTTGTAATCTTGTTCTGTTACCTGGTTGTCCGCACAAAAACGTGGTCACCACACAACGCCACCGCGCGCGCGCCTCCAGCGCGAGCGTCGTCTTGAGCTCATTGATAATAATAATTTGGCAGTAGGTATCTACGTTATTGCGATAGGTACTTAGTGTCGCTAGGTGTCCAACTTGGGTCACGGGAAGCGTTAACTAGGTGTTTCCAAATTTCCTTAACAGGCTATGAGTACTCGGACCCCACGACCCCAGAGTTTCAACACCAAACGGCTCGAAAATATAGTTACCACAAAAGTTTCTATATTTACGCCGTTTGAGGTTCTCTACAGCCGCAGCGGCAGCGCATCACGATGAGCTTGGAAGATGTGATGGCGAAAGAGAATCAACGCATGTTGCGTCCCAAACTAGAGGCCTACCCATCTTCCAAGGGAACAACGACATGCAGTCCGGTCTTTTGCCATCGTCGCGCGCCAAGCCATGGGGTTCTAAAACAGCTGGAACGTCGACGGTGACAAGAGCTCGTCGGATGATGTCGTTTATGTTCGCGTGCCATGCAAAACAGCCCGCACTTCGGCTGCATGCTGCATGACAAGTCGTGGTGAGCGAGGTTGTTGGTTGCTTTACCACAGTGACAGCGATGAGAAGAACAGCAGGCGTAAAGAAGCAGCGAGGCGAAAGGTTGTGTCGTCGAACAATGTGCCTATACTTGACGACGGCAGTGCGTGAAGCCAAAGACCCGACTCACTCACCCACAGCCAGGAGGCGCGCACATGTTCAGTAGATTGTTTTGAACTACTCTGCAGAGCGGCTCGTCCCACCGTCGCTGGGAAAATGGATGGTCGGGTTCTTCAGTGTTCGGGCAAGTGAGAATCCAAGTATCGATAGCCTCGGAGAAGCACGACAAATCAAAATCAACCAGTGTGGAAGCCAGGATATTCTTGATTAATTTCTTAGTGCCGTGGACCGAGGATATGAAAGCCGGTAGACTAATACTGTAAATTTTGCGGACGCCGAGTCTTCTGCCAATGGAAAGAGTAGTGTGTGCCCAAGCTCGGTCGTCCAAAGCCACATTTAAAATTAATGATATTGTATGTCTGATAATTTGATAAATTTTGTTCTTCATGTACGATTTATTTAATATTTGAATTTAAAACATAGACCCTCTAAATAAATTAAAACTCTATAAACTCATTTCTTTAAATCAATTATATTTATTACAACCAAACAGTGCCAAACACACGTTAGGGTAGCACACAATTTTGCTTAGAACAAAATAATATTACGTTGCGACTCGAGTCATAAATAATTTGGCTAATTTAGGACGTGTCGAGCTTGACTTGAGCCTTATATAAAAGAACTCTGTGATTTGAACCAAGTCAGCGACGATTTTAATGTATTATATTCTATTGTTGCCAGATCAGCTTTTTTTTCGCTTTCTGGGGAACAAACCGTTCTTAGAAATAAAATGTTGCAAACATGTTCTCCTCATAATTTCTATGAGATAAATTTTAATGAAAACGAAGTGGAAAGATTTGAATGAAAAGGATATCTATTGACATTTAAACAGAATCGTATATATGTTTATAATATCCTTAGTTTTTGTAAGCAAGTATTTTTTTGTTCTGAAAATATGGTTACAGTACATTTTATCAATAGGCCTACAAAAATTATAATTTGAATAGTTTTAAATCACAAATTATCTAGATCACTGCATCATAATTATATTATATAGATAGATAGAAAATACTTGTTCAACATTCATTCTCAGTAAGGAATTCGCTGATAATATATATAGTATGCTTAAGCGTTAAAAAGCTTATGCTTGTATAAAGATACAAGCTTAAGCTTTTCATACTAATCAATTCCATTCCATCCCTCCATTCCTTTCGATTTGTTTTATATTCTGTTATTATGGTTGCAAGGGGAAAATCAGAAACTCAAGAATATATCCTTGCTATCAAGTTTCTGGCTATGGCCTATGCCTGTCATGTTGTCAAAAAACTGACAACAGTTGAAAATATATGTCATTTGTTGTCGGTTGTCGTTGTTTTCGCATTTGGTAAAAGTATTTTACACTTCGTTTCGTTGGCTTGTTCGGTTCTCGTGTGCGGTAGTTTTCGTGATCTGGAGATTGGATTTTATTGTTCATTGTTCATTATTGTAAATTCGGTTGTAACTGACTTAACTTAGATTTACGTACAAGGTGACTGACTCACCGAGGTATTCGAAGTTATTTTTAAATTAGAGCCGGCCCGAAACTTAATATTTTATTCTTGTCCTTCCTCAACTACATAATTTAACGTGGTTTACTGTCCACTGGTAAGCCAGAAATATAATTACAATATTAAATAACAAATCCAAATCAGCCAGGTTGTGAAAATAGTAATGTGATTCAGTTTTTGATTTGTAGTGCAGTATGGCTTACGTGAAGGCTTGGTCTACGAAGGAAGACGTGCTGAAAGACATTGCGAAAGCCTCAGGTAAGCGACACAGGATGAAGGACAACCTCGCCGAAGGTTACTTGGTGATAGGAGATGCTCCGCCACCCGTGATTCCCGAAAATGAAGGTAAGTCACCTTTGTAAATAAACTAACTAATGACTTCTTTTTGTTGATTTGGTTGTAACGCAAAGCTGTCCACATAATGAACACTTCTGATGATATTTATAGTACATATTATAGATACATAGTAAAATAAACTTAATGTCCAGTTGTTTAAGGATAAATAAAATTATGTAGTAATTTGGTTTTTATTGTATTTTGTTGCAGTATTTCCTTATTGCTATCACTATATTGTGCCCAATATTCAATCAGTATTCATGAATGCCATTCATCTTGAAGGTTAGAAATGTGATTTATGTTTATCTCTTGCCCGGACTAAGGCGGCAGCATAAAAGTAAGAAAAACCAAAATGGGTATACAGAGGAGGCTGATTCCATTAATTGGCTGTAAACAAAATTTTTTGAACTATTTCTCATACTGTCATCTGTTGCCTTAAACCCGTCAAGCAATTGCCTACAACCTGCCCTCTCCTCGTAAGAGCTCCACCATTTTTATGATAATATATTTTTTTTTTATTTGATTACATTCGTCCTTTACACTATAGCATGCCACTTCATAAGACAATTTTCAGGTGCCGCTTTCCAAAGCCCTTGTTTCTGGTGATTTTTGCTGACCCTCCAAATAAATATTACTGACATAGACAGTTTATAAATAAGGCAATGTTTTAGTTAGTTGGCATTCATGAAATAATTTAAAATGTAATTTAATCATTTCATGTTACAACATGTATGTACTTGTACAAACTTGATCAGTTATATATAAATCTGAGTCACAACATGCTGTACTGTAAGCAATAATTGTCTTTTTTGTTAATAGAAATAAGGATCAAATTAGATTGTGTCCAACTCTTGATAGTTATTTGCATGTTTTTTATACTTTGTGGTTGCATGTATATATTATGTGACCTACTAACAATAAGTTACCAATTCACTATAAAATATTTTTTTCATAGACTAGCATTTGCCCGCATGGATTCCGAATAAGATCTCTCATGCAAAACGTTGATTTCTGAAAAATTGTTAGTTTTTAGTTAGGTTAGTTGAAGCAAGCAGTTGAATCCTCGCTTCAAGGTGGAAGCGCAAGGGTAGCCCACGAAATTCATTTTTTTAAATGCTTTTTTGCAATTTAACCCCATTGAATGACTTTTTCATGAAATCATTGAATGGGGTTAAATGAACTTAGAGGGTTGTATTAATGATTTTAATGATTATAATTCTGCAACTACATACTTGTTACTTGTGCGACTCATTTTTCATCAACATACAACCTGACACTGACCTGTAAATTACAAAAACAAATGTAAGAAAATTTGAATTTTGCAGGCTATCCTGGCGCTTTCACCTTAAAACATATTATACTTGATTCACATGTTCATTCTCATCCGGTGTCAGTGTCACCTACACAAACACAACAAATATTTTTCACAATTTCACTTAAAATAAAATATCATTAGGTCCACCAGTAATACTAATACTGCCTCACGACAATTTTTTTTAAAAAGATGCTGAAATGCAAATCCTGTTTGGGGAAGCAGCAAGCAGGAAACCTATACAGCCAGAAGAAGATTCCACGCCTGATCTAGCAGGCATACAACAAATGCTACGCATGGTTAGTTTGGCTTTATTTCTATCATAAGCATAGTAGTAGTATAATCAGCCTATAATGTTCCCACTGCTGGGAAACAGGCCTCCTCTCTATGAGAGGGAATGGGAATAATCCACCACGCGGGTCCAGTGCGGGTTGGTAGATGTCACATGTCTTCGAATTTTTGGTTCTAGAAGCCACGACTTACTGCTCGTAAGTCGGGGCCGCCACCACTGGGCGAGCGCTGCTCTTGGTGCCAGAGCAGTAGATGTGTTGCAACCTTGCAACGCAACGCCGCACCGCAAAGATTTCGCCGTATCGGCGGGCACACGAGTGGTGCGGCGCCGCAACGTTGTTACGTCGCAGCGGCGCCCCAGCAGCGTTGGATAGTCTGTTAATAAAAATGGATCGAAAAAGACGTCTACTTTTGTTAAAAGTTTAAAACCTGCATCGAACGAAACGAACGAAACGTGCGAGCGGGTGACCTTACTTGTGACGCATTCAAACAACTGCGCGGTGTCGCTCCGACGTCGCAACGCATTCACCTCTCCCTGCCGCAGCGCGTCGTGTGCCCACAGATATGTCTATGTAAGACGCCGCAGCGACACCGCTCCGGCACCGCGCCGCTGCCGCAACGCATCGTGTGCCGCCGACCTTTGTGTTCCATGTTCCAATTAACATATATTTTAAGTCAATATTATTTGCACTGTTACTGAAATACTGAGTCAATTGACATGCCGCCGTTTACTGCCAATTTGAAAATTAGTTGTATGCTGGAAGAATAATCTTTTTTCTCGACTATGTAGGTGTTCCGCTTCTCACTTATGTACATGTATATAATGCTCTGTGTCTTTTCAGATGCAAGAGTTCAACAACGGAGATGATGATGATTGCACCGAAGTTGGCGACGGGGAGGTTATAGCAATATCAAAAGTTAGTAGATTAAATCCTAACGTTCAGGAATTCAAACCACGGGGTTTCTTTTCACCTAGGCCCATTACGAAAAGTAGTAGCAACCATAATTCACCACGTAAGAGTAATAACAGTAAAGATATTAACTCTTATGTTGTTACACAGACTGTTGACGTGATAACAGAAGCAAGTAAAAAGGAAACCAAAGTAAAAGGAAAAGATAATAACGATAATAATGACCCAAACTTAGATAATATAAAAATTGATGAACACAAAGATGAAGAAATTGCAACGACGTTAAAGAATCAGATTAGTGACGCAGCTAAGTCTGACACATATGAATACAAGAAACAGAAAAATGTTGCTATTGCGACACTGCTGAGGCTTTACGCTAAAAACAACATATCTCAAAAAAAATGTGAGGAACCAATAAAATTAATTACGCCGGAGTATTTCGAGGGGAAAATAGAAAGTCCACCAGACGTAAAGCTCGAACATGCGTTAAAGGTCGGCTCAACGAATACCTCCTCTACACCGGAACCTAAGGATAGTTCAACAACGTTGCCATCATGCTCCACACTTAGTACCAGTTCAAGTTCAATTCCCTTTCAATCGTCACGCGGGGTTAAATTAGACCCCGAAATTAAAAAATCCATCGATAAGGTGAATAGATGGCTGGAAGAACCAACAAAGCGAAAGTCCCCCGCAGTTTGCCTGGGACCTATAGCATTCAAAAGGAAAGAACCTATCAACTGCAAATCTCCCATCAGCGACTCCACCCTGAAGGCTACGAAACCTGCTAACCAACTGCAAAAGTACCAACCGTCAAAGTACGCTGCAGATCTCGGAAAAAAGTACCTGGAGAGAAGCAAAGCCTTTGTAGAGGCAGAAAAAGACGTGAACTGGATGAACCTGGATAAAGTACTACAACAAAAGGACTTAGAACTAGCAAAAAAACGATTAGAGGAACAGTCATCGACAAGTTCTTAAAAATACCAACAGTGGGTTGTATCAAACTAAATAAAATATTCAGGAAATACTTTAATGGTACATATACGAATACAAAATCTATTGTCACACAACGTTCTGCACGATATCTTACAGTGATGGGATCACACGGCATTTCACGGTACGTTCCATACAGTATCTGATTTAAACCATGGGCCGTAGGCCTAACACGAGTATTTTGACCTTTAATAACGTTACTTTACTGCATCATTAAAATCAGTAACTTTAAATTGGGAAATATGTATTGGCACATAATATTTAAAACTTATTTTAATGAAAATGTTGTATTGAGACTGTTTTCACACAGATTGAAGATACGTTAACGATACGATAAGTTAAAATATTCATAGTCAAAATATTCGTATGTTATACATGTACTTAATGTGACTTAGTTTTGGTGCAACTCGCTGTTACTGAGGTAGTTAGTAAATTAGGACGGAATTTTGGAAAGAATTGACTGACTTGAAACATATCTGTGAAACCTAAGAAATGATTATTTATCTAGTTCTCTTAAAAAGATATTAGATGTAAAATAATATTTATTGACGTAATTAGGGATTGGATATTCGGATTATTAGATTTTTTCACCCGCAAAACTACAAACTTATTCATACATTAGGGTTCTGTACCCGAAGGGTAGGTAACCAACGGGACCCTATTACTAAGCCTCCTCTGTCCGTCCGTCTGTCTGTCAGCGGGCTGTATCTCATGATCCGTAATACATAGACAGTTGAAATTTTCACAGAATGTGTATTTATGTTGCCTCTATTACAGCAAATTATAAAAATTAAAATGAATTAAAAATTAAAGGGGAGCTCCCCTACATGATAGTACGGAACTCTTCATGTGCCGACTCTCGCTTCTCTATTCTTCCGACTCTCGCTTGGCCGAAACGCACTTACTGAAACGCACTCCACACACGAAAGAGAAAAAATTAAAACTAGACTTGAAATAAAACTAAATAATATACCTACATCCGAATATCCGATCCCTACTTAAAATATTTTTTTTAATTTTAATGACGTAGATATTTATATTTCAGTTGCACAATTCATATTTTAATAGTGTTGTGCTTTTAGAATAATATTATAAAATATACAGAGTGGAAGGGACACCGGCACGGAAACGGTTACCACGTATTCAATACATAATTCTGAACCGGCCATATAAAAATTTATCATCGGTTATAAAAAATCTGCTGTTTCCTACAACAGTGCAATACCTACACGATGAAAATGTATGGAACAGCTGATTTTCTTAATAACCGATAAAAAGTTTTTATGTGGGGGGAGAGGCTCAGAATGATTTACTGAATACGTGGCAACCGTTTTCGCGTCGGTGTCTCTTCCACCCCCTATGTA
This sequence comes from Noctua janthe, assembly GCA_910589295.1. NCBI lineage: Eukaryota > Metazoa > Arthropoda > Insecta > Lepidoptera > Noctuidae > Noctua > Noctua janthe. The sequence goes on from OU342559.1 coordinate 1,499,812, forward strand.
TATGCGAATGTTAAGTCTGCTTCTGTACATTTATGTGTTCAAATGGTTATGTACAAACATAGACATGGCAGGCTCTTCTATGTGCTGTTTCAAACCTATTGCTCAAGACTGGCTATGCCCGTTTCCACTAATGGCCGGAGCAGACCGTGGACGGGACGGCAGAGCATTTTAAACGTAAATTCATACGTAGCTAGTGTTAACAAGATACAGATTCCAATGTTTATATATCGACCCTAAAGCATCAAAGGGGATTTGTGTTCGCGACATTGAACATTGGAATAACTCTGGAGTGATAGCTAAATGATCGTTTAAATAAAAGCGCCCTGTTGGATTTTCCGCTCTCGGATCAGCGCCTGAAATTGAAATTACAATAGTCAATCATATTTAGGCATTCCTTTAGTGACGCTTAGTGTTAGCCAAAACGGTAATTAATGCAATATTTATCATGTAGGGTTAGTAGTTGGCCATCAAAATATGCGGACTATGTTTAATAAAATATAAATATAAATACGTTAATATAATCCACTTCCTACGGTCCGATTTGCCTCCGAACGATGATTTTATTGTAATAATAAAAACCAAATTTACATTTGCAGCATTTGAAAAACCTGTGCTCCCATACATTATGTTTAGGAAAATATGTTATCCAAGGACATATTATAAGTTGGTCGACTATTACTCGTAAACTTGTAAACCCTACTTAGCTGTGATAGTTTCCCTTTTAACTTCGTAATACAATCCTACCACCGTGAATTTTGTCACACACCCAAACACAATCGTTTAGCTGGTAGAGGAGGACGACACCTGACTCTAACAAAAAATTGCACTTTAAAAGCTTAATACTATTTCACAAACGAATCCCTTAATCGAAAAACTATATGAACAAACTCTCAATATTTATTTTTTAAGACCTATACCCTAAAAAATACTTTTCGAGATTTTATTTTACCAATTAGTCGGCGTAACTAATCTGTGTTTAAGCCAAATTACAGTTTTCTAGTCCTAAGAGTCCTTGAGCAAAGCTGCGGATAGACGGACATGGCGAAACTATAAGGGTTCCTTCTTGAGTACGGAACCCTAAAAAATGCTGTTGCTTTTGTGATATTTTGGTTGTTCCCATAGATAACGGGTGTACAACACCCTTAGCCAGTGTAGAGGCACTTGTTATTCTTAAAAAATGTTGTAAACCAGCAATATTTTTTGCGTAGTGTACTTAGTTTGATTAAGCTCAACCAAGCAACCAACATTCTAACAACCAAGCAACCAACCAAGTGTTCTGTAAGAATGCTTGGTTGACAGCTTCGTGATAGGTCCTTTTACACCATGTATATGTAGGTAGATATAGATTATTCATTCTCAACCAGATATTTACCATGTTTACTGTGGTTTTGATAAACAGTAAACATGGTAATATCCCGTTTCTAGGGTTAACGATAATGTTAGTGAGCATGACAGTTTAAAAACTTTTATAGATTATTCATATTCATAAGTACAATTTAAAATATTTAACTCACTTGTGCAATGGGATGAACCGTTTGGGTTCTTAGAATAAGTCACACTTAAATATTTGTCCCTATCAATATTTCGAAAAATGTTTAGTAAAAAAAATGTAGACTAAAAATAATATCCATCAAGTCAAGTGTTCCAATCCCTGAGCTGTGATAAAGGGAACAACTTGGTTATTCTTGTGGCTTAAGTGTTTAATAGCCCACAAGCCCTTTTGTTACTCAAGAATGAATCTTTCACATGTGTATATTTGACACCCGGTGATACTTGTGACCACTCGGCATGGCGCTAACGCAGCCGGAACATGTGAAAAGGGACTTACGATGCATTTATTTCCTTTTGATTTGTTTACAACTATTATGAAGGCGAAAGTAAAGATGGACGTATGGATTTTGTTTACACTTCATCATTCTCCTGCCATTATCTCAATTTGCATTTGGGGTCGGCGCAGCATGTCTTCTTCTTCCATACTTCTCTATTACTCGTCATCTCAGCAGTAACTTCTAGCCATATCATCCTTCACGTGGTCCATCCATCGTTCCTTTGGTCTTCCTCTATTCATAATAAAAATTACTTACCGGCTATAATTTTGTAAAGATGAGTAAAAAATTACGCAGCTGCTTGCGAAAGCTAGTTATTCAAAACACCTGGTCGTTGATAATTCATTCAACCAATCACAGCAGTTGACACGTGCTTGGCAATTTGTTAGAGAATTTTAATGCTGACTTTTATTCTAGAAATCGGCTGCTTGTCTAATTTTAAGGGTTTAGTTCACTTTCTCCTTTTTTTTTTCGCCAGTTACCGTTAATTGTCAAGTAAAAGTGACGAGTATCTTCTGTAAATATTTCACTAGCGAGAAAGTACCATATTAAGCAGGGTGGAAGGGACACCGACGCCAATACGGTTACCACTTATTTAGTACATCATTCTGAGCCCCTCCACATTCATCAAATTTCTATGTGGAGGGGCTCAGAATGATGTACTGAATACGTGGTAACCGTTTTGGCGTGCCCTCCACGCCAAACCACAATTTCACCTACCATTTTGTCACGTATGTCTGTCGTTTTCCATACAGGGCACGCGCTTGCTTGTCTCGTAACTATGACAATGGCGTACAAAAGGTTAACTCCTTAAAATGTGCAGGAGTAGAGACACTTGGGAGCTTCAAAAACATGGAAAACTACATTCATTCTTGAACGTGTTCAATTCAATTACAGCTGTTTGATATGGAAAGAAAAATTCGAGTGCGAGCAGGGTTCAAATCCTGCTCGAACTCGATTTTTTCTCAAATTCCACAAAGTATTCTTGAACTGAATGAAACGAAATTTAAAACATGCATTAACCGCACACTATGTAAGAAAGCATATTACAAGTTGGACGATTATATCACTGATAAAAATGCTTGGCTCAATGCCGGTCCTGCTCCACAAGAACAGGGGCGCCTAAATTGATAGCATTAAATAGTATTGTCGGAGCCGCTGAAGATTGTATAACTACGAGGGCGGGTCAATAAGTCCGTGACTTTTGGAATAAAACACAGATTTTTTGATAAAAAAATAATTTTATTTTTCAACGTAGTCTCCCTTGAGCTCTATACACTTTGTCCAACGCTTCTCCAATTTTTTTATCCCTTCCAAAAAAAATGATTTGTCGAGGTCCTCAAAATAGGCCTTTGTTTGCGAGATGACTTCATCATTGGAGTCAAATCTTTTTCCACCAAGCCATTTCTTCAGGTTTGGGAACAAGAAGTAGTCGCTCGGAGCCAAATCTGGAGAATAGGGCGGATGAGGGAGCAATTCATAGCCCAATTCATGGATTTTTGCCATGGCAACTGCACATGTGTGCACCCTTGCATTGTCTTGGTGGAAAAGAACTTTTTTCTTGGCCAAATGAGGTCGGTTTTTTTTCAAATCGTCATTGAATCGGTCCAATAAGTTGGCATAATATTCCCCATTGATTGTTCTTCCCTTTTGAAGGTAGTCAATGTGGATTATTCCGCGTGCATCCCAAAAAACAGTCGCCATAACTTTATTGGCTGACAAACCCACCTTGGCCTTCTTTGGCGCCGATTCACCCTTAGAAACCCACTGTTTTGACTGTTGTTTGGTTTCTGGTGTGTTGTGATGGATCCATGTTTCGTCCACGGTTACAAAACGGCGCAAAAACTCCTCCATATTGCGATTAAACAACGCCAAAGCTTCCTGTGAAGTTGTTACACGATTGCGTTTGTGGTCGACTGTGAGCAAACGCGGCACCCATCTTGCGGAAAGCTTTCTCATGCCCAAGTGATCATTCAAAATTGAAACCACTGAGCCATGCGAGATCCCTACGGCTTCCACAATCTCTCGCACTTTCAATCTTCGGTCGGTCAACACCATATCGTGAATTTTTTCGATAGTTTCGGGTGTAGAGACCTCAACTGGGCGTCCAGGACGTTCGGCATCTTCAGTGCTTGTACGGCCACAACGAAATTCAGTAAACCACTTTTTTACCATTGAAATCGATGGTGCAGAGTCCCCATAGTATTTATCAAGCTTAGCCTTGGTCTCGGTAATGGTTTTTTTTCGCAAGAAATAATGCTTAATAAGCACACGAAATTCACTTTTTTCCATTTTCTCCTCAAATTAGTGAGTAGTCTGATAAAAATAGCTGTCAAACACAAACTAACTGACGCAGCAAGTTTAAATTTTGACAGGAGTCAACTGACAGATGCCTGTTGACAGGAGCAGTGTTGCTGTTTCAGTAAAGAGGTCAGAAATTCAAAAAGTCACGGACTTATTGACCCGCCCTCGTATCTTTGCATTGTATAGATTCAATCTCTTTTGTATTATATAGCCGCCTAGCCCATATTGTGTGAGTAGCTGGACTGTTGCTACATCTTAGTCTTTTTGACAATTCGAAAGTGCTTGTAACTGGTATATTCGAAACTAGCTTTTGCTCGCGGCTTCGCTTCCTTTATGTACGGAAATTGACCCACGGGAACGTTTTAAATGTAATCTTTTATTGGGGCAGTAACTACCTTAACCGTTGCAGCTACACGAAAATGGACTTGGGAGACTATCCATAATTTTTCGTGAAATTTTGATCCCCATTCACAAATTTTCAAAAAAAATTACAGTTTTACAGTCAATTGTCTTGCTAAGACAATGGCCATTTTACACAAAACATTTTATTGATTCCAATCGATTCTGTTTCTAATACTGATCAAAAATTTCAAAGGGACCAACCCAGGTTGGAAATTGCAAAAATGGGGATCAAAATTTCACGAAAGATTATGGATAGTCTAGTCCTAAGACCATTTTTATGTGGCTGCAATGGTTCGGGTATTTCCTCTTACTGGGTAGTAAGAGGAAAGTTTCCACCCTGTAGATAAATGCTTTGAGTTTGAGTGGACTGTGCTCATGTTAAGAAATTAGAAGTGCCTTATGTCATCTTATGGCTCACCCATTATTAATTGATTTTGAACATGTAAGAGTATTTGTAAAAACTAATTTACGGAATAATCATAATTTATTGATTCATAAGTACTTAAATGGTTTAGTTGAAATAAGCGCTTTGGAGTTCGAGTTTATCAATTAAAAAAAACTTCAGCATGGTTCTTGTGTGGCTTGAGTGACATTGTCAGGAGGCCGCTGTTGGTAAACATTAACCTTTGTTTAGCCACGGTCGGATATAGCCGACAAATGAAAACGTGCCCAACACGCCACCATCGGCTAAAGCCGACCAGAAAACGTAATTTTTTTAACTTTTTTTAGTGCTGTTTAACTGTATTTAAGTTTTTTACATCTCAAAAATCATGACACACAAAGCGTCACACGGTTTGTCTATAGGGGTCGGACTCTGAGAACGAAGCTGAGACGAAACGGGAAGAGAGATGTGTTTTAAACCACAAATAGAATTTCGTTATTTACACTACTCCGCTTAGCTTTAGAGGAAACGGTTGAGCAGAGAGAGAAGTTGTCTCGTAATTGTTTAGGCCAGCTGACACGAGAAGAGACTTGAGCGGCGTGCGGTGAGCACGTCTCCGCACAGCTTCGGTGGAAGCACCCTAGCTTTTACACTTCTCACCCCTCTCCACTTCGCACATCTCCGCTTTGGTGGAATCCGGGCCTTAGGCATTGATTTTTATTTGTTGTAAAATTCAAACTATTTCTACACTGGGGAGTTGTTAACGCCATTTCTTTCCAACTAGAACACTAGAAAGAAACTGAAGGGATTTTGGGCTTATGTAATTTTTGACGTTCATAAAGTGCCGATTCTCACACTTGTTTGAATAAATGTATTGATTTTATCATTTTTTGTTTTACTGTAGTGCAAATGATTGCACTGTGCAATCATGATGTTTCCTGTACGTTTTATGTATGTTTTGCGTTTTGCAGCAGACAACATTATGATAGGTTGAAAATATGAATACAAACACACGCTACTGCTGGGCAAAGGTTTCGAATCTCTGGTCGGGCAGTGTGTTACCGGGTCTTTTCATTTCAAGAAGCAGCCTGGCGTCTGGATTTGTGCCCGGTCCAATGTAGAAAAATGCTATCCCTCTCTGTAACATAGTACTTAATTAAACATACGTAAACTGTGCCAAACCTTGACGAATGATGTTTAACTCGGGAGGAGCCCTCACTTCTGGACATAAAAATACCACGAAAGTTAATCTTATTTCAGCGGGCACTAACAGAAAAAAAAACACGCCTTAGTATTTTTTAATACCCACTTTTGATTTATCTGATGGAAGCTTTTGAATTTATAAACCTATTTTTATTTTTATCAAAAATTTGCTCTTCGACGGGGTTTTCGACTAGAATAGGTACAGACTACAGCACATCAAGCTACCCGAAACTGTCAAATTTTCCCAATCATACTTGAACCTAATGTTTCAGCGGTAAAGTTGAAAATCGATTAAAGAAAATTGACAGATTATGGTAGCTTGATTTGCTCTATCGCTATTCATAAAACCGATACCGTGTAATTGATTTAAATTTCATGTAACTACACACAAGAGTGTTACATAGGCTGTCGGTTCGATTATGAAGACATCAATCCTGCCGATAGCTATTGGTTGTTGGTAGTGAAATTGAACGAAAAGTAGATTACTAATTTAGGATTGCTAATTTTTTTTTAATGTAATAATATATATTCTACGCAAGTTATTTTACTATTGTTTTGACCGCTGCATAAATATTTGCACATTTTTTGGTGGTTAAATGAGTACTAGACTTTGATTTAAGTTATTTAGGTAAATGGAGTACCTGATTCTACGATCCAGGGACCTTTGGCGTGTCGCAGCTCCACAGAAGCAGGCGACATTGTCTCTCCAGCATAAACTTTACCGTGGATCTTATGGCGTGTGGCTATAGTCGGAACTAATGTCGCCATGTTACACTATACCATAAACAAAAGTCGTTGCGGATCCATTAAATAATATAATCATTGTGAAGTGTTCTTTAAAAAAATATAAACATAGGTACTCGACAGATATTTCGTCAAATCTACAGTAAAACTTATAATAAATTAAAAATAATTTATTTACCACTTTTTTACACAAATTTTCTACCAAAGGTGATCATTTCAAGGGTTCCTTGCCCGAAGGGTAACCAACGGGACCCTATTATTAAGCTTCCGCTATCCATCCGTCCGTCCATCTGACTGTCAGCGGGCTGTATCATGATCCGTAACGGCCCATTCACGACCTTGCCGCGGTGAGCGGCGGCTAAGCGCGGGGCGGCGAGCGGTAAGAACAAAAGTATGAAAATGTTTGAAGCACGCCACGCCGCTCATAGCGAAAACGCGCGCGGTTTTGTCCGACGGAATCGCTGCAGCGGCGCGCGGTGCGGGGAGCAGCGAGATCAAAAGTACAAGCGAATGAGTGCGACGCCACGAAACACAGCGGCGCGGACAGCGGTGTAGGTGTGACGGACTCGGTGGCGAACTTAAAAACAAAAAATTTTAGACGATTTTGTGGTGGTAATGGATACCGTTTATAACTGAAATTTTAGATCGAACCCATATGGATGTCAAAACATCCCCAACACAAATACAAAAACGTTATAAAAAGGTTGTGGGAAGAAATAAAACAATGTTTTCCGGAATATGATGGTAAGTTTAAATATACGTCTATGTGCTGCAGAATATAATCAAATGTTTCCACACTCATTTTTTTTGTACTCATAAAACTTATCCGGATATTTTCTGTAATCTTCGTATAGGTCACGAAATTCGCCATTTAAATATCAATCTTTATTCAGTTCTCTCATATTAATTAAGAATATTTTGTTTTAAAAATATACTGCTCTCTAAACACAGAAGGGATAATTTTATAACGCCATAATATTGAGCACGTTCTGACTAAAAACGTCCACCTCGGCCGCTACCGCTAGCAGCTACTGACGTGGCGTGTAAATCACACCGCTTGCCGCCGCCGCCCCGCCCGCCGCGCCGCTCGCCGCTAAGACCGAAGTCGTGAATGGGCCGTAATAAGTAGACAGTTGAAATTTTCACAGAATGTGTATTTCTCAAATAATAAAAATAAATTAAAATTAAAGGTTAAATACGTCCACCTCGGCCGCTACCGCTAGCAGCTAATGACGTGGCGTGTAAATCACACCGCTTGCCACCGCCGCCCCGCCCGCCGCGCCGCTCGCCGCTAAGACCGAAGTCGTGAATGGGCCGTAATAGGTAGACAGTTGAAATTTTCACAGAATGTGTATTTCTCAAATAATAAAAATAAATTAAAATTAAAGGTGGCTCCCCTACTAAGGTACGAAACCCTTCATGCGCGAATCTGCTTCGCACTTGGCCGGTTTTCTACCATGGCGATCGGATCTGTGAATAGCGTTCGCCCGTTTTTCGTTTCAAAAAACAGATAGTCTCACAAGAGTCTTCATCGATTCGATTGTTACAAAGCTGTATTACAATACACATTAAACATATCTAAATAGCCCATCACTACTGTACACACTGTCAGTAAGTGTCAAAAGCGTGAAAAGTCAAAACAAAAACAACAGAAATGGCAACTTTTGGTTGTATTGTTATTACTGGTTGATACTTCACTGTACTAGTGAAGTTATGAAATATTCCATGATAATTATCAAAAATGTCCTATCGGTACAGCTACTAATCATTCAACCAAAAAGTGTAAGTGAGTTTAACTTACCTTGCTACGTTGCCGTCACTTCACGATGCTGGTAGAATAGGTGATACCGGCTGTTGCCAAACAAAGACAAAAAAAACCATGTTCATAAACTCACACCTTTTTTCTCGTGAGGGTAGGCAGACACTACAAAACGCCACCTGCATGACCCTTTCACCTCATTCACGTCCATAAATCTGGTGAAACACGCACGGCTGTTGAGAGTACTACGCTCCTAGCCTTTTTCAAGAACATCAACAATAAGGTCAGTCTATGCCGCTATAGGGCGTTGCCACTCTCATCTGCGTTGTAAATACCTGTTGTTAGTCGCCTTTCACTCATCCTCTCAACATGACTAAAACATCTAATCATACCTACATCTTTTTTTTGTGAAATCTTCCAAAAAAAAAACTGGGAAATATCATTGTGTACATAACTAGAAACGATAAAAATTTTGTTTTATGCATTGTAAGATTGCTCTATAGGGAAATGCGCTTTTACTAAAAAAACCTGAGTAATTTGTATGTTTGAACACGCTTATCTCAGGGACTACCAATCATGCAAAATAGTGAGGCAGAAAAAGAGTAAAGTTACATATTAAGATGTTTCTTGAAATACTACTGTATGACTTCTTCAGGTTAAGGCGCAAATAAAAACCTACCTATTAATTTTAGATTTTACACTTGACAGAAACATTCAATTGGTTGTGTTGTGTGGCAATCCAGGCGATGTTCAATGTCTGGCCATGTATCTAAGTCATTTGAACTGAAAAGGTAAGTCCGTGGGTATATTGGTAGTGGGGTATATAAGTATCAAAACAATTTCTCAAGCGCCACTGCTAGTTAATATTTTACACTTAATTTTTTACATCAATTTTATTTATGTGGTATTATCAGGAGGGGTTAATTAATTTAAAATTCAGTTGGGAATGAACTACTCTACATCTAAGACCAAAAAAAAAAAAAAGACCAAAAAGTAAACGATGTCCATGATACATATCCATACTTTTCTTAAAAATTTGGAATAAAGGACCTTAGTACCTTTTAATACATTGCATCTACTTTATAGACAGTCAATTTGAATTCATTAATTAACTTGGTTTTGTCACAATCACACCTCAAACATGAAAAATGTTCCTCCTGTCCTGTCCCTTGCAACTTTTTATAGTAAATCAGTAACTTTATGCAGGTCTAAATCCATTGGAACGGTTAAATTTTGTATATTTCATAAATTAATCTAATAATAAACCGCAATGTAATGTTATAAATAAAGTACTTAGATTTACCATTAATACTGAGTCAAAAACCATACTTAACAATATCTTACTTGTACAATATTATCCTACCCACACAATATTATTCCCCAAATTATAGGGAGAAACTTTAACAAATTATAGGGAGAAACTTTAACAAATTATAGGGAGAAACTTTAACAAATTATAGGGAGAAACTTTAACAAATTATAGGGAGAAACTTTAACAAATGGCAGCCCTTCGACACACACAGATAAAAAGGAAAAAGGTGGCTTCAGTTTAGATGTTCGCGGCGCGCCGCCGTCTTGATTACTTTGTTGGTCTGAGTGTAGGCCATACAAATATTTGTTCCATGCGTCTATGTGGATGATGTGCTAATGTGATGTGTAGTTACAATGTGAAATTTGATACTTGACAAAGATTTGTGTGAGATACCTAAAAGAGAACTGAATAGGGTAAAATAAAAACATTTAGAAAAAAAAAAACTGACTTCAAAAATTTTTTTTCTTTTATTCATATTATTTAGTTTGAGTCGCAAGTTTTAAAATAAATAAAAGGAAATGAATTATACTCTGAAAATCTCAGGAAAACAAATTGTAAAATCAGCCAGACTTAAAACATGTTTATTTTGATGACTCACCAACCGGACAAACTCTTTGATTTATTATTGGATGGTAACTCTTTCAGAATAAAGCCAAGCAAGAGTTGAAGAAATAACTATCACAATGAGTGACTGGAGTAACTTGGAAGACATAATGCAAGATCTGTCATTGGCACAAGGGAATGCTGTACCTGCCACGTTGGAGACGGTTGCTCCTGATCAACCACCACCGATCCTTATGCCGGAGGAAGGTATACATGTACCTGCAATCCTTAACTATCCCATACTGTTGTCCATCAATCACTACATAGAGAAAAGTAGTTGCTCCACATTTACTTAGTTTTATTATTATATGCAGTACCCAAGCTTTGCACAGCTAAAATCTACAGATCAGGAGACTTGTAAAAACGATTTTGAAAAAGTTTTATTCACATGAACCCTCTTGAATACAGTCTCATGATTGTGAAAACTGCATCAAAACCCATACTCCTGCTGTATTTCTATTTTTACATAATAAAGATTTTCTTTATACTAATCTATCTGTATACTAATGGTAACAATCTTATTACACAGGTAGTGTGGAGCGGTCTTACTATGAATCGGAACGTGTGGGGGAAGAGTCCCCGCATGGCTCACCAGACTGTAAACAGATTAAAATGATGTTGGACTGGGTATGTCAAGACTTTTAAAAGCATGAAAAATTGAGAAAACTGAACTATAGAAAGAAATGTAAGAATATTCACTGGCATGTCAGACAGACAAATTTTAGTCGCTTTTTGAGAATAATATAATTGATTGGTATATTATATTATAAGTAATTAGATTCAATCATTGTTAAAATACCTTTAACTGATAGAGTAATGCTATCTTCACTATTCGTTTTCAGGTGAAAAAATGTGAAGAGGAAAAGGAGAAAGAGGAGGAGGATCTAGTAACTTCCAGCGCGCTCAACCCGCTTAGCCCAGAGTTTGTACCAAGACAAAAAGGGAAAATCAAGATAAATGTAGCTCTCCAATCTATTAAAGCGGCTAAGGAAGCTGAGTTAGCAGCCAGGCGGCCCATTCCTGCAGATGTTATTCCGAAAATGTTTAAGAGGAAGTCATCGTCCCGTACAGAAGTTAGCAAAGATAATGTTTTACCTTCGCAGAGTTCACAGACATTGTCACCAGACAGAACGAAGTATTATACACCATCTGCTAATGCTAGTGTTTATTATTCAAAATATCTAAAGAAAAGTATGTTGAAAGAGCAGATAGCGGAAGATGTTTGGGTGAAGGCAGAAAAACAAATGAAGGAAATTGAAACTAGACAGTAAGTATTAGAACAAGCCTATGAAAGTGCTAGTGCGTGCTATTGCGATGTTTTGGTGCTCGGTGAGACCTTAAACGTTCGTTCCGATGTAAGCTACGCGCAATATGATATGTTTGACTGTGGTCTGACAGTACTGCTATATAAATATGCCTTGCACCAATAATCACATTATGAATATTTGCTGTCATCTTGATAACAGACATTACTGGACGAGTTAGTATTGTTGAGCTGTTCATAGATTACGATACTGATCTTATTGAGCGTTCTGCCAAAATATATCAACCAACAGCAAATGGATTTATCAAATATTAATTCTGTTCTAAGTATTCGTTTTGGATATACATGTATTGGTATTAATTTCAGTGAATAGTAATTATACCACATTAAGAATGTTGGCTTAGTTTGATTTGGATTAACTTGTACTGACTACAATACTATTGTTCCTTCATAGAAATCAAATGTTTCTATTTCAGAAAACTGAAAGCAGAACGAACTCCGGATGAGCACGGTAATACGTCTCCCCCAGAAATAGCATGCGGTACTTATTTTTTTTTCTCTGCCTTATTTACGTTTTACCCGACTACGCGAAGTACTTATCGTAGTAAATCGTTTGCATGTTATAAGTTCTTTTCATTTTGTACATTATGTTATTGTCATCTTTTTAGTAGGTACGCTTTTTCATGCAGCATTTTTTATTTAACCGATTTTGAAAAAAATACGGAAATATGTTTATCTGCCTTCTTGGTCTAGTGATCGCAAGCGAGCACGAGTTCCTAGGTTCGATTCTCAGATAGGGCAAAGTAATATTAGGCTTTTATATCAAGAATTCCTCAGAAGCAGCCGGAGTCTGGATTTTTTCCCCGATGATGGCAATAGTGTGATCCCTGTTATATGGGACCTGTACATAACTGACGAAATGTGGGTGTACTGTAAGGCACACCTCTGCCTAAAGCTCTGATTTCCTCCAATAGCGGTGCAATCTTATAATGGCGCAAAAAGACGACCGTCTTTACTGTGACGACACGTGGAGTGTTTGAGGCTCGCACGGCCGTCTTTTTACGGAAAACGAACACAAAGATATCAACGGTAGCAAATGGACGATCTTGATTTAGCGGTAGCAGTATATTTGGAAAATGAGCAATAATCAGAAGATGAAAAAAATCGTTCGGGGGAATGTTCATTGTACTAAATACATGCTTTGCCTGCGCCGAGTTCGGTAATTATCCCATGGGATCGTACTACCGGGACAAAAAGTATCCTATATGTTAATCCAGGTTAAAAAGTATCTGTGTGCCAAATTTCACCCAAATCCGTTCAACCGTTTTTATGTGGAAGAGGAACAAACATCCATTCATCTTTACAAAGATTAAGATTTCGTCATCTTCGTTGCTCCAGGTGGATTTCATTTTGGAAAATTGTTCACCGCTTTTGAAAAAAACGTTCGAGGACTCTTCTCCTCCGCTAAGACGGCCGTCATGCAAATGACGGCAACGCTTTTTTGACGTTACGGTGACAAATACCGCTCTCTAGGAAACCACACCGTTTTGTTTACATAGACAACGTTCTTGTGACGTCATTCACCGCTATCTTTATGACGGCACCGCTATTGGAGGAAACTAGAGCTTAACCCTTCCTGGATCACAAGATGTGATGATATGTTTTTTCGCTCTATTAAAAATTTACTTCTCTTTTGTAAGTCTCATCAACCAGAGTGCATTAACAAATTGTATTTTTCTTCAGTGACCGCCGACGTGATGTTACCTGTACATCGACATTTGCTGTCGGATGAATGCATAGTCTGCATCGTTGCAGCGAAACATGGCTACTACTTCTAATACCACAGTATTACACTGCGTTTGTTTTTTATAATCGACACTAGCATGTGCGCACGGCGACCGACCAAGCTATACAAAACCGGTTTATGCACATCTCTCATTGTACGGGTAATCTATACAAAGTGAGGCCATTTTATACTGGAAATGTATAGCTTAATGTGTCGCCGTGTGTACGTAGTGCTATAGATAATCAATCAATCAATCATTCATTTATGTATTTACATAGGTACACAATAAATACAGATCGTAGGTTAGGTAAACGGCGCTATGTTATGCCAAGAGGCGTACAAATTTGCAATTTTAAATAATATCTATTAATTCTAAATGAATTCGTCATTTAAGTATTCGTCTATAATGTAATAACATTTATCGATTAGAAATGATTTCATTCGTTTTTTGAAAAGTGTGACATTTAGTTTTTTTATGGCGTCTGGAATTTTATTGTAAATACGTGGTGCCATCCACAAAACACTCTTTTTTGCTAATGCAGTTTTACATTTATGATTAAACGGACAATTTTTTATACTGACTACGAATTGGAACATCTCGTACCATGGTAAAAAAAAGGTTCGAATTTGTTTTGACGAAAATACTTGTTTCTAATATTTATATTGCATTGTATCATCTGTTTTCTGACCACACAGTTGTTGCTTTTTAGTATGGCGGTAGCGGTCGTTGACGTTTTTCATTTTAGAAACGAAATTACAATCTTTCTCTGGCTGTTGCAACTCATCAGCTACCAAATGTGACGTTAATAATAATCAAAGTGTTTTTCAGCTTTGTCACTGACAGCAACACCTTATGGCATAATTAAACTTGACTGTTAGCCCGTATTCGGTTGGTCGAATGAATTTAATCCAATTCAGGCTCCCGATGCATTTATTACACTGGTCATCGCAATTTAATACGAACTAACGACTGCGGGTAGTTTTAATAAAGTCAAGTACTTCCAATTGTACCCGAAACGATGAAACCGGACAAGTTTGTCCGAAGACGGGCGTACTCGAACTCTTTCATTTACCCGAATTGCAGAGGCAATCGAATTCGGGCAAACGACCAAGTGTTATTGCACCATTTTGCAGCAATGGCCGTTATTAACATGCTAAAATGCAATATTCGATTCGTATGTATTTGAAGAACAAGGCCGACTTCAAGCAATATTCAGCTTTCAGTCGGCTCGTGCCGAACGGAAAACTTTGCTCTGCATCTACCATCGCAGTATCATGTTCGGGTCGGCTCGTTTAAACTCAAGTTAAGACGAGCATTTTCCCGAACGTGTATCTGTTACGGTAAAAGATGGGTGTAAAAAAATAAACAAAGGTTGTATAAACTAAAATGTAGCCGTAATCCCTTAGCTAATAAGTTTTCGATCTGACTATCATTTCAATATAATTGAAACTCAACATTTTTTTTATTCGGATGAGTTAAGTTAGAACCGTGACGCGCTAGCCGGCTAATCTTAACTTTGTTTTCATATTCATCTTTAGCTGCAACATATCTATACATATAACTCGGTTTTGCCATTCCTATGTCGCCGAATCATGCTAACCCAAACACATATACAACATTAGTTATATGCGAAACCTGAAACACGGGTTTAGTATTTTTATGTAAAGAATCTATGTACAAAACGTTAAAACTGTATCATGAAAAATCACAAAGTTATAAGCTTGTTCTGTTACATAGTTGTCCCTACTAAAACACGGTCACCGCGCGGCGGGCGCCCTCGCGCCGCCCGCGCCTCCAGCTTCGACTTGCGCTCATTGATAATAATTTTGCAGTAGTTACCTAACCGTACGGCGATTGTATTGTAATTAACAGGTAATAACTTTTTCCATCACACTTGCAGGCTTTTGACTGTCGTAATGGTCAAGTGTAGGTAGATATTATTATGTACTTTATTCGTAAATGCAGCCGTAAGTGATGTGTAGTCAATGCGATTTGTTGCAACTTATGCCAACCATTTAAAGTTCAAAGTGGATGAAAAGTGCTAAATGTCACATAATCATATCTTTCTACAATTATTAACCATCTTGGCGTGTTTACAAATGTTAATCATCACAGACACATGGTTACACGATACTTTTTACATACGTTAGGTACACGATCAACCGAAACACAACTTTAGGATCACGGCACCGGCGGCGCGGTCGTGATCCGGGAGCGTGACACGTGCGCATTAATCTAGAGCATCTGGGCGACTGAAGGGGTTGTGTTTCCCCCGCGCGGGCGCACAGCTGAGCGCTAGCGCCGTATGATTGCGGATAGGTACTTAGTGTCGCTCGGTGTCCAACTTGCAACCTTTTTTAAATATTTATGGGACAAAATATAACATGGTTTAAAAATTATTGAAATCGATTCAATTACTTATTCTGAACAAACTATATTCTGGTTTCGCATATACTAAAAATAATGTTGTATAGGGTGACTGGTAACGAGTGACCGGTACTTAAACACGTGATTGTACTCATGATAACCAACAACTTTCCCAAAAAAACATTTTTTTTAATACTTATTCACTTTAATCACAATAACACGACAACCGTATGAAATTCGCGCGCGCGTGCCTTTGACCTATCAGCTGTTTTATCCGCGTGACGCCGATCTGTGTCATTACTATGGTTCCGTGCAACAGTGTAAACAAATTAAAAAATAATATCCAAAGACTGCGTGGTTGACTGTTTTCGTGTGTTTTGTGTTTTTCGTGTTGGTGTTCTTCGTGTTGGTGTTCTTGTGTCTATGTGTGTTGTGTTCTGTTTGTGTTTTTGTAAGTCGCTTCTAAATATCGTGTAGGTAACAAAACAAAGGCAATTCCTGAAGTTAGTTTGTTTAGAAAGATAATGCATTTTTATGTATTGTAGCGCGTGCACGTAAAGTGCCAAAATACTATATAATTTATTAATTGTTTTAGTCTCCTCACCGTGTCTATTTAATCGTAAACAGAGAAACGTTATGTAGGCATAACACTGTGCACCAAAATGGCCACGCAGCGCGGCGGCCTGGGCGCCACTTACGGAGCGAGCTTGTGAGCCGCGCGGGTGCTCTGCCTACCCACTGTAGCACGGTACCATAGTAATGAGACAGAACGGCGTCTCGCGGCTATAACAGCAGATAGTACACACGCGCGCGCGAATTTCATACGGCTGTTGTGTTATTGTGATAAAAGTGAATAAGTATTAAAAAAAAATGTTTCTTTGGGGAAGTTGTTTGTTATCATGAGTACAATCACGTGTTTAAGTATCGGTCACTAATTACCAGCACCCTATATGTAACAGCCGTACGATTGTTCGGTCGACTAACGAGATGCTGAACTATTCCAAAGAACCTTTGTAGTATTATACGATGCAAATGGCGACGTTAGCTATGTGGTGCGTAATGGAACGATTTTAATGTGTATGACAAAGTCAACATTTAAGGAAAAGGTGGTGATAATATTTAAAAAAAAACTATTTTTGTATTGATATTTTAACTATGTATGATAAACTATAATTTATTTTCGCACCTAAACTTGTTTAGGGACGTGTGTGTGTTTCTTGTACAGTTCGTATCGACCATTTATATGGCGCATCGCTTTTAAAAAAAACTTCGACGTTTTATAATTTTTTTTTTGTATAATTATATCAGTGTAACAAATTTTAATACGTGGTTTACTATACACCGTGACTTTTTAGTCGTCTTACAACGGCAGCCCACTTCATGAATCCAATGACTACTAAACATTCTTAAAAAAAAAAAGTATTTATAAGATTTTAATAATTTAAAAATAAAAATATTATTCAGAATTATGACGCATGACGTAGTTAAAACACCCTGTTGCGAGCGATGATCTACTGGACTCGAGCGCTGGGTAGGTATCTTCTCAGGTTTGACACGTAAACATCATTAACAGCATGTTTCATAATTTTATTCAATTTTTTTTTTTTTTTTGTACCTGTTATGGAAGATAAAAAAAAAATCGCACCTAGAGCTATTTTATGTCGGGTACATTGAGTGGACGACCTTTGTAAGACGACTAAAAAGTCACGGTGTATAAACTGTTGCCATATCATGAACTTAAAGATGTATTTAGGGTTCTGTACCTCAATAGAAAAAAAATTACTCCCTTATTAGGATCATCTGAACTATTCAGAGCTTTGTTGACCGTCAGTTGAGACCTTTTTTTATGGAACGGGGAACGAGATGAAAACTATGGAATTTGACTTTCCACATAACATTTTGTATGTATTTTATTGCTATTTGGGTTTGTGATATAAAAAGTGGCCTAGTCATCAATTTGGAATTTATTGTTTTGTATTGAATAATTATATTGTAAGTCGTGATTTCTACCAGTCTTCTTTGATGCTAAAATGTATGTAAATGTGATAAATCAGTGAACAGTCAAACTGTTGACTATTTTAAGAAAGAATAGCAGTTGTAAATCACGTCCGCACGAATATGAGTTTTATGTATATGACATAAGGTTTAAATTGCGTGTGTGACGTGTGCTCATGAAATGGAACTACTATATACTATAATGCAAAAAGTGAATTGTCTTCGGCCATCCTTGCCATTGTAATATGCAAGTCCTTACTCAGTTAGTTCTCTTCCGACATCTATAAACTGATTTTGAGAGGTTTAAAATAATTGCGAAAGGACTGGAATTTTTATCTACAGTATGATTGGTTCAACGTGGGCAATACTTTCAGTTAGTGAAGTACTGAGTAACTTTTACTTCGGGACTAACTTTGAAATATGAAATAAAACCGGCCAAGTGCGAGTCGGATTCGCGCAAGAAGGGTTCCGTACGATCGTAATAACATAAAATAATAAAATAAAATTAAGGGGGGCCTTTATTTAATTTTATTATTTTATGTTATAGCGGCAACAGAAATACACATTTTGTGAAAATGTAAACTGTCTACCTATTACGGGTAATGAGATACAGCCCGCTGATAGACAGACGGACGGACAGCTGAGGCTTACTAATAGGATCCCGTTGGTTAACCTTCGGATACGAAACCTTAAAAAAAACAACTGTTTTCTACATATTTTCGAGTTATACGATTACTACACACCCTTAAAGTATTGGCCACTTTCACCAAATCACTAAGTAGTATAAGTACAGTTAAGTTGGAGGCACACTGCTGTTATTTGGTTCTTGTGAAATTAATTCTTGCATGATAAACCTGACTTAGTTACTATCTAGAATATATGATTTAGAATCTCTTAGTGCTGAAAGCATTTTTCTTATTTATTTGTCTTTAATTCGTTATTTACGAATGGCTTGTTTATGTACAAATCACTTATGTGTGGTGTTTAAGTGTTAGTGACGAGATGTGCAAAATTAATCGCCTATCATCGTGAGCGGGTAATAGGAGACGATGGGATGACTGCCATGGCATTAAGTCTGTCTGTACATTTCTGCGAATGTGAAGTGAGAATAATTATCAAATGGAACAACAATTTTCTAATGTACTTAGTACGTATAAGTTTGATGAACGGAAAGAGAGAGGAAGACCAAAGAAAAGATGAATGAATTGTGTGAGGAATCTGCAATGCTATTCTCTAAGGATACAGCCTTGTTGTGCAGCGCTGCCGCAGCGGTGAAACTTAGTTTGGTATTCACTAAGCTGAGTAAAGCTACACTAGCGCTCAAGGCTGTGACGGCCGTGAGTTAAAACTAACCTACGGAGTAGTACGGAGGGCAAATTGACAGTTCTTCATACATTTTGGTATTCACTAAGAAAAAACAGCTACAAATTCGCTTACGACCTCGCCCGCAGCCTCGCTTAGAACTGTCAAATCCAAAAGCTACAATAATCGCATTTAGATAGTACTTAAAATAAAATTTATATTTCGATTCTTTTAACTACATAATTATTTGAAAAAATTGCAGCTCGATTACTTATAAAGCTACATTTATTAGAACAAGCTAAGAAAAGTGATGATTTGAAGAAAGCTCGACAAGCGAAGCAAATAAGAAAGTTAAAAACAATATCCCGTGATACAGATTTTATCCATATTTCTGAGGATTTAATTTATATATTAGAAAGTGATTTAACTCCGTATATGCGTAGTTCGTTCCAGTGGTTTACACTCAATAAGATTTTTTTTTTTTGTAATTAATTTACTTAGTTGTGAATATTATGTAGATACCTAGATATTTAATAATATAGGCACGTAGATTAATCAATATTAGTATCTTATAATAAATAAATACAATTATGTCGTACACTTAAGGTGTCAAATAATATAGATTGGTAGGTATATTATGAAATACTTTATTAGGCTTTAAATACATATTTATAGGGTTTTTTTCTGCAAATTTTTTAAATGTTCATACAGTATGGGGCATGAGTAATTAAAAAGATAACTACTTAATAATATGTCGTATTTTATTTACCACAAAAAAACATGTTTAAAAAAAATCAAAATATTTATTTTACATACACCACATAAGCACATATGAAACGTCAGAAGCTAGGTACATGATTCTCATTGGTTGTTTCCTATTTGGTTGGTTACTCTTTTAAGAATAATTGGCTTTTACAAAGTTTTCAAATTACAGTGATAATAGGTGCGAGAGAGTCATCAACAACCAACCAAGTACTAAACAAAATACTATCTACAATCTAATCCACAGTCTATTAAGCTTACAATGTTCTCACATGAACAAAACATAAAATAATAAAAACCAAAATATGTATATTTAAATCAAATGATATGATTACCATAACATCTTAACGAGTCTGAATTTTCATATCCTGTCCACAAAAGCCAAGTTCTGTAACCAACTTGTTATAGAAGTAGATACTATTTATATGAAATTACCTGCTTGTTTTAGCTAACTTAAATTTGGGTGTCACTATTTCATTTACTATGTGTATTTATATTACCATAACATCTATCATATACTTAATATCTAAAAGTGGACTAAAATCCTATAAGCGGTAGATTAAATTTAACTCCCTCGTCTCATGGATGTACACAAATCCTGCAACACCTGGGTCTGCTTTGACCATGCCTCACTTATGTTATTAAAAGTCTCTAACATCCTCTGCTGGTTGTCGATGAGAAGTCTTTTATTTTCCAAACGTCTCTCTTCAAGGGCGACAAACCGTTCAGTCGCCATTTGTGCCTTTGAGAAGGTGGTGAGCGCTGGATCAGACGGCGTCGTACCATTCGACGCCTACGAAGGTGCTACGAACATAAAAAAATTAACAAATTACTAAGTAACTAGAGGCAAAACAAATGTAAAGTTCATTATTATGTAGGTATAACAGCAACACATCACTTTCTCTGAAGGAAAAGATTTTACAATGTAGTATATGTGCTTATAATATAGCATGATGATTGAAAAAGTTGTAAGTATGAGTAAGAGTTGAAAAATTATCTAATCTACAGAAAATCCCAACAACTTGACCCAACCTGGGAATCAAAAATGAGGCCACTGTCTATGTTGAAATCCACTTTAAAGTTTCATCCCCATTCACCCCTGCATCCCTACACCCAAACATTAATGTAATACAATTATTACATTAATGTGACATGTATTAACAGTAAACATATAATACTCACATAACAGTAGACCGTATATTTATTAATCCTCTTAGTCACAGAAACCTTTGTTCAAAGCAGTCGCTGTTACAAATAAATTTAAAAAGCACATAAAAGTTTTCAAAATATAAACTCAAGTGGTTTTGATAGCGTCGATTGTTGTTAGGAGTGCGTTGTATGACGTTTGTTTGTATTGGGCGCCGCGCGGCCGAGTCGCGTCATCGAAATAGGCAAAGGAATAGTCATTCAGCCTTAAAATGTAATAAGAAATATGGAATAAGCTCATAAAATTATGAAATATGTTTGTAGGTTTGCTCTATTCCTTAAAATACTTAAAGATAGACCTTAAATATATATTTTAAACCCTTAAAACTCTCAGTCGAGATTGATCGATTATGATTTTAAGAATTTGTTCCAAGCTCTAAATTCGTCTACGAAACAGCGACGGGAGGACACAGCCTACAGTTCGTCGACGACCACAACCACGCTAGTGAATACAGTTTAAATCAGCGCTACACGCTCGATCGATCTCAAGGCTGTCTCGTCGACGAGCTCGTCGCAGCTTACAGCCATGAAATTGTCTTTTAGAGAATAGCACTGCTGGTCGAGGAGGACAGCGTGACGGTTGACTGAATGAAATAAACGTGTTTCGCCGACCCCAAGTAACAGGGACAAGTTGATGATGGAGCAGAAGATGATGATGTGCTGACTTGGTACGTACTTATAAACGAAACTTTAGGCTGTCTATACGACGGCGATTGGCGGCGGCGACCTCTCGCGTCCGGGCCTGGTTCAATCCATGCGAGAGGGAATGGGAAGCCGTCACCTCCTTCTACGAAGCAGTCACGCTAGCGAAGGAGGTGGCGGAACGTGAGGGAGAGAGAACCTCACGTCTCAGCCGCCGCGGGAGACGCCCCGGGCGTCACGTGCCACGTGGTGGCTCCCGGCCACCGTAGGCGCGGGCTTGTGGACGGTGAGTAATGGGCTAGCTCGCCGTCCGGCCGTCTTATGAGGACAGGCCGGGTCGACGGCGTGTTCGTGTTCCACGCGCGCCTCAAAGAGATATCAGCAAACCGGAAGGGGTCCGCAAGGGCCTGACGGCTGCACACAACTTAAACAAATATAAATTTTATTCCAGTGTAAATTAAGACGATTTCAGAATGATTCGAACTATTGAAAAGTTAGATACCTATTTGTCTACATGTTTAGAAATTCAATTGCAATCTCAGGTTAGCTATAAGATCCATGAATGTATCCCCTATTTTTTAAACTATTGAAACTTAGAAGTGACAAGTATGTGAGGGCTATTATTGGTCTACGATTATAACATAGTTGTTTAACGTTTTTAAAACGAATTTAATTGTTTTTAATTTATTTTTATTGACGGCCAAATTTTACGTAATCTTAGAAAGTAAGTTTAATGAAATTGCGTATTTTGAGATCGAGAAAGTTGTCATGAGCACTTATAAAACCAAAATATTTTAAAGAGTAACCATGGAGTTTCTTTTCAGTTAACCGTGCACCTATTTTTTTAATGTTTTATAAATGCTCATGATCATGTATTGTGTTCTTTATTATTTTGATTTCTCAGCATATTTCTATGGACTGCACCGGATCTGCTCCACCTCCACTCATGTTTGCTCATACGATCCGAGGCGATGCCGATGTCTTTTTCGTACAGTATAGGTGTACGTTGCAGTATGGAGTATCATACGGCTCGAGTTGAGGTGATGTCGAGCCCGGGCAAAACTGTGCATATATTAAGAGGGGACATGGCCTGCGTGGTATTTGATAAATAGGTTTTTTGAAGAAACTATTGCCGTCGCGCTGTGTCAAGCCTGCCCCCGTAGAGTGCGATAGGGACAGCTGCAGCTCAGACCGATTAAAACCCAAAAATTTTGACGAGATCGATGTTTCGTATTCCCCTTTTTTCTCCTGGAAAACTGAGCCGAGTCAATTATTTATGACATTAAAATTTAAAAAAAGAGAAAATCCCCTTTTTTAAATTTTAATGTCGTCTCGTCTAGGTTTCTATTTTTTTATATTAATAATTTTTAAAATTTGTCTGGTAGTCCTCTAGTCACGGCCGTAAAAATGAGGCATTTTTTGACAATTTTTGAGGGTCTATGAAAACAAATTCTAGAGGCATTATGCAGGAGGAAAAAAGAGGAATACGAACCGTCGGTTTCGTCAAAATTTGTGGAGAAATCGCAGCCCATCTCCCCTCTTAAGATAAGCTGCTAGTTATGATCTCTGTTTAAGATATCTGTTTTCCTGATGTATTAATTGACTAAATGATCATTAAAATAATGTTTGAATGTGCTGCATGTGCTTTCTTTTTAAATAAATACCTAAGGACCCTGTTCCGTCACGCATCCATACCGATTTGGGCCAGGCCCACCTGCTTAGGGCGTGTGCGTTACGATTGCTCCGCCAAGTTATCAAAACAGAAAAAAAACTTCGCCAAAAATTTGTCGAAATTTGTCAAAATCGAAGGGTACAAACCAAAAATTTGACAAAATAGAAATAAAGAAGTTATAAGGGTTTTAAGTTGACCGCGAGAACGTAACGTGGAGGATTGCGCGACCATGGAGATCTCAGCAACTACTTGGGCTAGAGATCTAATTCTTTTTATCAATTGAAGACTGAATTTGTCAAAAATTGACGAAAAAACAATTATACGCTCTGGATCAATATTTTACGAAATATTCATCTTGGAAGTTATGGCCGCGCAATCCTCTACTTCTGGTTTCTTTATTGTTGATTATTTCTTTAAACCTAAGACTTCATACAGTAAAACTATTCCAAGAAGAAAGGTCTTAATTTGTCAAAACTAACGAAAGCATTAAATACTACTAAAGTTAAGTTAAACAGACGAAATAAGTCCAAAACAAAAAGTACGTTGCCGCGCGTTACGTTCGCGCGGCCAACTTAAAACCCTTATAACTTCTTTATTTCTACTTTGACAAATTTTTGGTTTGTACCCTTCGATTTTGATAAATTTCGACAAATTTTTTGGCGAAGTTTTTTTTCTGTTTTGATAACTTGGCGGAGCAATCGTAACGTACACCTTAGGGCGAGTCAAACCTTCCAGACATAGGAATTAAGTCTAAAGTAGGTTGATTGAAATGTAGCTAAATACTATAATTGTGACACACACTTGATATTAAGTATTGTGATATTAATCAGCCCCAAATCAACCTTGCTAGAAGCTACAACAAATACACGTGTGTAGTGTCTTACAGTACAGGCAATCGGACGTCATACTTACTTGAATTACCAAAACCGCCCTTGCTCTTTACAAAATAAGGAAGCTGTCATTTATCATCATTTCAGTAAAGATTCCCAACAGTGGGACTGTTGGGTATATGCCTCCCCTTTCTTGTGCCATACTTCTCGGTCCTATTCGTCCCTCAGCCACCTGTTTTGCGCGACTTAAATGATATCGTCAACCCAACGCGCTCTTGGATGGCCCTAGTTTCTTTGGTACACTTTACTCCCTCGGCCATCCGAAAATCACGCTTACCACACACAAAATAAGGGCGCTGTCAATGTCAAACTGTTTCCCGATGACTGTGTGTTAGTTGATAAATATGTGTAAAATAATATAATAGACACGACGTTCGATTCACGATACATCGCTAATCAGACTCGATCAATGTACCACTCTGTGTGTGTATGTGTGTATGATTCTCTTAACGCTACTCATTTAATTGTCATTTATAGACGGCACAGTCAGTTAGTCCATTCGGCAGTTGATTGGCGCGCGTTTCTTGTTCCTTATCAAAAACATCATTATTGTGATGACAGAAATTGCATCGACTCAAGTAAGACTAGACTGGGAGTGGTGTTTCCTTGTGATGTTTTTCGTGTTGTA
Source organism: Noctua janthe (assembly GCA_910589295.1). Taxonomy (NCBI): domain Eukaryota; kingdom Metazoa; phylum Arthropoda; class Insecta; order Lepidoptera; family Noctuidae; genus Noctua; species Noctua janthe. The sequence continues at coordinate 1,524,862 of OU342559.1, forward strand.
AAAAAAAAGGAACAGTAACAAAGTAAGTTCTATTTTCAAAATTTCGTATTTGAATGTGATTATTCAGTTTAGTTTATAATGAAAAAAGTATTCTTTCATGGTTGCATTACTGCAGACATATTCCCGTTCTTAACAACGTTTCAAGTCTAGTTGCAATCTCATGGATAGAAACTTTAAAATAAGTAATTTGTTAGATTAAAATGCAACAGTTTTTAAAAATACAGGGATTGAATTGACCTTCTTCTGTTTGAGTAAAAAAAACCCCCGCATGCACAAAACTGTGTGGTTCCATTAAAAAAAAAAAACATTCTTTTCAACTGAAAGATAATCTATTTAAATATTTAATGCATCGGCCTTGCGTGACACATGCTTGCGTTTTTTAATTATTGGTAGATATTGAATAAAAATTACCTACATTATTTTTTTATTATTTTAGCTACAGAATGGTCCACGCAATTGACATAACCAACATCCCGATTGGACTGGAAGGCGTTATTCACTCGGCAAGTTATATTTTGATTCAGATTTATTAATTACGCTATTAATTTGACGTGTGTACAGTCAAAGGCAAAATATGTTAAAAGGTACCTACCGTACTACTTAATTATTGATGTATTATATTTGTGCTGCGTTCATATTCGCACTTAAGTACTGCTGAAAATTATTAGTAACATGTTTCAACAGATAAACCGATTCTGCCCTACATTTTAGTTCCATGACCATAATATTGCCCTTGATTGTGACCTACTCGCAATAAACAATTCAATCACGATTTCACTATTTATGTATTAATCTAAATGTTGTTCATAAATATTAAATATTAATAACGCTGCACTAAGCACATATTTATTTATTAGAAGTGGAGCTTAGTACCTACCTATATTTACATTTTCAGTTTACAATTTCCACTGTAGGTGTTCAGTATTTTCCGCAACGTAAAACCTCAAACATTAACTGCATTTATCATCCCGCGTATTGTGATTTAACAGACTAAGCAGACTTTCGAATGTACAGTCGCCAGCACATAAACTTACCACAAACTGTCAAACTTCTCCGAATGATTTTGAACCATAAAAATATTGATGATTAAGTTCAAAATCGAATGAGAAAATTCGATAGTTTGTATTAACTTGATGTTCTGGCGTCTGTACGTTATAAATGATGGATGCCTAAACAACAGTAGGTACGTTATTGGAGTTTCAGCTTTCGGTGCTGAATCATCATCATCATCATCGCTGAATCGAGCGTTAAAAATCGAACTGTACGCTTTTGTATAGGCATTCATTTAGATGTGCCTTGGTTTTAGTGAAAACGCATAAGAATAACGAAGTGTTGGGAGAAAATGGTGTAGAAAACCCTGATTCCCATCTTCATGTATCAGTGGACTGGGGCTTTAACAGTTAATGCTGAAGTAAGTATAGTGCCTTCTTCCCATGGGATTCAGCTAATCTCTCCTTTCGATAGGATCTGCATATGCAAGTGTTAAGGTGTTTAATAAGTAGCTAGATTTCATGGAAGCCTCTTCCACACACGCGTTTTTTTACCGTGAAAATCTATAGTCGTCAGTGTTGTCTGGATTACCATGAAAAATAATAATTCAGGTTCCTTCTTTTTTTCATAACTCAACAAAATGTTTGTTTTTTATGACGATCGCTGCGTTTTTCCCGTAGTAAAAGTGATTTGTAATTAATTAATGATCTATTGATCCCTATTTACCTGTTTAAATAGGTAGATAGAACATTTTACAATATTTCAGTGATATCTCAATATCACCTAGTGAAAATGTCTGAACTAAGTCTAAATCTTGAATTTCAGGTTTGCCTTCATCCTTTATAACACTAAATATTACAAGTACCTACTAAAAATAGACAGGACGATATTTATGATGTTTGCGTACCGAAAACTCGACGGTTCACCTTGTTAGAACATCACAAGGGATTCCCATATTTTGGTACCAAAGTTAAGGATGGTGTTCCCGTGAGGATTCTTCAGGAGTATTGTTAGCTACAGATATAAAGTGTAAATATGTTTTATTTAGAAATTCGAAAGTTTGGTCCCAGGATTTTGCGGTCTAGATTTTTTACTTCTCTTAAAGGATCTTTTTATTTCAAATTTATACAAGAGCTGTGCGGCCGATATCCTTTCCCATTGGCAATCGGCAAAAATGTCACCATTCCGGGACGAATTTCCAAAAAAAAATAGTGCTCACGGAAAATTTCACGCTTCTAGTCCCAGCAGTTTAGGCTACCTGTTAGACGATTTCAGATTATTAGGTACTATTACGAAGTAGAAGATACAGGTGATCCGTTAAGATGGGTCAGTATCATCAGTATGGTCAAATCAGGAACACGAATTACCGCGTTACCTACTAGTTATCGGGATCTCTTTCAGTAATCAAGTCGAGTGCTCGACATTACTGAGATTACCGCTAGAGTGCCGTCGTCTACGTACCATCAAATGTCATATCAATATCACACGGCGACAAGTAAGACGCGTGGAATCCCCAAGGACCTTACGTAGGTATGCAATACTTATTGGTGCTGTAAGTAGATAGATTATGTAATCCTTCCTTCCATTGTTAGATTCTGCGTTTATCACTCTTTCCGAATAGATAAGAACGATCTACCATATAAAACAGAACAAGAATATGCAGGAAGTCCATCATCTGCCTTGTGCATCATCCGTTTATCAACAACGTTGGGTTCGGCTTCCAGTCTAACGCGATGCTGCTGAATACCAGTATTTTTAATGGACCGACTGCCTATCGGACCGCCACAACCCAATTATTATTAGGTAATACCCACGATACCTTGCCAGACTTTCAGGCCACTGACTAACTATAAACACTGTCAAAGATGAGATGATCTACAAATGACAGTCAGAACCAACGGCTTAACTTACTTTTCGAAGCACGGAGGAAACTCGGTATGTAATGGATGGTCACCCATCCACAGACTGACCTTGGCAAGCGCGGCTTAACCTTGATTTCCCATTGCATAAGCATAGCAAAGCATAGCATAATCAGCCTATTAATGTTCCCACTGCTGGGACGCAGGCCTCCTCTCTATGAGAGAGAATGGGCTATAATCCACCACGCGGGCCCAGTGCGGGTTGGTAGATGTCACATGTCTTCGAATTTTTGGTTCTAGGACATGCCGGTTTCCTCACGATGTTTTCCTTCACCGTTTTGAGAGCAGTGGTGATGAAATAACTTACACAAAGTAATGCGCCTGGCTGGGTTCGAACCCACGACTTACTGCTCGTAAGTCGGGGTCTCCACCACTGGGCCACCGCTGCTCTCATTTCCCACTGCGGCTGTTATTATTGAGCCACGAGCTCCTTTTTGAAGGTAAGTAGGTCCCTATTTACCCGCCAGATATGTTAGCCGGGACTTATACCATGAGTAATTGAGTAACATCTCATCATCAGCTCCCTTTTTGTCCTAAAATTAACATGGCGTCGGATGTCTTTTTCTTCCATACCTCGATGTTAAACGTCATCTCAGTTTTCCAGAGAAAACCATACCTATATCCTTGTTTCAAAATGTTTGGTCTGTATACAAAACTCCTTCACGCTTATTTCCTAGTGTGCGTTACGATTGCTCCGCCAAGTTATCAAAACAGAAAAAACTTCGCCAAAAAATTTGTCGAAATTTGTCAAAATCGAAGGGTACAAACCAAAAATTTGTGAAAGTAGATATAAAGAAGTTATAAGGGTTTTAAGTTGGCCGCGAGAATGCGCTGCCATGGAGATCTCAACTACTCGGGTTAGAGATCTAATTCATTTTGTCAATTGAAGACTGAATTTGTCAAAAATTGTCGAAAAATGAATTATAAGCTCTGGATCAATATTTTACGAAATATTCACCTTGGAAGTTATGGCCGCGCAATCCTCCACTTGTTGTTTCTTTATTGTTGATTATTTCTTTAAACATAAGACTTCATACAGTTAAACTATTACAAGATGAAAGGTCTTAATTTGTCAAAACTAACGTTTTAAAAGTTATTATTTCTTCAGTAGAGCAAATTGTCTTGTTATCGATCAAGGCTAATTTTATGCATTCTATTTTTGGGTTGTTGGCAATGATAATCGAGCCAGTTTAATATACCTGCACCTAATTGTGTAATGTTGTAGCAGTCACTTGGTGTTTGTTTACACACTCATTGAGTTTTCGGCTCCGGTTTTCGGTAATCGGTTGGATTAGTTGTTCAAGCCCTCCAAACCCTGGCATAGGCATCCTGGCGTAGTATCAACTAAACTCCTAATAAGTGAGCTGTTAGATTTAGTCTTTCTTCATAGGATTACCTTTAAGTTAAACTACGTACCTAAGTACCTATTCTCGAAGGTATTTTACTAGTCCCACTGAAAAAACTTGTTCAATGAAAATCCAGGTAAGAAACATTAAATCCATTCATCATTCCGAGAATAAAACTAGTTTTACTATACTAATAACCGTGGCTTCTGAATGGTCAGTTTTGTGCGTCACACCGTAAAACTGCAAGCAATGCACGCTAGAACAATCACACACGTAGCGATAATTTTGCCATAAAACCTCAGCCTAGAGTTATTACCTAACCTTAAATATGAGCCTGAGCGAGTGTTCTTACAGTATAGTTAGCGGTAAGGTAGGCAATTTTTTCATTTTGTAGTGATAAATTAATTATCAGTTTATGAATTTAGGTTTACTTAATTACTATTGTAAGACATGAAGGTCGTCAGTTGTTGTTTTACATGTAGAAACTGTCTTGTCGTAATTCTGTCATCTTTACCTGTGATTTGTGTTGTAACTATTCTAGCGTAACCTGCTAAAACAGTGCTTGAAGTGATCTGTCAATGGCAGAAAGAAACATGTTTGTGGAATCTTATTTAAATCCGTGTGCGGTTATACGGATTAAATGAGTAAAGTTGTGTTGTCTTAGGTACTAATTTACTAAGATGTTAATAAAAAATGACAGATAAATCTTAGGTTAGTTTTACTACATGTTAGAGTATCGATGTTTGTTTAGGTACTTGGTTTGAAAAATGAATGACCTGTGAATTAATGAGTTGGACACAGAGCACGTCAAAATTGTGAAAATTCCACTATGTCTCACGCAACTTGATGAGGCAAAGCGAAAAATTCCATTGGAGACAACAATGTGTCCTGTTAAAAGTGATGCTATAATTAGCAGGTACATAACTGATTGAACAACAGTTAATTTGCCATTGAATCAGACAACTTAGTGAGCCGTAGTTGTCATAACCTAACGCTACCTACTAGCATGGTGTCCTAGCTATGGCTTGATATGTCTATACAAGTTTGTTCGTGGAAACAACCACGACCTCGACTCTATGTACTAAGTATTTATTTGTAATTTTATATCCTACTTATTAAGTTTCGATCACGTAACACTTACTTGCTAATAGATATGTATACAACCGCTTACCAATGTTAGTCTATGCCGCTTACTTCACAAATTACGTGGGAAGGTACTTGACCTAGAGAAATCGAGAATTAATTCATCAAGTTTTGCTAAAAAATAAAATAAATACTAGAAGCAGGCGTTACTTTGCGGGAAGTTCCTTGATTTTTGAGACATAGTAATGATAAAATGTAATCACAAGTGCCACTCACAGCGAAGAGGCCTGTTACAGGCTGATCATGCAATGCTTATGCTACAGGTGCCAGAAAGAGATGGCGACGGAGACGGCGAGAGGAAAGGTAACGTCACCTACGCCATCGACGACATACCGCCCTGGTACCTCTGCATCTTCATGGCTTTACAGGTGCGTACAATATGGATGCAAAACATTTTACTGTCTGCACTGAAGCATCTGTAAAAGGTAAGTATATCAAAAGCAAAACAAAAAAAGAACAAAAGCAAACTAAAAACAAAAGAACAAAATTGAATGGGCGATTTGCCCCCAGATCTGAATAAGTCAATACTCAGTAGTTTAAATAAAATAGTATACCATTCGTCCGGTTTTGTTGCAACTGGTCAGCTTTTAGACAAAACTACTAAATTTCGAAATGGTAACCTATTCCTTGTCATGTCCTTACTATTTCGATACTGTAAATCGAATTTCGTAACAGCACCAAGTTAAAATGAAGTCGGACGCAATTACTGAATGTTTTGATTAGGCCTTCTGTTCTGATAACGACAAAGATATAATGAGATCTGTCCACGTTTGTAGCGGACAGGACCGCCCGCGGCTGGCTGTGCTCGGCCATGCAATTAAGTAGGTACCTGACGTAGGCCTGGCTGGCATGGAAGTTTATGTTTCAAGGGGACTTTTCCCTAAAATGAAACGAGGGTTCTTATAGGGGTTGTTCTTTGGCTTCTGTTGTTTTTGGGAAACTTAATTGAAACCTACCGTAATTTCCGTAATTTTTTAAGGTAATCAATGTGGCTATTTCTTTTCCCATATCCTGCTAGGTAGCTCATTTTTCTTTTTTACTTAGTCTTTGGATAAGTTAGGTGCTCAAGAAATATTTATCGAACATTTTGTCATCACATGAGATCTTTCACTACACTATTCTATATGCAATTGAAATAACTGAAAAAAGGGGCGTTGTATGTACTCATTGTTTAAAGTTTTACTTACTATGAGAATTTTCTTTTTTTCAGCTTTGGTTGCGTGGACAAAATTATTCATAATTATGAGTACAATTAATCCCCTATTCCGGTTTTCATATTTTTCAAATACACCTTGTAAAAAATAGTAGGTAGCTAAGTGGATGTACTAGGGCATCATTTGAATAAGGAACTTGTCTTCTGTTTCTAGCACTACCTGACGATGATCGGCGCGATCGTGGCGATCCCGTTCATCCTGTGTCCCGCGCTGTGCATGGCCGAGACCGACCCTGACCGGTCCAACATCATATCTACTATGATCTTCGTTACTGGTATGTGAGATCGCTTCCTCTCTCTCTCTCTCTAATCAATATTATTATACCCATTCAGAAGTACTGTAAAAGTGTAATGATTTTAAGGTTCATGGACGACATCGAGTGGGAGTTGGGTTGGTGCACTCATTTATTTAATTATGTCTTTTAATGAATGTTTCATGAGGTTGACAAAAAAATTACATGTTATACTTACTTTTTATTATTTTTTGACTAATTAAAACGTAAATTGTATGTCCCAAATAATTGTGTAATTATAAACGTAAAATGAGTTTGACGAAAACAATCAATGTAACGGATAAAATGTGTAAAATTTATATTATTATTATTTTTTACATGATATTGACATATATACAAATATTGTACACCTCATGGGTATGTTACAGTGATACAATAACGCTAATTATAAGATCTGTCTTTTCACCTGTGGCAAACAATAAATATATGAATTATGAATTATAATTATGAATTATTGCTCCAGGCGATACTTTACCTACATGCACAACATAATTCGGGTGATGCTGATCACATGATCGGGTCGGCCAATTCGGCAAGATTCGGCTCAACCGAGCGGCAAAATATAGATTCGATTTAACCATCCAACCTGTGCCGAGTTATGTGCGTAACAACCCTATCATTAGCTGTTTTTTGACATGGAAAGAAAAATTCCAGTGCGAGCAGGGTTCTTTCCATGTCAAAAAACAGCTATGTTCCCTACGCAGGGTTTGCGTATAAAATATTAAAAAAAAAAATTAGTTTGGTATGGCGACTTCTATACAACATTGATTTGACTGCAATGTCAACGTGTTGGTTTAAGTTAGTTCGATACTTTCTTAAATAGATGGCGCTAACGTCACCGTAAGACGTTATTAATGGAACGAAAATTTCGAGAACTGTGAGCGGGGTGCGATGGTCTAGTTGGTTAAGACATCCGGTGTACTGAATCGGAAGGTCGCAGGTTCAAACCCTGCTCGCACTGGAATTTTTCTTTCCATGTCAAAAAACAGCTATGTTCCCTACGCAGGGTTTGCGTATAAAATATTAAAAAAAAACCCTATCATTATCCTCAACACCATTAGTTTCCCGGCCGACCGTCGTCCACTGCTGGGCTTAAGCCATCTCCATACTTTGCCACACGATGTACATACAAAACTGCAAGGTGTAAATTATCGTTGATATTGCCCTTGACAATTAATTTGTCTAATTCCCAGATAAGGCAACGATAAGATAGATAGCAGGTGCATTTAATACTAAGCAAGTGCACTTTATTAGGTCATAAACCGTTTGTTGATACAATAACGTCAGAGTCGTAACTAGGAACAAATAGAGTAATTGTTTGTATGGCAGAGATTATTTTTGTTTAGTTGTCACTATTGGAGTTTCCGTAACTGTACAAATACGGGTTTTAGGATGGTCTCCCGAGGTGCCTGTGAAGAGTAGGTACCTATGCTAAGGCCGATGATCTGCATAGGTAGAAGAAGCAATTTATTTTTAACGCTTCTGCCTAACCCTCGTGATAACCGGCGCGAAATTATGACATGCTGTTATTAACATTCCAGGCCATATCCATAACAAACGCTTCAATTCCCGTGGCAGTGTTAACAATGTTTTTGGAAACAAGTGGTATTGAATCAGAGGAAAAATTTTCAAACATTTTAATTCGCACCCCTTGTTCTATCGAACACTTGGGAACAACCACGGAATATTAAACACATTGCCAATCCTTGAAAATAAAGTCCCCTATTCATACTGATATTATAAATGCGAAGTAACTCTGGCTGTCAATTACTATCTCATGGCACAACGGCGGAATAGATTTCAATGAAATTCGACACAGAGAAAGCCTAAAGACGCCATAAAATACAAGATAATACCCGATCGCTACGACGCGGATAAAACCGCGGGCAACATCTAGTGTAGACAAAATGGTTCTCTTTAAAATACGTACAGATTTACACGAATTAGTTACATTAGCATAAATATCTTAGTATCCAGTATGCACATCTCCTCTGAACATTCTTTACGCGACAACTCTCGTACATAAATAAGGAATTCATCTGATGCGAAAGATTAATCAAAATTCTGTTCCATTTCCCCGCTTGTGTAGAACGCGGCAAATAGAATAGCAACGTGTAGTAGGATGCGAGTTTCTTGCTCCGAACTTAAGATATAAATCATTAGCTCGCCAACGAAGTAATAGTAAGGGTTAAACTAAGGTGGGCTGCGGGACTGTTCGAAAGAGATACCGTGGCCCTGGAACACAAAGGGCAGAGAAGGAACATGGATGGGTTTTAGTCAGTACAAGTCTGACACTCCCCTCCGCTCCGCCCAGAGTGGGGGGGGTCATTTGATGATTTCCCATCCGGAAAAAAAAAAAAAAAAAAAAGGGTTAAACTAAGGAGCACATTCTATCACCACAACATGACCACGTCTTTATTAACCTCTGTTTTAAGCTTTCGCGGTTTAAAACTAAACTTATACTGTCACTTACGGGATATCTTCCGTGATTGTTCATAATGTTGAGCTACCGATATTTCGACGCTGTTGTCCAGTCAACCCGCGATCATCGCGCTTGCAAAAGCATCGAAATATCGGGAGCTCAAAATAATGAACAATCACGGAAGATAATAATATCCCGTAAGTGACAGGATAAGTTTACGTCTTTATTGCTCGAAGGGTTAGGCAGAGGTGTACTCTGGTGTACCTAAGTTCCATGTAGTACAAGGAGAATCTATTGCCATCAAAAGAGCACACATCTGGATTCTGGGCTCCTGTTAAGAATTTCCTAGTGAAAAAATTTAATAACACTGCCCGACCTGGGAATCTAGTGATAATTACTTATGCATAGCAGTGGCAGGTGCGATTATACGTATAACCAACGTGGCAGTCAGGCAGTTTAGTGCCACTCCACTAGTTTCTCCTTGAGTAAACTATTACAGACCATTTGTTTCATGACTTCATCCATACTGAAATGTAAAGAATATCAAGAAAAGAATGCTGTGTTCTGGTTGTACATATTTTGCATTGGTTAAGACCCATCTTTACTCAAAGAAACAACGTTCATTTTCATGTTTTATTTCTCGGTTCAGACGTACAGTTCGTCGGGTTTATTCGCGTAGTTTTACTGAGAATTGTCTGAAAGTTTCATAGTTATGGCTGAACATTTTAATGGGAATAATAAAATGTGCACTCCAGTGCAGCTGGACATTGTTCAAGGGTACTGTAAAGTTTTGTTGGGTTTATAATCATGGTAAGTTACGACCACCATTTTTAGAGAGTCAGTTAAAAAAATAATAGTTTTTAATACTTACTTGACTTCTACGTTGGTCTAGTGGTCTCCAGCGCGACAACTGAGCATGAGGTCCTGGGATAGATTATTGAGATTTTCATCAAATTTTTCGGTAGCCACCACGGAATCTGGATTGATGGCAATGGGCTTACCCCCTATTACATGGGACTTAAAACATAACTGGCGTAATGTGGGTGTACTATTAGGTACACCTCTGCCTAACCCTTCGGGGATTACAGCCGTGATGTTATGTCATATTAAATATTAAGTCAAATAAATAAAATAAATGTTAAATATCAAGTCGAAAGCAGTGGGTTGTGATAATATCACCCGTGGTATGATCATAACTCTTCTGGATGAGCTCCTACCTGCGATTACCCACATTGTGAATTTTTCCCTTTTTACCGGTGCATTTCCTTCCCTGTGGCGCAAAGCCTATGTTTGTCCGCTACCCAAGGTCCCTAATCCCTGTCTTCTTGCCCATTTCCGTCCCATTTCGATCCTTCCCTTTCTGTCTAAAGTGCTTGAGGCCTGTGTGCACAAGCAATTCTCCGATTTTGTCCATCGGAACTCGCTTATCAGCCCACTTCAATCTGGGTTCAGGCCTGGGCACAGCACTATTTCCGCCCTTCTTAAAGTGACTGGCGATATTAGGGCAGGACTAGAAGACACCAAGGTAACGATACTGGTGCTGGTCGATTTCTCAAATGCCTTCAATACCGTTAGTCACGACATCCTTTTAGCCATTTTATCCCATGTCATGGTCTCTCCCGGAGCACTGGAATGGTTCTCCTCTTACCTTCAGGAACGCCAGCAGTCAGTTCATGTTGGGAATTCCTCATCATGTTGGTGTGATTTGGAGACTGGTGTTCCTCAAGGCGGTATTCTTTCTCCTCTTCTGTTTTCTATTTTTATTAATCTCCTTACTTCTGAGCTTCAGTGTGCGTATCATCTGTATGCAGATGACTTGCAGTTGTACTGTCAGGGGGGGGTTGACGAAATTCGAGATCTGATCGACAATTAAAATCGGGACCTGATAGCAATAAATACCTGGTCCGATAAATTTGGTGTGGCAGTAAATCCTAATAAATGTCAGGCGATCATCATTGGCAGCTCTCGCAGTCTATGCAAGTTGAATGGTACAACCTTGCCACCAGTTCTTTTCGACGGTACGGTCGTTCCTTTTAGTACTGAGGTCAAGGATCTTGGCTTGCATATCGATAGCTCTATGAAATGGCATACTCAAGTTGCTCGTGTCAGTCACAAGGTTACTGGTTCGTTGCGGGCTTTGTACCGCTTGAGAAACTTTTTACCCTCAAATACGAAAACGATGCTTGTACAGTTCTTAATTTTTCCTATCATCGATTACGGTGACGTGTGCTACTTTGACCTGAATGCGGATCTCCTCGACAAACTTGACCGTCTTCTAAATAACTGCATTCGATTCGTTTTCAATTTGCGTAAATATGATCATGTCTCCGAACACCGGACTCTTCTTAAGTGGTTGCCCATACGTCAGCGTAGGGAGCAAAGGGCGCTTACCACCTTGTTTTCTTTTCTTGTTTCTCCCACTTCCCCTAGTTACCTTGCTCCCCACTTTCAGTATATTTGTGCCAACCATAATAGGAGCCTGCGATCATCGCAAAACCGTATGCTTCAATGTCCCTCTCACCGCACTGATTTCATTCACCGATCTTTCTTTGTCCAGTCTATTTCTCTGTGGAATGCGCTTCCCCAGGAAATCAGGATGGCAACCAATCGCTTATCTTTTAAAATTAAAGTTCGTGAGTACATTCGGAAGAAGCTGGCAGTTTCGTCACAACGGTAACGGTGTTTTCCCCATGGTTTGTGTTTTTATTTTGGTATATTCGTGGAAATGTTTATTTACATTAATTTAAATTTTGATATATATTTATAGTATTTGATATATATTTATAGTATTTTATAAATCCTTGTAGTTAATCTTATTATTATTTAAAATTATTTTCAGATTTACACCTACCACTGCTTGTCTTTGCATCACCCAAAGGTTGACTGGTAGAAAATGCCTATGGCATTAAGTCCGCCTCTGTACTTCTGTGCTTGAAGTGTTAAATAAATAAATAAATAATAAATTAAGACAAAATTCACACAATTTCAACATTACAAATCCATTTGAATCGGCGTTTCAAACAAGTATCAATATTAGTCATCAAAGAATATGGTTCGCACGAAACCCCTATACTCGTACTATTACTATCCATTATTCGCAAAAAAATAAGGTTTATATCAACCGCTTGCTTTACATAACAATGTCAAAATGCAGTCTGTGAATACTTATAAATAATCAAAGTTCTACTTCGAAAAAACGGGGATTTTTGTTTAAAAAAATCCCTACATTAACAAATATCAATTCAAAAAAACAAATCTTTGGAGGTGCTGGGATTTGAACCCAGGACTTTCAGCATGCGAAGCAGACACTCTACCACTGAGTTACACCCCCGGCTGCTAACCTGTTCATAAACAGTGTTTGGTATACACTATACACTGCCGCAAGTGTTTTGTATTCTGTTCTGCCGCGGGCGAGGCCGGCTTCTGCACGTGCTGGCCAACTTGATACACTGACCTACTTTAGATGCTTGACACTTCAAAATATTTACTGTTGAATGTTGAACCAATCGAATCGGCAAGATTTTCTGAAATATCCTTGTCACCTACTTTTTTAATGAAGATCATCTCTGCAAGCAGAGTCCTCTCTAAAAAATATTATGTAAGGATTGTGGCAGGTCGCGTTCTGTACTGTCTGCCTACCCCCCTTGGAAAAAAGCGTGAGATCTTTTTCGTGGTTTTGTGCATAGCAAAGTTTGTATGAGACCCTCAGCCAAATTACATCACATAACATAACATCATGGGTTAGGCCGAGGTGTACCTAATATGTAGAAAACCGACATTTCGCCAGTTATGTTTAAGGTTTATGTAATAGTGGGGCGAGCCTATTGCCATCAAGCGGGCACAAATTCAGGCTCCATGGCTGCTGCCGAGAAATTCCTGATGGAAAAACCCAAAAATACTTTGACCTGGGAATCGAACCTAGGACCTCATGCTCAGCAGTTGCGTTTACGACCACTAAGCGCATGCCACACCGCCAGCTAGCGAGCGAGTGAGCCTCTTTTCATTCCTGGTTTCGGCTCTTTCGGTAGTTCGTGGTGTGAACCAAAGTAGGAAAAGAGGTGAAACGATGCCTCGCCCGGCTAGCTCGCACGCTAGCTGGCGGTGTGGCCTGCGCTCTAGACCAACGAGGCAGTCGATGTTTGTAAGCTCGTGGCGGTCTGCAAAATCTTACCTACTCCCTTGGAAAAATGCTATAGTTTATTTATAGGTATGTGTGTATGATATATTATCCTTCTATATTTTCTTTCCCCCAGGTCTAATAACCTGGCTCCAAGCAACCTTTGGCTGTCGCCTGCCCATCGTTCAAGGCGGCACCATTTCGTTCCTGGTGCCGACACTGGCGATCCTAAACCTGCCGCAGTGGCAGTGCCCTTCTGATGCTGTGCTAGATGCCATGACGGATGAGGAGCAGAAGGATGTGTGGATGACAAGGATGTGCGAGCTGTCCGGTGCTATCGCTGTATCGGCGCTGTTCCAGGTGTTTCTTGGTAAGTTATGAATATTTGAAGGTAAAGGTGTTTCTATGGAATACAAAGGTTTCAAATATTACTTGTGCAAGTAAAGTGAAATTACAGAATAGTCACTAATAAAGACTTTCGTTATACCATAGACAAATAAAACTATAACTATATTCAGCCATGGTTATACGCAAAAATAAAGTCTAGCAACGCTATCCCATAACAAAGTTCCATGCTCCTCCGAACAAGAATTTAATTAACCCAGAGAGCACGCTATTTTTTGCTAACAAAGTAATAAACCAATAGGCTTCTCTGAGGAAAGAGTTTTTGCCGTACCGACGTCGTCGTAACTAAATTATCTCCATGTTTCCACGCAGAGGCAAACTCCCCGCTTTGATGCAAACTTTACTTTTTAAAAGCGCACTCTCATTTACCTTCGCCTAGTTTTTTTTTAAACAGAACTTTGAAGACTCTCATGCAATGCGCTCATCATCTAAGTGGTTGGTAATGTCGTTATTAGTAAAGTCTTGTGGTAAAAGGTTGTGTTATTTAATTATAAACTTGGTACCAATAAAAAGGTTCATTGGTATTTTCTTTGATTTTAATAATGTCAAACTAGGACTTGATTTTTTTGTTGATTACATTTTTGTATTCGTAGCAGATGTACTTAACAACATGTAGATAGAATCATGTTCTTCGAACTTGAGAGGACGTTGTGTTGCTGGAGAGTTTGTTCCCCTTCTTCTCTCTGTTCATAATGGTGGGCGATTTGGGCAACTGCCTTTTGTAATTTTGACGTCACTTTTGATTCTCAGCATAATTTGAATAAATTACAAAATGTCAGCCTTATTCATGCACAAGCATAGGGTAAATATTATTTCTGTAACGGAACATATTAAAAACTTCTCATACGATGTCAGCTGCATATTTCAATCCCCAGCATAGCTGTCATTATGTCTGTAACTTGTGCTGTATCCGATAGACGTGCGGATCTAGGACTATCTCCTAAGTTCTAAGCCGGGCTTACAGCGACTAGATCAATCAGGTAACCTAGATAGCCCAGGCGCCCTATATTCACTGCTATTAAAGTTTTATATTTCAGTATTCGCAGCAGCATGCAATCTTGATATAATCGATATGTCATCTATGTGCGTCTAGTGAGAGAAAGCGTCAAAGAGCGATTAGAAACTTGAGATTCGTAGAGTAGGACGAGGTTATAACGTTTTCTCACTCTATTTTCTCGTGGTTTGATATTCAAGGTTCTGCAATGCTGGCATAGGTCGGTTCGTGAATCTGAGAGCAGCTATGACAGTGTGGTCGTCCCCTCTGTGGCTCAAAAACCACTTTTATTATTTAGTCCCGCCGTCCCGGCCGTCATTCGTAGATTTATGAAAGTTTTTTCGTTTCCTCAAAGGTCCGATAGTCTGGCAATAAGTGTTACCCACTAGCTGGGTAGTGGAATTCAGATTCCCCGTCGCTTTATTTCAAATATTGGTAGGTTCCTGCATTCGGTTAGATTAGAAGCAACATAGCTGGCAAAAAGTAGGCTGAAAATGATGTAATCATTACATACTATATCATCTTGTATGTTCTGTCCAGGATACTTCGGCGTGATCGGTTCACTGCTGCGCTTCGTGACGCCGCTGACGATAGCGCCCACGGTGGCGCTGGTGGGCCTGACGCTGTTCGAGCACGCGGCGGACGCGGCCTCGCAGCAGTGGGGCATCGCGGCCGGGTGAGTTTACCCATTCATTTGCTCCAGTGCACAATGGTTTTTTATCACAGGAAATGTGTTTTTTTTTGGTTTAAATGCTTTTCTTGATATTCCTTTGCGAAAGAATATGTCGATCCGTTGTTGCGTGAAATAATGATGAACTAACACACGCACTTTCGCTTTTATAACAATAATTAATTGAATCTATTTGAAACTATATAAAATTTACATTGCATCTCAACAACGATTCGCAGATTTTTGTACCAAAATCGATCCACAAACATATTCAAAACGACGTAAACACTTCAGGCATTATTTATTTTATGCGGGATTTAAACCTGAGATTCTTAACTCCGAGCATAAGCTTAAGCCCAGAGCTACTGTGCCAGACGTGTGGTCCACTAATAGCCATTTGAAAGTTCGAACCACGTCTTGAACTCTAACTTTTGCTTCCTGTGCGGTTGTGGGTGCATAAGAAATGCTCAGACACAATATATAATTCAAATGGTTCCAAAAACTTTGGCTCAGTAACCTACATCCCGAAGTAGGCGGTCGTAAGTCGGTGACGTTCATGACAAATTAATGTTTTCTTGTAGCCAAATAGGCGTTCCCCAAACCCTCATCCGTCCTAATTCCGCTAAATTATACGTATTATGCAGTTTCAAAGCGAGATTTCGTTTGTAATTTTGCCTTTGACGAGTTCCTCATGTGTAAGATGTATGTCGTAGTCAGCCCACATATTAAATTACCACTTTCGAGTGTAATTCTTGTAAGCCAGGTTTCACAATGCAAAGCAATCACTCTCGGGGAATCGGGGAATGCCAGGGAACTCGTAAACTGTTCCGGAACCGCGACATAATGACACAGTAGCGTTTCCGAAACACGATGTTTCACTTCAGTTTGAAGCCCGGTTAAAGTATTATGTAGGTTCCTGTATTTATTTGTATTATCTTCTTATTATTATTTCTTGAATCGGAACGTGTTTCCGCTACAAGGTTTATTTGTATGTCTTAGATAAAAATATTTCGTGTGATCGAGCACATTCGTCCTTATCCCAATTTCATGTTCAGTTCATGTTTTTGCATTATTGCATCGCCAGAATTTACTTCTTTGGCATAAATTGATATCATCTGCCACGCAATCCATTCATCTCTTCTTTGATCTGTGTCAATTAAAAATCAGCGTACAAATTATTTAGTAACTATGGCAGGTGAATTTCGCAAAATTTGTACCAAGCGTACAGCAAAATGTCAGAGGTTAACGCACCACCTGCAGGCTCCATCGATCCGTATCGGGCTAGTTATTACTGCCCACTCAGATGTAGGCCAGCCGACATGTCCGGCGACTTGTCGATTGATGTGTTGAGTCGAACGTCAATCACAGGAATTATTCCGATTGCAATATATTCATTTGCATGGCAACGGGTTTTTAAGCTGCAGCCCCGCCTGTCCGGGAGAATGTATGTCAAGTATTTTCCGATCGGTTGTAGGTACTCGTGTAATAGCTGTACGCCTACATATTGCTTCTTGTTAGATGTGCTTGTTGTATGTGTCAAGCAAGACTCGAAGTTGCAGCGGCTTACAGCCAACCACTCTGGTATCGAACCTAGGACACTCAGCAATCGTGATTGCTAACACGAGATTAACCATAAAAAATCATATAAAAGTGTTTAGAAAACCTATTTAATTTTAAACATGTTGGTTAAAACTTATCACGAAGGAGGATTTAACATAAAATTAAGTTATAGCAAATACTACTATAAAAACACACTTTTAAAGTATAAAGTCCTTATTTGTATCAACAGAGTTCATGTAGCGGGGTCCACGAGGAGTCTCGACTAATAGATTATCCGGGACAGGGGCGAGTCGGGGCAACTAACCCTATTAGCGTCCCCGCTAATGGAATACTTACCATATTTCACTATACCAGAGTTTATTGTTTATTACAACGTGCACGTTATATTTTCCCGGTTTTAAGCAGAAATATCCTTTAAGCACTTTAAAGATTTGGTTTACTTAGGGGACGAATCCTTAAATAAACCAAATCTTTAATGTTCATTCAAGGATAGACTGTATACATATATGTTATCTGGATAAACTGTTATTTCATAATATTTGATTCCGTTGCCGTTGATATCAATGATACAATTTAAGTTTGGTATTCTGATTGTTTCTCAACTGTAAAACTAGGTCGTCTACTGGGTTATTACAGCTGATTGAGTACCGTACCTAAACGAATCATTATAGACAGAAAATACCGTTCAACTGAAAGCCAGTTTCCTGTTTTATTTCAGCTTAACTATATATATTCTATTTTCAAGCGTAGCTTATCAATTATGATTGTCACAGTCACCAGAGATATATTTATTTTCAACTGCGCTTTTCCTGACTAAACTAGTTTTACACGAAAATGCAATTACGTTGCCGCCATTATTTTTATCTTGTTTCCAACAGCCTCCGAATTTAGGGTGTCGCAAAATGTATGAAAATAGACAAACAATTTTTTTTCATGCAATTAATCTTAATCAAGAATGATATGCAGATAGGCAGGTCCACAAATAATGGGATAAGGCTATGCAGACAGAGAGAAGCTTTTTGTACTTTCGCAAGAGTTAAGTCCCCTTTATTTATAGACCCGATGTGATGTGTTTTTTTTTTGAACCGCCATATAAAATCAAAATCAAAGCATTTATTTCAAGTAGGCCAGTTACAGGCACTTTTGAATTGTCGAAACAAAGACAACAGTAACAAAAAGCTACAGTCCCAGTCACAAGGCACAAAAACTGTGAAAGTACTGTTTTTGTGCCTTGTGCCCATTCCCTAACGTAGATCTCTATGGAGAAGAACGGGCAAGAAACTCCATGGACACTCTTTTAAATCAGAATACTTTAACAAAACCTTGGTTACATCATTCAAAACACGTACAAATTTCATCAAAAATTCATTCATTTTTCATTAAATTCAAATGTCATCTGCATATATCTAACTATGTATTAGGAACCTCAACTGACTCTAAGACCAATATGTACTAATGTACCAATACTTATTGCAAATAAATTATTATGATTAGATAATTGTCCACTATAGTTTAAAATAGTTAATGAATAGTTCCTGTGTTAAAATTGTTCCGGTCACGAAGTTCCGGTTATTAATGTCGGCAACAAAATAGCCACTTGTTGAGGACCCACGCAACCGTTGCCATCAAGATGATGATGTGTTGTTAGCCACAAGTTTTGGCAATTTGCAAAATGGCGGTTCCAATTTCCTGTGTAACTTTTCATGATTCAAACAATTTTTCGTTTGCAAGCAATTTACGGTACGTATTATTAAACTGTTACAGTTGTTTTGCAAGGAATTGTATCTACCAAAAAAATTGTGGTATTGTCAAATTAACTTAATAGGTATGGGTAGGCAGATCGATAAGTTCTTGAACTTCCTTTTCTAATCTGATTCAGGAGCTTAACCTGATACCGTAAAATTGCGTTTTCTGTAATTTTAATAAAAATGTAATGCCATTCAGATGTTATCTGTAAACATTTTGTAAACAATAATGAGATCAAAAACATCGTTAATTTTATCAAGATTTCCTTTTACTATTTATACATTTTCGTTTATTTTAAAATGTATCAATTTGTCGGAATCCTTGCCGCACTCTTTGTTCCCGCGTCCGGTACCAGGTTCTCATAAAGGTCGAGCGAGGTGAGCGGTCGCCATGACAACCGGGTCGCCGGCCGCGCGGCCTCTCCCGGCTGCAACAAGTGCGCTCTATTGATTTCATCTGCATCCCGCCCCGGCCACTAACTATGTTGTATTTCATGTAACGCTGCGAAAATATTAACCGAGGGGATTATTAAAAAAACATTTTGTAGTATGAGCGGACTCTGCGACATTTTCAGGTTGAAAAATAGTTTTGGTGCTGGGTCTGTCTATTCCACTAACCTGGCACTTCCAAACTAGTTTTTTTTTACTATTAATTACTTATTTGTTTATCCGGACAAGCAATTTATGTCTAGAAACGAAAATATACCAAAGAAAAAATTTGCAACCTCTGCTCTGTAACAGTTTTCCGGGTATTCTCAAACCTCTTTACATTTCTGTGATTCTAGTCCTTTCGCTTGTATTTTTGCACTTCCTACGGATAGGAAATAGCAATCACGGAAGAAGATCATGACTAAAAATAATTTAAATCACTTTCGGTTTAATCCAATTAATTATTATCTTTTGATGAAGTTCACGTTCACCCCGCCTGATTTATTCTAATTGACTTTTCTTTTCTGTTTGACTTCATTTTAGTAAATGTACTGAAGTGCGATCAAGTGTGTATTCTTACTGGCACATTACAGATTTATGAGAATATTCTAGAATTATATGTAGATATTGCACTGCGCATTATAGAATTGTTCGTTGGTTGTAAAATATGTAAGAACAAAGTAGCATTGCACTCAGAATGTCTTAACTGAATTACATGTTTGCTTTGACGGTATTAATCCTCCTCTTATCTCATGTGTAAGTAAGGAATTCTTTGAAAGACAATCTAAAGAAGACAGTTCTTCTGAGCTCGTAGCTGTGCTAAGAAAACCATTTTCCAAAATCAGCACAGATAACAAATTTAATGAACACTGTTTTATGCTTTCACGGTTTTCAAACCAAACTTATACTGTCACTTACGGGATATCTTCCGTGATTGTTCATAATTTACGGTAGATATCTCGTAAGTGACAGCATAAGTTTAAAATTAGTGAATATATCATGTTTTTACAAGTAAATTTCAAGGAATATAATTCATTCTTTAGATCGAACATCATTTTGGTCAACCACGCCTAGAGGACATTTAATCAAAACTTTACCAGTTACCGTGTTGAAAATTCGTTCAACAAAAGCTAATTATAATTTACGCCATGTCACTAAAGTTATGTGAAGCATGAGGCGGTTATTACCTCTCAAACAAGCTGCTAATTAACTGACACTATTGACTTACGGCCGCGCGCTATCTGTTAATTAGTGATTTTAATAGTCTAGCTTTTGGGAGGGTAATAACTATTTTATGTAGCTATGTCAATAGGAAATATGAAAGTTAGTATTTATGGTGGAATTACTGAAATACTGACATAAAATGGCGATTAATCAAGTCAACTATATTAAAAAACTATGGGATGTTGGGCTGTTATGAATTTAATTTATTATACCTCTAATAAATCGTATCACCCAGGGTATCGTATTACCCAGTACTAACTTGTGGAGGTCAGATAGGCAGTCGCTCCATGCAAAAACTGGTTCTCAGCTGCATCCAGTTAGACTGGAAGCCGATCTCAACATACTTGGGAAAAGGCTAGGCAGATGAGGTACCTCCAATTAGTGAAATACATCAACCAGACCTACAGACCTGCAATCTGTAGACCCTGTAGTCTAGTCCAATGATCAAGACCCTAGATCTACTTATGTTAGCATTTTTATTTATTTCTGAATTTTTGAAGAATTTGAAGTCTAAAAGCCAAAAATGTATTGTATGGTGGTAAAGTGCATATTTCTTGACTTTTCTTCATAATTCCGTTAAATAAACACTTTAATATTATAAAAGGATTAATAACAAAAGTTCTTTGGAGACGGAGCTTTGACTTTAAAATAGAAAAGCGAATACTTTGCATGCAAATGTATGAAAGGAGGGTACATTTACCCCGCAGCTTTATTCGGCTACGACCCAACTCGAGAATTTTAATTTGACAACCGCATAATTGAATCGAAGTACTGTATCCGTGACACACCTACATAGAAAATAGTTAAGAATTTCCATCTTTATATTGATCCGGTCATCTTCATCATTTGGGGACGAATGAATTAATTCTGTGCATAGCCCTAAATTATAATGCTTTTAATTGACTGCGACGTCAGGTTAGGGCTCCGATTCCTGCGCAATAACTCAATATGGAGACAAGTGGAAACACCAATCATCTATCATTCCCGGATCTGTGGCACTTCTTGCCAATGGGGAAGGCTGGTCAAAGCTGATTGTAGATGGCGTGGCCATAGCTTAGTTCCAATCTGACCAATGAGGTCAAGCTATTTTGAAATATACAATAACATTGACAGATTTTCAACCAAAGACGATGTTTGGTACAAGCTATGCTAGCGCCAGTAGATTTACAGTTGCCTTCCCCATTCCTAAGGAATACATCGTCGTCCTGCCATCTCCTTTGTGGTTTACATTATATTATGATACCATAATTTTTGACGCAATTCGTTCCCCAAAAGTTGCTATTCAGTTGGCAACTGGGAAATAGCCGTGAGTTCGTCGCGGGAAGAGATTTCGAAATTTGGTTTGACAAGTTTATACTTTCGAGAAGTTTGGATGCGTAATACGGGAAATTGATATTGATTTTAAGGTAAAATTGTTTCTTGATTGAACGCTCTAGAGATTTTATTAGAACCTAGAACCATATAGAAGTAAAAATGTATTTAAAAATATAGATTGTGTTCCTGAAACTGTTTCGAGTCATTTGTTTTGAAAACTGGTCATTTAAACATAGGCCTGCTTAATTTTTTGAACGCCAGAGCATAAAAGCACGCGCGTGTCCTCCACGCCAAGCCACAATTTCACCTTTCATTTTGTCACATATTTGTGTCGTTTCCCGTACAGGGCACGCGCTTGCTTGTCACAAATATGTAACAATGGTGGTCAAAAGGTTAATTTTAGGTTGACTTCTTCTTTCGTATCTAGTGTACATCTTATCAAATTACCTGGGTCCAGTAGGCGGCTCGTTACGTCAGTCGTATCTTTGAGTCCTCTAAATATTGGACACTCCAGAAAGTGGGCCATGATCCGGTCGGAAGCACCGCATTCATACTGAGTGTCGGGCTCTTTAATCATGTAACCAAATACTAAGTAAGTTTATGTTTTCGCCTATTAAAGCTCTAATTTCTAGATTCCTATTTTAACTTTAAGGTCCTTTCGGTGGCATATACCTGACAACAGCTCCTCAAAGTTCCTACCCTCTTACATTATCTTCACATCACACAGTACATACTTCCCCGCGTGTAATTCGAGCGAGTTCATTTGGATTACCCTCACTTTGATCTTCGCCGTGTAATCGCCGCCATTTTGTAATTAAACGTACTTTGGCGGTAACCCCGTTGTTAACACGTTGAATTTCAATCCTTCGGTAATGGTGGTAGATCTGGAATTTAGTTTGAGGATACTTGTTTATTAATACTTCATCATTAGGTAATCATATAAATAATTAAATTGGTACTTTGTTAGGCAACTCTTGGATTATTGTGTTTTCTTGTTTTAAACTTATTCTTTGACAAAAACTCGTTAAGACACTGTCGATAAATAAGTGGTTTATTTGAAATTCACTTCCGCTGGTACCTCCTATTGGCAACCAAAAATGTCGTGGTATTCACTCATCTGAAAGGAATTTTCAGAAAATAACTGATGCTCAAAGAATGCGATAGCTCAATGCGGCGTGACTGAAGACCTGTCATCTTGGTCTTCCAAAACGAAAATCATTCATTACACAGTAACACTCGATCAAATACTACGTAGGTAGGTACGTTGCATTTATATACAAGTTTCTGCCTGTTTTTTCTATATCGATACTAAAAGAAAAATCCAAACCAGATTAAACTCGCAAAGCGCGAATTCGTGCAATTGCATTTTTTTTTACAATGCCGAAAAATAATCAAGAAGAGAAATCCCCTAAACAAAACGGAAAGTCCAAAGCCACAATGGTTCTACAAAATGTATAAAACGCCTGAAGTAAGAAAGTTGATCCACTTAAGCTGCGCTAATTTTTCATTTTCCGCCAACTCGATTGAAAATGGTATGGATTAGGAAATAACGTTGTTTGAGAGAAAATGCAATATATCGGTTTCCTAGCCTCGTTGTAATATGAATTAAGAAAAGATTTGAACAATTTTATTTATGAATGACTGCCTCGTTGGCCTAGTGCTCGCAAGTGAGACTGCTGAGCACGAGGTCTTGGGTTCGATTCCCAGGTCGGGCAAAGTGTTATTGGGTTTTTTCCATCAGGAATTTCTCAGTAGCAGCCACGGAGTCTTGATTAGTGCCCGTTTGATGGCTATAAACTCGCCGCCCATAACATGCGCCTAAAGGTCTAAAGGTGTCTGCCCACTACACCGTACCGTACCATGAACGTGTCAGGCATGGAAAGAAACATGATCCGGGCTACTATGAGTATACTATTAGGTGCACCTTTGCGAAACACTTCGGGAATTGCCTGCGTGATTTTATTATGATGTTACGTCTCACATCTGGTCAAGTAACAAGTCACAAGTACCCACATCCCACATGACAAAGCTCGGACGAAAGCTTTATGCCTCGTTCTAGTGAACTACTGATTGAAGTGGTCGTTCAACGCGGCGATGCAGATTATGCAGGCGCGCTCCTTTGTCCGCGCAAACAATGCGTGTTGACACAAAGGGTGCTACCACGGCGGTGTTGCATTCGATTTTTAATTCCTCGCCACATATGGGCTTGCTGAATAGTTTGTTGAATATTTAGTTCACGGTTCTTTTTTTAGGCAGATTTTTACCAATTTCGTTCGCGATCAGCACATCAAAACTGTGAACAATAGCGATCAGTATCATTATTCCACAACGATGCCGACACTGAGAACGGTCTTGAACAAATGTGGTGAAATTCGCACTTCGTTTAAATCAATAAAAATATCTAGTAAAGATTTAGTGTTTGAATATACGTCAAGCGAAAAAAAAATACTGCATTGCACATATTTGAAAGCCTAATTTAGTTCTTTGGGAAAAGGTTTAATTAAATGCTGGGCCATTGTTAGATTTCACTAAGATTTTTTACCTTTTCATCACCTTACTGCCATATTCCAAAGGAGCTCGTGGCTAAATAATAACAGCCGCTCGGATCGATCTTTAGGTTAAGCCGTGCTTGCCTAGGTTGGTCTGTGGATGGGTGACCACCCATTACATACCGAGTTTCCTCCGTGCCACGGAAAGCACGTTAAGCCGTTGGTCCCGTGTCATTTGTAGATCTTTGACAGTCGTTAGGTAGTCAGTGGCCCAAAAAGTCTGACAACCAGTCTTACCAAGGGGTATCGTATTACCCAGTACTAACTGGGTTGTGGAGGTCAGATAGGCAATCGCTCCATGTAAACTACTGGTATTCAACTGCATCCGGTTAGACTGGAAGCCGACCCCAACATAGTTGGGAAAAGGCTAGGCAGATGATGACTGCCATATTCCAAATTTATTTTTGTTCGAGGCACTACTGGTTTTTCTTCCCTTGTCACATTTAAATTTAAAGAGAAAAAGATACGAGCTAAAAAATAGTTCGCAGACGAAGACATAAGCCACACAGACATCCCTCTAACGAATTTAAAATTTAATTTATTTCATTGGAACAATGGAATGGGATTGCGTGAGCGGTGCAATCTCGTGATTGGAAATATTTGCCTTGACGGTTCCGCAGGGGCGCCGGGTGGCGGGTGCCGGCGGCAGGTGCCTGTTGTCGGTGGCGGGAATGTTCAGTGTGCGAGGCTGTGGATGAAGGAATGGCGTAGGATCACTAATTATTTGGGAAAAACAGTTTAAGAAAATTCTGTCTTTGGGTCACAAAGTTTTAAATACCTAAACTCCTTAATAATAAACAAGGACTAATTATATTATTACTAGGGCATGCCACCGTCCGGGTGAGTCCATCAGACATATTATCTGGTTGTTCTCTCCTGGCTAACGGCGAGTACTACTTTACTTACTCTAGACCCCTAACTAACCGGTAGCTTGGACCCTCCTCCCGATGCCGACGGACCACAATTTTTTCATAAATTAATATGTTTTTTTTTAAGAAATATTTAAAAATGTAAATAGTATGTAAGAAAATAAATAAACATAATAACACGGACTAAAGAGTTACAATCAGTATTATAAACTTGAAAAATTCATACATTTTTAAAGTCCAATTAATTAAGCCATTAGAAGGCACTTTTGAAAGTCAAACTTGAACACAAAGGAAATAGAATTGTTTCTACATTGGTATACATTTATTCCGCGTTTATAATACAGGGTTATACCTCTTAGTGTGTTCCATTATTCTTGATCAAAACTTATGAACCAATAGAGAAGATAGTTGTGACAAAATAGACATAATTAGGTACAGTTTTCAAAATATCATATATGGGGTATACTATGAATCCAACAAAGAAACACGGCTTCGTAAAGTGGCAAATACAAACCAATCCATTTCTTATTTTCCACTAGACAATTGATTGAATTACGCGAGGATATAACTCAATAACCCGGTCGCAGCCCTAGTCCCCCCCCCGAGCTCCGCGGCGAGCGGCACGTGAGATTACTAGAGCACAACTATTTATTAAAAGCGTTCGAAGCAGAAGTAATAAACAAACCTATCTTAATAACTCACTACACGTGTGTTACGCGATACAACTTTGTTATTACCAACAGTTTTATTCAGCACTTATTCATAAAAAACGTGAATGTAAAGCCGTAACATTTTGGACATTATTTACGATGTACTTTATTGAAAAAGATGGCTTTACAGTCTTGTCCCGTTTACGGGTTTATGCCTACAACGCTACGCTCCGCAAAAGATATGAATGTGGGTAAGACTGATAATACCTTTCGTATTGAATCAGGTGGCTGGGTACAAAAAGATCTACTCTTGTCTAATCTCCTCTTCACTTGGGTGAACCAGTGGTGCGTTTAAACGAAACCTATTTTCAGTCTTATTCAAATGTAGTTCACAAGAAAAGTGCTTTGAATAAAATGGAAGATATAGTTACAAGCTTCTGTTCTTATTTCTCGCTTACGGTTTATAATAAATAATATTTCTAAGCCTTCATACTTAGTCACGTTTTCGATAAAAGGCTGCATTTCTGTGGGACTGTGTCGTTGATTTTTCTATCGAATTTTCAATAAAAAAATGGCTGCGTCTAAGAATGGCTAAAAATAAATGTTAATCAAACTAAACTTGGAGCAGTTGGCTAGAAGTTTCGTTCCAAAAAGCCTAGGGTCCTTTTCACTCAACATTTTTTAAACTACCCATAGGCAGCTCCAGTATTTTGTATTCATTAAGTAGGTAGTTTAAACTCGTATTTGTTTCAGGACATTCTCGTTGCTGACAATATTCTCCCAGTGTATGACTAACGTGACCATACCGACGCTCACGTGGAAGAGGGGCCAAGGTATCACCATTGCCTGGTTCCCTCTCTTCAAACTGTTCCCGGTAAGAACACCATGTGTTATCTGAATGAGATTGTAACATTGGCAGTAAGAAAAAGAGAAATTAAAAAAATTGAACTCATTAATAATTTTATCTTTTTAATTCAGCTATTCTATCGCCCTGAATCTTCTTCTAAATATAATAATCTCTTCCCTTCATATTTACATATTCTCTTTTTACTTATTTTTAACTTTTAAGATGGATTTCGTTCTAGATATTTTTTGAAATTCAATAAGATAAATGCTAAGAGAGAAGCCCATCGGATATAAACTTCTATTGTTCTTCTCAGAAAGCTGGTATTATTTCAGTACTCGAAACTATTTGTTGGTAGGTACTGCTAACAATAGTGATAATGTGGGCGTTGTGCGCTGTGCTTACCGTGACCGGCGTGTTCCCGCCCGAGCACCCCGCCAGGACTGATGTGAAGCTCAATATTATTGAAGATGCGCCCTGGTTCAGGGTGCCATATCCTGGTAAGTCTTGGAAAATATACTCAGGCCTGATTCAGATTGGTTATCGGTTATCGAACAACTAAAGCCTTCCTAAAAATTCTTGCAGATTTGTTCCTCTCAGTAAAACCGTATCTTTGAAGTACGCTCATTTTGTGCTTAAATTGAATTAAAAGAAATTTTATTTAGCCAAGGGGTGTCGGATTTTACTAGAAAACTTTTTGATTTTCTTACATGGTATTTAGACTACAGTTTTTTATTATGTTCATAGTGTTATTACGACAATAAGTCTACAAGTAGCTAACTGTAGTAGATAAAAAAGATGTTACCAAGTGGTTTAGCGTAATGACACATTTGCCATACAAGACGTTAATTACAAAGAATTTGCGTCTCCTTATTTATATAATTTGTGTTAGGCCAATGGGGCGCGCCTACAGTGAGTGTGGCTGGAGTGCTGGGTATGCTAGCCGGAGTGCTGGCCTGCACTGTGGAGTCCATCAGCTACTACCCAACCACGGCCAGGATGTGCGGTAAGGAGAAGCATACGCATTTTTTTAATCAATGGGCATTTGGCGGCCAGGAGTCCTGGAGTGGTGATCGCGTACCGAGAGGCAAAGCGGGGGTTGGAAGCCCCAATATGTTAACCGATAAGGCCATAAGAATACACTGTATATAGGGTCTAACTATTCATACACGAAATATTTTCAGGGAATCATCTAACGGCTATAACAAAGCCATTTCAAGGGATTTTTTTTTATCTGAGTATTTTTTTTTTATAAAAAATAAATAATTTAAAATTACTTGACCCACAAAATAAATACTGGCTCCTTATTTTTAAGCATGCATTACGGTAGTTTACTACGTCGTATTTACCTACTGTCATTGTTAGAATATGGGAGTAAAGATTTTATGCAAAAGGTCTCAAAAAAATTTAGAATTAAAATAATTTTGTAAAAAAAAACACTCAGATATTTTTTTTTTTCGTTGCTTTGGCGACTTTACGACTTATAGAAGTCACTCTTAAAATATTTCGTGTATGAAAAGATAGACCTTATATGTGAAGCTTGTAGCAAAACCCAAGGAGTGGACGTCTTTAAATCATATTAAACCTTAAAGTGTCTTTTGGGCCTTCCCTTTCTGCTTCCAAACCTCTCTATCTTATGCAATCAAGTTAGCCCCGTAACTAGGATCAGATCGTCACACACCACCTTCACCACGGATTACCTGACGGCGAGAAGACATGCTGCGCCGACCCCAAATAAATTGGAATAAGAGCAGGAGAATGATGAAAATGATCGTTTCTATGTCTGGCAGCGGCCCCCCCGCCGCCGCTGCACGCCATCAACCGCGGGCTGGGGACGGAGGGGCTGGGCACCGTGCTGGCGGGGCTGTGGGGCGCCGGCAACGGGACCAACACCTTCGGGGAGAACGTGGGCGCCATCGGGGTCACCAAGGTAGGCGGATACGATGGCTTCTGTGGTATTATGAACTTGGCAAAAGAGTTGGGGGCTTTTTCTAACACCTTATACGCATTAAGGGTTTGATTGTGTGAAGGATGAGACATAAAAATATAAGGAAACTTCGTAGATATCAAAGCAGTTTCATTGAGTGTCTAGAAATCTACTAGTTTACCTGGATTTAAAATGTTTAATGTTGATAAATCCCTCGTCAAAGCTCAGTTCAGATTCCAACAGCGCCAGTGTTACCTGCACTAAAATAGATATTGAATAGAGTTCCCTATACTTTGAAACCCACAATTTTTCATCTAAAAGGATACAACTTCCTAAGGTAAATAAGGATAATTATTGTTGATCTCGACAGTTTACCGGTTTTCTGGTTCAGAACAAGGCTCACATCATTGTAACATTAATAATTTTTGCGTTAATTAAACATCGGACAGTGCTGACGACAGGTGTCGCTGTCGGTAGCAAGCACGGCGGATGGTGTGGTGTGGTTGTGTATACTTCAACATTGTGGTCGCGCGGTGAAAACATCGCACGTTCGGACCGACGCGACGCGACGCAATAGTGTGGCATTGTTTTAATTACTTTATGTGGTTTGTACAATTTTGGAGAAGGCTTCCCGTTAAAATGGGTCATTAGGTGAACTAACTTTTTTCGAATTAAATATTTTTTTAAACTGACTGAGGTTTTGATCTTCTAGCATTCTCTTTTATTCCTAAATTCAGGGTGTACGCTTGTTTAAATAATGCTGCGTACCACATTGCACTGGAAGATTTACCATACCTAATTGTAATTCGCTCGCTAGCATGTACTACCACGCTCACTGACGGTCGACCAATTTTCAACCTTATTACTCAAGGCATAAGAGTGCAAAGTGGTCGACCGCCAGTAAATGCAGTAGTACTAGAGATATTTTCTAATATGATTAACGTTTACTCAATATTGCATGCCACAATGTGAGCTTAGGTGGTAGGCTTACAAACACTAGTATATGGTTTTTGGTTGCTGATAACGAAAATGCAGTCAAAACCAAAATCCGAAATGGTTGCACTTACTGCGAGAAGATGTAACTTCAACCTCGCGAAGTGGGGCTACCTCAACGGAACAGCAGCGGGGTGTTGGTGTGGAGCTGTGGCAAAAACTATGGTCCACCTTTTATCCTGCACTCTTAGCCCAAAAACAGCCGAAGTGACCTCTGCGCTGCCACCGACGACGCCGTGGAAGTGGTGCAATTCAGGGCTAACAAAACTTAAAAATTATACTGTCGTGCCAGCAACGCGAAGAAGAAGTAGAATACTTACTGCGGCTCACACTTTACGGCTTGAATCCTTCGCAGGTAGGTTCCCGGCGCGTGGTGCAGTGGGCGGCAGGGCTGATGGTGCTGCAGGGCGTGGTGGGCAAGCTCGGCGCCGTGTTTATCATCATCCCGCAGCCCATCGTGGGAGGGCTGTTCTGTGTCATGTTCGGCATGATATCCGCTTTCGGTACGTCCATCATCATCGGTTTTTTATGTGTGCGCCTTAACCTGAGTTATATAAATGTATGCTCTTTGTTCCTTTCTTTCCTTCGCCGCCTGTAGACCTCCTCTATCACGTACTCAATGGTTGGCTATTCTCATATAGCTACATTTAGTCACTTTGCAAAGACCGTCGTTCCATCAAGTCAGAGGATAATTTACCTTATGTTTCCGATATGAGGTGAATGCCTATCTGACCTCCATAACCCATAATCATCTTCCTGCTTCTCCCATGTCACGCAATCATGTTCTTCTTTTTGTTTCATATCATTCCTCACACAATCAATCCATCGTTTCCTTGGTCTTCCTCTCCTTCTCCATGCATTTCGTCTCCATAACCCAGTTGCTGTAATATGATATTTCTTGGTAAGAATTTCGTGTTATAACGACTCCTAACAACTGTTAAAGATGATAAATGGCATCTCGGATCATTGGCTGTCGCTCTAGCTTGGTCGATCCTTTATAATGGTCATTTCTTTATTCAGGTCTATCAGCTCTTCAGTACGTGAACCTGAACAGCTCTCGGAACCTGTACATCATCGGGTTCAGCATCTTCTTCCCGCTGGTGCTGACGCGCTGGATGGCGGCGCACAGCGGGGTCATACAAACGGGGGCTGAGGCTCTGGATGCTGTGCTGCAGGTGTTGCTGTCCACGTCCATCCTGGTCGGCGGAGTTATTGGATGTCTGCTGGATAATCTGATACCAGGTAAGGAGTTCGCTTTACTAAAACGAAGAATACTTTTGAACTGTGTCGCATTTAAAAACATGCGATTCCGTATTCTTCGTGGTTTGAATTACCATGAACGACATGGAATAGAGTAAGCCGCCGCAGACTCAGAGGCAAAGTTTCCTTATCGGGTTTAACTTTATATAATTATTTAACTTTGCGCCTCCTTATTCCACCTTCTGCTGAGAACCCCCCTTTGTGTTATGCTTCCTTGGTGTGTGCGAATCTTATCCATTGTAATCAAAACATCAGGTACGGACGAAGAACGTGGATTAGCAGCTTGGGCTAAGGAGATGTCTCTGGACGCAGCCGGAGCGTCTGAAGAAGGAGACACCTACGACTTCCCGGTTGGAATGGGACTTATTCGAAGGTAACGCTTATTAAATACCTAGCCTGCAGAATTATCTATGGAACAGATGGTACGCAGTGGGCAACAGAATAAAATGATGTTATCTTTTATTTTTAGGTGGACATGGACCCAATACCTGCCATTCATGCCAACGTACCAAGCTGGGAAGTTCACCGCATTATTTACGAAGAAAGATGTCTGATTACATAAAGCTTAAAATTTTAGTTCAATATTAATAGTTAAACAATCGGTTGTCCATCTGTGTTCCATTGATTGATTGCCGCACCAATGTGTAATTAACAAGCGCAGTTGGTTGTTCGTATTTATGTTAATTTTTCTAACTAGGTTTAGAGAACGGATTTACGTTAACAGGGCAATGGGCGAGTTTCTACTTTAAACCTCTTATTCAGTCTGTCTGTCTGTGTCTGTTCAGTCTGACGACCTATACAGTTCTTATAGACGTACAGTCACGAGCACCAAAACGTTTAACAACTTTTTAAAGTGTTTCTTGTCCTACTGTTTTGATTAAAATTTCATGTTGTTACGAACATAGTATTCTGGAATTCATATTTTTATTAAATAGATCCTATCTCCAAGTTAGAATCGTTATTTCTAGCGAATTTTTTTTAATGTTAGAAAAATGTATACATGTTGGTGCTCGTGACTGTACAATATACAGGGTGGAACGGACACCGAAGCAGAAATGGTTCACGTATTCAGTACATCATTATGAGCCCACCCACAAATTCTATATTTTTTCATAGGTATTTTTTTTAATCTGCTTTTTCTACAAAAGTACAATACCTACACGTCAAAATGTATGGAACAGCTAATTTTTTTCTTACCGATGAAATATTTCAATGCACAGGCTTCAGAATGATGTACTGCATACGTGGTAACCGTTTGTGGGTCGATGTCCCTTCCACCCTGTATACAGGGTGTAAACGGACCCTTCACGAAGCCGTCAACCAAGCATTCTGGACATCAAACTAAGTAACTCTACGCAAAAATTATTGCTGAGAAATGACTTTGTTTTTTAGGGTGAAAAATCACGTTTTACGGTAGGACTCGATGGAACGCACTCAAAGCATTCTGCCGATGGATGGATTGAATAGTACGGGGGTCGTGGAGGTGTTTACAGTAAAAATCTTACATTAAAAATATCTATTTAAAAAAAAAACTTGTGAAAAAGTTGGAACTTTGACCGCCAATATCTCCGTAATTAGAAGGTTCCCAGGTATGGTCTAGAACAAAAAGAATATCGCAAAGACGGGGAGAACAAGTGCCTTTCGGCTTCGTTAAGGATCTATTTACACCTTTTATATTGCAAAAGAATATAAGAGGATATAATACTTAAATCAAATTATTCATTCATTCCATTTTGCAGTATCAGGCAAATTTTCATTCACCCCTAGGTACTTATCTAAGATTGTTAAACCATATTTACCTACATTTAAGTTAAATTAAGTAGAAAAATGTACATAGAATGAATTATTGTTAAAATAAAATCTATATGAAAATAAACGGCGATAACAAGCGAACTAATGAGTTTTTGATTATTTCACACATTTTTATCGTTCGTTCGTGTTCATTTAGAAGTGGCAGATATATTGATTTAGTACTGTTGTAGATTGGTAATAAAATAGCGATTGGAGTACAAACATTGATGAATTAACGTTTTTATATTGGTATGGACAATACTATTTTAATTTTTGCACGATTTTTATGTAAAGTTCTTGTCTAATGTAAGCGGTGTATTTTAGGTAGTTTTTTTAGTTTCGGTTCACAAGCCTGCTAAAGTTTTATAAACCAGCAAACGATTTTTCCCAGACACCTTTACCCAAAAACCTTTAGCTTATCTTTGCTTAACTTGCTCACCATTTCATTCATTTTATTTTTAAATCGATGTCTAAGTACATATGTATGCCACTTGACTTGAGTTCCATGGGAAGCGCCAAGTGTTAAGTTTGCTTTTGTAGCTACAAGGTAAGTTAATCACGAGCCATGAAATATACTGTATCAAAAACAGTGTCCTAATAAAACTATATTCTACCCTCTATCTATAACTTACAATATAGTGGGGATGCCGCGGCTCTGGGCACGTCTTTGAAGCTATTTTAATATCCTGTGCCCTCGGGTCGCGGGTGCTACATAATATACACTAGGTGGAAAGAAGTGCCCTAGTTTTCAATAAGGCGTTATACAGGGTGAATTTTTCAAGTGGGCTTGGATAGTAAACTCCGAAACTATAAGGAATAGCAAAAAATACTCAAAAAAAATTCGGGCCCGATTTTTATGAAAACTAAAGGAGACTACCCACTACACCGTACCATGACCGTGCTATAACGTATCAAGCACGGAAAAAATCATGACACGGACTGCTGTGCACACAGAACGTTTCAACAGCGTATCATACCAGATTATAACGGGTTTAGATCGGTCATCATACACGATTAAACCCTATATTCTTTATTCCTCGACTTCACTTATTTATTAGCCGCCTCTTCCGACAGTCAACCAACCAAATCATATTACTTAAAACATATACTCCATATTCTCCCGAGCACATGTAATCAAGTCCCATAACAACATCTATATAGAGATTCTCTTAGGCGACGCAGTAATAGGATAAAAATATGAGGTTGGCCCTGACGAAAAGCTCAGGAGACCTGGCTTACGTGGGGGGTAGGGATCTTAAGTAAAAGTGGATCCATACCTTAAACCCAGCCTGTTTTATGAGATGTATTGATAAATCTATTTGTATGATGGGTCGGTACAGGATTATTTGGTGTAAGCTTGTTCGAAAATATACGTAAAGAGAAAATGTGTCCTAATCTTATGTCGCCTTAGTACTTTGTTTCCAAGTTCGTTGTGTTCAATATCAGTATTTTGCTTTAGTAATCTCAGGTGTCTGTGTTATCTTGTTTAGATTATTGTAGGATTCAAAACTTGTTTTTCGAAAGGTCAGTACCTAACATTAGGCTTTCCCATTTAGTAAGGGCTTCTCTCCTTCCACTTCTCTCTATCTAGGTCTGTTGGGGAACAGTTTCAACCTTTTTTTTAACTGGCCTATTCTGTCCCACTACGGGGTAAAGGCCTCCCCCAAATAAACTTAACCTTAAATTTTACGGCAACTCTGTTTTGTTTCTTAAAAAATCTTTTCGAAAGAATAGATTTTTAGGTACCTATTCTTTCAGAATACATAAGTTACTGTGTGCCATCTAATCATCTTTTGACGTGTCCTATAATCTATTTTTTATCTCCAGAGATACACTACTAGAAGCAATAAATCTTCGAAAATAAAGTGTTCACTAAAAATATAAGAGTAAAGAAAAGGTTTCATTCCATTGTGCTATTGATTCAGAGTCATCAATAAGTGTCATCGAAGTAATTGACACAGCCCGTAATGGAACGTGAAATGGAAAAAGAACTTCGTAAAGTTCGGGCCTTTTTTGAGACATTGTGACGGAGGGACAGCCTTTCCGGAGATCTGAAAGATATTACAAATGTTTCTTATGTCTGAGCTTTAACGGATCATTTCTAAGGTCAGCTTTGCTTGGAAACTGACCGTGGTGACTTTTCAAAAGGTCATGTTTTCGATTTAGTTTCGATACGGTTGACGTTGTGTGAGTTAGCCAATAGTATTCAGCGACTATTGAATGCGTTTCAACAACATTCATGTGAGATTATGCTTAACAGCTGGATGAAACGATATGAGAATAAATGCAAACTTTTTAAAGTAACATTGTTATTGCTTTCGTTTTGTTCACCTGGAAAATGGTACATCTGCCTCATTAGGATGATTTATTATATAAAACACAACATGCCTACAAAGAAAGTGTAAACATAAATATAACGCACGTTGTTAAAGTAAAACTTCGTTTTACCCAACATTCAAAGAGCGGGACGAATAAATTGGAAATGTAATCCACTACCAAAGATGGCGCTTCACTCGAAGTTACCGGGAATCGGTATGAGGGGAAATGGGTTTGAAAACTTGTGAAGCTTCAAGGGAGTCACCCTTAAAGTCACCCGGTAAAGTGGAAAAATTAGCACAACGGTTTGCAATATAACAGGGAAAAAAATAAACAAAACAGTGAAATTAGAAGAAACACCGCAAATTGCAAACTTTTCCTTTCCTTTTTTAGAATGAGGTCTGTTTTCCTTCATAATCATTGTTTTTATTTAATTAAATCTATCTTTCTCTCGTTTTTGTAAAGAATGTAATTAAATCTAGCAATCATTTTAGCTCGTGGTAAAAAACGTCAAATGAGGCGTCACTTTAGTTGTGTTTATTTGATGTGTTTGAGGGCACTACTCTGGGGTGCGTTGTCAGAATTCCTCCTCGTGTGCCTGATGGCTGCCGGTCCCTCTCGATACGTCTGGAGGGAATAGCAGCTGCTGGGCCGGTGCACCCTGGGCGTGGCCAGTATCCTTCCCCGAGGAATGGGAAGAGATTCTTATTCCTCGGGGAATGTTACTGTCCATGGCTAATATTCTGACATGGGTGGGTCCCTCATGGACCAAGGGGGCGTTGCTCCGCGTGACCCTCTGAAAAGCAGAGGGCACAGCGGAGGAGCAAGGGCGGGCTCGGTGTGCACTTACCCTGCCTCCGAGCAGACAGTGAAGGACGTGCGTTCCTCACTGTCTCCGTCGATATCGTAATCCCACCGTCGAAGTGTCGTGGAACACGTCTCGTGGCTTCGATTGGGACCGAGGGTCTTGGCTTAACCGCCCGGACCACGAGGTAGAAAACCTCTATAAAAAGTTACCCCGAATCTCAAGCGGCGGCGCACCGCGAGGAGATGTATGGCTGACGGGTTCCTTTGGAAAATCAGTCTCTAGTGCGAACCACTGCCGGGCCTGGCTATGGCTTATCTGGGTACAGGGGGCACTGCCCAGATGGACTTTTTATTTCCTCCATATTCGTGGGAACAGTAT
This sequence comes from Noctua janthe, assembly GCA_910589295.1. Classification (NCBI taxonomy): domain Eukaryota; kingdom Metazoa; phylum Arthropoda; class Insecta; order Lepidoptera; family Noctuidae; genus Noctua; species Noctua janthe. Next base: position 1,561,031 of record OU342559.1, read on the forward strand.
GGAAACAAATACAACCCAAAACACGGCCGATATCGGCGAAGGAAGGGAGGAGAGGGATGCGGTGTCGGAGTCCGGCGCCGCATCCAGCGAGGTGAGCGCGGGAGGCTCAGTGAGCTCCCAGCGCGGGAGGCCCGGGGCTGCTGCGGGGAACAGGGAGTTCCTACGCAAGCGGTCCAGGCCGGTAGGCGACCGAGAGTCGTCGTCAGATGGGGAGCTGGCTTCGGCTCGTAAGATCCCCACCAGCAAGCGCGGCGGAATCCGTGGCAAGGGGAGAGGCCTCTCTGCCACCGAGAGATCGGCGCGGCTTGCCGAGGAGGGGCGCCATCCGGGGGTGGCCACCGGTCACGGGGTGGCCCGTTCGGGCTCCTCTGGCGACGAAGCGGGCGCAGATGGCGGCTCCGATGCGGAGCGTAAGGCCGGACTCGCGAAGGAGGTGGAGGCGGCGCTGAGGGCTGTCTCTTTGAAACAAAAGCCCTCCACCAGGCAAAGAGCTATACCTGCAGCGGTCGCCTTCATTATGGCGGCAGCGGAGGCCAGATTTGTTGGGCCCCCGCCAGACGGCGTGGCCAAGCTGAGGGCGGAGGTCGCTCGACTGACGGCCGCCACGGAGCTTCTCAAAGAGGAGAATATGAAGCTCCGAGCAGACCTGGCCAGTCTGCGCGAGTCCGGCTCTCGCGAGGCGCCCCAAAACGGGGGCCAGAAGCATCCAAGCCAGTCCGTGCCGGTGGAGAACCAGGTTCTGAATCTGGTTCGGCAGGAGCTGGCTGCCTTCCAGGCGCGGTTCTCCGTCCTGGAGAGCGAGCAGCAAACAAGGCGCCCCCGGGCCTGACGGCGGCCTCATATGCGTCTGCTGCGGCCTCCGCACCGGGGCCGTCCATCCAGCCCCCCGGCAGGGTTATGTCGGCCCCGACGAAACCGGCTCCGGTTAGGAAGGCGGCGGCTCTGAAACAGGGCAAGGCGGTGGCCCAAAAGAAGGGTAAGGTGGCGAATATGCCAGCGCCAGCCGCGAGACAGCCGCTATCGCCGCCCCTCCCGCCCCCTAAGCCTTCCGCGGCCGAGACCGGGTGGCAGGTGGCCGGAGAAAAAGCGAGGGAGCGATCGGCGGCCAAAAAGGCCAGGAGGCAGGAGCAGAAACGCCGGCAAAAGGAGCGGGGCGTCGCGGTTAGGCTCAGCACCCCAAAGACCGCAGCTGTAGTGATTACACTACAGCCGGACGCGGAAAAGAGGGGCGTGACCTACCGCGACGTGCTCGCTAAGGCGAAAGCGACGGTGGATCTCGGAGAGCTCGGGATCACCGGGGGCCTCCGGCTTAGAGTCACCGCAACAGGGGCTCGAGTGCTGGAGATCCCTGGCGAAACCCGTGGCTCGTCCGCTGACGCTCTGGCTGAAAAGCTTAGAGCGTCCCTAAATGCGGACGAGGCCCGAGTGTCCAGGCCCGTCAAATGCGCAGACCTGCGCATACTGGGTCTGGACGACTCGGTGACCGAGAAGGAGGTGGTGGCCGCCGTCACCAGGACCGGTGGGTGCCCTGCCGAGCAAGTCAAGGCAGGCACCTTACGTCCGGACCTGTCGGGCATGCGAACCATAACGGTAAGCTGCCCTGTGACAGCGGCGAAAGTCATTGTGGAGGGCCGAAGGCTCTTGGTGGGCTGGGTTTCGGCGCAGGTGAAGCTGCTGGAACCCAGACCTCTGAGGTGCTTCCGCTGCCATGTGGGGCACCACGTGTCGGTCCGGTGCACCTCGGAGGTGGACCGTAGCGGCCTGTGCTTCCGCTGCGGCCAGCCTGGTCACATGGCCGCGGCTTGCTCCGCCGCGCCGCGCTGCGCCGCATGTGCGGCAGCTGGCAAGCCGGCCGATTACCGGGCAGGGAGCAAGTCCTGCGGTATTCCCGCCAAGGCCAGGGGCAAGGGAAGGCCCTCCGCCACCACCGCCAAAACCCCCACCGTCGCCACCACCGCAGCCGCCGCCACTGTCGCCGCCGCTGCCGCTACTGCTGCAACTTCCGCAGCGGGGCCCTCGCAGGGGGCCCGGGAGGGGGCTGAAATGGAGTGCCAGTAACGGCCCCATTACGCCTTCTCCAGGCGAACATCAACCACTGCGCCTGCGCTTAGGATCTGTTGCTCCAGAGCATGGCGCAGTGGTCGATTAACATCGCCGTGGTCGCTGAATCGTACTTTGTCCCGCCCAGGGATGACTGGGTGGAGGACCTTAGCGGCTCAGTGACCATAATTACGTCGGTCGCCGCCGGTACCCCGACCCTTGAGAGTGTCAGGAAGGGTCAGGGGTGTGTAGCAGCACGGTTCGGGGAGATCGTTGTAGTGGGAGTCTACTTCTCCCCTAGCCGAACTCTCGCCGAGTTCCACAACTCCCTCACAGAGTTGAGTGTCGTCATCGGAAGCCATTCCCTCCCCGTGCTTGTTCTCGGGGACTTCAATGCCAAGAACTTGGCTTGTGGTTCTCGTTACACGGACGTGCGGGGTAGAATGGTGGAGGACTGGGCTCTGGAGACGGGCCTGGTCGTCCTAAATCGGGGTTCTGTCCCCACGTGCGTGCGGATGCGGGGCGAGTCGGTGGTGGACATCTCGTTCGCCAGCCCCGCTCTGTCGCCGCGTGTCGTTGACTGGCGCGTCATGGAGGGGGTGGAGACCTATTCCGACCACCGGTACATCCGGTTCGACGTCTCCACCCAGTCCTCAAGCGTGCCGGTCCTACAGGCCCCGAGTGGTCCGCGATGGGCGCTGAAGCAGCTGGACCGGGAGCTCCTCCTGGAAGCCTCGATCGTGCAGGCCTGGGTGTCATCACCAGTCAGGCCTGCCGACATCAACAACGAGGCGGGTTGGTTCCAGGAGGCCATGTCCGAGATTTGCGACGTGGCAATGCCCCGAGTTCGGCCAGGAAGCGCCCGGCGTCAGGTGTACTGGTGGTCGCGAGAGCTGACGTCTCTGCGCAAGGCGTGCGTTGCCACGCGGCGCCTGTACGCCAGGCATCGCAGGCTCCGCATCCGCCCTCCGGATGCGGCAGCCATTGAGGCGGAGCTGTACGAGGGGTACAGAGCGGCGAAGACCGCCCTCCAAGAGGCTGTCCGGCGGGCCAAGAACTTGGCCCGCGAGGAGATGCTGATGGAGTCTCTGAACGGAGATCCGTGGGGGCGCCCTTACAAGATGGTGCGGGACAAACTCCGCACCCGGGCCCCCCCGCTAACGCAGAGTCTCCGGCCTGAGCTCGTGGAGGACGTGGTGAGCGCTCTGTTCCCTTCGCGAGGGGAGCATCCTCCCCCGCCTATGGCTCCGCTGCCGCGTGCGGTGCCGGAAGCGGACCACACCGATGACGATGACGATGTTCCGGAGGTGACTGGGGTAGACCTGAGAGTGGCGGTACGCAGGCTGAAAACCAGAAACACCGCCCCGGGACCCGATGGCTTGCCTGGCAAAACCTGGGTCCTGGCCTCTGAGGCTCTCGGGCCCCGACTGGAAGGGCTCCTAAGCGCGTGCTTGGAGAGAGGCCAGTTTCCGCTTCGTTTGAAGACGGGGAAGCTGGTCCTCATCCGGAAACCAGGGCGCCCTGCGGACTCTCCGTCCGCATACCGGCCCATCGTGCTGCTCGACGAGGTGGGCAAGCTCTTTGAAAGAGTCATGGCCAACCGCCTCGCCGGGCACCTTGCGGGGATGGGGCCGGATCTTGCGGAACACCAGTTTGGTTTCCGCAAGGGGCGCTCGACGGTGGACGCCATCATGTGCGTGAGAGCCCTCACGACGGGGGACGCGGTGTCCCGGGGCGGGGTCGTCTTGGCGGTGTCTCTTGACATCGCCAACGCCTTCAACTCCATGCCCTGGAGCTGCATTATTGAGGCACTCCGGTATCACCGGGTGCCGACCTACCTTTGTCGTGTGGTCGGGGACTACCTGACGGATAGAGCCGTCATCTACCCTGGTCGAAGCGGAGAATGGAACCGGCGAGAGATGTCGTGCGGTGTTCCACAGGGATCGGTTCTGGGGCCGGCCTTGTGGAACATCGGTTACGACTGGGTGCTGCGCGCCGACCTCCCTACCGGCGTACCAGCGTAGCAAACTACGCTGACGACACGCTGGTACTGGCACAAGGGAGGTCGCACGAGGCGGCGGCCGAAAGCATGACACACGGGGTTGCGATAGTCGTGGAGAGGATCCGGCAATTGGGTCTCGAGGTGGCACTGCACAAGTCCAAGGCCATGCGTTTTCATGGGCCTCGGAATGCGTCACCGTCGGGATCCCTACTGACGGCAGGAGGGGTTTCCATCGGCGTCGGGTCGACGTTGAAGTACCTAGGACTCGTCCTCGACAGCCGGTGGAACTTCGTGGAGCACTTCCGACGTTTGGCTCCCAAACTGGAACGGACAGGGGCTGCCTTCAAGCGGCTCTTGCCCAACCTGAGGGGTCCAAACGCCTCCTGCCGGAGGCTATACGCGGGGGTCGTGCGGTCCATGGCCCGTTACGGGGCCCCGGTGTGGGCGCGTTCTTTGAGGCGGCAAGCAGCCCACTACCTGAACGCGCCCCAAAAGGTAATAGCCATAAGGCTAATCCGGGGGTACCGCACGATCTCCGGCGAAGCGGCTAGCCTCCTTGCCGGATTGCCGCCATGGGATCTGGAGGCGATAGTCCTCGCACGCCTGCACGAATGGCGCGCGGAGGCACTACGTCGGGAGGAAACTCCGCTGCCGCGGCAAATTGCCGCTCAGCGGACAGACCTCCGGCGTGATCTCATGGCGACATGGAGAGAGCGACTGTCGCAACCCCGTGCAGGGCACGCCACCATAGTGGCGATAAGTCCCCTCTTTGAGGAGTGGCTAGACAGGCGCCACGGCGCCCTCACCTACCGCCTGACGCAGGTCCTCACCGGACACGGTTTTTTCGGGAGGTTCCTGCACCGAATCGGGCGGGAGGAAACGCCCGGGTGTTTCCACTGCGAGGATCGTCCGGAGGACACGGTGGAGCACACCGTGGAGGTCTGCCCCGCTTGGGCGGAGCACCGCCGTGTCCTCGTAGCGGCGATTGGCGGCGGCGATCTCTCGCGTCCGGCCTTGGTTCAAGCCATGGTCCGGAGCGAGAGGGAATGGGAAGCCGTCACCTCCTTCTGTGAAGCAGTCATGCTAGTGAAGGACGTGAGAGGGAAAGAACCTCACGTCCCAGTCGCCGCGGGAGACGCCCTGGGCGTCGGGGGTCACGTGGTGGCTCCCGGCCACCGTAGGCGCGGGCCTGTGGACGGCGAGTTATGGGCCAGCTCGCCGTCCGGCCGTCTTATGACGACAGGCCGTGTCGACGGCGCGTTCGTGTTCCACGTGCGCCTCAAAGAGATGTCAGCAAATAAGTAGGGGTCCGCAAGGACCGATGCCTGCCAGGGCTGCGGTACTGTTCGAAAGAGATACCGTGGCCCTGGAACACAAATTGCAAAGAAGGAACATGGATGGGTTTTAGTCAGTACAAGTCTGACACTCCCTTCCGCTCCGCCCAGAGTGGGGGGGGGTCATTTGATGATTTCCCATCCGGAAAAAAAAAAAGGGCACTACTCTAAGGTTGCTTCTTCACGTTTAAAATGATAAGAAAGTCTTTTGTTTTTATAGAACGGTACTTATTGGATTTAAGAATATCAGTGATTCTAGGTACCCACATAAACGACTTCTGCACCTCCAACAGCCGAATTTAGGTTAAACTATCCTATGTTTACTCGGAAGCAGGAAATGCAATCAAAACCAAATATAATTTTATCGATCCCAAACTCCTGTGACGGACACATAGAAATAATATCTAAGGACGGACACATTCAGTTAGATGAATACCAAATGTCATGGCCGCGTTCCAAGTTGAGTCAATGTTAATAGACAACATTACAATGAATCCGCTGTGCCTCTGACGTCACGTCCGGGCCATCAGGGGAGGAAGGGATACAACGCTAACAGTTGTAGTGAGCGCCAAATTACATCGTCAAATGCGATGACTGTATTTGGTGTGAAGATTGAAACAGCTGTTATGTCATTAGATTAATTGGAACTAACATACAACTATGACACAAATGACATATTACAATCTGTCAAATTTCTTTAAGAGATTTTCAACTTTGTCGCTAAAGCATTGGGTTCAAGGTTGATTGGGAAAATTTGACAGTTTCGGGTAGCTTGATGTGCTGGCGACTGTACCTACATGATTATTAGCCGAACTCCAAAAAAGTTTTTCAGAAATCGTGTTTAATATTCTTACGACCGAGGAGAAGATGGCGGGACGCCTTGGATGACTTCTTGACAAATGGGCGAGAAGAAGCATAACGCCGAAAGAAGTGGAAGGAATAGGGGTGACCTTTGCGCAGGAGTGAGACAGTTCAGTCTAACAATTCACAATTCTTACGAGTCTTTTTTCTTTCTCCCATTCATTCTCTCACACATCTGAAGTGCAGAATACCACCTAGTTACTCGTAGAGGTGGTGAGAAAGTGAATGGCCAAGCTACTACTAGAGAAAAGCTAACACATTATGCCTTCAGTAAATCAATTAATACAGAAAAGTTCGAAATTCTCCGATATTACGAAATGACCGGTTGCTATGATTAAAGAGTACACCTGCCACGTTGGCAACGGGCTATCACTACGCAGCCATAAATATGTGATCCAGATTATTTGAATATTTCCCAACACGTGCTGTATGAGAATGTCTTAATCGAAGAAAACGTGTAAATACTACCTGTGCACTATGTGTGTGCATTAATAATGTGAAACATAAAAATGTAAAGATAAGAAAATGATTAAGGTCTTGAAAACTCTGATGACTCGAATCTCTTTATGTCAGTATGAGTTAAACTACTTGTATATGGGCAATGTTTACCGATTATTTCCGAGTAACAATTACCGGAGGAAGTAGTAATCCATCCAATCCATTCTAGATTAATTAATAAAACAATTAAATCAATAATTTAAAAAAAATATTCAATTATTTCGGATTTAACTCTATTTGCCCAGTTAATTAAATCGGTCCAAAACACGTGGTTTAATTAATGGGTAGGGAAACTATAACACTTTTACTGAACATCTTTTCATTTTCTGATCAGTCATGATGTCCCCCACCCGCGGGTAATGGATTCAATCAATCAATCAATCAATCAATCAACTTTATTTTTCTCACCACAATATACACAAATTATTTTACATCGGTCAGATTCGACAATGATACACAATTCAGGTAAGTATATATTGTGGGAGACTGGTGCCTAAGCTAGGCTCGTGGCCTGTGTTTCAGGACACCAGGATCCCACCCCTTTACATTTTCATTTTTAAAAATTATGTACTAGGCCCGCTGACAGATTGTAATTAGGAATCAGACATTTTATAGTTTTATTTACTATGATTAAAATCTAGGTTAAGTATGCGAGACGAATGTTAGTAGATGTGTAGTATGGGTGATTGAATGTGTGTGAGTGTGTGGGTGTGTGTGTGTGTGCGTGGGTGTGTGACAGTACGTGATATTGTGTTTAGGTCACTATAAGTATATTTTCAGTTTTATTATAGTTTAATGTTAGTAGCCAGTCTGTTAGCCTCTTTTTGCATTTATTATTTGTGAGGCTAAAGATATGTAACACTTTGTGAGTTTTATTGTATAAGTAACCACCCAGATAGCAAAAGAAACGCCTTGCGAACATAGTTTTGAGACGTAGATGATGGCGCTCCACAGGGTCATATCGTCTTTTCCCCCTGGACAACGTTGGATTATAAACCAAAAGAGAATGCTGTTTCAGCAGAATGTGCAATATAAACAGTTGCCGCACTGTCAGGACTTCATTCTCTTTGTATAACTGTTCAGTGGGGTAGCGATACGGTCGAAAAGACGAAACTTTCAGTATAGCTCTTTGGGTTCTTTCAATTTCTATTAGGGTAGTTTTTGGAGCTCCACCCCAAGAGGTGATGCAGTAGCATATTATAGATTGAGCAAGGGTATAGTACACTGTTTTCATAATATTTTTATCGACTACATGTCTCAGCGTTTTAAACACATAAATTAGTTTCCGTAATCTGTTACTAAGAGTGGTTATGTGATCTTGAAATCTTAGGTTTTTGTCGATCGTTATTCCCAGGTATTTTACATTCTCAGCCTTGGTGAGTGGTTCGCAGTTACAACTACGGGTGAGTGGGTTTGTGCAGGAGTGAGCTACAATAGTATTAGGTAATGTTTGGGAGGATACGTTGTTTTTCATGGAGAATGCTATGTAATTGGTTTTGGTTATATTAAGGGTCAACAGATTTTCGCGTAACCAATTGGATACTGTATTAAAGCCAAGTTGTGCACGCTCATAGACATCTTCCCACGAGCTCGCGCTGAACAAGAGGGCAGTGTCATCAGCAAAGCTAATGATTTTGCCATTGGGGATAGTAAGCATACCCAGATCGTTGATATAGATGAGGAATAATGAAGGTCCAAGGACACTACCTTGAGGCGTGCCGTAGTTAATTTTTTGTTCCTGACTGATGAATTCATCTATCTTTACTGTCTGGGTACGCTCACTCAGATAGTCTTTAAAGAGTTCCAGTGGAAGTCCTCTGATTCCCAAGCTTTCCATCTTACGTACAAGAATTGGGACAGAAACCGTGTCGAAAGCCTTAGCAAGATCTAGAAAAATGGCCATAACTTTATCCCCACTATCCATGTTTGTGACCACATAGTCTGTTAACTCATGGACCGCGTCAGAGGTGGATTTCCCTGAGCGAAACCCAAATTGCGCTGGTGCGACAAGATTATTGTTTTCCAAGTAGCTCACAAGTCTGCTGTTCATTACCCGTTCCAGTATTTTGGAAAAGGCAGTCAGCACAGATATAGGTCTGTAGTTATCAACACGGCTCCTGTCCCCACTCTTGTAGATCGGATGAATTATGGCTTTTTTGAACACGTTAGGAAATTTACCTGTGGAAAGAGCAAGGTTACATACGTACGTTAACGGAGGCACAATCACGCCCGCATGCTTTTTCAAGAGGTCACCGGATATCCCATCCCAACCCGTGGCACAATTATTGCGAAGCGACATTAATATTCCATTTACCTCTTCCTCATCTGTTGGGAGCATTACCATGGATTGCGTTCCGTTACATAGGTTTCCCTTTGTAACTTTTGTATGTGTACTCTTTATATTTTTTGCTAATTTTTCACCTATTTTGGCAAAAAAGTCATTGACATGGTTTACCGAATTTTGTGGTGTACTTAATGAGGCTAGTAATTGTGATGATGTGTTGGATTTCCTTGTCGACCTGTTAGATATATTATTTATGGCCGACCATAACTGTTTAGTGTTTTTTCCAGCTTTACTGATCTCATTTTTTTCAAATTCTATTTTTAATTTCTTTAATAATTTATTACAAAAGTTTCTGTACCTAGTAAAAGTAATTTTTAATGTGTCATTATTAGGCGCCTGTTTAAATTTTTTATGCAATGTGTCTCGATGCCGCACACAGCGAAGCAAACCAGGAGTAATCCACGGCTTTAATATTTGTTTACGGTTCGGAGTCTTACCGGATTCGGAGTTTGAGTCTATCACGTGTTTTATTAATCTTGTTATTGTTTCCCCTGCCACATGAGGATCTTGGGTCGTGTATACTTCACTAAAGTCTAGTTGTTTTAGGTCTGTTTCTATCTTCACATAATTAAAACGAATACATTTTTTTTTAATTATTTTAGGCATTTGTTTTGACAAGAATAGCATTACAGTCTCATGATCAGTTAGAGCAGAGTGTGCGACTGAAGTAAAAGCAGGTAGTCGAGTTTTCAGTATAACGTGGTCAAGACAAGATTGTTGTCGCGTAGGTAATGTATGAGCAGGTAAAAGGCCATGGGTAGCCAGTAAGTTTAGGTAGGAATTTTTAGCGGGATCCTTGCAGCGTTCATGTATATTTATATTTATGTCTCCCGCAATAACTATAGTATTGAATTCGGCTAGCCTACTTAGGGTAATATTTAGGGAGTTTAAAAAATTATCTAAGTCTTTGTAACCTGGCGGGCGGTATATCGCTAAGAGAATAGTATTTCTATCGATTTTTACTTGGAGACAGTTAGCATCTAAGAATGACGGCTCCTCTGCAACTAGTTGCAGTTTATTATGCACATACAGGACTACACCTTCATTTTGTGTGTGATTATTGTTGGTACGATAATAGTTATAGTTCGGCAACTCGGGAATATTATGGGTGTTAGGGAGCCAACACTCGGTTAATACGATTATGTCCCAGTCAAGTTTTGTCCGAGCAAGTGTAGTCATAAAGCCCGCTATGTTTTTATTTATACTTCTTATGTTCTGTGTAATGATCTTAAGTGTTTGTTTAGGTATGAAATTTGGTGGAGTACAGTTTTCCAGGTCACAAGTCGAAGCATCCGACACAGAGACACCATCTAGGTTTTTTAGGTTGTTTTGTGTGTTATCGAACTTTAATGTTAATAATTTGAGGTCTACTTAATAGCATAACAATAACGTTCATTAAAGTGGTACAGAGCAGGTGTGATAGTACAAATTGTTGGCTTTTATTTATAGAGTATGTCGGCCGATTTAGTTTGTGCGCGTTATGGATGTGGAGTGCAGGTAACGTAATTGTAGATATGATGTGTATATTGTATTGTGTATGTATAGTTAATGTTAGTAACATGCTTATTTGTATTGTACAGTGCGTGTATAATTGATAATTTTTTGTGTTAATTTTGATTATTAAGTGAATAGTATAAGTTATGTAAGTGATTTCATTGTTTGTTTGTATTGTGTTAAGTGGTTCTGGTTGAGTGTGTTTCATTTGTTTTTGTTTATTTGTTTTACAAAAAAAGAGCAATAGCAGATAAAAAAAGAATAGTACTACAACAACAAGCAGTGCATGAGAAAAATGTGCAATTGCTCTATACAGTCATAGTGGTAATTTAAGTTTTAGATCAGCTTCGTTTTTTACGTGTATGTATTGATCTCCTTCTCTTTGTCGAAGAAAGACTTTTCCAAGTGAGGTCCAACAGAACTTAAAGCCATTTTCACTCGCAAATTTCCTCGCCAGATAGTATAATCGTTGTGCCTTCATAGTCAAGCTCTCTGATAGAAATATTGGTTTTAATTCACCTGGTATATTTATATGGGACGTGTTTAACTTGGCTTGGGAGTTATTGCGATTGAAGTTACGCACTTTATGCAGTATATTTTCCTTTGTAGTTACCGAGACAAAATCGACTATAATAGATGACCCTCCACCCTTTTTATTAATGCGAAAAATATCCTTTATATCCTGTCGTTCGACAGGCATATCCAGTACTTTGGCTGTTTCGGTTACTACTCTATGCAGATCCTCTTTATTTTCACCTTCCTTCTTTGGTATATTTCTCATCTCAATTTTTGTAAGACATAAAATACGCTCTAAATTCTCGACTTTATTTTCCAGCTGATTAATATAGGCATGGTCGATTTTTCGTTCTCTATCAACTTCATCTATTTTTATTATTATGTCATCGTATTGTTTAGTGACGAAGGCTAGGGATGTTTTCATTTCCGAGTTTTGTACTATAATTTCGCGCATTGACTCTTGCAATGATTTAAACTTGTTTTCCGATTGGGCGGTAGCCGACTGCAATAAGTCTCGTATCTCTTGCATAAAAGCGACCATTTCATCTTCACGTCTACGTTTGTTTCGTGACGTGACATTTGCATCTCTGCTGTTTAGGTTGGGGGTGGATCCGGTTAGTGATATAGTTGGATTTCTCACTTGAAGAGTCTCAGAGTCGCTAGCAATGGACGTGGCTGGCGATTGGGGCGGCGGCGGTGTACGCCTCATGATGTTAATGTTTACGTAAACTCGTAATACCTTGTAGCAGTGTCCGGCGCCGACAGCGGCGGCGTTTGCGCGTAGCTCTCTTGAGGCGATGTAGTACGGAGAGTTGTGGGTCTCGGCGCGCGCAGTCGCTGTGTGAGCGGGATGGCAATTATGGAGACTGTCTTGTTCTTGCAGAGGTGAGGCGGCAGCGGCGGGCGCGCGGTTAGCACACCTTGTGAGCTTGCTGTCCGGCCGATAACACACGTCGCGAACGCAAATTTGTTCACTCCTTGTATTCGCATATAGGTGACAATCCCATATGCGGTAGTGGTGATATATTAATATTATATTTTTAAATTTCGACAGACGTCCACTCTTGGTCACGGTCACGGGCGAAAAGGATTATCTACTAAATACGCCACACCATGTATGTATGTAGCTCAATATGGAATCAAAATATTATCTATAGCAACAATTGCTTCAATAGCATCTAAGAAAAGTTTTTTGAAATTTCCGTAACTTCCATAATTGTTCAGCATTCAGCTAATCCGGAACTTAGCAAATTAAGATGGCCCGTATAAGCTCTGCTGCGTGAAACGCCCTGGAATACGGGGGAATTTAAAGGTCAAGCGTCGTCGGAATTCTCAACCGTTGACGTAACGATACCGATACGGCACCTGAGTCGGGCCGGGTGTATTAACACGTGCCCGGGATTGAAAGCTAGAGCCTTAGAGCGCTCTGGGATCTTCGAAAAATGGTTTGTAAAGCGTTTATCGTCCTAGGATTCTGGAACATAATTAAAATACAAAGATTTTTTTTCCAGCAAATAACGGTAAGCTTTCCACGTCCGCGTCGTAATACTAAATAATAGAAGGTTAGGTAGACGGCTTAGTTATCCTACGGCCTCCATTTATCAAGCCAGCGTGGTAGTCTCTAGTGGTCATTAGGAGAACCACGCTAACCTATCTTTGAACACTTTGGCATTTAAAAGTCCTCTACAGCTTTTCCTACAAGTCGCTACGGAGTGAGTAAGCAAACCAGAGATGTTTTTGGTTATAAAGTTTTCAGAACTGCTCATTCGCTGCCTACGCGGTGGTGACGAATTAACCAAAAACGTCACTTCATTCTTGTTTGACTTCATTCTGAACAAACCAGAACCCTAATTTCATCATTTTTTTTTACGAATTGAATCCATCTGCTTGATCTGGAAAATAAGGCTAGAAGTTTAGTACCAACTACCATTCAGTAACTAATTACTTAAAGTATAACATATGTACATGAGAACACGGTTCGCTACTTATAGTATGATGGGATAGGTGCCTTTCAAATATTGCCAGGTATAACTATAGCAATTTTCTCTACCCTAGTATTGTGCCTTTATTTCAGATGATTGGTCGCAAGTATACTCATGCTTGATGTGAGGTCCTGGGTTCGATTACCAGGTCGAGCAAAGTATTTTAGGGTTATTTCATTATGATTTTTCCCAGTAGAAACCTGGGACCATGGGTGTTAGGTACTAAACACCTCTGTCCAACCCCTTCCGGAAATACAGGCGTTATGTTATGTAAATAAAACGGTGTTGATCATGCCAAGCCTTCAGATGTCCGCGTTGACACGTACCTACCTCCCGGCTGGGCTGGGAGCCTGGTACCGATGGCTGTCAGTTGCCGGAGGGTGATCAAGTCCGATTAATATTATTATTTACACTGCCAATAGGAGGGTCAAGTAATAACCGTGATGTAATAATATGTGAGATTTTATAAATTTAGAACACATTCATGTTATTTAGCCACAGTCCTTGCTTAACAGCAAACCCAACCAACATTTTTGTAACAAAAACAAAGATCACTCTGATTTTCATGCAAGTCAGAGGCAAAAATAACTGTGAAACCTTGCTTTCTAGAACATGACGCTCTGACATCATCAATGTGAGAACCTAGTAAATAGTTCACTGATAGAAGCTGAACATAAGTTAGCATAGTTGTAACTTCAAGTAGAGAGTCAATGTCATGTGTGCGTACTAACATTTGTGAACGTAACATAAACACTTTGACGGCTCACTTACTTCCAGTAATTACAGAGCGTGCGAACCCATCGCTGGGGAAATATACGTATTTATATGTGCTCTGTTGTGTTCTGACATCTTTATCTATTATGGGGTTTAAGGCAAAATACAATAGTTTTGTAACCCCGTGGTACCAAAGGAAGTCTTCTAGTTCCGTTTACACCTAAAACAATTTGGAAAAACGAGTAGTATATAAAACTTTACACTTTCAACACATTTCTCGACATCAATACATGTTTGGTATACACGACATGGTTGACAAAATTTGTCAAAAAAAGGTTCTATGAAATTGAGAGGTCCCAGTCGAGAATTACCAAATGAGGACCGGAGAAGTTTTATCACCTCAAGTCATGAGGTTTTCATAGTATATAAATGTAGGCCTGCATGGATTGCGAGTTTTGGTTTCCCATTTCCAACCTAAACAATAGTTTAAGGAGATGGAAGTTCCATAAATGGCTGTTACATCCCAGAATCTGTAGCGGGAACATTTGAAAGTGGGTGCAAACCTTGCAGTTGACACGGACCAATACGGATTTAGGTCCTTTAGTGTTGAACTGCACACGAGTGAAGTAGTGTTTACATTTCGGCGCACGCATACTAACCTGTTGTTCCCGAGTATCGACCGGCGCCGGGCGCGAGCCGGGGCGAGGCAGTCTCGGCCGAACTTTAGTCGCCGGAGGCCGTGTACGTGCTTCACTAGTGAGTCCCGTGCCCAGTGCAGTTCTTGTGCCCGATATCGACATGCAGTTGCCGGCAACCAGCCGGCCGCAGTAAGAGAAACGCTTCAGGTGACTATGATTCTTATTCCTTTTTTTTTTTAATAGAAGCTTAGGGTTGACATGTTTTGATTGAGAGTAGGTCTGTTAATTGAGGAAGGTCCTGAAAATTTTCAGGTGTGAATTGATAGTATTTTAAAATATATTGAAAATACGACAAAATACGGGGAAAATCTTCAGTAGTAATGTTTTCTAAAGGAAAACAATAGCAAACGACTTTCCTTAAATCGACAACGTTTTTGCGCGTCTGCGTCTGAATTTTACCTACATCGCAATTTTAAAGGGAGAGTGTTTTCAAATTGTATAAAGGATTAATACTATTTAAGTTATTTCTTCATAGTTTCTTATGTTTGATTTTATAATTAACGAGATGAATATTCGTAAAGCGGCACTGACCGCGACTGACAACATAAAAGCTCAACATTTCAAATAGATCAACATTTTACTTTCAACTTCAATCCTTTCAAGTAAACAATTCGATACAAAATGTTTCCAAAAACATCGCAAGTCCTTTGTTGCTCCGCCAAACTAACGGCTCAAAAGAAAAACATTTTCCATTAGAAAAGGACCGTTCCTTTGTTAGATCGTCCTAGATCAGTCGTTGTCAGACTAGTCGCGCCTCCCGGCTGTTCCCGATGACTCACAAGATTTACGAGCTCCGTGTGATTGGCAGTTACTGTTCATTAATTATATTTTGACGCACCGCGTCATCCGCGCGGCTTTTAGTGAAGATCATCGCATTCCGCGGGCACGCGTGGTTTAATGCGCTCTCCAAATATGCGTGTTTGTTTTGCTAGCTGCGTATAAAATAACAATCGATGTTTTTGTTTGGCGGTCACTATACGGGGTGGAAGGAACACCGACGCGAAAACGGTTACTACGTATTCAGTACATCATAGTGTGCACACGCATAGAAATTTTTCATTAGTTATTAAAAAAAAACTGCTGTTACCAACAAAAGTACAATACCTACACGGTCAGAATGTATGGATCAGCTGATATTTTTTAAAATAACTGATGAAAAATTGCTATGTGGGGGGGGGGGGGGGGGGTGTTCAGAATGATGTACTGAATAAGTGGTAACCGTTTTAGCGTCGGTGTCCCTTCCACCCTGTACACATTTGGTTTTATTAGGTGAAAGACGAAATAAATATAAAAAAGGGCTTACGTACAAACGGTTTACCACTAACAGCCATTTGAACAACCGTTTACTGTTAACTACAGGAAATCTAGAAGGCCTTTTGCTTCTCAGAAACAAGATTCATAAAAATCTCAATCAATTGGAAAGCTTTTACCTAAATCAGAGATACAAAACTGATATCGTTTTTATCTCGTGTCCTGATACATAGCCAACGTGATGCAACCCAAGTAGTCCAGTCGCACACGCGCCTGCGTTGTGCAACAGGGTCCCGTGTGAACTCTAGACCTTTACCGATGAATCAGTTTATGCGCAGTACAGCTTTTCAATCAATTTTATCGCCCACACCTTTGTATGTTCCCCTTTTTAGGAAGCTTGCTCCAAACATGATTTGAGTTGCGGCGTGAGCGGAGAAACTGCTAATGTCTTCTAACAAACACTGTATTGGTCATTCCATGTAAAATTCTAGTTTTCAGCCGCATTCAGTAAAACTGGAAGCCGACCCCAACATACTTAGGAAAAGGCTAGTCAGATGATATTGATGATGTTTAGCTCTTTCTTTTGAGAATTCATAATAAATAAATGCGTATAGCCAAACGCTACATCTTTCAGTCTTTCCCTATACAAAACCCCCTTCCCTTTCCCTTTTTAGCCAAAGACATAAAAGACACTGAGCTTTAATAAACGAATTGAGGAAACCGCGGGCTTACGTGCGTAGTTGACAGGACGCGTTGACTTGAGCCTGTGTTTGAGGGAAAAACTTTTGAGGAAAGGCAATGAAGGCTGTGGCTTTGATATGATGGGTTTTTTAAGAATTCTTTTATTATCCAAACTCAAAGTTGAAGCAGCAACATTATTAAAAAACAGATTCACAACAACAACCTTCATTAATCTTGAAATCTTTATCGTGGTGGCTTGAAACCTTCACACTGAAGAGTAAACCCCTTCGCACACGGCGTCGTAGCGTAAGCGTATCGTACGACGAAAGCAATACGAGCATGAACATGTTGAAACAAGGCCGCATACGATGCGGTGTTGCAGCGAATCGTAGGAGGTGTTTATTGTCGTAGCGTACTTACTGGCTTAAAAACACAAGCGTAAAATCTAACTTTTTATTATTTTCTTTAAAATACACCTGAATTTCAATTTCTTATGACTTTTAACTTTCAATATGACTGACAAAATAATTAAATTCGTTGGACTGGTAGAAGACTATGCTAGAAAAGATGTTACAGACAAAGCTTGGGCAGAAATATCGTTAAAAATGAATTGGGCATAACGTCTGGTGCCGTTGACGCCATGATTTGAACTGATATACAAAACGATACGTCTACGCGACGATTCCTTTGTGCAACACTGCAGGTCTCGTACGCGTAGCGTCGTAACGATACGACGACTACGCTTACGACTCGTGTGCGAAGGGGTTCAATCTTCTCATACAGGAAGGTAAAACTGATTAGGTCCCTTGCTGTTGAAGATTATAGATTACTAAGTCCGGATTTCCTTATGATATTTCAACACCATTATTACCAGGCTTAGCTAAATAATAACAGCCGCTCGAGTTGATCTTCAGGTTAAGCCGCTCTTGCCTAAATTGGTCCGTGGATGAGTGACCACCCATTACATGTCGAGTTTCCTCCGTGCCTCGGAAAGCACGTTAAGCCGTTGTTCCCTGCTGTCATTTGTAGATCTTTGACAGTCGTTACAGGTAGTTTGGAACCCGAAAGTCTGACAACCAGTCTTTCCAGGGGGTATAGTATTACCCACTACTAACTGGGTTGTGGAGGTCAGATAGGCAGTCGCTCCATGTAAAATACTGATATTCAGCTACATCCGGTTAGACTGGAAGCCGACCCTAATCAAGTTGGGAAAAGGCTAGGTAGATGATGATGATTACCAGCCTTGTTTAACCCATTGCTGAGTCTACTCAGCGGTAGTACCATACTTCCCTGGTACCTGCGGACCTCATTCAAAAAAAATGTTTATTTCAATTACAATGGGCATTTCGATACATATTATTGGAGGTCACCTTTCATTCAGATCCTTTTTGGTAGGTCATTGTATCATTCGGCACTTTACCTAAAATTAATGAAACTACGTAAAGAGTTAGAATTTAACTTGCCAGGTTCTGAATTGAGATTGAAAAGAGGGAGAGCCTGTTATCTTCCGATGCACCAAGGAACCATAGTGGGAACAATCTAGAGTACCTATACGATCAATACCTTTGGAAATGTTATCTTGCTACCACATTGTATTTAACTAGTTTAGTTAAATTGCAGTGACGCAGTTACTGCCAGGTTGTTACCTTGCCTTTGTGTTACAGATAAATAGGTACCGTATACCACTGACTACTGCTCGAAACGCGGCTGTGTAAAGTTCGTAGTTAAAACCAATATAAATTATGTGCCTTGCTGATATAGGTTTTAAAGGAAAATGCGACAGTTTTTTATTATTTCAGTGACCTAAACGTTTGTTCGAGTTAATTATGACTTGACCTAATTAGGGAAAGTAAACAGCAGAAGTGCAGACTGCGTAGACTGCTATCGGTCAACTTAAATATCTTTCTTAAAGTATTGTGTTTAATGCTGCTGAACTTCATATTACTATGCAGTTAACTAAGATTGCTTCAGACAAGTCAACTGCCGACAATATCGATTCTACTGGTGAGACCTGGGGGTCTTAAAGTAACGCTTTGGCAGAATCATGATAGGATAATAATTTGAATAACGTTAAAACTCTTTAAAAGGTTGCAGACGATTGTCACTTTATGACTATTTCACGAATTGTAACGTAACTCATATTGCTTTCCTATTATGATTCTGCTAAATCGGCCATTTTAGACCCCCAGTAGAATTAATAATGTGGGACGCACTACAGTGCAATACAACGATCATTAAGATGAGTTTTTTTTAAAAATGTACTTTTGATTGCATTTATAACAACCGACATATTTCGACTAATACCATAAGTACATAGTATTATATTATCTGTGCCATAAGTTTTCAATTAAAGCAGGATATAGGGTAAAGAGATCTAATCAAATCAGAACAATTTCCGGTGCCAGTCAGCTTACCCGCTAATTGAGTGGTCGGAAACGATCACCGCAAAAAGTAAAACAACTTGATTCAATTTCCTGTTACATGAATATTAGAGTATTTACGAAGTAATAAATAACCATAATTGTCAGCCTTTGGATTCAACGAATTCTTGCGGGTTTACTTCCGAGAAAGTTGGTCATTAAATTGCTGCTTGTGATGACATTTGTTAAGATGCGTATTTCTTATATTCTTACTCAATGGTCCTGATATGTCCCACTTCTGATGAGATCCAGCCGTAAATACAACTAGGTTGAAAGAAAAAACTTCATTTACGAATATATGTGTGACACGGGGTGGCGGCAGACCACGAAGGAGATGTCGGGATGATCTGGATGTCTTCCTTGAGAATTGGAAAGAAGTCGCACAGAATCGAGACTGTTGGAAGGAATGGTGGGAGGCCTTAGCCCAGCCGTGGGACAATATAGGCTAACTATAATAATATAGCTGAAAGCTGCCCAAAGCCTCAAAACAAAAATACTTCATTCATGTAAAACAGATGAACACATATGTAAACATGACTAACACCTCAATTGTTCTCGGAAACGCAAAATCTTAATGAACCATTTCCTTTCTCTCGGCGGATTTAAAACATTGTGTTTAAACAAACGAAATAACAAAACAAAGTTTATTTTATTATTTCCTTTCATAACAAGAATACGGTATTACTCAGAGAAAATCGTGGAAATCTCGAAGTACAACTGAACGGATTAGCGACATGGTGTAATGGGTCATTTACATAATTATATTAAACGGGAAACAGAAGCGGACTAGGGCGCCATACTGTCGCATTACAATAAGACAGTTGGCAGTGTACCCTGTGTTTGTTTTCTAATGGTTTGGGAAAAATTGGGGGGAAACGTTTATTAGATTAAAGGCGACATAACATGATTGTCCGGGCAGTTGTACGGCACGAAGATACAAACGGATGATCCTGAAGAAGTCTATGAACTCATAAGCACAGTGAAGAAGAAAAAGAAAATTAGTTCTTTTTCATAAACTTCTACACAAAATAAATGCGACTGCTCACGTCAACAAATTGTCATGTTACTATTGTACATCAATCATCATCATTCTCTTGCCCTTATCCCAATTCGTTTGGGGTCGGCGCAGCATGTCTTCTTCTTCCATACTTCTTTATTACTCGTCATCTCGCCAGACACCTCCTTTCTTGCCATATCATTCTTTACACAGTCCATCCATCGTTTCTTTGGTCTTCCTCTACTCATATACCCATTCACATTCATACTCAAAACTTTCCTCACAGTACTCAAAATACTATTGTACATCAATATTGATGAAAAAGAACAAATTTTCTTTTTCATAAGCTTTTTTTATTTAACCTAAAAGTTACTCTTGTTTGTAAAGGAACAAGTTTTTTAAAATAATTTTTTTTTTTCTTTTAAAATAAGTTGAGTATAATGTCTAGAATGTCCTGGAAACTAAATCGGTTCGTTCTAAATACATACATAAATACACATTACGAATCTATGATATCTATATATACATACTCGTACATAAAATACATAACGCTATTTAAGATTTTAAACTGTCATAGTCACTAACATAATAATTAAGACTAGAAACGGGATATTTACCGCGTGTGTGTGTTTACATAACGCTACTGGATAAGACCCTTACCGTTGGCTTCCTCCACGTTCACACTGGGTATACTCACATGGTTCGTTGTTTAGTCAACAAAATACTCATATCTTTGCCCACATGCTTGTATTATGTAATATTACGTAACTTGAACTCTCCCCAATTCACGAGACATGAGTGTCAAAATACGCTAATCCCATTTATCGGCAAGCTCGTCCAATCTACAGCCCATCCTATAGAGAGGGGGCTAATCTACAGCCGAGCCTATAGTGTAGAGGTGGGCTAATCCCGCTTTTTGCGGACTTATCGGGCGGGACTGATTACCGAGTGACGGTGATGTGACTCCGTTCCGGGATTTAGTGGTGAGATAGTGATGGTGAAAATAATATGACATGTTTTATGAGGATAATTACCAGTTTGATTTTGACATATTGAGCCAGTTTTTTGTACCTACACTGATAAAGGCTTGTACTTCTTTGTTCGTTTGCTTGTTACGCGTTTGACTACTCCAGTTTTTCAAAAAAAAAAAAACAATTGGAATATCTAAATGGAACCAAACCGAAACAAAACCTAAGAGTTAGTACTAAATATGTATTTATTATGTACGTATAAGTATTCCGCTAAGTAAAGTGTCCCCGTAGCTAATAAACGTTCGACCTTGCCAGTCCCCCATAACATAAAGTAGTACCTACCATAGACACACAGGGTGTCTGGCCAGGCTATCGTCTCAACTCACCGCTCCATTACCGCCGTCTGCCACCCACAGAACTGAAGGTCGTCCATCATTATGACATAATACTGTGGAACATATACCATACGTTAGACATGATTACAGTGCTTTTGGTTTTTCGTGTATTATCTTGCAAAACCAGACCCTAGAATCAAACATATCTGAATATTTTTGTTTTGTTAAGTCACATCCACCATCCAGCATTGTGGATTTCGAGCCACCTCTCGCGGAGGGAGGGCCTTTATCCCAGCAGTGGGAACACTGTAGCCAGTTTGCTTTATATTAGGAATGATTTTTTATGTGAAATCGCTTACGATGAGCCAGCAACTAGGTAGTGGAGGTCAGACAGGCAGTCACTCCATGTAAAATACTGGTATTCATTCATTCATCCGGTTGGTTAGACTGGAAGTTGACCCCAATACGGTGGGAAAAGAGTAGCGAGATAAATAGATGACAATTAGTTTATTATGACGTCCAAACGTTGATATATATCTACATTACGTTATCATACGTTAGATCCAACCACTAATTTTGTCTATATAATTAATTACAGTCCGTCATCAATCATTACACAAGTCGTCAGAAAATTGAGCTTTTATGTAGTTAACAAGAATTTAGTTATGAATAGTAGCGAAGTAATGAGTGTAATCGATTCTTGATTGCTCCGATCTGATAAGGTCAGTGTTGAAATAACAAATTCGTACAAAATTACATGAAGACTTTTACTAGCTAATGAGAGTCACCTTGAAGTAAAACGTGGAAATATTTTTATGAACTGAAGCTGAAAATAGTATCACTAACTGAACTTTGTTTACGGTATGTAACCACACGAAACTATAAATAAACTAGTATCAATTATGTTTCTTTTAGTACTTTAATAATAAATCGTTCTGCTGTTCTAGTGGGTAAATGTTTATTTATTTTTCATAGATTTATGATTCGACTTCACGTCTATTTAGGCTTTAATTTATTGCAGTAGTTTGTGAAAGAAAGAATCTTAATACTTTCACAATATCGCACGTCCTCAAAAAAAAAACTATCATAACACAAAATATGTAGGATTTTAGATAATATCCTACTCGACTTCAATTGTCCTTGCTCTATAATTAAAAAAAAAAAACAAATAAGTCGCCGAATGGCACAAGCGAAAGTTTTTTTTCGCAAAGCATAGTTAAGAGCACAAAAAAGTTTAAATGCGAATATCTCAAAACTGCCGTTTTTGTGTTGAGACAGTTTTTAGAGGACGTGCGATATTATCTGTGCTTGTATTTAATTGAGAATTATATATTTCCCATCTTGATTTACCAAAAATATGAATGGCTCCCCTAATAAATAAATGTGCTTCTTTTTGTCATCCTTAAACCCATTTTTGTGTTCCAAATATGCGAAATAGCCAAGTAACTGCGGCCAACTTGGATGTGCCGATCGCCGGCTATACAACAATAGAAATTCATCTGATCGATTCAAACCCGTGATTCAGACCCCAGACTTGATTTTACGAGGGCGCTACGGCGTAGCGCTACGACGTAGCCACTGCGGCTCTGACGTTGACGCCTACGTCGTAGCTTTATCTTTGTACCCTGCATTATAACGTTACTGTCTGGCATTTAGGCTTCATGTTCTGTTATATTGACGAACTTTCGTTCAAACAATAGTTGAGCTTATAAAAGAATGGCCTACATTGTTCTAGATTTAGTGCGGCGTTATTTCTAGCCAAAGAATATTTTAATTTTTAGAGCACAGTACAAGAAAATGGGTTTCGTTGTTAGTTTTCAAAGTTTTCAATTGCTGTCGTATTTTCACATAGGTTAATTTAATTCTAATTACAATCATAATTTCTTTCTGTCTCTTTTTGACTTGTTCTACTCTTAATGAAGTTTTCATAGTCATACTCAAGCTACCAGCAGCAATCCAACAGTCACCTAAGGAAATAGAGCTCACTGTAATTTTGACAATAATGCAAAAACAGGCGCAAAATAACTGTAAAAATACTGTAACTGGCGTTAAAATCTTTTAAAAAAATAATGTCATCTCAACATAGCATTACCAAAACACAAATAGAACTGTAGCAAAATTGTTTCCTGGCGATACTGTCATAACTTCCGCGCCAGTCGGCATGGCATGCCGTCACCTACTTAGACATTCACGGCGTTTGGTCTGCTGATCCATGGAATGAGGATAACGGCTGGATGACACGACGCCATCTTAGATATTATGCTAATACGCCATTATTTATAATCAGATGGGTGTTTACTTAGATAAACAGAAAAAAAATGCTACAAGAGTGCCATACGACGTGTTTCAGGAAAAATAATCAGCTGTCCCATAAAAAACTTCAATACCTGCTCAATCCAAATGTATGGGACAGATGTTTATTTTTTTGAGATTACAATGTAGGTCCCCTCTAGAACGTGGTCTGAACCACATTCAAATATGACCAGACTTTTCCTATAAATACGGTAGATATTCATTTTAAATTAGAACTTTTCTCACCTGCATAGAGTTCAAAATACCATTTCCAGTTGCCTTTAGCTGAGCAGGCTTGTGGCTGATTTGAACTAATAAAAATAAATTACAACGATAATTCTTTGATAATTGCTTAAAAAAATTATATTATTATTGTTTACATTTGCAGCTTCAGCAAGTTTATAAAAATGCTTCTTTTATCTTTTTATAACGTACAAATATTTAATAAACATTGTTAGTACGATTTGTTTACTCCGTACTTTGTTTATTTTTATACAAAAACTCATATAAACTGCTAACATGCATACAATTATCAGTTCTAATATCGAAATAATCCGCTGTTTATTTACATTTATTTAATTTCACCAAAAAAAATAATCGCGATCAGTATATTTAAACCGCGCTCAATATTCTATAGAAATATAGCTCCTGGGACCTAAACTAACTTGAGCATTTTAAGCCATTTCACTCCTTCATGTATTTCTATGTAATCACTCGTTATTATAGGTGAGTGAAGTGCTCAAAATTGAAACTGCCGCAGTAGTGCGTTTTATAATTCTACTTACTTGAAATACAAATGTAAATGCAATGCGGCTTGCAACGGAATGCGTCCGCAGTAAACACTGCGGACGGAAGCCCCAGACACATATACGTGTACATAAATATATGAGTACAATATAAATACATACCTACATGCATGTGCCCGACAACTTGAGAAATACAGGATAAAAGACAAACGTTAACCGACCTTAGTACTAATATTAATAAGATTTAGGATTTTGATAAAATTTAAGATTTTTTATTTTACTAATAACACTAAGGGCCTGTTTTACCACCTACGATTAAGTTCCTGTTAACTTACTTGGCAGATAATTTGAAACAAATTCTGTTCCATTTTTGAATTTATTCAGTAAGTAGTGGCTATTCGGACATTGTGAAATTGCCCCTTAATAAATCAGAACTGTGTTCTGTTATGTCAAATGATTGATGGAACACTTTTGTTTTAACTTCATGTAGCTGTACATAGGCGGACTAAATACCACAAGGTACTAAATACTACTAGTTATGATTAATATGTATTCTTTGGGAGTTAATTTTCCTTCAGCCTGTAAATACGTGTGTCCGCATTTACTATTCCGCAGAGCAGTCAGAATGTTTACTCAGTTAATTAAGTAATATGCTTCTGTTTTGACAACGTCATTTTATTTCCTTGATACAATTTATTTCGTGTAAACATCCCCGAAAACTCGTTAAAATTTTATGATTTTTCTTTCCATCTTTGATATAATTTGAAATGCTCTTAAACTGATAAGATTTGAAGTTTTTATGAGCACATATTTGGAATATCGATTTCAAATAAAGAGTGACATTTTAAAATGTAAATCTGGTTCAACTTAAAAAAAGATATTCAAACGAAATCGACGCTATTTCAAAAGAACATTATAAAGCGATGAATTATTTTTTGTAAATAACGATAAATCCTATTAATTTTACATAACTAGGGCCCCATACGTTACGCGGGGCCATTATGATCGGAATCAGTGTCATACGCGATGGGCGTGCAAACACCGCGCGCTCGAGGGCTCTCCAAACAATTGATGTGCTACACTCTACGTTATCGGCACTGTGATACGCGATGGGAACCCTTCGTGTTCTATGCATGCTTGGTACATTTTTTTGTGTGTATGGAAAAATTAGGTTTATCGTTTCAAATGATGGTTTTACAATAAATACAACAGTTTCTCTTCAGTCAATACAATTTAGCTTATTTTCTTTACATCTGCATTAGTTAAAGTCTCGCCTTCTGTTTTCCTCAACATTAAAAATATCCTTGGAAAGCTTTGGCTTGACGGCTAGAGCCTGGAGGGCAATTATATTGATTGTGATTCACGTTAGGACTGTTCGTGTTTATGCAGGCCTGGTACATTTTTAATGTACACGGAAAATGGTTTGTTTTTATTGAAGAAAATAAACCCGCAATTCGATGTTTTCGTTTCTTTGTTATGCGTAAATAAAATAACAGGTTTTTGTAGTAAAATAGTGTCTTGTTAGCGGGCACAAAAGAAAATATTCGGTTCCAATTGCCCTGGGACCGTCTGGAGTCACGAGCTTTTCGTTTAGGTAGATTCGATAAATCAATTTTACTTGGTATCAAAACACAAGATTCTATTAAAGTGAAATATCAGAATGTCATCAAAATTATGAAGCTCAATCTGTAGAGGATCAAATCCGTTAAGGTATTCTTCGATAATGTTCAATACTAGTACTTATTTAACTAAAAGCTTCATAATTTTTCCAGATATTCAACCAGTTGCACATAAAAAATAATTTCAACGACAATACAATCTGAAAACGAGCGGACTCGCTCAATGTGTTACAACCGACACATTTCCGATACACACGGGCCAACCACGCGTGTTACGACCGCGCTTTACGACCGATCGCGCGTTTGTCGGCCGCCTGTAATCACCCTTATGTTTTGAGGACGATTTCACGCATTAGGTGACCTGTTTAGCGATTATCTGCTGTGAGTCAAATGTCTTGTTCGGTTAGGTAAGCATCGCGTTTCGTGAGGTCATGGTGTGGAATCGAAGACGACCGCCGTTTGATATTAATTCGACACACCGACATTTTCTAAATGGAGCATGTTAATGTGAGGTTGTGTAAGAGGAGCACCAATATTTTCAAATGACTGGGATAATTATTTCCGAACAATACTCATGTTTTGACTACAGGTATCCATATATTGTAAAGTTCTAGACTCATCCTTTTTAAAACATATCTGGACTTGAGACAAAAGGGCGGGCCGGTTTGACCTTTAACCTATGACGTGGGTATTTTACGTTTACACCACTAAAAGTCTATTTTTGAGTAGCCTGAATACCTAGAATTTTCGCCCCCACGAATAACAGAGAGTGGGAGAAACCAGCGGTCAAGCAATCACTCAAGTATCAATATTGCAAAACTCTGTAAATTGCGGGTCGATTTGACATTTGAAACGTTCTTGATATCTTATTTCAATTATGCTCTTACTTGTAATTAAGAATTGGATATATTACGGACTTTTTGGTCATAAGTTAAGTACTGTCTATGGAAAGATACAATAATTTAAACCATGTGCAGATTGTTATGTTGCGAATATTATTTTCGATTTATATTCTTACCACCACGGGTACCACGATATTGTGAAAACAATAAAAGAGAACGCACTGACCTCACATTTTTTTCCGCCTTTTTAGGTAAAAAACTTTAGAAGCGTTTTATGCCACCCAATATTAAGTATAACTTGATTTTTTCAATTTACAGTTATCAAAATACTGCCTATGAAAATAACGCTATCTCTGATTTATTAAATTAATACAGCACAACTTTTCAAAGGTGTCGTCTAGGATTAGAAGAACTGCCTATCTAGGCCGCCCCTCCATATGAAAGACATGTATTCAGCTGCGGCTAGACTGAAAGTGGACCCCAAAGGTGCGAAATGCCAAGACAGATGACAAGACAACTACGAAAACACCCTCTATATCAGCACTTTAGGCTAGCGACAATCTGACAAAGACGATACATTGCGCAACAACGGTTGACACCCGACACCGCTAACATTAATGTAATGGATTGTTTATATCGATATTGTGTGCCCAGCCTTATAATGTTTACTAGCCAGTAAATTGTAGTTTATGGTAGGAATAGTTTGCTTTTGTTTATTCATTTATTTGTTGATCTAAGCCTGGATGAAGTTTGTTATTCTGCGTGAATGGAAACAAAATCCTAATGTAATGAAATTGTGATAAATATCGATGTGTTTTTGTTGGTAAAGTGGCAGAATGTTAGTTTAACGGCCTAGTATAGAGTGTTGATTATTTGATTGATTTGCAACAACATAAAGGACGAAGAGCCCAATATTTAAGAACTAATAAAATCTAGTCACAATCTCATCTCAGTCAGAATAAGAACATTTAACAAAAATGTATTTTAATAAGATGTTTTTTGGCAGATTCCAATGTGAACGTAAAAATCACTCAGCTAATCAGGTATTTATTTAAAAGGGCATGAAAAACACGGTAGAGGAATTCAGTTGATTATAAAGTCCTTCAAAATCATCAATTAACTCAGGCACACGCCTGATAACGCGTCTGAACAAGAGTATGTAATGAATTTTCTCCAGATTTTTCCTGTAATCCATCGGTAGCTACGTCAGAAATAAATCGGAGAGTGAATGGCGCACAATGGCGTTTGTTTGAGCGCGCGCGCAGCGATCCAGACACTAAACAGAAGCGCGCTAAATATACTCGCTGTAAGGGACGCAACATTCGCGCAAGTGTATGCACGTCTGCTTCAAGTCTTATTATGTAGGTGGATGTAATTAGTGTTTACTGTGTGTAAAGATGGCAATTTAAACTAGAATGCTTTATACGGGAAACTAAGATGGTTGATACGAAAAAATCATAACAACATAACATCGCGCCTGTAATCCGCGAAGGGTTAGGCAGAGGAGTACCAAGAAATCAAGTATTGTTAGAGGTAGTGAAATGTGTAATACATCAAACGAGCGTATTCTATGTGCGATGTGTTCAGCACACGTAGTATAGTAGGAAACTAAAATAGGTAGGTTTGTAGGTTTAGAACTTAAAGGTGGACGCTAAACTGGGCCCTCTTTACAGTTGGTCCTCTTGGACAGTTTTCCGTCACACTTTTTACATAATTCAAGACTCTTTATTGTGAAGTATTGCCTACCTACATAAATTATAATACTATTGGAGACTTGGACATTCACATTTTTGCTGCGACAGACTTTTCTGAACACAGAGTATTACTAAAATTTATGCAAGACATGGATTGTATGTTGGAACTTCATTTGAAAGTCATCATCCCTTATCCCAATTCATTAGGGGTCGGCGCAGCATATACCATAATTCTTTTATACTTACACATCATCGCAGCAATCAATGAAAGTATCAGCCGTAAATTATACTTCGTGTATACGTTCACTCGAATTCTGGTTAATCAATATAAAGTCACAATAATAACAGTCATTTAAAACATCAAATTTAATCTATACAAATAAATAAAATTGAAGTGTCTGTTTGACAATATCAAAACAACAGCTTTTTACTGAATGCATATGAAAATAATTACGGCACTTATAACAAAAACACATTTTTTTAAATTTTTGTCTGTCTTTCTTTCTGTCTGTTTTTTTCCGGCTAACCTCCGAGACGGCTAGAACGATTTCGACGGGACTTTAATTGGCAGATAGCTGATGTTTTAAGGTCTAAAATAGACTACTTTTATTTGAGAATATGAATAAGGGTTCCGTGCAAAAAATATTAAAACCCTTGAAATTGGTAACAAAATTGGATTCAAAAAGAGAAATCATATTTTTATAATAATTTCACGCGAACGAAGGTCGCGGTCAACAGCTAGTTACTTAATAAAATAATAAACACAACAAACTTTCTATAAGAAATAATGATACCAAACAATATTACGGCATCAATTTTAGACAAAATTTGAGTGAATAACTTTGATGTCAGACAGCTTGAATAGCTACGGTCACGGGAGGGTATGCCCTCTAGTTATGTATTCATAGCATTTACTGAATTATTATAGATACTATCGCTTTTATTGTCAATGCGCTAAAGACCGATTATTTCGGCTCAATGCTTGCTCAATTGTGTATGAAAGTGAGTGACGGAGAGAATGCAACGAAGTAAGATAAAAGAAGTCTGTTTTTATTTTTAGCACTTCAAAAATGTAAATGTTCTAAAGATGGTACGATGGTCTACTCGGACCTTTCATAAAATATGTAGAAGATAATGTTTGCTTTCAGACAAGAAACATCAATTTCCATCAATCTTAACTTACATAACATCAATCAGTTTTAAAATTTGACAGTCAAATGCATGATTGAATTCAATGATGTTCATAAACACACGTCTAATTAAGTACAGACCGACCGCTTTAATGAGTTCTCGCGAAGGTATCCATTTAAATGGAATATTCTGAAGGTTGATCACATATTGGTTCAATTAGTATCGTATTACTTACGTGGATTAAGGTTAAAGCAAATGACCTCTGTGATATTCTCCGGACTTTGTGGACGATTAATGTGCCTTTAAAAGGGCAAGGCGGAGGACTCATTAAAGCGGTCGGTCTATAAGTATTCGAACCCGGAACAACTGGGTTATAAAATATAAGTTCCGTGTGGTACCCGAACACATGACACACATAACAGCATCAAACAATGCCTGCTACCAATTTTACTTTCTGCTCATTAATCCCACGATCTATATTTACGTTGTTATTTCATCGTTTATGTCCAAGGCGTTTTATAGATCGCCGCGTTCGTCCGTGTGTTTGTTTGTGTACCGTATCGGTCTGTGGGTGATCGGGAATCAATTGGCAGATAGACCAAGGTCGAGTGTAATTAATTGCAATTTGAATGCGGATTTTAGCGAAATGAAAATATAGGAAGATTAAATCTGATTTCATCACTAAAACCAAACGCCTGATGTGTTTGTTTTTGGCGATGCAATTAGAATTATTTTGAAGTATTATATTATTATACTCGGTCGAAGATTTATGAGACTCGTGTTCGTCGATATTTTCTTTTCGGTGTTTGATAAGTAGAGATCGGATATTCGGATGCATATTTACCGTAAGTTCTTTTTTTCCTAGGGTACAAAAGTAGGGAAGCGGCTTCTAAAAATGCCATTTTTTTTCCCAAGATCGCAGTATTCCATAAATAATACAGTGTGTATACAATGTAGTACTCATAAGCATAATCAATATTTTAAATCTATTTAAAACAACTCAAGAAATTTGATGAAAATAACACGAAAATTTACAATTATTTTATAATAATAGAATTATTTGATTTTAAATTTTGCTGCTGAATATTCGAATGACAAAATGGTAAACATAATAAATCATTTTAAGTAAAATAATAAAATAAACCGGGTCTTTTTCCGTACTGACGCGCGCTCCATACTAGTCAACACTCAAACTTTAGGTAAATATACATCCGACTATCCGATCACTATTGATAAGCCATAAAGTTTGCAATAAAATATCTACTTTTTAATTCATCACGGGGAAAAGTAATTGTTTAGTTTCTAACGATTAACCTAGTACATACATACATAAACCCACGCCTTTTTTCTATGGTGGTAGGCAGAAACCATAGACCGTCACCTGCTACGATCCTTACATACATCTTAACCTAGTAATTTTGAAATAAACGTTGAGGTAGGAATTAAGAACAAAATTGTATTCAGATTACGTAAGTAAATTGCTCAACTATAGACTGACCGCTTTAATGAGTCCTCCGCCTTGCCCCAACAAAGGCACATTAAGCGTTCACAAAGTTCTAACAATATACCACAGGTTATTTGCTTTAAAATAAACATAATCCGCGTAGGTATTACGATACTAATTAAACCAATACATCAACCTGATCAACCTTCAGAATATTCCATTTAAATTGAAACCTTATTAAAGCGGTCGGTCTATAGTGGTATTACTGCCCACCACATGACAACCGGATTTCTCGCCCATCGTCATATTTATAGGACTATGACTATTACTACTTTCTAATCATCATCTGCCTAGCCTTTTCCCAACTATGTTGGGGTCGGCTTCCAGTCTAACCGGATGCAGCTGAATACCAGTATTTTACATGGAGCGACTGCCTATCTGACCTCCACAACCCAGTTAGTACTGGGTAATACGATACCCCTTGGTAAGACTGGTTGTCAGACTTTTTGGGCCACTGACTACCTATAACGACTGTCAAAGATCTACAAATGACACCCGGGACCAACGGCTTAACGTGCTTTCCGAGGCACGGAGGAAACTCGGTATGTAATGGGTGGTCACCCATCCACAGACCAACCTAGGCAAGCGCGGCTTAACCTAAAGATCGATCCGGGCGGCTGTTAGTACTTAGCCACGAGCTCCTCCTCTGAGTTACTATTACTACTTTCTAATCAGGGTCTTAAATGCATCGCGACAAATAATAATTAGGTATGCCACGAACTGTCACATCACAGCTTATTTTAAAGCTCTGTTGTCTGCTCTAAAAAGCCACAACCACCCACGCTATAGAGTGTTCATTCATGAATAAAAATACATAATGTGATGATATCACAAACACATGCAGTGCATTGAAGGACGATGCTTACGATTACACACACGTTAGACTGACCGACCGGCGACCGTAACACATCATGCCATGTCATAACAGTTGCTTGGTTCATGTTGCAAGCTCTGGGTAAGGTGAAAATGAGGTCGACTTGCATTCATATGGATTAAATATCTGTGTCAAAAATTACTTTTTTACGTCTCGTTGCGGGTTTTGAATTTTACGTAATTAAAAGCTTTCTCTGCAGTTACTATCACAACTACTTTAAGTTGAATTGGTATTTATTTTAATTTACTTAAACTTACAACTAGGATATAGATAATTGAACATTTGTGAAGAAAGCCCATTACAAGTTTTCATTGAGGGCTCAGTATCGATATTTACCACTTCTATTGATTCAATACAGCAGGTGGAGGAGGATACTAATGCAGAGCTAGGTTTCACGAACACTGCACTCATCATACTTTGGGAATACCTGTTTTCATTGACTAAATTGGAGTAGAACAAGAGCCAGTAGACACAGCCAGACAAGAAAAGGTAAAAAGCACTCGGAGGGAATTGTGGATGGACTTGACGAAGTTTCAGTCTGCTCCGAGTCTGCTTCTTCATCATATCAGCTAATAGACACAATATATTATGCGTGTCGTAAATCTTAAATCTAGCACAATAGGTTTAGGATGGTAGTTTTCAGTAAACTAAGCAGATGAACTCTGAAATTAACTCTCTTTTAATCACCGCCTAAAACTCAGACAAGAATAACAAAAATATGTTGAAAATTGTAACCTATTTAGAGTTCAATAACAATTGCACAAATCAACAACAAAAAATTAGAACATATAAATCTAAAGGTAAAGTAATAAACCCGTCTATATCTAATAATTGTGTCTATTTCATATTAGAGATAAGTACTTGCAAGAAAAATAAACTAATCGTAAAAGTTTGATAGTAAATCATGCGCGGGAGTTGGGCAAGAGTGCAGTGACCCAGTTCTGACAGCTGCTTAGGGTTGCCAGATGAGAACATAATAACATTAAAAGCGTTTTACTGGCACTTTAGTTAAATTTTGCTTGAAATCCGGGATAATTGCCTGGTAATAAACTTTTATGATAATACATATGTATGTTTCGTTTGAAAATCTTAACTACCGAAAAACAGTTTTTCTGTAATTTTCGTCCGGCTGAATTGCTACGATTGAATTTTTTATGTTTATGTTTTACATGCCATACCATTATTATATTACACACTTAAAACGTAACCCAAAACCAAAGGGTTCATAAATATTTATTCGTTTTAAAGCGTTAAAACCCAGACGTTAAACAAAGCGACTGAAATCAACCCTAATGGTCCAGTAACGAACACAGCGCTCAACATTTGCGTTTTACTCGCGTATTACTGGCGTACACTAGCGTTTTAACAGCGTGCCCGCAAATGCATGTGCAGTGTGTTACGAGTCATTAGTGGCGGCTAATGAGGCTGACCTGCTTTGTGGTGGACCCTTTATTGTTTTAAAGATGTTTGGTGTTTGCGTGTTTGTTGGGATTGATTGAGCGGGAAATCTCTTTGTGTTTGCTAATTGAAGGTTTAAAAGAGTTTATTAATTAAAGGGTTGTGATGGCAGGAAAAACAACTGAAATAAAAGTCAGACGATGATGGTGTACTGAGAGAATAAGAGACAGCCAATTTATTTTGTTCTGAAAAACTGTGTTGAACAAACAATACAAAATATCACCGAGAAAGTCTGTATTCAAAATGTTGGGGTATATTTGCGTCGGTTCACGATCAGGCAGTATAGCTGGTAAACGATCACTTATAAAGTTTTTCAGAAACGAAACAAGTTGAACGACCCACTTTACTAATCTTATTTAGCGAATCGGTCCCAAAGTTTAGCAATACGGTATTTGAGATCGAGAGGATACGATACCCCAATTTGAATTAAAAGAAAAACGTTTCAGTGATGTCTTTAAGACGAATGTTTTATGGCAAGTTTTGATTCATAAGACACTTTTGAAACTTGCTCATTCTTCCCTTTTTTATCAGGGGCATCATAGAAATCTTGAAGAGTGTGAGTTTACACCTCTTTCTTAACTTTCGCGGATTACAGGCGTGATGTCATGCTATCATTAAACAAACCACAAAGTTAAGCATTATTTTCCCTCAAAAATATTGCGGTATTCGCAAAAAAATATTGTCCCAATTTCATAAAAAAAAGTTTGTTAACTGTGAATATGAAGAGTGCTCCACAGTCTCGTGGGAAGCTGCGAACACGCGAGAGGCGGCGTGTCAACAGAGTATTATGTCCACAAAGATGCTGCGCAAATATCGTCTCTTTCACGTTTCTGTTTAGCGAAAGCAAAGCGTTCATACAGCTTGTTAAAGTCCCTAGCAAACAAGCAGTCGCTCGTCAGCTCCAACATGAAGAGCGACTTTGCGATTTTACAGATATCAGACTTGATATCTATAAAATTGTAAATTTCATCTTTTTTGTGGGAAAGTAAAAAATACTAGAACTAGATATTTTTAAATCAGGTCTTACGACACCCACGAGAGGAGAGGGGTGGACTATTCTGGGCCAAAAGGAATAATTTATAGGTACAACGTTTCTAGCAATTAAAGTGCTGCCACCATATGTTTAATTAGGTGCCTCCATTTATACGTCATCATTCTTCTGCCCTTATCCCAATTAATTTAGGGTCAGCACAGCATGTCTTCTTACATACTTCTCTATTTTTCGTCATCTTAGAAGTCACCTACTTTCTAGCCATATTATTTTTACACATTCCATCCATCATTTCCTTGGCCTTTCCCCTACTTTTATACATTTACTCAAAACATTCCTCACAACATTTTTTCTACTCCTCCGCCTCTGATAAATCGACACCAGTGTTATTCATTGATTGAAAACCTAATTGACTCAAGCGTCAAACCTTCAACTCTCCACACAGTCACCACTTACTCGCTTCACGCATCAGACTCGTCTGTTCTCTCATAATCGACACTTAGCTCGGCGTATCATAGAACAATGGACACAAACTCTTGCCTGGGGGCGTCTGATAAGGGATGTTCAAACAACCCCATCGCAACGCTCTGGCTATGCTCTGTAAGCCTTTTGTAATGCTCTGCAGTTTGTTCAGGGTAACAAGCATTTAACACTGTTAATGTTGTTTTCAAAGTACCTATTTAGGGTCATTTCAGACAAACGACTTATATCTGTGGCGATTTTGCAACTTTGTTGTTCCTATATAAAATTAGGCGTTTCAGAGACTATTTAATGATGCGTCTCGTTTTCAGGACCCTCTGTGTTTGAGCACTATATCGAAATTCAATTATTTTCTCTCAGTCACTGTACCGGGGTTCCCGGAAAACTCGCATTTAAACCATTAAGTAAACCATTCACTTTTGAACTGCCGAAGAGTCGGTCAGACAGAAAGTTCCCTCTAAAAAGATTATACCAATGATCGCCGATGCCAAAAGTACCATGTTTGCCGAGGTTTTTACTTTATAGTAGTACTCACAACATACTTAACAAGTTATATGAGCATATAAACACAAATGAATTTGCAGTTAAACATGAAATAAGTTTTCGGGCGAGTGCGCTATAAATTGTTTTTGAAAAACTATTTCAAACGCTTTAATTAACGTTACGAACGAGCCGTAAAATGTTCAGCAATCGACATACTTAACTGAAAATAACTGTATTTTATAATTAAAATACGCTAGCGAAGCGCACTGACTTTGCTTGCGAAAATTAAGTTTTTCATGAAAAATATATCAGCAATTTTTTCATTTTCCGGATAAGAATTTTCTTTTCCACTGCGTGCCGTAAAAGGAGATAAAAATATGTGCTGAAAAGCTATTTTTAGCCCAGTTTTTTGCATCGTTGCTGCAAGATTGTTGTCAGAGATATAAACTGGTTTCGAATGATATTTTGCAACATCTTCATCTTGTGACAAACATATTTTATTGAAGCAGACAGACTTGCTAGTAAATTACGCCATGGCATAATTTATCCTCAGATACCTTGTGGAAACATATAGAAAGATAAATTAAATTAAATTAAATATTTGTTTATTTATGACAACTAGGCCCAATT
Organism: Noctua janthe; assembly: GCA_910589295.1. Classification (NCBI taxonomy): domain Eukaryota; kingdom Metazoa; phylum Arthropoda; class Insecta; order Lepidoptera; family Noctuidae; genus Noctua; species Noctua janthe. The sequence goes on from OU342559.1 coordinate 1,596,913, forward strand.
GTAAGTAACATTGTTCTTAAAAACTATTGTTAGTAAACAAACCCAAGCAAAAACAAAAAGAAAATTATAAGGTGTGTGGTCTTCTGACCAGCACCTCCACAGCGTGCGACTAACAAGGTGCGTCGTACTTCTCTATTAACATACTTCGGATGCTGTTAGAACTAAACCGCGCTCTTGATAAGATGGAATTGGTTTTTTTGCGCATTATGGCGTAAAAGAAGTATTAAGGAACCATCTTGAGGCCTAAACTCAGTAATTAATCGCATTGAACAAAAAAGAACTTCCGAATTGGTCGCTTTGTTTCAAAAGCCGACGACTTCCCACAATATACAACTATAGACGCAAACAGCGCACATTCGTCTGTTCATTGTGTAATAAAGAGTACAGATCGGTTCTGGTGATTTACGACAATTACACGTCAACAAACTGGAAATAGCTCGTAAAGGCGCACACAAACACACGCTTGCGCAAGGGGCTGGTGCGTCACGCGAGTCAAGTTAGCCCCTTCGTACACGACGACGCAAGAACCCCAAACTTGACAACTTAGGTCTCTTGGTCACCTGGCTTTTGAATTCCTTCACCAGAGGGACCACAGAGGGACCTAGACAAGTGAACACTGCTTTCAAAGTGCAATATTTCTGCTACAAGACGTTCAACCAGATTCAGTTAAATTTTTCGTTACCTTATGTCAATGTCAATCCAATAATCGGCACGGCTGGCGCAATGGCGGAGCGATTGACTGCTGCGCTGCGCGGGTTCGATTCCCGCACGGAACAAATATTTGTATGGCCTACAGGTAGTTGTCCCGGGTCTGGCTGTTTGTGTATGAGAGTTTAAATGTTTGTAAACGGACTCACGATACAGGAGAAATTCCTAGTGTGACTGACAACGTTTTTTAAAAAAGAAGAAAGGAAAAGAATATACATTTTGGCCGTCGTCGTCTGCCGTCGTGTCTATCGTTATTATAGCTTATTGTATGTTACTTTTGTCTAGGCCTTTGAAAACCCGATTGACCTAATGATTCACATTGTTCATCATTATCTTTCAGCCGAAAGTAGTCCACTCCTGGACATAGACCTTTCCTAAGCAAAGCCCGGTTCTACGCTGCCCATATCTACCGTATACCCGCGACCTTCACCAGGTCGTCGATCGACCTTGCCTCGCGCGTTAGCTGTTATGATCACCTGCCTGTACAAGCGTCTTGACAAAACTGAATGGGTTGCACAAACAGTCCTCGTTACGAGTTACATAAATCCATATGGCACTCGTGTTTGTGCTGTAGCCAAAAATACTCGTCCACACGTGTCTCGCGATGTCACGCGATACAGTGCGACACATGTCTTACCGCACGGATGACAAGGGGCCAACTGTGACAATAGTCGCGTTAGTTAGGGACTTAGTCGGTGATTAAGAGGTCGTGGGTCCCAATGAACCCTTGTGGTAACTTACACAAACAATTATACAAGTTGTTGTTAGTATTATAAGCACGTAAATAGTGGGGTTAACTGGATTATTTTGTTATGTAAAAGGTACATAGACGTACAGTCGACGAAATGACGTGAAGTTTGCTGATTGTTTAAAGAATTTTGAAAATACTACTGCCTCATTGGTTTAGTGGTCGCAAGCGCGACTGCTGAGCAGGAGGTCCTGGGTTCGATTCCCGGATCGGGCAAAGTGCTATTGAGTTTTTCCATCAGGAATTTCTCAGTAGCAGTCAGGAAATCTGGATTAGTGCTCGTTTGATGGCAATAGACTCGCCCCCTATTACATGTGACTTAAACATAACTGGCGAAATGTAAGTGTACTATTAGGTACACTACTGCCTAACTCTTCGGGGATTACAGACGTGATGTTAATTTTGAAAGTAAGCTGTAAAAACTGGTGGCATCATTACCATCATTGGTAGTCTTGTTTCACCCACTGCTGAGTGTTCATGTTTTATGAATGCAGTTTGTGAGTCTGTAGCAGCCCTGTTGTATGAACCTCGCTGTCTAGTCCTACTTAACACCCGCCATTCCCACAATCCATTACTCACCCACCAGTTAACAATCAATTAAACGTATGTAAGAACCAACCCGCAGTCCATAACCGGCATCGTTCGGAACCACTTCGCTTTGATCGTGCCCGCGCGTCGATGGAAGCGATTTGACGCTGATTTATCGCGTCGTATTCATGTCATTGTAGACTGAAGGGTATTTGTGATCGATCACGCGTAGATTAGTGCTTGGTATTACGTGTTGGTATTTCTTTGCTGGAATTAAATATCATTGGTGATATGATGAGCAATATGAGGCGGTTTTCGTAAAATAATCTTTGAAATGAAAGAATTAAAGATGGAGTCTTTATGTTTGTCTACAATTAGCTTATTTGCCTCTACTTAAACTTGCTGATAGTTCCTTAACTTGTAATGCTAGATAATCACTATGAAATCTGTGGTTGAGATCATACATTCATAAGCTCACACCTTTCTCTCATGGAGGTGCTTAGACACTACAGAACAGTATTCGTTTTGCTTCACACTCTGGTTGCGAGTACTATAATTATCTGATCTGAAGATCATCACCAATTAGGCACGATTGACGCAGTGGCTGAGCGATTGACTGCCGAGTTGCGTATCGCGGGTTCGATTATAACACGGAACAAATATTTATACGACCTACAGGTAGTTTTTTCGGGTCTGTCTGACCATGATATGAGTTTAAATGTTTGTAAAACGCACCCACGATACAGCAGAACTCGTAAATGTGGAAAAATGTTTTAGAAAAAAAAACGTTGTTAATTACTACTATTGGGTAACTACGTCAAAAACACCCTGCGATTCTAGCTTAAAATCGTACCCTGTAAATACAGCCTCTCTCCTAGGATTCTATTATATAAAATAAGCTGCTTCCCAGCGCTGGGTAGCTCCTTTGTTTCCCTGACAATGCTAAGGCGATTAGGGAGGATATTAATTGGATGCACAGCAGCACTGTACCCGCTGCGTTCAGCTTAGGTCCCTGAGGGCTGAGTAGAAGTCAGATAGGGTTTACCGTAAGACCTAGAAATTTCTTTTAAACTTGGTTGTAAGTTGGAAATTTTAATGAGGTCTGGAAAGAACTCTGTGTGAATATGTATAAAGCATAATTTTGAGATACGTTTGAGGTTGTGAGTGGGAGTGGTTAAATTGGCCACAACTTCAGAGTTTAGCAACATACACACACACAACAACACGCATTACACAAACACAATCTAGGGGACTAAAGTGAAATCTTCAAACACCATGCATAATTAAATGATGGTGAATGAACAAAAAGTGTAGGAGGAAAAGTAGAGTAGCTCGTGGCTAAATAATAACATCCTCTCGGATCGATCTTTAGGTTAAGCCGTGCTTGCCTAGGTTGGTCTGTGGATGGGTGACCACCCATTACATACCGAGTTTCCTCCGTGCCTCGGAAAGCACGTTAAGCCGTTGGTCCCGGGTGTCATTTGTAGATCTTTGACAGTCGTTAGGTAGTCAGTGGCCCAAGAAGTCTGACAACCAGTCTTACCAAGGGGTATCGTATTACCCAGTACTAACTGGGTTGTGGAGGTCAGATAGGCAGTCGCTCCATGTAAAATACTGGTATTCAGCTGCATCCGGTTAGATTGGAAGCCGACCCCAACATAGTTGGGAAAAGGCTCGGCAGATGATGATGATGAATGAACAAAAAGTGCGGTATGACAGAAAAAACCTCAATAAATATGAACGCACAATTAACCAAGTTGTCCTCAATATGATGTATCTATCTGAGCGCAATAAAATGTAGTCTGCCGTTGTCTGTTTCCTTCTTAAGATAGACCTTGAAACAAAGTTACGAGTCGTTTATTGTGCACATTCCATACTTTTACGAGCCATCAGCGTGGCTCGTGGCTAACTTGGCTTACGGAGCCACTGTTGTTATGGATAGAAAGTATCAGTGGTTAATGGCTTGTGTCAGCATTGTCTCGAGGTCAAGTGTGACGATGTTATTATTTATTAGGGCATTAGTTTCAAGGAGACTTATTTGGCATATGTCCTGAAACAAAATCTTTTGCCAAGGTTAGGGACCACCATAAAAATACTATGGCTCACTGTATCTTGCAAAAGAATAAGAAGATAATATAGCAGAGACAACTGAGTAGTATGTCCTTGTTTGAATATTATGATCGGAAGTAAATCGATTTATTTCTCGTCTTTCTGATTCGTCGATCTGGTTTTTTTTTTTTCTGATATACGAAGGAGGAGGTCAGATAGGCAGTCGTTTCATGTATAATACTGGTATTCAGCTGCATCCGGTTAGACTGGAAGCCGACCCCAATATAGTTGGGAAAAGGCTAGGCAGATGATGATGATACGCAAATAAGCTCTAGAGCGGCAAATGTCTTCACTTTTTAATTAAAATTACCTAATTGACCAGACATCATATACAACACATGGAAGATAAATAACTAAGTAATAGTTTTTTTTCAGAATAACCAATCAGTTGTGTCCATTGTTCCACTACACGCTTGGAAAGATAACGTTATAGATAAAACCGTACATGCCTACTTCACAATTTTCCCTTATCTAAAAATAGTGAAACCCGTCGAGTGGTACTAGGATGACATACTTCTCTAAAGATTAAAAGTTAAACACGTTAAAGCTGCTCAAGAATAGTTCTTAGTGAACTTCTGACAGTCGCCACAAAACTAGCAAATAGGTAAGCACAATAACATACCATATACATGAAAACTTCATGGCATTATTCCATTATCTTTTTAAGAAGTTTTCATTTATTTTAAAAACTTAACATGCTTGACATTTGCGACACAAGATATTTTCTTCTATTAAAATATCGAGGAAGCGGCCAAAGTTAAAGCATAAAAGGCTTATTAGCCACAAGTCAGAAACGTGATCGTTTCCATTCACTTAAACTTCAACAAACAAAATTCTATCAGCATCATGATAAAGCTGTGCAGGGATGCTTTACAATAACATATTGACATTGATTGCATTTCTCTGTGGACCTAGTTTTTACCAGCGTTTCTCCTCTAGTACCACAGCTGCAAAAAAAAATACTGTATTTCATGACTTTTCAGTGCAATAATAAAGTTAATGCTTTCCACAAAGTGTATAGTTTACAACAGAACACTCTTCATCATCATCATCATCATCATCATCATCATTTCAGCCGAAGAACACTCTTGTTAACAGACACTTTGATTAAAAAATCCACTTTTTTTTTCTTCTAAATAAATAGTAAAGTGGATGAGTGCACAATCAAAAATCTCTATAATATTGTACAACTCACTCAAACAAAAGCATTGCTTTTTATTATACCCGTTTTCCATCTGATCCCGTGAGCTTCAAGCGGCTTGAAGCGCCAACTCTTCACAGGTCGTAAAGCAGCTTTGTGGAATCTGTTTAATGACTCTCAAAGTCGTAGCATCATGGCGAATAAAAGAAACGATCAAATAAATATAAATATTCACAGATGCTCGGTTCTGGTCTAGGATTTTGCGAGGTTCGAGTTTGTGTTTAATATTCAGAATACAATGGAAAAGATTTTGGAGCTGATGTTTTTACAAGCATTTAATAATTTAAGTTTTATTGTAATCGGTTGATAACTGGAGTGAGGGTTACTTGTATTCGGAATGCAACCGCACCCACAAACAGGAGCGACAAAGCCGCCTAATCGCTATACGGGGCAGACAGACGTGCGGTAGAGCGATTTTAACGCTGGTTGCGGATCATCGGATCGCCTTTATCGGATTAAAACCGTAATAATCTGAATCCACAAGAGATCTTACATAGAGCACAAGAGATCTTACATAGTTTACCAGTAAATTAATCCAGTTCCGACCCAAACGGAGCACGCATAGTGGATTATATTATATTATTATCGCTCACAGTGCTGCAGTCCGTGTGTCCCACAACTTTGATCGTTATATATATGCAGAACCGGGGACGTGGGACTTAATACTACCTATGAATATGATAGTCTAGGTTCCTACACTTCTACGTAACCCTAGGGATAACAGGTGTGCTGTTAGTTAGCCGGTTCCACCTCGGAACTAGTCTCGTGAATAGTTCTAGACTCTCTGTTCCGAAATCCCGTGCATATTTAAACCTAATGGAATTCGTTATAGCCATGTATTGCTTCCAATTTTGCACTGAAATCTAGTGAATATACGTTTCAGAAATCTTTTCTATTGCATTTTTATTTGTCGTTTTAGGAATGCGAGTGGCAGATACGTTGTGTTTCATTCATGAATTGAGCCCGAAATAAAATATTCAATACGGGATGGTAGTTATACCTATATAATTACACCTTAATAGAAATATATTGTCTTTCAGCACCCTCACTCTACATAGTTATTCTCGGTATCAAAAAGAAATTTAAAAAAAACCCTGAGGCGCGAAACAAATGAAAATCTTTTAAAACGTTTCGTATTCTACATCTTTCAATACAATACATTTTTGAATCTTCCATGATCGTTATAGCTGATACAATGGCACTTTGTCGAGGTCCTCTAGTTTCCTTTATCGTAATAAATGAGGAAGACTGCCGTCTCTTCATTTGTTATTCTTGTCTGGGGACTACAACAATGTCTCTCAACTCTCAATCTTTAGTTGTCTGTAGAGAGCGTTCACTCCAAGTCAGAGTAGAATTTATTCTGCCGACTGCTATGTCTTGGAGAAAAGGACATTTTGATGGAATGGAAGGTATAGGGAAGTACATTTTTAAAAGGTAATGTACCGTTGTAGCTTGAAGAAAAAACATAGTGTGTGTTCATGATTTTTGATATTTCTAGAAGGTCGGTCTACCATTGCTTGAGAAAAATTGACCTGCTTTTTTTGCCGACTATGTCAGATTCTTTGCAAAGATCGGTTGCCTCAAATGACCCAATACTATAAAATTCATACGATACTAAACCACTGACAGAAGAATATATTTATGTGTGTATGTTGCGGAAACTGAACACAATACTGAATGTTACTGTTGCATTTTATCTGCCGGTTTGTTTTACGATTTATTAACGAGTCTGTTTGAATGTAAAATAAAACGGGGCTTGTGTGAGTTTTGGCAGCAACACAAGGAACATGTTGAGATCTAATAGAAATTAAAGATATAAATTGATATTAAATTGTGGTTTGTTTTTTTGTAATTGAGCTCTCGTGAAAACCTGTAATATAACTCAACGGTATGTGTTTATTAGTTGCCCCACTGTCCTTCCACACATCTTTGAACTCTCTTTCACTTTCTTAAAAACTATAAGGGGATCATCATCATGATCCGATCACTTACCTGTCCCCACGACCGCATGCTAAATCTGGCTATATTTCCATTTTCTTCATGTCCTAGAAACTATTGCAGAAATCAGTGAAAAACAGTCACTATTGAAATTTATTTCACAGTGGAGAAAGTTTGACCAACGAATATCAACAAAAATCCATTGGATTTTTCCCCAATTCTACGTTGCACGTGGCACTGCATTCATACACAAAACTATCAATGTCTATGAACTAAAATTTGCGTTTCATAGTCTATTAATTTCCAGATTTATGGCAAAATAAACATCTGAAGGTTATACAGATATTGTTTTATTGCAAAAATAGAAAGACTGTTACTTGGGGTCGGCACAACACGTTTTTTTTCCTTCCATTCTCCTCTGTCAACCGTCACGCTATCATTTACTCCTTTTTCTTGCATGTCATTCCTCACAAAATCCATCCATAGTTTCCTGAGTCTTCCTCTCCCTCTCCATCCAACAACAACAATCAACATTTATATTCATCACTCTTCTAGTCACATGCGATTCGTCCCTCCAACATACCAATACAGTCGATTCCCTTTCAACTTTTCTGTAACTGGCGCAACTTTTAAACTAGGTAAGGTAGAGGATAAATTAGTTTTTAAATCAATGTACCTGTCGAACGGTCGATCGGTTTTTAATTTGCTTGAGAGATACTGATTGAAGGCATATCTCAACAGTAGATATACATTTAAACACAAATGAACATAACATCACGCCGGTTTTCCAGAGGTTAAGCAGAAGTGGTATTTAGTACTTACCTACACCCACATTTCTTCAGTTACAATCCCATGTACTAGGAAGCGAGGATTTTGCTATGTACCGGGCACAAATTAGTGTCAGAGAACACAAGCGAAGTTGCGGTAAAAACCAGTTTATGTGAAACACGCTGAACCATAGCTACACAATACATTATCGGCATGTAAGCCCCGGTACACACTCTCGATAATAGCTCGTTTCGCTCATTTCGCTTTATCCGGAAAGCGTGATCGCGGCGTTGTGATTTTTCGCTTCCGTTCCAGTTCGGTCCGCACGGTATCGTTCCGATCCGGACGTCCGATTTGGCAGCGACCGGATTTCACCGGCTTATCGGAACAATTATTTTGTATCTCATTATTTACGGAATAACTTGTGAATTGTGTGTGGCATGATTGTGATATCTTGATGATTTATAAAGAGTTGATGCAGCGTAAACATTTTAAAAGACCGATAGCAAATTATTTCTGTTAATAATACGGGTTAACGTATTTAAATAAAAACTAGAATAAGACCAACATTCATAGTTTGTCCAACACTAAGGCCGTGTTCCATAAAAGCTACTAATTTAAATTACTTACTGATTTGTGACCCTGAGGCACTGAGGTTAAGGCCTCGCTTTTCATGCACGAGGTTGTGGGTTCAAATCCGGGCAAGTCACAATGTGGCTTCTCCAATTCATTATATGTACTTTCTAAGTTAAATCTTCGATATCGGTGATTTTGAAGTTTTAACTTCGGAAGTGAGTGAGACAGTAATATGCTGGTATTGGGCTGGCTGTCCATTGAAGCGGAGCGACCCTGCGGAGCGGAGACACTGAGAAATATTAACCAATAGGATTGCATAAAATCTCCGCTTCGCTCCTGTATGCAATCCTATTGGTTAATATTTCTCAGTTTCTCCGCTCCGCAGGCTCGCCCCGCTTCAATGGACAGGCAGCCTTATACATAGTTTCTTTATTACTAGGGGTGCAGAAACCGCAGGTAAGTTTAAGTTGTTGTGGTCGTTTAAAACTACCTAAACACACAAACTAAACTTTTAAACTTTAACCGTTCTCGTTTTACTTAGAGGAGTAAAGCCACTTACATAACGTGGAAAAATTCCCCTCTTATAACTTATATAAACCCCATCGCAATGTTTATGAACAAACATGCCATAACCTACGGGCTAGGGGAGGCGTTCGATCTTGCTCAATATTGACCGACGCGCCTGTGAGCAAACACCTTTATTTACGTCATCCAAAGCTTTGTATCGATCGACAAATATTTAGGTATTAGTTAGTACCTAAAAAAAGTATAAGATTCGGTTAACCTTTCGGTTTAATAGTAAACTTTGTACGTTAAGTAAATGTGTAATAATGATCCATTAAAAATGTATTCTGTGTCTACCTATAATCCATGACGTCCAACCAACAAACTCATTTGTTCAATGATTTGTTCTTCGCTATTTTTCAACTGCGAATTGCAGTTCTGTTGAAAATGGAACTGCAATTCTTTTGTTTGGAAAATGAAACTAAAAATTGCACAATACGACCCAGTTCAGTTATAACATTAAACACTGAATTCGACTCATGTGAACATAGTGCACGTGCTGCGTCCACAAAAAGAAAAATGATTGGTCCTTTGGTTCGGTGTTACCAGTGTTTCCGTATTTATTTTCAGATTTATTTATGAGCGCTATAAAATTCTAGATGAAAGAAATTGCTGAATATCCCGCTCAAAAACACCATTCGTCTATTGTGTCGTAGCAGACTCGATACCAGGACATCATAACAGTTAGTGGTTGTGACATGTAAACAGTATAATCGTCGGCTGTCGATCGCTATTTCTGAACATTTGCATTCCATTATCCCCTGGTATACAGAGGTATTAACACCAGTTCTGACACTTGAGAAATTGATCGGTTTTGTTGTAAACTATGTAACTGAGGATGATAACTTGATCAAGGTTAAAGCTGGTTTTAGAACAGAACTGAAGTTGGGATGGATTGACGGGTTTTTAAACTTAGTTGAGAAGTTAACCGGCTTTTGGACGTATGATACTGGATAAAAATGTAACTTCTTTTAAGAATAGTTGTTTTAAAAGCTTGGGAAAGCTGTGTCTGTGGAAGTTAAATGTTTAACAATGCCGTTTTTGATTTAATAAAATTGGACAAAGAAAGTTAAAACTTATTATTCAGTTAATCCTGAAAAATATGTAGGTAACAAATAGCAAATAGGTAGATAATTCAAAAGCAAATAAAATTATGCTTGTAATAAGAAAATAATTTATTTAGAAAATAAAAATACCTAACTGCAGTCATTTACCAGGTTTTCCTGAACATCCCTATCAATAATTTCAAGTTATTATGACTGTTACTGTTGCTAATCACGACTAAACGGCTCATGTAGTTGCTAGACCATTGCAGCATTGGCCAAATGCCGGTCATTTGTGGATTCTCGAACTCCTCGAATTTCATGATGCTCCAATACAAAGTTTGAAGCAAATAGTTAGAAAAATAGCTCGTAGGTATATAGTATTCCTACTGCCAAGAAGGACTCTAAAGTTAATAGGTTAACTAAGCTATTTTTATCTATACATCTATATTTTACACAAATAAATAAAACTGAAGTGTTTGTTTGTAATATCAAAATAATAGCTTTTTACTGAATGCATATGTTAATATATACGGTACTAATAACAAAAACACTTTTATTTTTTTATTTTTGTCTGTCTGTCTGTTTGTTTGTTCCTGTGTGTCTGTCTGGCTAATCTCCGAAACGGCTGGACCGATTTAATGATACTTTTACTGGCAGCTGATGTTATAAGGTCTAACTTAGGCTATTTTTTTTTGGAAAAATAATTAATGTCCCGTGCAAAAAAAATAAAACCCGTGAAATTGTTAATATATTATTTTTTTTTTTTTGTTTAATTCTATTCAAAAAGGGAAGTAATATGTTTTATAATATATTCACGCGAACGAAGTCGCAGGCAACAGCTAGTGAGTACATAAATGTTTAGGAGGAAATTTATCGTCGGCGTTTCATGAAAGTACGTTTGGAAAAAAATATTTTTTCATTACTAATTCTCAGCCGAAACACACAAAAATCCGTACCCGTTCTCTAAATATACTATGCTGGTAATGAACTAAACAACAATTTTTATTATGTTCATATTTCAGCTGAAATGTCACGTTTTTCTAATTGTTACTCCCTCGTAATTAATTTTAACTTTTATTTGAACCCCTGTTTAACCCCAATTCACTCCTATAACCATTGTTATAGGGTTCTTTTCAATAACTCTAAAATAAGTTACGTTGCTACCTAATAACTTTTCACTTGACCTTATTTTTCATTGAAGTTAATAAGCCTTTAGGAAACCGTACTTTAACATTATTACTTTATGGTTGGTAGTTAATTTTATCCTTGAATGAATCATTTCTACGAGGCATGAATAATTGATGTATAGTGGCTCACTATAAGTTGGAAAGAAATAAAATAGAACCAGCTATAAATAAAAATCCATAAAATAATTTCTATTTGTCTCACAGACCCATTCTAAGTATTTCAAATTTTTGGAATCATGTCTGCGATTATTTTGATGAAATTTACAATTTTTTGAAAACATTGAAAACTTTTACGCGCGAAAGTCACGCAAATTGTAGGAATTTAATTCCATTCTTACCCCAAAAAAAGGTATAAATCCTCGTTTGTACTAAACCTTGAAATATTATAATGTTCACATTATAGCTTAAGCTCCAGCTAAAAGGCCCTTAACGGCCGCTATGAGAGGGTGCAAGCAGTAAACAAGCTTTGTTTTCATAATATGCGGCAGTTGAAACGCGGACGCTTTTCAAAAACTTCGTTAATTTGTGTTCGGCCTACATCGCGAACAAGTTCTGCCTGTACAATTTTCTTTTGAGCCGGTATTCAATATGCCCTTTAAGCCGTACCACCTACAGTAAAATTAAGCACAAAAAACAGTCGACAGTTTTGCTTTTTAAGTCACCCCACTTGATCGTTAGTCTAAGTTTGGTATTTTACTACTAAGTGGAGCTATATTATTTCTTCATGTCTTATAAGACACCATTCAATCCGAAGAATAGAAATATGAAAATTCTTAATCTAACCTACGCTTGTCTCAAATACGAGACGTTTCAACTAAATTTGTTGAAGTGCAGAATTTAGCAGTGTTGTTGTTTCCGAATGTTTCAATGTTTGTGAAAGAGGTCAGAGGATATGCTCTGGTATGTTGAACTTTTGAAACAACTTTTGAATTGTTATTTTTATAATGTTTTGCGTTTGTGTCGGAGTAAATTCCCGTGAATTTTTAAAATTCTTTTATGTAAAGTTTTGACGAAATTGTTTGAGACTCAGTTAGTATTTATAGACTGGATTTTTTTTGTTGAATATTCTTATGTTTTCGTGCCTTGGCGGAAAAAAAAACATACCGTGGCTATAGGATAAGCCACTTATCAACAATATTAGTAGCGAGGTTAATTGCCCAGAGGACCAAAGAGAGTAGAGACAAAGTGACAATGAAAGACACAGACAGAGTGACAAATGACAGTTGTATTAGCAACAACCATAATGGAAAAGTAAAAAATGAATTGGATTGACATATTAAGCTATCGAAAGGATTATATCAATGCTCTCTCTATTCTGTTGAAAGTCTCTGTAGAAAAACAAAACGATACGACAGACACGAAAACGTCTGTCAATTAGAATACCTATGAATTAAATTACCTAAACTAAAACCCTAGTGCATGTATTTACAAATTCCATTACATTCGTCGCACTAACCCATTTCCAAGATGATTATAATACTAAGAACGGAAACCATAGCTCTCGAACAACTGAACAACATGTCGAACAATGTTATAGTTTGTATGATAGGTTCAGCAGTGACGTGTTACTGAACGAATTTAGATGGAACGCCATCGATCGTGCGGATGTGGGCCTCAGTTGAACATGGCTGGTGCAACAATGCACATAGTTGCACAAAGTTGTTCCCAGTAATGCTGTTACATATTTAAAAGGGGCTGCCCAAATAGGGTCAAGATTCTTGGCGCTAACATTGCCGGGTTGGGAAGAGCTATGATTTATATTGGGTACAGTGAACTTTAGTAGATTTGTGTGGTGACCTTATTTTTATAGTAGAAGTTATACTTGTGTGTCTTGGATATAGTTGGATGGATTAACAAGATTCTTCGTCTGGTGTAAGTATGAAACATGTCTAGCTGCACTATCGATGTTTAGTAGTTTGAATTCTGGGTTCAATTAGTGAACGAATTGCCACAGAATACGTTATAGTACAAGTAGTATTGCATGAAAGAATATTAAAAGAAAAATACAAGATTTTGCTAAAAATAATAATAAAATTAGTAGGGAATCCTACCTACTATGTTATTTTTACTTTAGACTTACTTGTTTTATATGTCAACTAGCTTTTGCCCGCGGCTTCGCCCGCGTGGATGTCGAAAAATATCCGATTACTTACCTTCATCCCCTCTTTTAACCCTTCAGGTGTAGAATTATCAAAAACGTTGAGACACGTATTAATTAATTTTCAATCGTCAGCCTAAAGACAAAATTTGAAGATCCTAACTTCAAAACTGACGGACTTTCATATAAACTTTCATCCCCTATTTTACCCCCTTAGGTGTGGAATTCTCAAAAATCCTTTCTTAGTGGATACTTACTCTTCACTAAAAACACACCCTCCAAGTTTCATGTCTCTAGGACCAGCGGTTTCGGTTGTGTGTTGATTTATCACCCAGTCAGTCAGTCAGCTTACCATTTTATATATATAGATGTTTTCTGTCAATGTGAGGACCTTTCAGAGAAAACATTATCTTGTGTCCATTAGGACAAACAAACAAAAGCTTTCCTTTATTTCCTTTTCTCTGTTGATTAACGTGACTCTATCTATTTCCTCTTTGCTACTAGTTCCAATCATAGACGTCCAACATTTGGTTTATCAAACAATATTAGTCGTAGAAAGAAAACAACCAATAACATCAATTTTGTCGCTGTGTTTCTGATTTTAATTCGCTTTAGTTGGCTGTCACAGCCCTAGGGAGAGTTTTTTGACTAGATTAAAAAGTAGTGTATGTGCTAACCCAGTACTTTGTTTAACAGCCATACCAAATATCTTTGAAATCCATTCTGTAATTTATGTGCGATCTAGTAACAAATATCTTTACAGACTATCAATTCATGTTATTGAGCGTAGATCTCTAGACACCTTACAATCTGGACCAGTCTGTTAGGTATCAGTTCATGTAAATACCTACATATAATTATTTCATACCGAGTATGCTGGGAAGTATCAGTGGTATGACGTTCGACGGATATTGCGTAACCGTAGGGGACCACGTCGGTAATCGAATAAGTATATTATTGTTTATCGTCGTTTGTACTCGTAGTGTGAGCTGTAGCGTAGCAACAAACGGTGTTTACCGCTTCTTTTTTACCTATTTGATGAATTCGACGATGTTATCTTAGGAAATGACGATTATTTTAGAAAGTATTGTTTTGATCAGGGTTGCAAGAATATGGACGATACCGCCTGAGCCGACCCAAAAAGAGGTGGCGATACAACCTGGACGCGTACCGTGAGGGTTGGAAGGTGGCGCGGGATAAACTATTGGAAGGACTTGAGGGAGGGCTTTGACGGCCGGCACCGGCAAAGGCCTCCAACAACCGACATCCGGCCTACTGGACAGCATTGGCTTAATGAAAAAAAAATGATAAGGGACTCGCCACATTTATAAAAACGGAATCGGCTTGAGCCGGTCAAAAAGAGTGTTCATGCAATTACTGCGAATAGATCATGAACTGAGATAAATATTCTTTTCGTTACTCTGCATAACTTTATTTTGTAAAGATAAATGAAAGAAAGTGTAAAGTAGTGTTGACTTGCAAAAAACGAAAGCGTTACATCGGTTTTAAAAGTGTTTGTTGGTAGTAAAACTAAGGAAAAACTATTACTACAAAATTTTAGGCAGGTCGGGCCATATAAGGGACAGAGGAAAAAACTTCTTTAAACTTGACATAATAACGTCGATGTAGGCATCAACGAATTTCGTACAAGAAAATATGCGACGTGCGTGAGATTCACCACACAACCGAGCGGACGAGCGATGAATAAAAAAAGTGATACTTCTGTCTCGCACTATTTGGTATGATTACAGTTCAAGCTCATTATTTTTATTGACGTATCAATACTATATAATATCGTATCTTATCGCCGATGTTATTGGCATCGGATATTAGATGGTATCATGCAGTGGCGGCATCGTTCAAAGGAAATTATTTCATGGTTAACCGTGTGAGTATCTAGGGAGGGAATGTGTTGATGGAGGGCGTGTCGACGGGCTAGGATATGACTTGACTGATTATATTATCATTGTTAATTCTGCCTTCAGATTGATAGATCTTAAAAGGGATAGGGGTTATGATTTCTATATCAACAAGCCGAGTGTAAGATGATAGACTGCCACACTAACTCTCATCCAAAGATGATGCTGAATTTCTAAAAAATTCCTTCGTAGAAGTATCCGTTTCTTATTTAAGGAAAAAAATGTTTGCCACATCTGTTTAAGATTGTGTTATCTGTCACTGAATTTAAGATTTTCATTCTAACTAGATTTTCTCGATGAAAAACATAAACCACCTTCTCATTTCATACTCCAACTATGTTTGACCCTATTTGTTCCAAGCAACTAATTCCTTGCTTATCTCTGTCGGGCAAGTTATTACGACTTGGCAGTAAGGCGGCCAAGTGGCCAAGACACGGCTTGGCAGCGCGCTAGTTGAATTATTATGTTCTATCTCAGTGGGGTTAAGCCGATGTTGTGTATCTCACCTTTATAGGGAGTAAGCTCTGGCGACTTATGAGTTCTTGGTACTGAGGGTATAAACGGAATATGTTATGTGCATTAAGAGTAGTCCAGTACGGAATATTAAGGATTATGTAAACGATGGATACATTTTATTATTTGTAGAGATGGGGAATGACTGCTTTGTGGGTGGTCTATTGATTTTAAAGTTTTTGACCATGGAAATGTGATGACTCTCAGCTTAATCTAAATCAATTAGAGAAAATATCCGGATTTTCTAAGCAAGCTTAATAGTTATAAGTATAGCTGCAAGATAATGCGTTAAACCTGTATTAATCTATAGCTGGCATCAATACAAACAGGTTTTGCATAACACAAAATCTTCTAAATCGTCACGTTTCCAAGTTAAGCGTGTTTAATAAAAATCTAAGTTGTACTGATACACTGACTGTTGACTGATTCTGGCTCTTGTACAAGAGCCAGGGCAATTACCTGTTAATAAAGATTTTTATTTATTTATTTATTTACTGAAGGTGCCATCAGTGAAAAGATTCTAAGTTTGATAGCAGATATCTCGGAAACGTGACGCTTTAGAAGATTTCGTCTCATATAAAACTTGTTTGTACTGATACCAGCTATTGATTAATATAGGTTTTTTGGGAGGCCGCTTTTAAAAAAAATGGCGGATAATTCAGGCCACGGTTTATACAAAAATCTGCCAAGCTCTTTGTCGGAATTTGGAAGCACTGTAACTTCCTTAAAAGCAAGATTTCTTATTGCAAGACCGCGAATAATCCCAAAGCAATGTTAAACACGATCCAAAACGATTTTCTCTTCACAAGAAGTGGAATTATCTCCCTGACTATATTATATGCTGTTCTTTTGTTCACGTGACGGATTAGTATTCATCCCGCGCGCCGGGACGAACCGCAGTCTCTCACAATCTCTCATCCGCTATTATCGTCACTTTGCATAATCTATAGCGAATCGGAGACTTTTTATTTCAATATTTATGAACTATTTAAACAGCTTGTATGTTTCTTTACTAAAATTATTGAGGTTAAAGTTTTATAGCTAGCGGTCATACTACTGGGATTAAAAGTATCCTAAGTGTTAATCTAGATTATAAACTATCTGTGTGCTAAATTTTATCCAAATCCGTTCAGTAGTTTTTGCGTGAAAGAGTAACAAACATTCATACATCCAGACATCCATACATCCTCAAGAACTTTCGCATTTAAATATTAGTAGTATAAACAGCAGCAGTGACTGGTTATTTAAAAAAGAGAAAAATCGTTTTCCGAAATGTAATGGTTTTGTTTGAAAAGTAAGAGAAGAAGTTTTATTTCCAGTATGCGAAAAAAACATGAACCTACTTGCATTTTTTCGTATAAGGTGCTACAAATATTTCAATGACTCCAATCGCGTGTTGACTCTTATCATACAACTATATCGTTCGTTAGTCCGTCTGTCCCGAACGTCCTAGAGACCTAGGTGATGGTCAACAATTTCGCCAAGGGTCAACAGATATGACGTAGTACAGCTGGTCTGCGTAAAACACGAATATTTTATATGAAAATAAGAACTTTATGAGTATCATCAATCAGTATAGGATGACAAGAGTAAAATTATGAAAAGAGAACCTGCCCTAGTATTGGCGTATAGAATGGATAATCTAGAGGACTTTGATAATGCATTCGTGATTGACCAGGGGTAATTTAGACCCTGGAACAGAGAAAGCAAAAAGGACTTAAACAATACTTTTTGTTTAATTGAACGATGATTTATTAAACTTAGATTTGTCTTTGTTACACTTTTTGTCCCTTTTTTTGTTATTTTGAAGTTGTGAGTTCTCTCGTAGTTTCGCCCCGTCGGTACCTACTTATTGTCGATAAAACGTGTCACGTTATTTACTGCTATCACGACTGTTATCTAAACTATACTGTTCACTGAAGTGTGCAATAAAATAATAAAGGATAACACTTTGATGATCCGTTCAAAGTATGAAGTGAAAGCTTGACATTGCACACAACACATGACGTGACGTTCACAACACATTCGTGTGTTTTTATCACCTATTCCTATTAGCAGCCAAAAGGACAATGTTTTAGTAGTGCCATATTTGCCCATTTTATTTTTTATACAGGGTGTAAGGGACAGCCCTCCACAGACTGACAGGGTGCATTCAGCTCTTTATTTTGAATCATAATCCACCGGAATTTTTCTCCGGAAAATTTATTTATTTTTCTTTTTTTTCAGTAACTTTTCCTTTATTTCAATGTAAAATTACATTGCCTGTAAACAGCACTCCATTTATGTAAATAATACGGCTAAAACCAAAAATCCATCAATGGATGTTGAAATACTCTAACCGATGACGCGTGGAATTAGCTGTTTACTTCCTGCCTAGCTACAGACATCATCGAACTCGTCGTCGCGCTTGCCGTTCACTACGTGCGTTTTGCCACGGTAACTATACATTGCGTATGAGGAATAAATCAAATCAAATTTATTCGATTCCCAAAACAGTCCTGAAATAATTTCTTGTACCGGTCATCTTAGTATGATATACTGAATCCACCCCATCATTTTGTGGAGGGCTGTCCCTTATAGCCCGTATAATAATATAATATACATGAACAGTATATTTCTGGATATGACGCGTAGGTATTGTTAGGAGGTTCCTCTCAAGAACCCTGACCACCGGTAGTTCGGACTCTGAGAAAATCCTCAAAACTGAAGAGTCGTACCATCATTATACCAGGGGCATATCTGCCGCCGTATTAATGATACGGGGCCCCCGAATAACAACGGCCCCTGATGTATTGAGGAAAAAATCAAAGAGCATTCCCACTACCTCAGATTCTTCTTGATAAGAGAAACTAAAACGGACTTCCAAAAAAAATACACAATAAAGTGAAAAATAACTTTACTTTCGGAAGTCGCTGACTTTGTTTGTTTCTTTGACTTTTTTGCCATCGACTTTCAAAAGTATTTTGTGTTATTTTTTTGGAAACCAACTTTGCAAAAAAATGTTTTTTTTTACCCTTTTAGTTGTTTATCCCACACAAATTCTTGTTTGTTATTTATAAATTTTACATTGCATGTAGCTCGGGTTCAAATACATACAGGACTAGCTACGCCACTGATCATTACCAAAACTAGGGTAGCAGAATACACAACAGTCACTTCATTGTGAACTTCAACTATTCGTTATGTAAATTCCAGACAATACATATTTCTCTAGTGGTTACGTACTTAGTTGACATTGGGCCCGGACTTGGGAACCCGGAACAGTTGGTCATTGACCTTTCCGCGGGACATTTACACTCAAAACCCTGTAAAATAGTAGTCAAAATGACAGCTCCTGGTTGACTCTGAATTCCTGGTTGAATGTTTATACATGCACGTGACGTTGATTGAGCGGTGACGGGAAAGGGGATCCGGAATGGCAGTTCAAAGCAAATGGAATAATCTGATGTGTTACATTGACGGAATCCTATAACGCAGCGTTTTAAAGCGATGGACAATGAACACTGTCTTACAGAGCAGTGTGAGTCATGAGTCCCGAGATAAGAAAGTAAAGGTGGCGCACATTACATCCGCATCGGACCGCAGCGCATCGCATTTCGAAAACGTACAGTTGGCCTGTAGAGTAAGATTGTTCAAAATGTACGAAGGTTACCACAATGTCTACTCGTATTCATTTATCGTTCTCTTAAAAATGCTGAATTTGGCAGATACCTGTTTTTCCTCAAGTCATCATCATCTCGGGTATCAAAGATGGTATTACTTACGATCCAGAAGACAGGATACTAATATCTCAATACCGCTTATTATCCGTCCTGTCGTCCGCAGCCGATCAACAGCGGACGATTGCGATCACTTGCGAGCCGTTACCGCGCGACGGCGAGCGATTTTCGTTATCTATGGGCACCGCAGTGTTGCCAGCCTTCCTTTGTAACCAGAGTACAAAGAGTGTAAAATGTTCTTTTTACGCCCTTGCGGTTTTTTTTGTGAAGGGAAATCTCGACGTTAAAAGTTGCTGAGAAAAACAATTGTTGAAATTGTTTGGAAAAGAAAAATTTATCCTAACTTGAAAATGTTATGTTTAACTCTCATAAGCTATACAATAAAGAGAACGTTTGTTAGTTTCAGTGTTCAAAGAATCATGGATGTCGGCAAATATAGGTTAAGCTTGCAATTATGTCTAGTGCTGCATTACAAAACGAAGTCATAACAGTAAGACATGAACAAGGCCAGTCGATCATAATGAAACCTTTGTTTAGGTACCTACTCTTGAACATTTTACGCACTAGTTTGTTTTTTTTTTCTATTATGCCCCACTGCTGGACAGAATCCTCCCCTACAACCTTCCACTCTTCTCTTTGTGCAGTTATTATTGTGCAGTATATTTTACCTAGGTTTTATTATTTCGCAGCAAATTCTGTCTCTTTGCCTAGGCTCACGACTCAAGTCTTCATCCCATGGACCCTAGGCCCTAGGGTCCATGATATGAAGACTTGAGTTTATGTATGAATTTATGAATGTTTGAAAACTATCTAGATAACATCGTCAAATCAATGAAGACAGCGTTACTGTAAAAAATACCATCTCGCAGGCAGTAGCGAAGGGTCAACTTTTATAAGAAGTAAGCCGGAGTACATATCTTTTATGTGATATATTATTTGTCTATAGAATAGACCATAGACTGTGCCATTTTTCAAAGGGAATCCGGTAGGAATCGAGTTGTATGAAACCTTCGCCACTGCTCGCGGGTCCACTTTGGCGATTGTCGTCTGCGTCTGTAGTGCGTCAGGGATGTTTGCAGATAATAATATTGATGGTTTTGCCGCCATTATTAGAAATAGATGTGCATCCCTGATTACTCGTGTTCGCGGCAGCACCAACAGTATTCTCGGTGTGTTCGCAGATCGGTGGGATTCCCCGATGTTGCGAAGGTGGATGCGGCTCCATGCTGTATTTTAACTTGTATATTTTCATCTGTGTCTGTAACCTACTAACACTAGAACTTAAGTAAAATTGTTACTAACCCAATGGATCCTGGTCTGAAATAAAAACTTTCTATTCTATTATTCTATAACCGGAGTATCCTGTGGGTGCCTTGAGGGTAAGGCCTCCAGCCAAATGGCAAAATACTTAAAAACGAAACGACTACAAGCCTCGGCCTATTGCGTGGTTTCACGGGGTGTCACTTTACTAAAATTATCGGTAGGTTTACAACAAACTTCTTAAAAAGTAGTCTCTTATTTATTTTTATTTTACATTCCTAGGCCCCAAATGGCCACATAAACCTCAGTAATACTCTTAACTGAAATAAACGTTAATCATTGCTGAATGTAAAGCCAAACAAACGTGGTTTTATCTCCAGTAATATGAATTGATGGGGTCTTTACCCCGTGACGTGCTCAGCTTCAGAACAATGTCCGTCATAGCGCAGTGCTTGTAAATATTTATGATATTACAATACGCACGTCAGGAAAAATTATTGCGTAGTAAATTGACTATGAACTTAAATTGTGAAAAGAAATCAAGAGTTAATCATAGGCTTTGCAAAAAATGACTCTGCGTAGCACTTTTTCGCTTCGCTTCTAACTGAACACACATCTAGTGTAGTGTAGTGTGTTCAGAAAAATCACGTAGACTCCACGTCGACGCCATCTACACTCTACGACCACTCCATGTGGACCCTACGTAAATGCCACGTATATTCCACGTAGCTGTTAGTTTCACTCCAGGTAGATCCCACGTAGACGCTTGGCAGATTATTATTTTTGTAGCCGTTCCACAACTTTTCTATTCATAATGTCAACCATAAGAATTTTATCATTTCGTTTTAAAATAAAAGAACTCTTACGATACAAGTACGCTGTGCAATATTAATTTTAAGTGGGTTAGCGTCAAGCTAGCGCCGAGGGATCTCAGTCACGCTCCAATTGGTATTAAAACGTATCTCGGCGGATATGTTTCCAGCTGCCGCATTCATCCCCTCGTACTCATACCACCCTGGTACTTTAACGCTGATATGTTAATTTTAATACATGTTGGGAGAGAACGACATAATTAGTTGTATTTATAAGGATTCTTTTTTATCAAATCTAATTGGCACAATTAAACGCTCTTCGCCAAACATTGTTTTTAAATCATTCACAACATATACCATCTTCCGATTGCCACCTTTATGATATTGCAAAGCTGCAATGCGAGCTCTTAAAAAATAAAGTCGTTTAGACTATAAACCACTCGACATCAAAGCTGATGGGATATTCAGACATCCTGGATTCACGGAATTGTGTCGCTGGCTTTTATGTCATCCTGGTGCAACACCCTGAATAGCGGATAATCTTAGCGCTAATTCTCCGAATCAAAGAGAGGCGTGGATTTCACTGGATTAGTTCGCGAAAATGTAATTTATCACAGCGTATTAGAACTACCATCATACGGTCCAAGTTAAAGGGATTGCCCCTATAACATTTTATTTTCGAAGGTAGAACATCAAACGCACGTTCTCATTCATACATAGTAACAGTTTGACTTTGACAGCGTCTTCAATGTAGCTAAACTGGCGTTTTGCAGATCGGAAATTCTGATGAATTTGTTCAATATCGCATCAGCCCCTTTACTGTTCTTTTTCTCCATAACCAGTAATAGTGAAGTATGGAAGAAGAAGAAGACATGCTGCGTCGACCCCAAATGAATTAGGACAAGGGTGATGCTGAATCAGTCATCATATTAAAAACGAATTAGAAAAAAAAAACTGAAGAAAATGAAAATATCATTCTATTTTCCTTTAGTAGGTATGTCCTTCGCTATGGCAAAGGCAACCGAGTAATGAACCTCCAATTAATTATATTTTCCTGATAGTCTTCGACATTTAGCGCAGAAGCTATTTTATCAAACTAGGAGCTATTTTATCAATGTGGAGTTAAAAATTGCAATACCATTAAGCTTCCTATGATGATAATTTCCTAGTATTCCTTTAATTGAGCGCATTCACAGAATACTTGATAAAAGGATCAAAGGCTACTATAGAAATGATTTAAACTATCTTGAAACTGTTACAATAAGTATAAATTCTGCCAAGAAGCCGTATTGATTTCTTACATTTTATAAAAACTTTTATACTGACGTCCACATAGCAGTCCACTTTGTAAGGATTTATTTAATTTGAAATTTAATCCAAGACCAATGGAGGGAATGAAAAAGAAAATAGTCGGCGCGCAGTTAATTAGATGTTTCTTGCAATTGAAGTTGGAGCTTGTAGTTGGAAAGATTTATCTTACAAAGGTTTCACATCGAAAATTGTTTTCACTTCCATAAAGATAATTAGTTAGCTACCACGCAATATGGTGATAAAAGCACTTTTTTTTGGAAAATTGTTTATTTTGTAAAAGTGAATGTTAGTGTATAACATAAGTAGGGGTCCGCATGGGCCGATGCCTGCCAGGGCTGCGGGACTGTTCGAAAGAGATACCGTGGCCCTGGAACACAAAGGGCAAAGAAGGAACATGGATGGGTTTTAGTCAGTACAAGTCTGACACTCCCTTCCGCTCCGCCCAGAGTGGGGGGGGTCATTTGATGATTTCCCATCCGGAAAAAAAAAAAAAAAAAAAAAAAGTGTATAACTCTATGGGCTCTTGACTAAGTACCTAAGTACCCTTCTGTACTTTCGAAGCCACGTTAAGCCATTGGCCCCGCTTGTCATAAGTTGATTTTTGACAATCGCTACGAGGGGTGGGTAGTCGGTGGCCCAAAATTCTGACAACCAATCTGAACAAGAATTATCGTGCAGTGATTTAGTTTTGGAAGTCACGTTGGCCGCCACTTCATAGAAAATAGGCTGGTATTCAGCTGCGTCCGATAATTCGGTCAGACTGGAAGCCGACCCCAACATACTTAGGAAAAGACTGTGTAGATGATGATTGTAGAACTATAGAAACTAGTCCCACATATAATAAATCTCATCTACAACGCTCAATTCCACCACGTCGACCCAGTTCCACTGTTTACAATACATCAATGTACATCACAACCCGGAAGCGCACTGACGCACGATTGGCACACATAAGCAGAGATGTAACGCAAACGTTTCATTGTATCGCTGCTCGATCGGAATATCCCGACGCGTATAAATAGTCTGATTTTATGTCCATTACCAGGGTAGGTAATCTTGGAGCTGATTAGTCTATTCCGGCAGGCAAGGTTAGTGAATGATAGCTGAAATGGAGAATGGAGTTTTCCAAGGCCATCTTTTCTTTGTATTTAGGCCCGCTTGCACCACGAATAGCTAAACGCGTTTAACGCTGCAGATATTTAAAACATCATTCTGTCTCTGTTATATTTAAACGATTGATAGAAACAGAATGATGTTTCGAATGCGTTTTTCGTTAAACGCGTTTAGTGATTCGTGTTGCAAGCGGGTCTTAATTTTTGTGTTATCTGAGGGCCTCCAGAAGACCGAGACAAATTGACGTACTTTTTGAACTATGTTGCTGTAGTACTTTTTGTAGTGTACATATACATTAAATTATATGAGACACACATTACATTTACATGACAAAATGGACCGCTTTCACATTAAAACCAACGTTACATGTATAAAGCTACATAGTAATTCTTCCGACAAGGAAATACTACCCAAATAATTTGACTACGAAGCTGAGCATGTAAAAAGGTTTGGGGAAGTAACCAGCCCCCTAAAGTCGTTACCCTTACTCACAACTTACGACACCAAAGGGATAACATGGGATGGGACAGTCTATTTTTATCCATAACCCACAACACACACATATACATACACATTGTTATATTGCAAGCTGTATACAAAAATGTACACATTGTTATATTGCAAGCTGTATACAAAAATGGTGTGAAAAACTTGATTATTTATTTATTTATTATTTATTTAACACTTCAAGCACATAAGTACAGAGGCGGACTTAATGCCATAGGCATTTTCTACCAGTCAACCTTTGGGTGATGCAAAGACAAGCAGTGGTAGGTGATTACACCAGCCGAACAATATATTCCTGAAAAATGATCTCGACAATGTCTTTGTTGAGTGTCTTTTGTTTTGAATAATTAATCTCCTTGTGCATCATCCACACTGACCGAAATGTAAAATCTTCCGCCATTTATACATTTTTAAGACAATTTTCTTGTGATAGAACTTCTTTGAGAAAGTACTGCAACACGTTCATTTCGTCCCAGCGGGATCGCAATATTTAAGTGAAAGATGTTTTTTTTTCTGGGTAAGTTACGGTAAACGGTCCACGACCAGTTTTGCACTTTTTGCAAGTCTTTTAAAGCGGTTGTATGTTTACTTTACAGTATGTGGGCTCTTGATATACATCGCATTGTCTCATCATCATCTCAGGCATAACAGCCGCGGGTGGGCCTTAGCCTGGTCGAGTATATTTTTCCATTTGTGACCTATTTATTCATTGCATTGTTTTCTAGAGTTTTATTCCATTGACATATTTACTAATCTGTTTTAGCTGCAACAGCTGGCATTTACTTCTTCCATAAAAGTTTTCCAACTCGTTCCAAAATTCGACAGTTCATCAGAAAAAAATGATGCCACTCTCTACAACATTAAACATGTTTGTTTAAATATTCGAGATCATAAATGTATCTGGTGATTATGTGCGCCTGGTAAATATAAACAAACCACTCGAAGTTTGAATCAATCAGCCAGACCCGGTTATGTATGACTCAGTTTTGATCATTCACCTGCTATTAGGGCTGCCCCCAACGTTAAATAGTTATAGTTCCGGTTGTGGATTTAGGCCTGGTTCGTAATAACGATGTTTTTTCAGTCTAATTTTGCTGCTAGATGTATTGTAGATGTATTGGCCTGGTTATTCAGGACGACTAATCTAATTTGAAACAACAACATTTTCCTCAATTATTTCATAAATAACAATCAATAATAAATAACACCGACCGCTAGTACAGGCCTCCTCACTTTTGTCTGCGCGAGTCTCAACCAGATCTTACTCGTTATAATTTACTCTGTGCTACAATATTTTACCATAACCAAAGGTTTAACTAACCAATACGAACGGTAAACCAACATACAGCTAAATTTTAAATTGAATGATCAACACACTCACATGATTGCGTGGTACGTTTTAATTAATTCGTTGCATGTTTTCGTTGCTCACACTCTCTCACCGCCCGGTGTGCTGAAACTGAAAGGCAATATTAATTAATTTGTAAAAACGTATACTCACAATATTTCAACTAGTTGTTTGCGTGGAAGAAAATATAATGTTTCCTTCTAGTTAGTTACGGTACTGGTAAACTGAATGTAATGTTAAAAATCTATATTTTTTTTATTTACCACATACAAAATCACAAACCCTAGAAACAGGTCACGTGCCAATATGTTGCTTTAACTCAGGAAGGCTAGGTGTGCATGACTGCAGTGTGTATTGTGAGGCTCTGATGCACCTACTCACTCTAGCTCTTCACATCAGCACAGCAGTCATGCCTTGGTCCTGTGTCACCTGAAAATACAAATATTATTATGAGTACATAGATTCTTACACTAACCCTGAGAGAAATGCTGATAGGCATCATTCGACATCGAATCTGGCAATCGCAACATAGAACCCACTTTCATCTGTTACCGTTCCAATAACCTTATTAAATTAAAACCACTCGATCTACTGGCCCGCTGTACTCGACTAGCCCGCCAGCCCTGTGGTAAGCACTGTCTTGGCAGCGGGCCAGTGGTAGCCCGAGTGTGCAATGCCACCTGTCGGCGACACTGCACACCTGACTGGCTACTGAATACTACCATTACCTACTCATGTTCACCTAGTACTTCAGTCTACTTTTAAAAATGAATAAGTATAGAAAAAGGGAAGTGACAGGTGGCAATTGTGGTCGTTTTTTTTGTCTTGGTTATCCCCGTATTGTAGCCAGCTAGGTATGACGACGAAGATTCTCTTAACAGTCCAATCTCGATATGTTCTCAAAAGTTTTAGGGGATATGGATTATAGATCTCTAACACCCGTAGGTATAAACGAGTCAAAGTAATTACTTGAGTAAAAGTAATTACTTGATATAGGATTTTTATTTTATTTATTTATTTATTTGTTCACCAACAATTGTTCACACAGGTTGTATGCTAAAAGTAACATGCAAAAATGTAAATGCAACAATGCAACCATCACTTATAGGTAAACTCCGCATGCATAAAGAAGTTGTACAGTCTATAATATTCATCTAGTTTTAAATAATTACTTAATTACTTATCTAAAAGTCTAAATTCTTAGCTTTGCTTTCTTTTATGGTTCTTACTTTGTACAAATTCTTGTCTATTGCACGAAAATGGTGGCATAAGTAATTACTTAAACTCGTGTAAATAGTAATTACTTCAACTTGACTATAGATACTAGGGTTACAGTCATTTCTGTGAGGATGTGTTTCTCAATTAAAGGTATAGGGATCCTAAACTAAGACAATACCGTTGGAGTCTTTTTCGTTTCTGACTTTAATGCATAAATATTTTTATTGCAAATCGTCTCCAAATGGTTTCTAAAGTGTAATTATATAAAATACAATGGTGGTTATCCTTTATAAGTTTAAAGATTGCTCTCGTGCATGTGAATGAAATAATGCAGCTATTTCTAAGTTTCACCTCACGAGACGAAACTTTTAACGTACCCATGTACATTACACACAAGTTTAAATAGCCTTTATCCTTAGAGAAATGGTGAAACTTTTCGAACTTTGTGTACTTTTACACCGATCCCCACCATCTCCAAAAATTACCCGACACATGTCGCTGGTTGTAATCCACTAGAAGTATCTACGGCGGACAGAAGCCGTGCGAGAGTAGCAGCGGTGAATCGCAGCGGTAGATATGTACGTTGTCATTAGTTCTTGTATTGAGTTCATTCAATTAAGACAGAGCTACACAACTGTCTGCACGTATTGTCAACAAATAGATACAGACGTAGTAGTAGTGTAGCAAAATACTTGTACAAAACAGGAAATACTGCATGAGTAGTTGAGTACACTGTAAAATAGTATAAGGAATTAAAATGTCCACCGAAAAACGGGCCAAACCACATCATGTCCCGAACTGCAGTGAAGGAATTTAGGACACAAACTCCATTGCACGTTTCAGTAACACGAATACTCACTTGGACCAACCGTAACACGTTATACTCAGTTAGACTATGGAACACTCGTAGTACGGTCAACAACACGTTAGCGGTAACAACTTGAGCAGTACTATCGTAGTACAGAGTTTCAGTAGAATAAGAGACCACCTTATGAGCTTATTTTGGTTCCATTCCCATTGGCGTGTGGCATACCGTACTATATACCCAACGTTTAATGACTAATTTAGAGAAAACAAATTTAGTAAATTTCAAAACTTATAAAAGTAAAGACAACTTTTAAATAATCAACCAATAGAACAAATTCGTAACAACAAATTTTTAAGCATATTAATTGACTAACGTCCTACGTGGAAGGAAATCATTCAATGCATTTGTAAAAAGATCAACAAATTCGTATTCGCTTTAAAGAAGGTCAAAGAAACGACTTCTAAACAAACCGCACTATTGGTGTATCATGCATATGTCAGTTCCATAATTCGCTATGGTATAGTTGTATGGGGATACACAGCAGCTGTCACGAGTTTTAGTAGCACAAAACAATGTTTGCGTGCTATCTTTAATATGCAGTGGTCTGAATCCTGTCGACCCATATTTGAATCTAAAAAACCTATTGACCGCCCTTAGCATATGAAATAACTAAATTTGTTATCAATAATCTTTTCCAAACTAAAAATAACTTAAACAAACGTAAAATCAGTCACTCTTTAGAATTACCGGTTCCCAAAATAGAAATGATTAGACACAGCTGCGTGTATATGGCACCATTAGTTTGTAACTCGCTACCTAAAAAAAATGTAGCCCTATCGCAAATTTTGTTTTATTAATTTTGGGAAGTGGTTAATAAGTTTTAATTTTGTTATTTTATGTTAGAATTGTACCAACTGTTTATACGAGTACCAACCTGTACCTACATTTTTAGGGTTCCGTAGCCGAATGGAAAAAAACGGAACCCTTATAGATTCGTCATATCTGTATGTCTGTCTGTATGTCACAGCCACTGTATTCCGGAACTATTAGGACAACACAGTTGAAATTTGGTAGGTAGATGTATTTTGTGAACCGCTTTACGATATCCCCATACATGGAAATCTACTAAATTTCAATACCTACTCGACCCAAATGTATGGGACAGCTGATAATTTTTTCGCATTTACGAAATTGGACCCATGGAGGAAATGTTCAGTTTGATGGTCTGCAGCATATCCTTTCATATGACTGTACCCTTTCTGTTACATCCTGTATTCGTGCGGTGAAATTTTATTGTGTATTTGTGTATGTTTTTAATATTCTTTATTATTTTGTTTAATGATCGTGTGTTATATATGGTTTCAGTAAATATTTAGATGTATTTATGGTGTAGGCGTTTCAGTATTATTGTTTTGTTTGATGGTTTAGATGTATGTAGGGTGTAGGTACTTTTATTATGTGTTTTTTTTTCATATTCATTATTATTGTTTTGTTTAATAATGGTCTGCTTAGTATCTTTATATTCTTAAACGTAGACACATAATTTTATGTATAGATTTTTAAGTTAAATAGGTACGTACCTATGTTGTTCATTTTGATTTTGACCTATTGTACAAAAATGATTTTAGATTTGCATTCTATTATTATGGCTGAATGTGTCCTGCTCTATAACGTTTTTATTTTTATGCAAATAGATATGTAAGTAGGTATATCTATTTGCATTACTACTCTATAATTTTAAATTAGGCGTCCCACTGTCTAAGTGTTCACAGCTATTTTGGCGAACAGTTTGCCAACATTTTTCGCAGATATGTTTACTTCAAACAAACCATTTATCTTGCTCACTCCGATAGTAATAACTATGATTGATAATGTTCTGCGTTTATTTTATGAACTCCGCGTCTAACGAGTAATGAAAGACTTGCGTGAAATAAACGTTGTTTGAGGCAGAGTTAAATTGTTTACCGTAATCAATAGTTAGTTAGGTGGAACTGGCAGCTTAGTTAAAACTTTGTTCGATTTAAATCAATTAAACGTTTGCGTGCCGGTTTTGGAATGCAATTAAAGATGTGGGGAGGTATATAGTGAAGTTTGAAACATAACATCACGCCTGTAATCTCCGAAGGGTTAGGCAGAGGTGTACCTTATAGTACACCCTCGTTTCGCCAGTTATGTTTAAGTCGTGTATCTCAATAGGGGGCGAGTCTATTGTCATAAACCGGGCACAAATCCAGTCTTCGTGGCTGCTACTGAGAAATTCCTAATGAAAAATCCGAGAACACGAACCTCGAAGTCGAACCCAGGACCTCAAACTCAGCAGTCGCGCTGAGGGACCACTAGACCAACAAGGCAGACAGTAATTTCATCCCATGATTCTAGGATCACCCTGTATAGTCATTCGCCGATAATGAAAAAAGAAAACTGTTGTTTCATAGAACAGTGCAATATCTACATGGTCAAAATGTACTAGTATGGAACATGTTGAATTCATGCTTCGATGTCTTACATTTAATATTCAATTGGCATACATACTAAACACCGTGTCCGTGTGGTGTGCCGGACTCAAAGAATACCACCACCCCATCTCATCCAGTGGGTGTCGTAAGAGGCGACAAATGGAAAACAGCATATTTACAATAATTTATAAAGATATGCACAATAGCATTCCCAAGGAGGGTTGACGTCAGGCAGGCGGCCGGTCATAAAATCTCTGCCAAAACCCAAAGCAGTATGTTGATAAGTATAAATGGAAATAACGTTAGGGCTAGGGCGTACCCCGCAGGCGACGCGCAGGGGCAGCACCCGGCCCCTCCGGAAAGTGGACAAGGGTTGTCGCACCAGAACGGGCGGGTGCGACGTAAGACGCAAGCTCGGAGAGTAAGAGATGTAAGAATGAGGTGTGCGAGCTGGAATGTCGGTACGATGACTGGAAGAGGAAGAGAGTTAGCAGATATTCTAAAAAGGCGACGGATAAAAATAGCGTGTCTGCAAGAGACTAAGTGGAAGGGTGAGAAGGCAAGAGAAATTGGAGAAGGATATAAGTTTTATTATTGTGGCAGTGATGGCAAGCGAAATGGTGTGGGAATAGTTTTAGATGGGGAGTTGAAAGAATGTGTGGTGGATGTTAAAAGAGTGAGCGATAGAGTGATAGCTGTAAAAGTAATTCTGGATAGTTTGGTGCTAAATATAGTTAGTGTGTATGCACCCCAGTCAGGTAGTGAGGACAGCGTAAAAGAGAAGTTCTGGGAAGACTTTGATCGAGTGATGTTGGATGTGCAAGAGAGTGAAGAAGTGTATGTGGGGGGTGATTTCAACGGGCATGTAGGAAGAATGAAGGATGGGTATGAGAGAGTGCATGGTGGCTGGGGGTATGGAGACCGTAACAATGACGGCGAGGCACTACTTCAAGCTGCGTCTGCCTTCGACCTGGCAATAACAAATACGTGGTTTAAAAAAAGAGACGAACATCTCATTACGTATAAAAGTGGCCACCACGCGACGCAAATAGACTTTTTCCTGGTCAAGCGGGACAGTCTTAAATACGTCAAAAACTGTAAAGTGCTGCCAGGCGAAGCCTTAGTCTCCCAACACAGATTGGTCATAATGGAGGTCAAAGTCAGTGTCTCGGCCAGTAGAAACAAAGAACGGCCCCCACCCAAAACCAGATGGCGTATGATTGAAAATGAAGAATGTACAAGTATGTTTAAGAGTCAAGTAGTAGATAAGATGATTGAAATGAAGGATATGGAAGGAAAATCTGTAAATGAATGTTGGAAAGAGATGGCAGATTGTATAAGGAGAGTAGCAAAAGATGTTTTTGGAGAATCCAAAGGGAAAGGTATGATAGACAAGGATACATGGTGGTGGAATGAAGAGGTGCAAAAGAATCTGAAAGAGAAAAAGGTTGCGTTTAAAGAATGGCAGGGTGTAGCAAACGAGAACGATAGTTTGAAAGAAGAAAAGAAGAGGATCTATAAAGAATGGAAGAGAAAGGCAAAAAAGGCGGTAGCAGTTTCCAAGGCTAAGGCACAGGAGAAGTTATATGACTCACTGGACAGTCCTAGAGGCCAGAAGGAGCTCTACCGGATTACAAAAGAAAGAGAAAGGAGAACGAGAGATATGAATCATATAAAGTGTATGAAAGACGGCGCTGGTAAGGTTTTATCTAAAGATGATGAAATAAAAAGGAGATGGAAGGGTTATTTTGAAAAGCTAATGAATGAAGAGAATGAATGGAGCGGTGTGCTTAACGAGGTACAAGTAAATATGGGTTTGGTGAGGCAAATTAGCATGGATGAAGTGAGGAAGGCAATTCAAAGTATGAAAAATGGAAAGGCCATGGGCCCTGATGAAATACCAGTAGAAGTATGGAAGTGCTTAAAAGAAGACGGATGTATGTGGCTGACTTTATTCTTCAATAAGTTGTTGTATGAAGGAGCGATCCCACAAGAATGGTGCAATAGTTCGCTAGTGCCCATCTTCAAAAATAAAGGTGATGTGCAAGACTGCAACAACTATCGGGGGATAAAGCTCATGTCACATAGTATGAAAGTATGGGAGAAAGTGATAGAGAAAAGATTGCGAGAGGAGAGTGAGATTACCCAAAATCAGTTTGGGTTTATGCCAGGTCGAGGAACAATGGACGCCACTTTTGCACTCCGCCAATTGTGCGAGAAGTATAGACGTGCACACAAAAACTTGCACATGGTGTTCATTGATCTGGAGAAAGCGTATGATAGGGTACCTCGGGATGTGTTGTGGTGGGCCTTGAAAGAGAAAGGTATACCAGGGAAGTATGTAGAGTTAATTCGTGCTATGTACAGTCAATCTTGTACCTACGTCCGGTCAGCTGCTGGCAACACCGATGAGTTCAATGTGGCTGTAGGCTTGCACCAAGGGTCGGCTTTAAGTCCTTACCTCTTCCTGTTGATTATGGACGCTTTGACGTCGGACATACAGGAAGAGGCACCCTGGTGCATGCTGTTTGCCGATGACATTGTTCTTGTCGGTGAAGATGGATCTGAGATCCAGAGCAGATTGGAGAAATGGCAACAGAAGCTGGAGAATGTTGGCTTGAAAATCAGCAGAACTAAAACGGAATACATGTTCTGCGATTTCGGCGGTCTCTCCAGTTCTGGAGCCATAGCGCTAAATGGCGCGTTTCTTCCTGTCTGCTCCGACTTTCGGTATCTCGGTTCACTCGTGCAAAGCGATGGCGAAATAGATCGTAGTGTAAAGCACAGAATTAACACGGGATGGATGAAATGGCGGCAGGTCACGGGAACAATCTGCGACTCCCGCATTCCCCTTAAACTTAAGGGGAAGATTTATAAAACAATGGTTAGACCTGCTGTCTTGTATGGATCAGAATGTTGGGCCACAAAAGGGATGAATGAAAGGCATTTGCATGTGGCGGAGATGAGAATGCTAAGGGGGATGTGTGGTGTTACGCGAATGGATAAAATAAGAAATGAGTATATAAGAGGAAGTTTGAAAGTGGCGCCGGTGACTGAAAAGTTGTGTGGTAATCGGTTGTCGTGGTATGGGCATGTGATGCGGAGGAATGAGGGAAATGTTGTGAGGAAAGTTTTGAGTATGAATGTGAATGGGTATATGAGTAGAGGAAGACCAAAGAAACGATGGATGGACTGTGTAAAGAATGATATGGCAAGAAAGGAGGTGTCTGGCGAGATGACGAGTAATAGAGAAGTATGGAAGAAGAAGACATGCTGCGCCGACCCCAAATGAATTGGGATAAGGGCAAGAGAATGATGACATACTAAACACAGAATTTTATAAAAGATCCACAGACCTGACTAAAAATATCACAATGTTATGTAAACAACATCCAAAAATACATTTTGACATTATCAACAACCCAAAATGCCCTCGCCAAGCTGTTAACGAGGTCGATTGATCATTAAACGAATCCGATACTTTAGAGGCACTTCGCTCCGGATAATATCACAATTAATTACGAATGCTTTGAAATCCACCCTTTGCGCGGGCTCGAGTGTTGATAAATTGATGGGCCATCGAGAGCCAATGAGTGGAGCAGTGGGCGATACTTCATTACAACGTGGAGGGCCATTCTGTTTTTCTTTTTTTTTCGCGATACCACGAAAAGGACGGTATTTTTTTATAGGAGTAAATGCCCTTTGTATAGAAAGAAACTTTTTGTGGGTCGACCCATCCTCGATGGTTGCGCTCTAAGTAGATCTAGGTATTGCAATTTGCAATGCATCATTGCTATGCCACTTAGTCGTGAACGACCCAAATAAAAAAGGTTATTGCCAACACAATGAATATTAGTATCCAATAATGCCATAATTACACTCTCTCTGAGAACATGCCTTTAAAAGATCCTAGACCCTAAATCCGAAGATCTTTAAGAAAGTTGGAATTCAGATCATCACGCTAAAACAAAGTAGTCGGTTTTATATCTCATAATGGTCCCTTTTTAAGCATGTCTGCATTGTAGTAGAGCCGTTAAAAACAATACGCGTTGGGTGCCTGCCAACTAGGCCATTAGACTACGGTGTTAGGAACAGGGGAACCCTGCATTTCCATTTTGTGGTGCAAAGTAAGGAATTGCGTGGTTGTGGAGGAACTGTTTGTTAATCCATAGGAAGCAGAAATAAAACTACTAATTTTGGACTCTCAAAGGAACTTATCAAAAGAAAAAAATACAATTACAACCTAACCTATCCTCTCTGAGATCAAAACGCTCTTAAAACATTTTAAATAGTGCAAGAGGTGCAGAATTTGCCGAATTTGGCTGCGAGGCCAGATCATTAAGTTGTATAAATAAGCAATTCTCGATACTCAATTCTCTATATAAGATTTTAAACTTTCATGGTCACTAAAATTATTATAACTAGAAGACGGGATATTTACCACAAACAATAAACATGGTAAATATCTCGTAATAATCGTCTTTTAGTTATATTACTCAATTCTCTATTGCATTCTATATGTAAGCCAATGAAACCAGCCTTTATTAATTTAACAATTCTATCCGAGGTCCCCAGCTAGTCGAATCGTGTCACTACTCACACCAACTGTCGAGAGCCAAAGAGTAAATGCGATGTAAGATCCGCTTCACCACCCATGCGCAGCGGTGTCGTGTAATAACCGCCATAAACCACATCCATCAATTTCCCTCAATCGGTATTTCATGGACTTAAAATTAAACACCATTTTTCGCCCATCATGATCTACGACAGGCGAAAGGCCTTCAAGTGCATTCCACTTCAACTAGATGCACAAAAGCCTTTCCGTCTAGACGGATATTAGATACCCCCCCTCCCCCCTGGGACTTGCAACAGGCTTCAAACTAAATCTTCGAGGGGTGGCAGCTTGCCAAGAGCTGTTGCCAATAAGATAAATCTGTTTGTGACATGCTGTTGGGGACAGAAGGTTTAATGGAAGCGTTTATTTTATTTGTCTGGTTCCGTTTAGGTACTAGAAGTGCTTTGTTCAGCGCGGATAAAAAGCCTTTCGTTGCCCTTGGTTGAAATATAGGCTGAATATTCATAAAGCAAACTTCATCATCTGCCTAGCCTTTTCCCAAATATGTTGACCTCATTCTAACTAAAGACATCGCTACATGATAAGCTTTTAGCGTAAACGGATGCATCTGCAAACCTGTATTTTACGTGAAGCGACTGCCTTCTGCTTGGGATAGGCCTATGTGAAGCTATGGACTGCAATACGCTGAGTTGATTGATTGAGTGCCTACATATTTCCCACAAACCAGTTACCGAGTAATGTGATTTCTCTTCCCTTAAACAACGAAAAATGTAACAGAAAAACTGTAAAACACCTGGCAAACGAAACCAGGTGCACACCTAGAACAGACGGTTGAATGTTACACCCTAAATGGACAGATCTTGGCAGTGCTGCAGTTCCACCACGATCCTATTGCATCTGTAACAGAGCGTCTTACAGTCTTTTACACAGGCCTTTGCTTTACCGACTCCTGGCAACCTCTCGCGCAACTATCTCAGAAAGAAAATAAAGAATACTGTTCCGCAAGTTTTAAAGTGGTATTTACATAGGTCGAGTTTAATTGCGCGCGCCGAGCCTTGCCTGAACTTGCCCCACTGCGCGGCAAAGGCGATGAGACTCATTTACGTAGCGGGAGAAAATTGCTTGCTTTGTAGCGGCGGATAAGTTTGCTTTGAGGCGGACGTCAGCCAACGTTTACGTGTAATGTTATATTGTTTAGGGTACCAAGAAGAAAGTTGATTGGTAACTGTTTGGTCGCTAGCTGTGTCCATATTATACAAAGTGTAAACGGACACTTCACGAAACCGTCAACCAAGCATTCTGTACATCATACTAAGTAACTCTTCGCAAAATATTGCTGGCACTGTTTACGGTAAAACTTAATGTAACGCACTCAAAATATTGTGCTGATGGATGCTTTGAATAGTACAGGCGTCATGGAGGTATAAAGTTATAACAAAAAAAATTGTATTTTTTCAAACGTGAAAAAACAGGAACTTTGACATCTTCGTAACTAGAAGGTATGGTCTAGAACCACAAAATATATTGCAATGACGGAGAGAACAACAGAAGTGCTTTTCAGCTTGGTTTAAGGACTTTATACACCCATTACTTGCCAGGATTAAATATAGTTACAAACACGTTTAAATTTTTACAGTTTGTACCCCAAAGAGTTTGGTGCTAGATCAATTTCTTTTATGACCCGTCGACTAAAAGCTTTACAATTCCTTCATTCGCTACATACAAAATAACTCTATCAAAGCGCTGCCTGCATCATTGTTAGAACTTGGTTAACGAACATCGAATTGTGTAGCAGCAGAACTAACAAGTTCGTTTGATGCTTTGCTGCGCCAAAACTCGATACAGCCGCGCGGCTAAATCGAATGTAGGTATAATAGTATAAATATAGGTTCGGGAAAACCTCTTGACTTGGCTCGAACAGTGCCGTGCTCGATTATGATTCAGTGAAGATACCGGACAGTTTTTTGATCGGTAAAGGCTAAATGACAGCCAAATATATGCAATCAGGTCAGCGTTGCTGTTCAACAAATAATAAATAATGGCATATCGAATGTGCCGCCCCGGACTGTGTGTTCCCCTGATAGATGAACATGCAGTATGCGCCCTTATATTTGCCAGGTCAACCATGTAAACTTGCTAGTGCTACTAGTTCTGTTGTAAACTCCTGTATTGATTCTACAGTATCCTTCGAAGCGTAGTCTGTTGAAAAGCAACTCGCAAGTCTACTGAGGAGCTATTGTTAGAGGACAGCATTATAAGAGCCTTCAGTTCTCTTCGTTTGTTTGCCAATTAGGGAACTGTCTGGTTGCTTTGCTTTCTCGAAATTGTAGCATTCATTGCGAGTGATCATTAGAGATACTGAGTAATAGGTACAGAATAGCAAAGCAAAGCAATAGCAAAGTAGATGAGCTGGTATTCCTTTGTAAGTGCTTAGCTTGTTAAATTCAGCTATATTTCCTAATGAGTTTGCTGAGTATGAGTTCTTAGGTTCGATGTCCAGGTTACTGGGCTTTTTCATGAGAAATTTCCCAGTAGCAGCATAAAACTTGGACAGAATCGACGAAATGTGGGTGTGCTTTAGGTACATCTCTGCCTATCCATTCCAGGAAACCGGTGTGATATTATATTTGGCTTCCTTCGAATTTTACAAAAATTAAGAACCAAGATTTAGTGAAAAGGCGTCTATTTTTAAAAGGGAACTCAGAAGTTTTACATCTTAAATGAATTTGTACCTGAAGGAACTTGAAGAAAGTACGTGACCTGAATGTCGACATGAAAGAAGGGAGGCTTACCTTTTGGTTGCGCTATTTACATTGTTACACAAGAAAGATTTTTGTCGGTCGCATCATCACCAGCCAACTCTCAGTCATTCTTATCTAGTGCCTTCAGCCTTTCTTTCTTCGTTTAATGTACTATCTATCCTTAGTTAATATACTATTCTGGAGGCGACTGCGACCACTGAGCACAAGTGGTGAACCCGCATCATCGCGATGCTTTGCCGCTGCGGTCTACGCTTGCTTTAGGAATTATACCTTTAAAGTAGCTAAACCCTATATTTATAACCCTATATTCTTCAGAAAGGCAGGTGCATAGTACACGTAACCGGCGTGCGTATATGACCAGAGGTATGAACGTGGACGAGGTGCAAGCAACTGGCGTTCTGTAGTGTCTGTCTGCTTACCCCCCTGGGTAAAAGGCGTGGGTTTATGTATAGGTAGGTATAGAATATGATTTAAGATACATAACTATTTCTATTTTACTGCTATCCGTACTCAACAGATTCGCAAAACAAATGACGACCGAGTTAAGTGACCGTAACAATTCATTTGCAGTTCCAATTTACGCAACAGTGCAGATGATTAATAGCCCTGTAGTGGCTGGCAAGGATCCAGGGTGCTGCTGGTGAAGCACAGGGTCAGGAATGAACGCCAGTAGCCTGCGTATCACTTAGGTACTTATCGTTTATAGCCAACAGTTTTAGATGAATTGTTATTTCTTTTAGGCATTTTGGCACTTTTGCTGATAAAAATGCAAAGCAATGCAATGCTTTAATTCTGTTTCTTTCAAATGGTGTGGATCTGTTTAAGATTTAGAGAGAGATTAGTCTTTAATCAAGTCATTGAATGGAGAGGAAGACGAAAGCCAAACAAAAGATGGATGGATTGTGTGAGGACGATACGAAAGAGAAAGGGGTAAATGATGCCGTGACGTCTCACAGTGGAGAGTGGAAGAAGAAAACATGTTGCGCCGACCCTAAATAGAATGGGACAAGGGCAGGAAAATGCTGATGGTCTTTAATCAAGTCATTTTTGTTCAAATATAGCTGAAAATCAGCACTTTTTGAATGTCCGACAGTTACCCAAATTCCCACCCTTCATAACATCAAACATAGTCACTACATGTTTATCTGAACTCCAAATATTTCTCATTTTCTATTTCATCATTATTTATTACAATAAAACCGTAACTAAATTAATAAGTTGTTATTATAAATCAAAAAACTAAGCTCTTTACATCGTCGTGTTTATTCAAACATTTCTGCCAACATGATGACATTCAGTCGCTTTCAAGCTTTCAGTCGCGTCTCACTCAATGCTTCGCATTCACTGGAACATTTCAGTGTGTCGTATTCGGGACGGCTCAAAACGTACCTTTGTGCGAGATGTACAAATTGTACCTACGAGTTTCTATGAATTTGTGTGACGTCAGCAACGCTTGGCGGTACAAGTAGCTCGTGTTTTGTTCAGAACGTGATTTTATGTAGAAATTGTTAAGTAATAAATAGGACTGTCGGACAAAACTACTGAATTCACTTACTGACAGATATATTACAGAATAGTCTAAAAGAATGACATTTTACACAAAAGCTCGAGGGTGTTACGAGGGTGATGACAAACGAAAAAAATTAAATGTTATCCCCTAAAGGGGTAAATAGGAAGTGAAAGTTTGATGGAAATTGCTAATAGGAAATCCCATCGACCACACGGCTTGTCAGCGATAAATTGTCACAGCTGAGCGTCGGTCTTCTGATGAACTCAATGATCTCTCAGCAGTTCATTTTTGTGCAGACTTTTGAGTGTAGTTTGCTGTCGGCAGAATGTCCGGACCACACAGCCCAACCTCTGGGCGTAGTCTCATAGTCCTGCATACACAGTTAGAGACAGTGAACTAGACTATATTACATAAGCTCCTGTAATAATCTAAGCGAGAAAGCTTCATTACCATTCAACATAATGAAACTAATATCTAGCAAAGGTTTAATAAAGTTCAGTAACTGGGCACCTGACTTAGGTAAATCGTAGCTTTCATTTTGATTAACTAACAAAACACAAACTATATTAAATTCTGTAGCTAAGTCAGCCTATAAATTATATTTTCCCTTGATGTCGTTAACGTATATTTGGACATGCTCAAAGTTTTCCCTTCCACGAAGACCCCGCGAATTGCGGACGACTCCGTGAATAATTGAACAGGGGACCATCATTTGTGACCCTTTCTCAATGTCGTACAAACGTAGGTACTTTGTACAGCGGCCCGGCAAAAACATCAACTTATTTAATATTTTAGGACAATTTTCGAATACATTAGCGATGTTCTCCTGGTATGATTCTAAAGTTAACGACGTGACACGCTTGTTGATATTAATGAAAACGATTTGATTATTATGTGCGACAGTATTCTGCGTCTTATCTTTGTCTGTAATGAAACTGTTGCTTGTATAACTGTGTGTATAGGAACGGACTTGATGTTAAACTTAAGTAGTGCATTGTATTCATACGGCAGGCGCTAGTCTAAGTTTTGTTTGTACATTTAATAGAGTTTCTCTCGTCAGCCGCTGCCGCGTCAGTTGCGTAGTTGTGAAGCACACGTCAAGTTCCTTCCTGCACGTTAGCGCACGGCACGGGCACGGGTGCAGGCGTGCGGCCCGCGCCTGGCCCCCCCCGCGCCGCACGCGCCAGCTCACGCCACTCACCCGTGCCCGTGCTTGCAGGATGCACGCGGTGGGCCTGCACTCGGCGCTCGCCATCCGGCGCGAGCGCAAGCGCCGCGCAGAGCAGCAGCGCGCTCGCGAGCGCCGCTACTCGCTGCAGTCCTCAGAGTCGGGAGTCACCTCCCCACACTGCTCTACCGGCAGCTTGGAGAGGCGCCGCTTCCGAAAGCCGCACCCCACCGAGAATGAGGTCGTGTCGACGGTCGGTATGCTCCACTTAGGGGTGGTGTTTCTTGTGCTGGGCCTGTTCCTACTGGGGTCAGGCTTTCTCCCAGACAACGTGACATCCTGGAGCACGGTGGGCTCCGTCAGCTGGTTCAACGAGCTGGTCTGCTCGGGGATGTTTGCGGTGGGGGTCGGGGTGTTTCTGATCATTTTGCACAAGTACTTGATGAAAAGCGAGGAGGACGCGCTGGAAGACTACGTGCAGAGACAGCTGACGCGGTCGCGCTCGGGGCACCGACTGGAGCGGGACGCGGAGACGGGCGGCATGCGCACGAAGAACGCGCGGCGAGCGCGCGCGTGTGAGGCGGAGGCCGAGGTGGTGACGGAGACGTACAGCGAGCCGGTCGCCGAGCGCGCACACGGCTTCGTGAACGCACTGGCGCTGAACGGCGACGTTCTGCGCGAGCTGCCGCTGGAGCAGATCGTAGAGGAGGAGGTGTCCGTGACGTCAGAGGGCGGCGCGCGGCTCAGCAAGTTCAACAAGGACACATACTCGTCGCCGTCCGTGGCGCCGTCGCTGAGCCCCGGCTCGCCCTCCGACACGCGCGAGCTGCTCGCCGACGGCCGCTACATGATCATGTCGCGCATGTGAGCCACCTAAGTCGACAACTCTCTGATTCCGAGCGCTCTCGCCTAATGAGATTATTTTATTATTTCTGTAGCCAAATACTATGGCCCAAACGTTGCACACGCTGCAGTGCGGCTGTTCGTGTGGCGTTAATTAGAAACTTTGCACAAAGTAATATAGTAAAGAGAGCACATCCCCAAATCCCCTCTCTGCCTCGTCGTAATGACGCTAGGCGAGTGCATATACGTAGATTTTTATAAACGATAGTCCACTTTATGTAACACGCCCTCGTTCCTCCAACGGTCCAGGAACTGTTACAGTTAGTGCTCATTTCCCCTACTTTTGATCTTAAATCTCAAATATGCTCGGAATCAGAGAATTGTCGAAAATGTCCTCCTTCGCCTCTTACATTATGGGTCGCGGCAAAGTGAAATGAACTCCATGTCTCTTGTGATTGAGATTGTATTTCTACTACCGCTACTTCCGTTAACAAGGTTTCTATGTAACTGTCCTGCTATTTGGCTAAAGCTTGGATGCTTCGACGTTTCAATGGATATTTGTTTTATATTCGGGGAACGCTTCTCTACTTTATATTTTAACAGACGGACCAACTCTTTGGTAGACTTAGCAGTAAGTTGTATTGTGAACTCGTTTACAACTGCAGTAGTTAGAGTGAACCGCAGTCATTACTGAGATCAATGGCTTCGATCGCGTGTCGCGGAACTTTTCTTTTATTTCGACTAT
The DNA here is from genome assembly GCA_910589295.1 of Noctua janthe. Classification (NCBI taxonomy): domain Eukaryota; kingdom Metazoa; phylum Arthropoda; class Insecta; order Lepidoptera; family Noctuidae; genus Noctua; species Noctua janthe. Next base: position 1,638,972 of record OU342559.1, read on the forward strand.
TTGTTGTGAAACAAAGAATAACAAACGTTTGCCTGCCTGACGGCAGAGTTAGAACGTTTATTTGTGAAAGCCCAAAATACGCAGTTAAAATAAAACATAGCGTGTATGCTACGTGATAGACAAAACAATGTTATTGTCTTTTAACCTCAATCAGGACAAATAAACAATAGAAGCCATTTCTTTGTTCTTCCTTTGGTTCTCATAGAAACTGCAGTTGTGAGCGACGATCGAGTATATTTAATTAAATTAACATTGGAATTCCGCATGTATTGGCTTGAGACTGATTGTTATATACTGTTCTTATATACCTGACGATTTTATATCATATTGTATGTTTGTTTGTCTTCTATGTAACTCTATTAATAATTAGTTAGCTGTTTAGATACACGGGAGAGATTGAACTGTCAGATTATTGTCAAATATGATTAGCATAGATATTTTTGACTATATTTAAATAATTTTTGTCGTTCAAATCGATCGTAGAATCTCCAGATTTGAAGCGAGCGAATAGAATCAAGATGTCGTTTAACTGAAGTTCAAATCACTTACGTACCTAAAGTATAATTTTAAAAGCGGTCACGGAATTGCAACAAATTACACTTTTGATAAATGACACGTCACTCACTACATTCCTACTCTGAAGTAGTTTAAATCCTATAAAGTGTAGATAGAAACCTAGACGAATATAAATGTTGCCTCTGCCCACTGTATCTAAATAGTGCCTAAAATATATTATTATCTAAATGATTTAAATGTATAAGTAAATACCAAATATCATAAAGCACTCACTGTGCACTTTGTTTCTTTTTAACAGATCTGTGCCAAAAGTATCATGGCAATGCTTGTTAATCTTTGTTCGAAATAGTGGAAGATTTTAATTTATTGCCAATATTATAATCTTGAAATTGACCGAATGGGTTTGGTCTTCATCTGATAGTTTTTTCCAAAGATTTGAAAGATATAAGAAAGCTTGCATTTAACTCCTATTCAGATGACAGACGGATTCGGTAAATTTTAAGATAAATGTATATTTTTTTTAGATTATAATTTTCGTCCCACCGTGCTATGTGTTAAGTGTATCTTTGTTGTCGTTAGGTTTATTTTATTTGGGGCTGTGAAATATTTCTATTATAATCGAGATGTCAAATTATATAAATATGTAAACATTATTAAACATTGATATTAATATTAAGCTTACACACACGAGCTTAGCTTCACAATGCTCAAACTTTAAATTGTTAGGTTTACACCCCTTTCCATTACTTCTCTCCTAGTACTTTTCTCTTTTACTCTTCCCTTATTATTAGCCGAATTTGATGTTCTTTGACAAAATGTCTCTAATAGTAATGAATTAAAGAGTAAATCAAAAAACAACGTTAAATTAAAACTTTAGTAATTTGACAAAAGTTGGCAAAGAACAGCAATTTCGCAAATTATTTCGTACCTACTAGCGGGTATCTAATATCTGTCTCTAACTGTAAGTGCTGTCTATAAAACATTGCCTTATTAAATAAATATTTCACGAATATTAATATTGTGTATTTGTAATGGCACAATTTTCGGTAATTTTTGATAAGTAGGTAGTAAGGTTCACCAGGAGAATACTGAGTAACGCAGAGATGATGGGTAACATCTGTCGTTGTAACAAGAGCCAGCAAAGTGTAGTGCCAGGAGACTTATAACAAGACTTAGTGCAATATTATGTATACGAACTTACAAAGTAGCGTCTGTAGTATCCATTAGCACAACCACCTTTTGAAAGTTTATTATAAAGCACAAAGGTAGAGTGATATATTTAAGGATTGTAACTACAAAGTTATTGTACAAATTGTATAATGAAATTAACCAAAAGAGAAAAGACATGCCTCCTATTTTGTTACAACGACAGTCTGAAAGTGAAAAAGGGGGCAAGTACAAAATTGACGGTTTTACAAATTATTTCCTTTCAAGTATAAATTAGAATCAAGTAGGTATTAAAATGAGAATGTCTGGTGACGTGTAAAGTGCTTAACAGCTCAAGTATTCTCCTTTTGGACATTAAATATAATTGTGTATTTATATTCTGTCGCCTATATGTCTAGAAAATGCTAGCTTCGTGTTGTACCTAATAAATAAGGGAGATCAAAATGAATGGAATGGAAATGGAATGAAATGGAATTGTCTACTTGTGCACGTTTTACTTTAACATTTGCCGTGAAAGATATCGGTGACAGTATTATTTTGTAAAAAAATATAAAAATGTTTTAAAGTATCTTTATATTAGAAGAATTTAAAGTTTAGTAATGCATTGTTATTCGCAAATACATTTTTAGCTAACGACTATGCCTGTTTGTCCAGAGTATGTAAATATGGCAATTTCTTTATTTTGTGTGTTTAATAAAATAATATAAAGCACACCGCATTATTTTGTTATTTCATTTGCCACATTAGATTTACTACATTCCTCCATACTTATATAATGCAAGCAGTAACAATGCATTACTAAGCACATTATTTAATAAACTTTAATAATAATTAATTACTTTATTGTATACTACATTCTGATGCACATTATAATAGCGCAAAATATAGTGTTTGCACACGTTAATTATGAAATTTCTTGTGCCTATACTTTTATATTTAGGTAATTTTGATAGAATAATCCAATTGGAATATTTGGCTGTAAGGGTCACGTTGTACATACCATCCGATCATCCTCGTTGTCCTGTTACGTAACAATGCCTTCGACAGAGATGACGCCCTAGTCTTAAGATTCAGTCAAACAGGTCCGGACAATTGCGGACGCGTCTCCGGGCAAGGGCAGCTCCATAAGTCAGTGTCCGGTTTCAGCAATATGTCGTACAAGTTCGACTGATCCTTTGCTAGGTAAACGAATACATAACATACAAAAATAATGCGCAACAGCGCTTGGCTAGTTAGAAACAATATAAAAACAAAATATAAATAATATCTACATTCCTAATTGTGATTTGTACCTAAATCTCAAGTTGTTAATTTTGTGTAGTTGTTCGTTTTGTTGGCAAAATGTTTTGGTGTCGTGTTCAAGCTCAAAACGTGTTAGTTGTGATTTTTTTATGCCATTTCGGTGTCGTGGAGAGATTTTTATGAACGCTTTTGCGCATTTTTTAAATAAAACTATACACTCGTAATGCACTTATTGTATTTAATCGAATTGAATAGTCTTGCATTTTGTTTACAAATAACAGTGCCATACCGTTAGGATTTATTTTTTGAATCACCTACAGACCTAATACAAGCAATAACTCATGTACTTAACTGACATTTTTTAGACGTTTTGGACTTTCGGTGTAGGTAATTAACTTTTGAAAGGAAATTCTATCATGCATTCGTTTGTAACTCTTTACCTTATCGTAGCCATTTTGAAATTCATCTTTTGAGTCCAAAGTTACACTGGTTGTTAATTTTGTCACAAAGTGATACTAACTATAAGAAATAATCTGGAACACAAAAAAAAACCCACCAAAAATATAAGTTTATAAGAATATAAATACTAGATTGAGAATCGAATAGTAGTCCTAACTTTATATTAAAGAATTCGAATTTGTCCTACTCGATACAAATTTTTAAACAAATTACGTAGTACTAACTCTTTTCTTTTCAATCTAGTCATCTAAATAAAATATGAATTTAAAATTATATAAAATTAAATAGTTTTCTGTAAATTAAACGAAATACTTTTGTATTAAACAGTTTTACTGCGAGGAAAGCGATGTTTATGACTATACCTCATTTAATTTTATTAACGATAATTAACTTTACACGTAAGTTCTATAAATCGAGGAATTAAGGTAAATTTACGGTAATTTTGGTCTTTATTAGCTATTAACTCGGAAATTATAAAACCTCACATGGGTGGCTTTCCCCGCGGTAAAGCGATTTTATCTCGAGTCACAAATCATTCCACGTTAGGCAAATATAATTTATTTCACTCGATTTATTACACATTTATTATTAAATAAACTAATAATTATTACAAAAGGGCGAGTATTTTATTATATTTTCCTCTTTCCTAAACCTACGCAGCAGTGAATATACAGGATGACTGGTAATTGGGTGCATTCCTTGAAATGGGTGATACTAGACCTAGATTTATTTTAAGAAAACTGCCTCAAAAAATTAGGGAAGGGTCAAGAAAATTCCAAAAAATTAACTTAACGGTGATTAATTTCCAAAAGTAGAAATACTTTTTTGGCAAATTGGTTTTCGAAGGATTCATTTGTTTAGGAGCTATCAGGAAAGCATCAGTTAAACATCCTGAACGGTGTAGATTTCTCTGCAGTTTATGTTGGAAAATTAAAAAAAAACCTTTTTAATTTCGATTTCTCCAAAACAACCTAGTTTGGACCCTAAGTTTTCAAAATTGTTTCAAATTAGGTCTAGTATCACCCATTTCAAGGAATGCTCCCAATTACCAATAACCCTGTATAAAGGCTTTTTATGACAATAACGATACTAAAACATAGACAATCAAAAATACAAACACGTAGACACTATACAATAATACAGTTCAAACACTTTAACATTATAGTTCATTGTAAAACCAATCAATATAATCGTAACATACGGGTATATTTTTTTTCAAATTACTAGGACTTTGTTTTAGTTTCAAAACGATCTGAAAATTGATGTGTAGAAGCTATTTTTGACAAGCTCAATTATACCAAACGGCATCTCAGTTGTATTTATTGTTGATGGCAAGCAAACAGCACCTTTACACAAGAAAGAAAAAGAACCTGCCTGGCACATACATGTCAATAACAATAAGGGTGAATATCGGTCACATGTGTTATGCGCACCCACCCGACCCTCTCGTAGCGGCGTAGCTCCGTAGCTCGCGCCCCGTAGCTCGTAGACAATAATCACATGTTTGTTATGTTGCCCTGGTTGAACGCTCCGGAGCAATCTGAAAAGTTCGGTGTTCAAGTTGAAAGGTCATTGAATGAGGGGATAGCCAATAAACCAATGCTATTATTTGTTTACTATATAGGAAGTATGTATAGGTAGGTTTTGACTGTGGCATAATAAGCTATGTTTACTATGTTGACAGGAAGCAGAGGTTCATTGTCCCTTTATGTAGTTCGAGACTGAGGAACTTTGGTAACAACTCACGTTTCACGTTTTCGATTTACGATGTCTTTTGTTCTGGAAACGTTGTTTGTAAGGGTAACAGCCTATTCAACCTTTCTACTCGCCTAATACTATGTCGTGCATATATTGTGAATGAACGTGAAGCCAGCTGCTTGACATGTACGAATAAACACCGTAAATATCGCGTTTCAAGCGTTAATGATATCATGAAAGAATTTTAATAGGCCATAAAGATCTTAACAAACTTTAACTAAACAATTTCATAACGACTGTTTAGGCCCTTAATGAAGCGCAGAACCACATTTTCTTTCATAGAAAATGAATTCAATCAAACGTGTATTAAAATATAAATGGCTTAGTCTGTCTGTTTGTCCGTTGCTGAGCTCATGATTAAAGAGAAACTTATTCGAGTTACACATTTTTTTTCGTATGTACATTCTGTTTTCTGTGATAAATAATCAAACGCAAGTGTAAACAAGAGCACAAAAAATATTCCAAGAGTTGAGATCTGGTCTTTTGAAGAAGTTCTTTGATAGGGTTTTGCATAATTGCCTTTCAAACAAGCTTCCATCCTACGGCTTGCCCACTCATTTCTGTGAGTTATCTGAGTACTGTTTATTTGTACAACCATCTTATTTATTTATTTATTTTTTCTATGAAAAAAAGGCACTTGATTCCGCAGAAAGTAAGATAATTTAAATAAAAAGAAATGTACAATTCCATAACTGCCTCTATAACATCATATTTAATGTACCAACCCTTAAATATCATGATACATGTCGTATAAAATAAAACATGATAGTAGTAATCAGCCAAAGGGGTAAGGAAAGGGTCAAACGTCAATATCCTGTTCGCAACGTAGCTGTCACTCGTAAATTGGTCCACAAGGGGTGACTGACGGCCTTAGCGACTGTTACTATTGGGGAAATAACCACCGCTAGGTTTTATTTACAGTTTACTAGCTTTTGCCAGGAGTTTCTCCCTCGTGGAGGTAAGAAATTACCGCACGGGAACAAGTTCTAACCTAACCCAACTCGAGGTGCCCTCTTTGTGTAATGGCTCTTAGCCTGATACCCTTTCAATTTTGAGTCCGATTATTCAATTTGCGATTTAAGTTAAGTCATTCTCGTACAAACATTTCGATTCATTTATTTTCGATGTCACGTTATACAATAAAAAATAGCAATAAAACATGTAAGTATTTTATACACCGTGATTTTTTAGTCGTCTTACAACGGCAGCCCACTTCACGTATCCAATGAATACTAAACATTCATAAAAAAAAGGTATTTATGAGATTTTAATAATTTAAAAATAAAAATATTATTCAGTATTATGACGCATGACGTAGTTAAAACACCCTGTTGCGAGCGGTGATCTACTGGACTCGAGTGCTGGGTAGGTATTGTTCTCCCGTTTGACACGTAAACATCATAAACAGGATGTTTTATAATTTTTTATTTTTATTTTTCTTTGTACCTATTATGGAAGGTTAAAAATAAATCGCGCCTAGAGCTATTTTATGTCGGGTACATTGAGTGGACGACCTTTGTAAGACGACTAAAAAGACACGGTGTATATTGCCCAATAGGTGACGGGCATCATTCATAAAGCCCCATTTAATTATTTCAACAGTTACTCGTATAATCAAATTGGGCATCTATACGCTTAGATCTTTTAAACTACGCCACGGCTTTTAATGCAGTTTTCAGCAATAGATAGAGTGATTCAAGAGGAAGATTTATATGTATATTGTACCCGTGCGAAGCCGGGGCGGGTTGCTAGTTATGGATAATGCCCTAATAATCACTTAGTCCATAACATATACATATGGTTTGCGTTACAAAAGCTACACAAACGCAGTAGGCTTCACGTTATTGAATCGGGAACCCCTTAGCGATAGTCCAAGGGCATGTAATATGGCTGAAAGGTCAAGTTCGTAACGTAACTCTACAGTGGAAAGCCTATAACCACTTCATATAAGAGCCTGGTTTAGCGATCTTTAGTAGAAGTAGGTGCCCCGTGTAGCTGGCCGTGTGGTTTTAAGTAATAGGATAGTTTGACCGCCATCTTTAGAAAAGGGTAATTAAGGGGAGTATGTAAAATGGAAGCAATTTCAGAAACTAGCTACACCAAATAATAATTAAGTAATTCATCAAAAACAAAGTAACTGCAGGATGATAAACTTTTTGTATCTAAGCTACAGTTACAGTTCCTAACATTTAAATATTCTTCATATCAAATACTGTCTTAAAATCCGTTCTATGTTAATCGATACCTAACCGTCATTGTTCCCAACATTTTTCACGGATTCCTGCGAAAATAGGTATATTAGCAAAAGGGCAATGATCGCTACAGCCACGTTATTTGGCGTCAACTTTAGCAGGAATAGCAGCGGCTATATTTATATGAAACAAAGCAAACTTACCATCACGGCAAAAATTCTTGCTGTACCACAATTCTTTTCTTTCAAACTTTCTTGTCTCACAACTAGAACAAAACCACTTATATCGCGAGTACAATTTCACTTTATTGTCCGGTTTAAACCCCTGAGAACAGAAGACGAGCGTCGCGCAATCGTTCTGTGACCGTCGCTCGACACTGTTGTACATTAATCCCTGGCTGTTAGGGCTTGGCCACTAGCTCTGCGCTCAAGCGAAACGCGTCTTGCGACAGCTACTGCGGGGAAAACAAATGGAAGAAAATGCTTAGAGCTTTCTATGTGTCACTGGGAGGGAAGCGACTAACCGACGCACAGTGTGGGAATCTCGCAATCTAGGGGAATTTAATTCCAAATTTAATTAAATAAAAGACAAAAGTTTAAAAATAATATTGGTTGGTGTACAAATAGAAAATAAAGTTGTATTACAAAAAAAGTCCGATATGAATAATTTTTGTTATTTTAGTCACTAATTTCACTTTCGGCCTCATTTACGGTGGGTACAGAAAGCATTTTTAGGACATCAGGATCTAGAGGAATCCGTTTTCTCTTCATTAAATAAGCCTTAAGCTGGATATGAAGGGGTCTGATGATATAAGAAGCCTATTAAGTAGGTCGGTATTAGTGTCTATTCTTGACGGGTTTTTCTAGTGTTTTTTGTAATTTCGGCGGTCTTTCTGAAAACCGAAAAAAAAAATGTATGGCGGTCGCAAAAAAGCGCAAGTTTTATGAATTGTTCTCAAAAGTTAAGAATCTAAACTATAAATTAAAACAATAAAAACACCGCTATATTCTAGTAAATTTTTTTTATCCACCTTTTGTTTTAAATCATCTCTAAAAAATGCTTAATTTAACTTTGCTTTCAAACGATGTTATTAGATTAATGTTTAATTATTACTTAAATAAAATACACTCTAACTTACCTTGAAAGATATACACAATACAATAATAAACCAATAAACAAGACCATACGTTAATTTGATCAGCAATCTCGAGTGAAGATGACACTTTAATGTTTTGTTCGTATTGTAAGGGTACAACGATTATGATCTACCCACTTCAACATTTTTTATTATTTTTTTAACCTACCAACAAGAATTTCTAATATGTAGCTGTAACAGATAGAGTCTTAGGTATAAATAGGTAATAACTATATTATCAATTATTAAAATTTATACTTTGATTTAAATCTAGGGGAGATTGCGAGATTCCCACACTGCGACGCGACGATACCACAGTTAGGACCGGTTATTACTAACTTAAAAGTATATTGTCAGGCTTGAAACCTACTTAATTTTCGCATAAATACTTCTAAATGTGAATTAGTGTTTGTGTTCATATAAAAGTATCGAACGCGCGTCTCTCTTGACACAAATTGTATCGGTAAAGGTCGTGAAAATACGTCCATCGCGGAAACGTTCCACGACCGTCGTTCGACATTAATCCCATGCTGTTATCCGGGTAAGGGGACAATTTCGTCGAAAGCGTACAATTTCTTCGCTTCCAAAGTGTTGGGTGTATCGCCTCGCGTTACACCGAAAGTTTATTTATGTGGGGAACGAAATACGATATAAATGTCATGAGACACTCTTATCAGGAATGAGTCAGGGAAACATACTTAATATATGATGTGGGTAGGACGGTAGGCAGTATTTGATATACGTGCTCGTTTAGATATAGGTACGTATGATAAAAATAAAAATCTTTACAACATTGAGAAACATAGCATATCTATACCTAGCGGGCTGTATCTAGTTTCACGCGAAAAGAGTGAGACAAAGGATCTGTCAGTCAGAGAGAGAGACAAAGGATCTGTCAGTGTACTAGCTGTGTACTGAGCGGTTGTCCGACGGGTGCATGCTCGGTGGACTAAGACTGAGCTTTATATACGATACTAAGCATGTACTACCGAATATCTTCCGTGCCTCGGAAATTACGTTAAGCTGTTGGTCCCGTATGTCATTTGTAAATCTTTGTCGGAGGCTCGAAAGTCTGACAACAACCAGTCTAGTCTATAGTATTACCCAGTACTAACTGGGTTGTGGAGGTGAGATAGGCAGTCCATTTAAAATACCGGTATTCAGCTGCATACGGTTAGACTGGAAGCCGAGCCCAAAAGATGACAAGACGGCAGATGACTAAGCATCTAGTGTGACTCGTTGGGAACAATCGACCGATATTCATAAAGCTGTCATTCAGGTGTCAACTTACCAGTTCAAAATAGCGACGGGAAGGTGTTCGTGTCTATGGTCTTAGTCAAGGTACGTGCGTTCATAGACCTTGGAATTGACAGACAGACATGATAGTTCTTTAAAAAAATCCTCCTTATACAAATAAACGGTAGTAGACTGTATGTCTCTGCAGATAGTCATAATTCCTCAAGCCAGTGAATCAGCATCCTCGTTTCTGAGAGTAACCACTTATTGCGGTTTCCTGTACCTACATTCCTCAAACTGTTGTAATATAGATATTGTTTATTTTACTATTTTAGGTCTTTTCGTAAAAAGGCGAAGCTACATCACTAGTATCATCGTGTTTTTATTCCTTCTAGAGATTTTGCTTTAGCGAGAAAGTAGGCCACTTTTTAAACATACTGGCGAAATGTGTGTGGCTGTACTGTAGTAACCCTTAGGTGAAAAGGCGTGATGTTCAGTTTTATACCACTTCAAATTACCCGATTTCCGTAAAAAATTCCTGATGTTTGCAATAACTGAATATAATTTCAAAGGAAAAATGACTGTGAAAATTTTCAGGAATACAATATTACTTTTTTTTTGGAATATTGTGTAAATGGGACTACAACGAATTGAATATTACTGTGAAATACAAACCTACTACACTGTATCGACAGTTGATTTGTTCCGATCAAAATCGTAAAAGCATTGCACGTTTTTCATTAAAATTCTAACTGAAAATTCGACGTTTTCCAAACACAAACATGTTTGTTCGTATTGGAACAGTAGATTGTTTCGGGGAACGGACGCAATATAAAACAAACAATCGGTACGGGAACGAACGGTCAAACAATAATATCTATGATCGGACATCAAAACAAGTATTATTTTGGTAGATATTTTTTTTCTCGAAAAAAAAATATTATTACAAATTAAAGTCACCTTTTCGTGTCTGTCTGTGTGACCGTTTAGTTCTTCAATACTCCGCAACGGGTCGTGATGCTTGAAGGTTTATTAACAAAAAATAATCACAATGACGGGAGAACAAGTACTTTTACACCCATTATGTAAGCTTAATATTAATGTAAAAATAAAGACATCGCTGTTATACATATATGTAACAGCTGTTTTGTCAAGGCTTAGGTACAAAGATAAAAACCACGCGAAGCAAGCCCCCGCGCCCCTAAGATAGTTAAAAAAATAAAGTGGTAAGATAACACACATCTACTGTCAGACTGTTTATTTTACAAAGTGCATTAAAAGCGCAAGCAAAGTGCATGCTTGTCATAGCCAAGGTTCTTAACGTTAGCGAAGGAATATTACACAAAGGAGAATGTAAAATAATTACCACAACACTTTTCAAGGTCTGCTATCACTTACTGCGAAGCATACGAGGTGGTCGACATAGTACTGTTTGATAATGCAAACTATGAATTTACTACTTTTTATTCCCTTTACGATAAGAGACTACCTTGAGCTTTCGACCCAGAATTTATAAAGACTTGTGCTTACTTTTGCATCTTTTAGATTGTGTATCCGAAGGGGACGACAATCAAAATCTACGATACCCATGTATCTGTTCTTCTGCTAAACTACTCGTATGGAATAATGACCTAAATCTTTTTTCTAAAGTCATATCGAAAGCTGCTACTTACCATCTAAAAACAAGAATAAATAAATAAAATTGTCCATAAAACTGTAGCTACACCCATAACGCAACCGAAGCACATAAAGATGGTTTTATGGCTAATTTTTTACGGGTCGTACAACTTTATATTATTGTTCTGTCGGTCGCCATCTTGGATATTTGCTTGACATTAAATTGCTTGTTACAGATATGCTCCAGTCGTTACTTCAGCCAAGAGATAATCAGCGGTGTAAGTATATATTTACAGTTATTGTAGGACATCGCTTTCAAGGTATTCTGAAGGTTTTTGAGCAGATAGGTAGGTAGTTCTGACTAGGGTTACAGCCATGACAAGGTTGAGTGAATGAGATATGAACGCTGAGAGTGAATGAAAATGAAAGTTGAAAAACCAAGAAGTAGATTATCATGATGATGATTATTATTATCATGATTGTTTATTTCAGACTACAAAGATTTTTTAGTTTTAATAAATTGGGATAAGGGCAGGAGAATGATGACATACATAGTTTTGTTAATATTTTAGAGTTAGTAATAATATTATTTCAGTAAATAGGTTAGTATTTACAATTTAGTTTTTTATTCAGACCTATGACTGTCCCCAGCCAATGTCTCTTAACTGCACTCCCTTGTCAGCGTCACTCGTGCGAATAAATGATTTCTGAATGATAATTAAATATTTCAAGGTTCTTGCAATTCTGAAGTCAGATTTACAAGTTCCTGTAGCTACGAAACTGGTTTGTTCAACCACAAACTTGTATCAAGGTTCCCTCTCCTATAAGGAAAAGTCACGAACAATATAATATTACAGTTCATACTTCTATATGAAGATAAAAAGCGTGACGCCCATATTTTCTGTTTATGCCCGCTAAAGTATGACAGCTATAGATTTACGTGCGTTTTAGTGTGTGTTGATGTATGTGACGCATCGAGGGACTGGGGGTCGGTCCTGGTTAGTGCACAATGTGAATTAATGCTTTGAAATATAATTCCGTTGTTCCTCTTCTTCTGGCCTTATCCCATCTTTATATGCGGTCGTTCTTCTCCGAATAATGATTTCGTTAATGTTAGAATTTGAAATGACAAGTAGGTTAGCATAATACGAGTATCTATCGAGCTTGCATTATAGGTTGCTTTGCTTATGCTATATTCCAAATAAACGGTTCTGTCTAGCAAGTCATTGGTACAATTACAACTTATTTTACCACATAATGACAACAAGCTTTCCACATTGCTGAAATCAATATAATTATCACCTATCATTGTCCAAATAATCGCACCGCAGGGGATAATTAAATGGACACTGATAGAGAAGGGAAATCAAGAAATCTTGGTTTGGATTTGGAAATCTTAGTGAAAATGGATATTGATGATGTCGATGATGGAGAGTGGATTAAAAAGCTACGAGAAACCCTCTAACAATAATGGCACAGCATCTAGGTTAAAAAAAAATGTACTGGTAAAATAGGCAAGTATAAAAATGTTGAATAATGCGAAGAGTGGAGGAGGCCCGTGTTTAAAAGCATGACTTCTAAGCATGGGCCTCCATCACGCCTCTGAAGGCCTGGTGTTGTACAGCGAAGATGATTGGGGCTATGCCAGCGGTGGCCGTTCGCCACGAGAGACGGCGCAATGAGAAGCGTGGAGGAGGAGGGGGGCGGAGACCTTCGCAGCTGCCTTTGCAGATCGGCCGCCCCATCGACGCTGATGCGACGCCCTCGCCGGACCATCATCGGCTGAGGAATGAGCTCTACGTTTGTGGCAAGGTGAGGTACCAGGCTTGCATATGTTTTAAGGAGGTGTACGTTATAGCGCGGGAAGAAGGCCTAGGGAACAGAAAGAGGGATTGAAGGTCCTTTCAATTCAAACTACCATGTTGGTTCTTCCCACGCTGTTACGTCTTGTTTGATTAATCTAAGATACTTCTTAGTTATTTTTCTTAGAGCATGCCCAATTAACCATTGTTTACTAATCAGAACATTTAAAAACAGGTATCTACTAATTCATCTCTTTACGGATAAATGATCAAACTTTTTTTTTAATAACTGCTTTTGGAATGCAGTTACTCAAAGCTGGAAATGTGGAGAGGCCAGAATGCATCTGCTTGTAAATATAACATACATCTACAATACATATTACAGTCGAATACAGTACGATCCGAAAATGTCTTTAAGAAAGCTATCATGGTGCCATTTAAATTGCTCTTCATGGACAACAAAATGACCATACTGCATACAACTAGTTAGATTACCAAAAACATCATGAGAAAATAAAACGATCTTTCTTATTTCGCATGCTTAAAATTAATAGGTTAAAATAATAATGATGATCCAGGATCTAAAGTATTGACTTCTATGGGAGTCGTGTATGTTGACAGCTTTGACCGTGGCAGAATACTGCCCCGTGCGTCTAACATAGTGCACTGACCACTAACAAGGTAACCAAAACCCCTGCATGATGTATCGTCCCTCTCTTGTGTGTTGTGTGGGTCACTCTCCCTCTCTTTCTGAAGAAAGTACTTTCACGGATCATTCTATTTTCTTTTAGGATTGCCTCATCTAGCTCTGAACTGGGAATGCTATCGCACGCGGAAATATTGCCGATCAGCTCGCTCTGTTTCTCACTCTAGCAAATGACAGTTCCGAGTGACAGAAAAGGATCACATCCGGCTCGAAGGACCAGTGTACTGGTCTTTCGAGCCGGATGAACCAAATTACCACGGACAAAACAGTCAGTTTTGTGTGCAGGTGTAGTCCACACCTTCAGTTATCATTAGTTATCAAGATCCGTAAGAGTACTTCCGTAGTACCAGGAACACTATCCGAGTATGTGCTATGACATTCTTCTCCTTCCTTTTTCCCTCCTTCGTAATTGGTGTTAATCTAGAGGAGATCAATGTTTAACACTTATCTTTAAAGTTTCGTCAAATGTTATTAGTATGCGCAGGTGGCAGCTCTCCATGCGGTAGTCGGATCTCTTCTGTTAGGGATCGTTGTGTTGGTGGTGGGGCTGGTCCAGCTGTCACCGGGAGCGGAGGCCGCTCAACATCGCTACTATTTGATGGGCGCTGGCGGTGCGCTGGTGGGGGCTGGCGTACTTGGCGCTGTATTGAGGTGGGTATCAAAATAACATACTACACGAAAGATTTAGATAGTCTAGCAAAAAATATTGACTTTGAATATTTAAGAATAGAATTTGGGATTGATTTGGTTTATGCTTGTGGTCGATTTACATCTGTATTGGTTAAGTAGTGAGTTTAGTTGAAGTAGTAAGAGTTATATCAAAAAGTCTGTCTAAAAATGTCAGTTTATTTTTTTTTGTTTGTCACCCATACTTACACTACAAGGTTGAGTAAATCAGCCTTTAGCTTTTTGGTAGCATAAGTTAATTCAGTACATTCTTACTTTTGAATGTCACTTAATCTAGGCCCACAGTTACACGTCAAGATAACCGTCACTATAAATACTATGCAAATCTAACACGACAAATAATAAACTTGTAATTACATGAAGGCAGAAGTAATTAAAACCTTAAAACTAACAACAGACAGACTAACGAACGTATAAATTACAAACTGGTGACATTTAAAGCTCTCTGCGTCATGTAACTAATACTTACGAGTTAACGAGTCTTCCTCAGAAATAGTTAATTAGTCAGTAGGACTCAATCGATACGAGTTTCATTATTAGTTGTTAATTTGCAAAGTTATACTAACTAAGTTTATTCCTGGAAAGCTTGAACAACTGTGTCAAGTGTGGCTTTTGCTGACGTAGGTGTTAAAATAAAATTATTACTGCAGCAACTATGTAGTATTTTAACCTTTGACACAGCTATATACGTAGATGGATCAGAAAGGAATGTACATATAGGGTTATATGTAGGTTGTAGGTACCGTTTAAAATATGTAGTACAAATATTAAGCCAACTGATTGTATTTATTGAAAATAGGTAATCCTAGTCAATATTACAACAGTAAAGCCATACAGAACGGATCACTGAGCATTGGGCTAAACGTTATGGCGAAAAGGATCAGTAGTCTACTGTAGAGTACCAAGTTCACAATGGGAAACGTTTATTTACAAAATGGAAGACTTACCCACAACACAGTGACGTGAAGACTACAATTAAAGTGGCTACACTTAGGAAAATTAACGATAAACTGGCCCCAGCCAATTAGGTAAATGAAATACAAGCCGGTAGCACAACGCTTTTAATTCTACCTGAAAGGCAGCTTACTGAACTACTGTGGGTCACAGAGGATAATGTTTTATGATGTCATTAGAAGTAATTTCCATGAGGACCTAGGAACTATCAAGATATTTGTTAGTCACTGAAATCGAGTAAACAAAATAGGGTTAATTGATACCTTTTATCAAAGAAATGATCTACATAATGAAATCTTAAATCTTATATACACTGACAAAAAACGTACAGCCTAAATCGCTAGGTTTCTAAAATTATAAATTAAAACTGTCGTATAGGATTTTTAAAAATACACCTTTAAATAAAGAAGGTTATTGAAGATGAAACTTTGTATGGAAATTCGTAATTCTTGACGACGGAAAATATCATTGGGCAGATGAGCTGTTAAAAGAACTTAATAAGTTCATTCTATCTGGTTAATGGCGGCAGAGATTGGACAGCAGCCGACAAAATATGTATGAGACTTTTCATAATTTCTACTCCAACAACTTAAACCGATTATTATCCAACTACTGCGCAAAAGATTCTCCCTGGTCCGCCGTTTTTGCCAACTACGTCATAGGAAAATGTCCTAAAGATAAGAAAGTTATTACGGTAGTGTCGCCCGCTCAAAACTCTTTCTTTTCACATTTGCCTGGTATCAGCGACCCTGCTCTGACATTTATGAGATTGATGGCTTTATCCGTGCAACCATTTACTAGCTACAGTATATTACATGTGTGATATTTTTACGATCCGATAAGCAGTTACCAGGTTTTGCGTGTTAGGGAAAGTTACTCATATGTCTGGCCTAGTCTTTTCCCAATGATTTCTTAAATACTGTATAATCTTGTGTAGGTACTCTGTATAATCTCACAATGACTAACATCGCCTTTTCTTAATTACATAATCAAAAACACAGATATTACTACAATGTACAAAATATGGTAATTTAAATTGATAATTTCAAACACCAAACAAAAAAGAAAAATACTCGCAAATATTTCTTTCAAAAAGATTACAGCCGGCGCGTTTTTTCTCAAAGCTTTCCCGTTTATGTAACCTAAGCACGATATTTTAATATAAAAAATGGCGGCGGCCGTTTGGTAATGTTAATTACGTTTGAATTAAAAGGAGGGCTAGTCACTGGCACTTCAATCTCTGTCCAAGGGATCGTTTTGCAAAACAAAGCGACTCCAGCATTGCATTGTTTTTCGCTAAAAGCTTCAGCTGTAACTGATTGCCCTCATTTTAATTCTTAAAGAGTTTCTGCTATAGTATGTATAATTGCCTTGACTTTAGCCGGAGCCATTAAAAGAGGCCTTTAGCTTACACATACTAGGCCTTGAATTGGTATTTTTAGATACCGAACTACCTTTATTCAAAGCGGTATAAACGATAAAGTTGAAGCCAAAACAACTTACACACTTTAGAACTTGGACCTTTATCAATTGACTTTGTTTCGCTATGTAAATTAACCTTAGTAATCGTATCATTTCCAGATGCATCTGCCTACAGTGGTACAACCGTAAATTCCGTGCAGAAACCGAAGAGGACCCAGAACCGACGGCCCACAAGAACGGAGTCAGCGTGGTCGAGAGCGGACCTGACCACAAAGCTGGTCATCACGACCATAAAGGCCACGACCATAAGGCGGGACATGACAAAACTGGACATGATCACAAGGCAGCACACGACAAAACTGGACATGATCACAAAGCCGTACTTGATCTCAAGACAGGGCATGATAATAAGGCAGTGCCTGACCATAAGGGACATGATAAGCACGGACATGACCACAAGGTTGTTGACAAGCCAAAACTGAAAACTCAGGCCAGTGTGGGACGCGATGTAGATCTGATCAAGCAGCCATCAGCCACCAGCGAGACATAAGCTAAGTCCCGACCAGTAGACTAACGTATCTTAAGCGTTCGTGTACCACTGCTCCATGTAAGGGAAACCGTGGGCTCCATAGCCCACATCATTTACTCGTATACTTTTCGATGTCGCGGCAACGTTGGTTGTTAACTCATTACTCAATATGATATTAGATTTGTGTCTCTTGACAATCGTACTCTGCCTGTCAAACCCGCTGCGCAAATGTGCGTCTTGTCTTTACTGTATCTGTCTTCAAATGTCCTGTCTCATATATTTTCAAAGCAGTCAGTTTCGAAACTTTGAAATTACAGACAGAATGATGTACTTAGTTTAATTTGTAAATGTTGTCTTCTACATTTTCCTGAGGATGAATTGAAAGTTGAACTTTAACCTGAAACGTCCCTTACTTGACGTGACCTTATTCAGTAACTTATTCATAAACTGCGCCTATGGACGTACTTAAATTCCCAGTCGCGTTTTCAAATAGATTCATGAGTACACTCCACGTCTAGTGACGTCAAACTTGCGTTAAACAAACAGTAACAAATAACACTAACTACAACACACAAGTATTACCTAAGATACACAGTTTATTTTCTTATAACGTAACTTGGAACATTCTAGTAATTAGATTTTAGTAGAGTCTACTAAAAGTAATTTAAATGTACTTACCATTTAATTTTAAATATACTATCATGTATCGGATTTGAAAATGGAATCGCCGCCATTTTGTGTGTTTGTATTAGCGGTTTGATCGCGTGAACGAGTGTCATG
Source organism: Noctua janthe (assembly GCA_910589295.1). Lineage (NCBI taxonomy): Eukaryota > Metazoa > Arthropoda > Insecta > Lepidoptera > Noctuidae > Noctua > Noctua janthe. The sequence goes on from OU342559.1 coordinate 1,657,174, forward strand.
CCTGTGGTTGTACATTTGGCGACTTATTCTTCAATGTCCTTACAGTTATTTCATAGAAAATCTTCCAGTCTGTTCTCATGTATCCCTTACTGTAATTTTAACTTGTAAATATTTTGTAACGTGTCTACATAATTATTGTCTTTTGTATGTAAAAATTATGGTATATATACAATGTTAGTTACATATCATTTTAATTAGGACCTACCATTTATTCACATGTAGCTTTCACAAATCATTTTATAGGTAGTTTTCAATCACTTGCTTCTTTATTTTTAACTCGTCAAAATTTTAGATTCGGAATATTTATATTTTCTGAGTAATATATTTTTGAAAAATTTACAACCGGAACTCAAAAATAAAATTAATGTCCTTAACTTTTATTTTTAAAGACCCCTAAACAAAATCTTAATAAAAGCGATCTGTATAAAATACTAAAAATAATCATTCTAAAACCTGACCGTCCGTGCGTACCGAATGGATTTAATAAAATAATAAAAAAACTGCAGTTTTACTTAAAAATTAACAAACTCTATAGAACACATGATTATGACCATGTACTATAAGTATAGTTGATCTGATTGAAAGCAGACATATAAAAGAGCTTAGTAAAGTATTCAAAAACAAAAATATACAATACGTAGAAACGTTCCGTTGATCACTCATACTTCCTTCCAACCATCCTTTATACCTCATGTATGCTCATTTACAAATGTAAGAACTAGATCATTTTAAACGCGACTAATATTCATCCTAACAAAATTTAAAGTAAACTGACTGGCGACACTTGCAAATGTTTGATGGGATTATAGGCCCATCGGGTTCAGCGACTAATCCTCGTGAACCATCTAATTTACTTCCCTTTCCTTACTATCCCATATGTTTCCTGTATCACTAGATACTAAAGTATCAGTGTCTTCAAAAAGCTTACCATCTCTTTCTCTTTTTCAATACATGTCGCAGACCCTTTCTATCTAAGTAGAGTTACAATTGCATAACATTTTAATCATTATAAGGAATATTAATACAATATCAATACAATAGCTGTTCGTCTTTACATTCGATGTTGTGTCTCGATGTTTTATTATTAACAAAGATATTTAATAGACCAATGTATCATCAACGTATAGTATAGTGTCAGTATACTTATGTGTGGATTGTGGAATATCATATTATATTCATGTTGCTTCACCGTTTCTCATTAGGGTCGTTACATTTTACTTTATATATTTTAGAAAACCTTGGAATTTTTACCCTAAGAGACTGAGAAGAGTGTTCTAAAATAAATTTCAGAGAAATCATTATTTAGTTTTGATGATATACCTTCTATGGTACAATAGTCATCATTTACACAACCACTTGATTTTTTTAATAAATGTTTTGGGTACGGATTGAATTCATAAACATCGTGGGGTCCAATGATTGGTCCAGACAAAATCAAATATGTAACGGATTATGAATGCTTATTAGTTTTCAAAGAAGCACTTTGTACTTACTCGTTTATTTTCTGATATTACATTGTTTGGGTATTAAGTATTATTTTATTTGTAAAAGTTTACTTTCTGTGCGTAAGACCTATGGATTGGGACTATATGAACGTTGAACTCATCTCATACATTTTTGGTGTCCACATTAGGTTTTGGAATTACGATGATTTGCGCTGTTTTCTTTTGTCCGTTTGTTTCGTGACATTCCATGTCATGACAATGCTGTTTCCGAGTACGGGTGGATGTAAAATGTATGAGTTGAAGTTATCACGAGTCTCTTGTACTGTAATATCGCGAGATGATAGGAATTACTGTTATTATATGTTTATTGATTAGGAGTAATAATGAAGACATTGTATGTTGTACTGGTATCAATGTTTAATGAATGTTTATTTAAGTTATGGGACCGACTGGCGAATGCTTGTGGATTGGAGGAAGAAAAGATTGGGTTAGACTGCTACAGTTTCAGTTTATATCTGGTTGATAAGCGTATCTACATAAACAAGAGCAACATTTTATGGCTCATCTTGATCACCTACATTAGGCTGATGAGTTGATTAAATTAAATTATGCACCCCAAGCGTGTAGCGTATGTCGTGATTGTGATGCGGGCCAGGTGTACGCCAGTCGTTCCCACAAAGTATTCCATATTATACCTAAAGATATTACGTTCGTTGATGTGTTAGATTAAGAACAAACTAGCGTATTGTATTATAACTGGTAATTATAGTCTGTAATTATATATTATTGTTTTAAATCTGCATATTACGAGCTTTAGCGCCTCGATTTCGCTTAAGAAACGTTGCCAAAGATATTTATTTATTTTTACACGCTTTATTGTGTTTGAACAACTGAAAGCTTGGATTTATAATTGAGAAAAAACATTTAGCTACACAAAAGCGCTAGCTAAAACCTGGCTACATATTATTCTTCTTCAAACCAACTTAACAATTTGGAGATCTTAAATTTAATCCAAGCATTTCGATTGATCAATCGATCATAGCCGAATTAAAATTGTATAGAATTTATATATTATAAAATATATAACTTTTGTTGAGCTGTTAGCCATTTGGTTGAAATAAATTGCCGTGCCAAAGTTAACGTGGTTTAACCATATGTATTTTAGAGAAAAGTTTTATTTTAAATTAAATTATATGTATATGCAGAGTTACTGGTATAACTCGACGTATTTCTTGCAGGACGTCATAGTAAGGGTAAATGATTTAATTTGTTGGATTTTAACCCTACTATGAGTCCTGCAAGGAAAACGTCAAGTTACTAGTAACCCTGGTTATTGAAGCTTTATCATACAACTGTCGGGAATTGAGATTTTTAATTTATGGAGATTATAGGAATTATATATTTGATGTTAATTATATTTTTTTGTTAGTTCTGCTGTACGTTTATATCAAAAGGTGATCTGACAACTTATCAAGGGAGCCGCCACTGACTGATTCCGAGGTTCATAATAATATGACACCACGCCGGTAGGATTCTAGCAGAATTAACTTTAACTGAAGAATTATACGTAATTACTTTTTATTTAATTTTATCTGTCACGGATTTACTTAGGATTTAAGTTATTATTTTGATAGTACTTTTATATCTGTATTAAAAGTATTTATGGACGCTATAAATAGATAATGCTATGCTATTATAAATGTTTAAGTAGTAATTGTGGTCTGTTTTTGCAGTCCATCTTGTTTCCTTTGACAACGTATTGTATGAGACATTCCGCCGCTTTGTATGTTTCAATTGATGGTCATATATTAAACGTATATAATAATGTGAAATGCATTACTTAGTTAGTGTTAGGATATAACAATATATTATCATTAACATACATATGTAATTAATGTTACCATATCCGTTGATATGACACGGCATAATATATCTGTTCTTGACTAAGCCCCACTTTAGGGGTTTGCTCTCGACACCCTACATACATCCATACATACATACATACACTTTTAATCCCCACACCTAAGCTCTATTCACTGTGATAAAATAATTGTAAGATTAAAAGTAAAAATATAAATTAAAAAATCACTATAAAATGTTTGTATAATTTTTCTATACTTCCGTCGTTTACGGCAGATTTTTCGATTGACGAATGAAAAATTTTATAAACTTTAATAATATCACAGTGAATAAAATATATATAATACTACGCCTATTGTCCAAACTACCATTTTAGATTTTATTTATTAAATGTTATTTTATATTGTATCTTCTGGGGTCAGTTTTAATAGAAAATTTGTATTTTAATTGATTTTTCATTCCCAAAAACTGACCTCACTCGATTAGCCCACGTCTCAGTAAAAATCTTACACTTTAAAAATGTTGATTTTAATATATTGACGTGTTTTATATTATCGTATATTATGATATATTTTAATTTTATCACGACTGTGCTGTTTTATATCTCATATATTTTATACCGATGTCTCTAAATAAAATGTGAACAAGATGTAGACTTTTAATATCCTTCCAAGTTCCAACGCTCCTCCATGTGACTGGTTACAATCTTATGATTTAAACATAATCTTAGAATGTTTGTGGCTCTGTGAGAAGACAGAATAAAAGGATTACATAATTTATTTTTGTATTAATGCCTTATGTTGTACTAAATGTAGTAAATAAATAAATAATTTCACACCATGTTCCTAATCATGATAAGAATGACTGATTAAAAACAAGAAAGGCAACACCTTATTATCCATAACCATAATGATTCCCACGACGATTACTTGTGTGACTCTATTAATCACCGTGGGGAATCATGATTGTGTATAACAAAAGAATACAATAATCAGAAATAAAAGTGGTCTAAGAATTGCACCCTATGATACACCCTTAGCCATCCCATATTATAGAAAAAAGTGTCAATGATTACAATTATCTACTGTATTCCACTAAGCAATGATATAATATAGATTACTATAGATACTGAAGTAACTTAATTATGATTCCTTATTGATGTTGTCGCCTGGAAAAGACGCAGTCAGAGGTCTTAGACAAAACAAAAATATAACATACTGCGTACTATGTGGTACTATGTGATATAAACGGTGTAAATAGATCCTTAACATAAACGAAAGGTACTTGTTCTCCACGTCACTGTGATCATATTTTTGTTCTAGACCATACCTGGGAACCTTCTAGTTACGGAGATATTGGGGGTCAAAGTTCTAACTTTTTCACAAGTCTTTTTTTTAATACATGTTTTTAATGTAAGATTTTTACTTTCACACCTCCACGACCCTCGTACTATCCATCGAGTCCTACGGAAAAACGTGACTTTACACCCCAAAAAAAAAAAGTTGATTCCCAGCAATAATTTTTGCGTAAAGTTACTTAGTTTGATGTACAGAATGCTTGGTTGACAGATATGTGAAGGGTCTGTTTACACCCGGTATACAGACTTATAAGGTCTATCTTTTCATACACGAAATATTTTAAAAGTAACTTCTATAAGTCGTAAAGTCGCCATAGCAACGAAAAAAAAAATTATCTGAGTGGTTTCTTTTTACAAAATTATTATAATTCTAAAACTTTTTGAGACTTTTTGCATAAAACCTTTACTCCCGTATTCTAACAATGACAGTAGGTAAATACGACGTAGTAAACTACCGTAATGGACTACAGTATTTATTTTGTGGGTCAAGTAATTTTAAATTAGTTATTTTTATAAAAAAATATACTCAGATAAAAAAAAATCCCTTGAAAAGGGTTTGTTATAGCCGTTAGATAATTCCCTGAAAATATTTCGTGTATGAATAGTTAGACCCTATATAGCTACGCATGTCTTTCGCACGCACGGTAACCGCCACCCGGCGCCGCCGTAAAATGTGAGTGCATTTCACTTGCACACTGCCACGTGTCACTGTACCGGCCGCCACGCGAGAAATCGCTATCTATGCCTACGCGCCCCGCGGAGAATAATTAATTTTTTAATTTATTATTTTACTATCCTGCCCGTTAGCAATCGCAAAGTTGCGATAATGCTGAGTAGTGTATTCGTCTACCAAGCTTGAATTTTCCGCCCTCTAAATTTGCCGCCCGGGGCACAGGCCCCGGCTTGCCCCCCCTAGATCCGGAGCTGACGACAATAGTCTTACTAAGACTACCAGCTATTGGTCAAAACAATAGCTGTACCAATAGGTAATCTATAGGATTTTCTTTATTTAAGCATTATTTATTCAAACATGTATAAACTTAATAAGACTGAATATGGTCTCTACATAATTATAAGTACCACCAATTTTATGCATTAGGTAAAACCTGTATTTTTTTAATCATGCTGGCCATGCAAGCTGACACCATACCGGTACACAACGCAGTCTAAATAAATAAATAAAAAATGATACTGGCACGATCTCTAACGGCCAACTGATGTACTCATTGGTATTTTGTTTTTAATAAGATGTGATGTGTGTACGCTAGATGGCGCTGTCTTTCACGTATTCTTGAACTCATGCCGACTAGGATCTGTGTAAACTCACTAGTTCTCTTTTGCCACTAGATGTCGCTATTCCAAAAGAGGTCAACAAAATTATTGTATAAAACTTTTTGGTAGTAGTTTTAGATAGGAGTCGTGTATGATTTTGGCATGTGGTTTTGTAATAATAACAGCTGCCTTTCAATATTTCGTTTGATATAATATTTTAAATGTTTTCGAAGTTGTTTCAAAAATAAAATGCTACAATAAGTTTTCTATTTGTGCAAGCTACGTAAATGCACAACAGTTTCGTAAGTAGGTATATTGTTTGATTTTGCTTATCGAAATAAATTATGTTATTACTATAACCACATAATCTTAATGATTCATTAATACCTATTTTGCGTATCCTGCATTTCAGTAAATGATTAGTAGGTAGATTGCCGAATGGTACGGTGAACGGTGCTACCTGCACGTAGTCGCCCCGCGCTGCGATAAACCGCCATTGTGCACAGCGCGGCAACGTCGCGTCGCGTGATCGCGCGCCTCGCTCCACGACTCGGCACGCTAGTAGTTCTAGAACACACGTAGCGGGTAACACGCTGCGTTTAAAAAACCGTTTGCTTTGTATTGTAGGCACTTTTATGTGCTATTCTTTATAGTGATTCTTGTCTGTGTGTATTTTTATTAAAAATTGGAATACCACTTGAAGTACCTATCCACTTAGCACTCAGATAGATCGGTACATTATTCATTGCAGCTGAGTTGGATCACTACGCACTTAAATAGATAACAACCTATAAAATTAAACAGTAGGTAACTGTTAGACGCAATGTTAATGTTTTCTGCATGATAGGGTTGAGACCTAGTTTCAACCCTGGCATCCAGGACCCAGAAATCATATGTCTAGCCATTATTTCATCGGTAAACCAGTAATTAGTTGGGAAAAAAAAACATTGTTACAAAAACAGTTGGTTTGAGGCATCATTAAATAATTTTTCAAAACTACAATATTTTAAGCTACAACATTTTTCACTCAACAGAAACACAGCATGCAAATTTAAAAAAAAACCATAAATCAATATTAACAAAATAATTAGCATTAATTTTCAGGCAACTGCGCAAACACCACGTTTGCGCCCAACCTTACCATACATTGATCGTTCGTGACGCTCGAGTCGCCCGGTCGCGAGTGGGCCCGAGCGGCGAGACGCGGAACGCCAGTTGCCGCGGCGAACTCTAGCCGCGCGGACCAAACCGTTGTGACGCGACGCGATTTTATTTCAAAAATCTCCGTCAACATGCCTCAAAAAATCAAATTATCTGACAATAGTTTGAAGAAACTTGTCAAGGAAGTGAGAAAGAGAGAGTGTTTGTGGAATCCGAATCATGATAGGTACAACGATCGGTACCAGATGGCCAAAGCTTGGATGGAGATAGCGGAGTTGATGCAACTGCCAGGTTAGTGCGACATGTTAAAGTATCACGTAGCCTGTTCGTACTACTAAGTGCAGCCTTAGGAATATAGATGGCGGTAGTAGTCTCGAAAGTTATGCTAAGTTTCTTCTTTGTGTGTGAGTATTTGTGTAAAGGATTTTGTAATGTATTCGTTATCATTAGTCAGCAATGCAATGTTTAGAGGATAGTAATCACGATTTGAACGCTAATTAAGTTAGGTATTACCTTTAGTTGTCCTGGTCAATTTTACTGTTACATTTTTAACTTTTTGGCTGTCGTATTTGTAATTATTATTTTAAAATCGGCCGAAATAAACGATTGGAAATGCATTTTTTTCCTAAAACTTTATTTCGTCGTAGATTGTAAGCACTTCTGGTTCTCATATTAATCCGCTCGGTCAGCTATTAAGTTCCCCTATTATTAACGCTTATTGACAAAAAAAAACATAAGTGCAATGCAACTCAGCTGGTTATTTTACTATTAGGTACACAATTGTCCCGCATTGTACTTATACGATAGATCTACTTGTGATTGCTTTGATCCTGGTACAAATGACACGCTGTACAGATTCACAAGCTCCTACGCTATTATAATTTTATGTGGGGCAATGCATAGATAATGTAAAACTTTGGGAACATAATCTCTATCAAACTCATTTACAAATGTAAATGATTTTTTTGTTTATTACATATTTTTTATAAAAAAAAAACTAAGGTATGCTAAACCGAGACGACATCCCAGTCTTATTAAACAGAACTCAATCACCTTTAATATTTATTACCTGTCTAGGTTCTTATTAACAAGCCATGCGGTCTATGGGATTTATCATCGGCAAATATTACGAAATCCAATGCAAACTTTCTTCTCCTATTAAACTCTGTTAGGGTATTATTTTTAAATAATAAGTACTTTGTTGCTTAGCGCTTTAGGCTGTGCGTTGTCTGTGAGTGAATTGAAGATTAGTATTACGTTGATCATAAAATCAATTAAAAACATAAAAGTTTCAAAATATTCTATCTCTTTTCACAGAGGAACGTCTACGAGTAAAATGGAAGAATCTCCGCGATCTATTCAAGAAAGAAATCAAGAAGTACGGAGGCGAAGATCAATACACGGGGAAATGGCGTCATTTTGAGATCATAAAGTTTATTAACATACCGGACCTTTCAAACAAAAGACTGAACCGTAGTAGTGTTCTAAACACAACCAACGGGAATGACGGAAACAGTGTTGAAGCTAAAGTAGAGATAGAAGATGATGATGAATTTGAATACGAAGTCGAGGAACACCTACAAGAGGAGGAAAATAACGAAGTAGAAGTGTATTTAGACGAAACCTTTGAAGAAGATCCCATACCAGACAAGATAGTGAAAATGTCAACAGACGAAGACTACGATGTGATGTTTTTGAAGTCTTTAGCGCCGTATTTCAAACAACTGGACCCGATTAGGAAGCTGGTAGTGAGGAGTAAGATGCAGGATATGTTGCTAAACGAGATCGCGGCACAGGCGTCAGCTAGCCAGATACACGCGAAGAAGAGTTAGCTAGGCTGGTAATGAGAAACAGTGGAGTGAGTGGTGGATGTGAATATGGTATTTTCCGAGAGGAATAATGATGTGAGATTGTAACTGTCATGGAGGGAAATAAAAATTATATACATTTCTTCCCAAGCGTAACACAGAACAGCTTCCAGTATCATAAAAGTGTGACCTATCCTTCTGCCAAGTATGTTGATTATGGCAATATCTTGGAAATGCCGCCAGAATTCAGTACAAATGATATTGTTAAATACAGTTTTCACTCGGTATGTTGTGTCGTGTTAGTACTGTGAGAAAGATTATCCGTGGTGTCTAAATTAAATTGTACCAAGTATTGTAAATTAGCAATTATCTTGTCCAGTGATTTGATTTGCTGTTGTTATGAACATGACAATGCGTTAGTTCGTCAGATAGTGTTTGTGTTAATCAATAATCAGCCTTAAGAAACCTGGAATGAGTATCCGCAGTGCTACCTCTACTTTAATGTATTGTAACATAAATACTTCATTGACATTATCAAAGACTTGACTAGTTATTAAGACAAATAGAAGTGAAAATGTTTATATAGATGTTGAAAAGAATTTTGGTAAAGAAGACTGACTATGCTTGTGATTATAAAATGTCGTCATTGTTCTGAAAGAAAACAAAATGCTTCCCGGTACTGACGTTAAATATTAAAGAAAAGTTTTTCTACATTATGAGTAAGTAAGAACTAAGTTTTTGTTACTTTACCGTGGCGAAGAATTAAAGTTTTCCCTGCCTTTTCCCGTTTTAAAAATGGCTATGTATTGTTGACTTCTAAATAATTTTCACTAACTTTTTTATCCGGCTTCGCCTATTAGAAAACTTTCACCCTTCACCCCTGGTACCCAAGTTGTTTCCGTACTTCGGAACTTTTAAACAAAATAATCATATTTGTTTAATGTCTATCAAGCAGACTTGACCCTGCCGTTCCTGACTCCCTGGTCCCCCATACCTTCAAAATATAAACTATCTAACAATATTCTACATTATTTGCATTGATAAACTCGGTGATACTGGTTTTATTATTTCCTATTTTGTTTCTTGCGTTGTCCTGTGCAAGTAAGTCTTCCTCTAATTCTACTGCTCTTCCTCTTATTCTATACAGTCCTGGTACGGGATCAGCTCGTCGCAGAGATTTTCTAGTAAGTTTAAGGCCCGGTTGCACCACTAAATGCGTTTAACGCTAACCATACTTAGAACATCATTTAGTCTCTGTCTTCAACCGATTAGAAGAAAAAGGATTCGTCGATAAACGTATTCAATGATTTGTGGTGCTAGTGGACCTGAAAACCTTTTAGTTGTTTAGTAAAGCCGTGTTCAAAACTATTTTTTCGCACTTTTTAGCTTTTAGACCGACTTAACACCATTGGCATTGAGATGGATATTTTTTAGTTGCTATGTTACCAAAATGGGAAATATACCACCTTCTTTTTATATACTTTCAAGAATAACCCATTATGTTAATATTTGTTACATTTAGAAGAGATTATACTCATATTCCAATTAGCTTTCTATAACTTCAGCTGTATAATTTATTAGGTACGTACTTGTAATGTTTTAAAAAATGTGAAAGTCACGGATACTCGTTAACATATTATAATAATTATTATGTTATGGATAACTGTTTTAAGTGTAAAGTTATCGTTAGAGTACGTGTGTACAGAATGGTTCTAAACGCTATACGTTAAATTAAGCTAACTTTATAAGAATAAATTATAATTTAGGTATAGCCACCTAGTTGATTAAGTGAGGGTTCGTAATTTTGTTACTTCATAAAATGTGAGCTGAGCTGGTATTAAAAAATACTATCTTTGTTAAAATCTATAGTTTTATTTTGAAACACAAGGTAATTAACAATTTTCAGGATTTCTTTGTGCAACCAAGAATCTAATCCATAAACACGTTCAATGCAATGCTCTTGCCACTTGTCACTTCATTATATTTAAATATGCCCATCTCGTCTGGCGGCGAGATGGGCTGATGACATTGCGGAATAACCCTGGATGAGGCTGGCACAAAAACGTGGAGCTTGACACTAGCAAAGAGAAGTCGGGCTGTGGATGATGATGATGATGTAAGTAGAGAATCAAAACGTGGAGACGAGAAGCATACCTAAGTACTACTTTTAACTTCAATATGGTCTACCTCATTGGTCCAGTGGTCGTTAGCGCTTATGGTGAGCATTAGGTGTTATTAGCCTGACTTTGGAACCGAACCCATCATTTGGGTTTTTCATCAGGAATAGACTCCTCTTCTAACATGGGCCTTAAACATAACTGGCCAAATGTGGGTGTGCAAGAGTACACAGGCATCTACACCTAGGGTTGCCAACCGTACTTATTATAATATGTATATCGTATTGTACTATATTTCTGTGTACAGTACACACAACAACACAGTGAAGTTATAATTATATGTATAGTAAGAAAAAATACTATATTTTCAACAATCTAACAAACAATAATCAATCATTTTTAAATAATTACACCATTACATTAACTTTTGACTGATGCTATATATCCGAACTCATTTGTCAAAAATAAAAGATTGTAGGTAGTGAGTTTAGTGTCAAAACTATAAGTCAAAAATGAAAGCATAATTATTTTAAAAAATACTGAAAATAAATATCCTACCAAATGTATTTAAAGTGTGTAATTTCATTCCTGCTCTCTATTCCTTATTGTCTGTTATGAATTCTAAATGGCGAGAACAAATCAACAGAAGTAGTACCTCATTAATAAAAAAATTGCTTGATTTACATTAATAATTCAAAAATTGTATGTAATGTAAAGCATACATATGACACTTTTGTTGTGGGCAAAAAATGAAATGAGTGCAATAAAAATGGTTTCTATAAAAATAAGGGCTACTAATGGTCATCTGCAATTCTGACCTACCAGACAAACCGCAGCGTTTTCATCCCATGGACCAGTCGAGATTTCTCAAATGCTTGGTCTGTAATATCACCATCACCCTTTAGTATGCTTTTCACTAGTGATTTTCGTAGGTACTGTTAGTTAGTTTGCCGGCTCCGTGAAGGGTCCGTTTACACCTCGTATGCGGAAGTTGGAGGTCAGTGTGATGTGGCGCAGTTTGGGAGAGGTCATGTCCTGCAATAGGCTGAGCTGGTTGATTGATATACCTACATGCTTAGCTGCGCAGCCACATACGAACATGGCTGTTTCCTACCCTATGTAGGAAACAGCCATGTTCGTATGTGGCTGGTACCTACTTATCATATCACTGCCGGGTGGAAACAAAAAAAGACATGGTAGTAGAATTTTTTAGTAGTAGTTCACTGATTGAGCTTCTGAACAAAAACATCCCGACGTTAAAGGACATTGTCAGCGGTGCTCTACCTACCAAATGAAATCTTAGGTTTTGAGCTCAATGTAGGTATCTAGTAGTAATAGTAACAAATTCGACAGCAGACCTAGTATTCAATTTATTTTTCAATACACTTTCTCGAAAACTGGTTCTTATCGCACTACAATTAGGTTCAACATTCAATGTATTTCACACCCGTGGATTTTTAATATTCGCACTCGTGCGGAAATTAAAATACCTTTGCTTCTTCTTCAACCTAGAGAAATCAAAGCGCGGAAAAAAAAGCAAATTAAATTATGGTTTGTAATAATTCCTGAGAAAAATACTTTCCGTTCTAATATTTTATTTCTTTAAGTGTATTAAAAAACGTCGTTTGATACGCGTGGGGATTTGTTACTGCACTTCTCGGCTCCGTAACAATTCCTCCTCGACTGCAATAACAAAGTTTCCCCACTTATATCAAATGTGCTATTTCTCATTTCGGAATTGGGACTTTCGACACCTTTAATTTCAGATGCGTCGATTGGTAAAATGATCTCCAAAATCTTTTCATAAGCGCTAGTTTGGCAGTTTCTAAAAACTATAAATAAAACGGCACAAGGTAATCAATGCCTCGCCATTGACAGGGTGAAATAAATAGGTCACGGTCATGGGACGTATGCACGATGCAAGTTGGACGAACTAGTCGGAGAGAGCATCGAAACGCGCCGCGCGCCGCCCCTATTCGAAATACTCGTCACGAAACACGTGGAAATAGCTCACGTTAAAGTTACCCAAACTACGCTATAGTTTGAATAGTTCGTGTATAGCAAAGCGAGCAAAAAACTTGCAATACTTGCGGTTGCCTTGCAGTAAGTTAGGTTCGAAACTTTTTATAACGATGACGTTTGGCGGGGCGAGGGGCGAGCGGCGCGCGCGGCCTGTTGCCGCTGCATACAACCCAAACAAAACACGCGCGACAGAGCGGCAACGTCGCCGCAGCGCGCCGGGAATCGATTCCTCTCCCGCCGCGCGCCGCCGACAGGTTTTACTTGCAATAGTGAAGCACTAAAAGCGTAATTACCGTAAATTACCGATTTTTCATTAGTATGTGACACGTTCGTGTTTGTTTCTTATTATTATTTGTTATCGGTAAATGCAGCCGTGAACGATGTTTATTTTCGCTGACATTTGACACAATAATTTCCATTTTTTTTTCGCCCTTATTTGGAGGTGCGATTCTATTGGTTTCAGGACTCTCGTTCATAAATGATGAAATTCAAGTCAACCCGAAAAACGGATGAAAGTTTAGAACGCTAGTTAAAATCGGTTTCAACTTCAAACAAAATAAATTTCAAAACTTCGTTTTAATTGGCAGAATTAAGATCAACTACGAAATAATTCGGTGGCGGCAGCGCGTTACGTGGTAGTTAGAGCAATAAGCCTAAAACACCCGAAATAGAAGAGCTTCGAAATTCAAAAAAGAAAAAACATGGCGTAGCACACCGCAGTACAAGTTAGGCTAGGTTATGATTTATTTTGATTAGATATGAAGAACGTTGACGCCGTAATTTGTTAATTTCTGATGGAAAGATTTCCCTTGTGCCAACAAAATAATTATGGCTGTTGTTATGGTAATATTAGCTTTTCATGCCACGGACCGCAGGGTGGAGAAAAAAGTTTGCCGGTCAATTTCCTGCAAGCTGATTATTTTAGTTTTTCGGGAGCTATAATGATCGGTGGATCAAAAGTTAAATCAACTTGGTTGTTATATTGATAGAACGAACGAAAAAGAGAACAATTAAAACAGTACAGTAGCATCAACCATGCTACTATTATTTATTTGTTCAAATACTGGTGCTTACCTAAATTGTTATCAACACTTTACATACATGCAGATGATACAGACTGTGTATTCATGGAAAACCGATTTCAAAATAATGTTATGGACGGCCGTTAAAAATGCAATGTTATAAATATTGAATGTTTTATATTTAAGTTAATGGAATCACAAACACCCATTGTTCTACTTTTACTAACAAATAAGCATACATACGTATTACTAATATTGTAACTCGTATATTATTATGGTTACTTTACTCTCCTTCAGTTTCGTAGTCGTAATTTGCTCGAGGCGACAATAAAAAAATTGCTTTACTCACTTCTCACCACACCGTTTTTAGTTATTTCATTCAACTGAACTTCTAAAGAAATATAAATCTTAAACTTAATAGGTACTTTTTTATTAGTAATTTTATAAAGATGTTTACATTATCTTCATCTTTGCCACAGAAAATATTTTTAATATCATCACCCGCGCCATCAAATAGCAAAAATCCCAACATTGCACTTAATTAAATAACTATAACGAGAATTACAAAGAGGGATTTCCATCCCGTAACGATGGTTCCCGGGAATCCGCTGAGGGGCTATTCTTTGTCTCGTCTTTGTTGGCGACAATGGTCGTCAATCCGTCACTCATTGTGCGTCACCCGGACCCCTGGACCCCCGGTACGATTGTCACTTGCAACTTGTGTATTAGAAGAAGCGGCTGATTCACCTATTGTGGTTTTTGTAAGTGTTGTCTGGGAGTTTTTGATCAGCACTTTTGGTACAAACAAAAAACCAAATGAGATAATTCAGATAAAGGGCTTTTAAAAGTATTGTTGTTATTATGGTTTCGGTTGGTCGTTTGGTGCAGACTTATCTCTCTTCATTTGTTTAATATCAGGCAGATTGACAAAGCCACTCTGCTGCGTATTCTGACCTGAAGTTTTAATTCTAATATCGCAAAGTATTGGTAGTTTGCTAGACTTCAGAAATCCCACAATTTCCACCGATGCTATTGGATGAAGCGCTATTATTTTATTCTAATCGCTGACCGGAAAACGTTCCTCTGTCACGGATAACAATATCGAAACCTTAATCATGTCCGTTACTGAAACTTTATCCTGCTTCACAGAAATTGACAAAGCCATTTTCTTCAAACAATTATCTAATATGATCACTTGGCTTAGAAAAAGCTTCGTCAGTGTGTTATGTGCCAAACCTATTTGGAATCGAACCAAAGGAAAAAAATTGCTGCCCCCATCTAGATTCTTTAAAATCATCTATAATTCCAGGCTCGGAAAAGGAACTAGGTACTAGTTCTAGCTCACGATTCCAAAACAAACCAAACAATCTTGAGTTTCAGACTAAACATAACACCAAAAACTTCAACATCACGTGTTTATTTCACAAAACAAAAGGTATCATTTATATTTGTACAATCGTAGCTCGTAATGTCTAGCTTTCATCCGCTTTGTAAGAATTCTCGGTACAACCTGTTGACATTCTATTCTTTGGAACTAAATAACCGGTTGTTTGAACTGGAATTGACGTTAAACTGTAGAATTACGTGTCTGTTACGACTCGTCGGTGACAATTTGATTTTTATTGAATGAAAACGACCCTTTCTGTCTCTGATTCAGTATGATTACGCTTTGAATGTTTGAGTATGTGTTCATTATTGTTATTGTGCAATGCTACAACTGAAGCTCGCTTTGATGCCAGTTTAAGCCTCGGGTTTCATTACAACATACTCGAATATCATGTTCTGTTTGTGCTGCTGATTGGTGGCTTTATGATGATGATATGAGTATTGCGAAAATGTTCATCGGTATTCTACATCTCTCTTTGAATTAGTAAGCCTCGTTCTATAGACATTTCATCGAGATCGCCAGCATATCGTGTACAAAGACCACAAGGTACCACTGGAAAACCTTTAGTTAGACTCCATTACAACATCACTTTACTCTGTGGGTATCGACAGTTATAGGTCTCTTAGGTCTTTAATACTCGATCCTGGGAGATCTTACTATGAAATCACAAATAAATATTATTGTATTCACATAAAGTTTAAAAAACTGCAGGTTTCGAAGGTATTATGGATCAAAATCTAAATATCATAGCGGAATTTTATATGAAAAGGCAAAGCTGGTTGTCCGTAGCAATGCTATCTCATGTTTTCAACGCTTTACCCTTAAACAACGTGGCTAATATAATTAATGACAAAGGATCATGCGGCTATTTGGCTACGCTGATAATACTCGAACATGGTACCATTGTGTGAAGTTTGAAAATTAGTACTATCTGGCGGTCGAAGTGTGTTAGGGACATTTTAGAGTATATTGATCTGGAGGCCTGAAAGCTCCTCATTCTGAATTCAGATGTAAATAATAGAATTATTCCACTCAGCCGCACAAAATTGCCCCACCTGAGGCGCAAAGTGGAATGTTTAAAGTGTTGATGTCCACTTTGTCCCACTAATCGATAGGTTGAGCCAAGGTTGGCTGGCAGTGATGACAATGCCATCATTAAAAAGTAAAACATTCCACTTCCTGTCCCACCGGTGAGGCAAAGTTGAATAATCCAGAAAATTGTGGAGTTGAATAGTTGATTCATAAACGGGACAAACATGAAAGAGACGTTTAAACTTACAAAGTATGAGTCCGTTCTATATCGAGCTATAATACCGTTGAGATGTGGAATGCCATAAAATATTCATATGTAAGCTTTTGTAAAAGCCGGTAATTTAGGATTACCACGTTTTATAAAAGAAAAGATCGTAAAATCTTGCAATCTTTGTTCGTCATCCTGGCTTTTTCCGAAGTTTTATGTAGGCAATGAGGCATACTATGTGCTCCCATTGCGTATTATTTGTAGAAAACACTACCAACAGCTTTTCATTAACGAGACTATTAAATTGAACAAGATTTTGTACAAAACCTTTAAGATTACTTAAGTTATTGGGAATGGGAACTGTTAAAATTCGTTACACTAAATGACTTAATTGGACTTTTTAAGTCGTGACATGCACAAATCATTACAAAAACGATTGAAACTTTAGTGCCTTTTACTTTATTACTCTTTAGAAAAACTGCCTCTCCGCCTCATCGATCAAAATTGCAAATGCTACTCCTGAGAACGAGGTTCTGAATTCGATTGCCGAATCGGCCAAGTGTTATTGGGTTTTCCATTAGGAATTTCTCAAGAGAGGCCCGGACTCCCCGGACTGGATTTGTGTCATCATCATCATCATTTCAGCCGAAATACGTCCACTGCTGGCCATAGGCCTCCCCCAAGTGTCGCCTCATTGACTGGTCCCGTGCGTCTCGCATCCAGCGGATCCCCGCAACCTTCACCAGGTCATCGGTCCACCTAGTGGGAGGCCTTCCAGCGCAACGTCTTCCAGTTCGCAGTCACTACTCCAGAATTTTTCGGCCCCATCGGCCATCCGTTCTGGGAGCAATGTGCCTTGCCCGCTGCCACTTAAGTTTGGCAATTCTTCGGGCTACGTCGCTAATCTTGTTTCTCTTGCGGATTTGTGTCAGGTTGATAGCAATAGGCTCGCAACGTGGGGCAACATGGGAATTAAACATAACTGGTGACATATGCTTTGTAGTACAACTACAGCTCCGCCCAAGCCTTTTTGGAAAACCGGCGTCTATTGCATGTAAGTGGTAAGAGAAAAGATCGAGTAGTTACAGTAAAATACTATAGAGAAGGAAAGACTATTGCTATCGTACTGGAAGGTGATAGAGAGAACACCCTGGTGAAGCTACATCTAGTAGTCCCGAAGTCCCGAGCATATGATTTGTATGTTCCAAATATACTATACATACTATTTACATATAAATATACTGGAACATTTCATAATGAAGCAATAGTTAGAAAAGTAAAAACATAATTTCGCAAGTCGTAATTCCTGCAATAATTTTCCGCGAAATGCAAAGCAGGATTAAATTTGACAGATGTGCTATTTGTTGAACAATAAATTGTTAGATTTGCAAACTAGCACGGCTTTGGCAATGTAACCTACGTAATTTTGAAACGAACATGAGTTTGCTAATATTTAACTGTTGTGAATTTGTGATTACCAGTCCGGTTGTAGGTACTCCGTTGACAAACATACCAGTTATAACTTACGTTTAAAAAACAAAGATTATCTTTGTAATTTTATTTATTCGAAGAATATTGTGAGAATTCTATTTCCTCAATCATGCGGGAAAAAACCAATCTCTTTCCTAGCCTGAGATCTCTTGAATCTTTATTATCTCTTGAACCACAAATCACTGCCAAATGGAGTTTGGCTTTGTTTAGGAGTTGCATTTGAGTTTCGGGGGTTTCTTTTATAAGGCTTCTTTTGAGAACATCTCGTTCTAATAAGCTTGATCACGGCTATTACTTCATCATCATAGGTAATTGTTTCATTTTTGTAAGGATCATTTTATAATTACATTCATTAAGTACGTTAGTCCCAGAACACTCAATTTCATAGTTGTCATGGTCTACACAATATATCTTCGCAGCTACCACCAACACTTCATTAATAGATTCCCATACGCCAAACCTGTTTCGGGTTAACTAATTAAAAAAGTTTAATTTCCAAAAAATCTGATCAACAGCATCTCCCTGAGTCGAGGTCAAGGGGAACAATATATTTATATCCATCTCTTTCACACAACCGTGATACAGAACCCGCGACGTAACTTGATATGGCAATAAATACAATAAATCGTACCGTCTCTTTTTGCCGTAGGGAGCGAGCAATTAGGCCGTCCCTTTCGGAGCCGAGTCTATCCGACCTCTTGGAAGTTCGTTTATCGCTCTTCAAATACTTAGTTTAGAAGTTCCCTTCTAACCTTGAATGTTGGAATTCTACTCAGCTCGTGGCAAATAATACCTGCTTGTGCCTGAAGTTCGTGGTTACTGACTGCGATGTTTATAAAGCTAACAAAGTTGGGGATATTTGTATGGCAAACATAACTTTACTGATTGTAGGGTGTGAAGGAGTAACCAAATTAATTGGAAAGTCTAAACCTTCAACGAGATTTTGATTTGATTGGCAGCAACAATAGACATCTGATGCCATCGCTATTGGGACTTTGCTTCCCTGCAGCAGTCTCGTTCTCGTCTCGTCTCTTGCAAAATTGTTATTTGATTCTTATTCGTGTTGTTAATCTTGATTATAATGGTATTTTCTTTTCTTTGCAAAAAGTGATAAAGGGGTATTCTATTCAGTTTGGTCTCCACTGAGTGGAGACTGTAGGCCACAGTAAAAATTCAAATGAAAGCTTATATGAGTCGTATTTCGCTAGACTATGTAGACTATGTACGTGGACTATGTAGGGAGATGATAACTAATTATGCATTGGTATGTGGACTATGGATGATCTAATAATATTTTTTGGATTTTGGTGTTGATGTTTTCGTTTTGTTTTTCTATTAGTTTTATAGGCACTACTTACTTGACTAGTTAGTGTATTGATGAATACTGTTGCTGATTGGATAATTATTTCAGACACTCCTGCTGTAGAATCCAGTGCATGGTCTGTTCCAAAACTATACATGAGATCATACAATTTCCTGATTCAGCAGTGCATAAGTTACAGCAGTGTAATGAGTAGTGTAGGATATCCTGTTACGTTCTTGAATTTTGAAGTTTCAGCGAAACCTTATACTTCACAAGTTTAGAAAGACCGTTGCCTCGTACGAAGAATGGCGGAATCCTTACAATGCAGGTTGTATACAAAACTTGTTTGACCAGAATTGAGAAAAAAAAGTGGCGGGCAAGTTCGCCTACAATAGCATTCCGCTGTGTGGGCCCGCCCGCGCCCCGCCCCCCGCCCTGCCCGCGCGCCCCGCGCCCCGGCTGCCAGTCCGCGAGCGAGCGCGACCGCGTGCGCTGTGCACCAGCTACACAGAGGTGCTCACTAAAGAATCACCATCATAAACAAAACAAAAAAAGTGATTTTTAGAAACACATACTTTCATACGAAAAAACATCGCGTCCTTCAATTTATCTCCTTCAATAACACCTATTGCAAATAAAACAATATCTCTAAACCTTATTCATAATACAACTGGTACGGTGAAGGTATGCATTAAAAGGATAGTAAAACCGGTAATCTGTGTTGTGAAAAAGTTGTGTGGTGTGTAATTACGATTGTCCGAATCCGGTTGTTATCGATTTTTGGACGTCACTAGTCCCGAACAGCTGTTTTGGGGATGCGGAAGCAGTTCGCTGTTCGGCGTAGTTGTATAACTTTTTCCTTGTGAGACGAGATATTGGTGTCGTATTAAATTACGTATTTAAAAATACTTTAAAACATGAAATAAACCGGTTCCAGTTCACAGGATCTTTCACAAAAAATCTCGGACTCTTCGCATAAAATAGACGAAAAATTGTGCTTTGAAGTGATAATAAAGTGGTTATTTTGTGTTTTAACAATTTCGGATTTAAAAAATAAATATTTAAAACAAATCGTTGGAACGATCGCAGTTCACAGTAGTTCATTGCACTCGTTGCATGTGTGTTAGTTCAAAATTCAGTGTAAAACTGTGTTTTATCAATTGGATTTTTTTCGACGAACTGGATTGGGACCTGAGAGAGAGGTAAGGAAGTGATTTTATTCGTACTTGATCGTATTTGAGTGTTATATTCAAGTTGTAAGCGGCGCCTGGTGTTGGCTGAGCTCAGTGGTGCCCCGCCAAACTGTAGGCCTAATCGTGCACCCGCTAACTCACTAGTTGCGATTCCGTAAACTTTTCTACCGCTCCTTACTAAGCCAAACTCATCTTATGAAACTTTAAAACTGTTTTAGTTTATTTAACTGTTCCGTTAGATTCATACGGTGAAATTATCAAGTCCATAACATAAAAATAAGCCGTGAACCAAGTCGTAAGTTTGCGCTAGACTTCGAAACAATGTTTTGAAGCAGTTTCTACATTTAGCGTACAATGTTTCTCACATTTAGAAAAACGAAATGTGGAACGAAAAAGATAAAAATCTTGCGAAGAAGCTAGCTCATCATCGCAGGGACTAGACTTCTGACATAATTGTGGAGTTGGAAGGTGACGTCAAGACCAAGACTGGTGATGTTACGTGTCTATGGCAGTGTGTGTAACCCTGGTACAGAGGCTGGAATCATGCCAGCACGCAAAATAGCCAACGTCAGCTTCAGTAGGCAACATAGCAGAGGTATTTTTGGAAGCCGGCAAGCAAAGACAACCGTGCTGGGCAGACCCGGGAAAAAACAAGCTTCAGTGATACTGAAATGAAATGATTTCATCGGCTCCATCATAACTTTGCTACCCTAGTAGGTATGCTTAGATCGGGATGCATTTTATCGATAATTTCGAAATAATTTAATTTTGCAGGAAACAAACGGCGAAATCGCCTGCGCTGCGAATAAATTAAAAGTGAAATGTAGATTGCACGCCTCGTAAAATGACTAAGTATAGAAATGTGACGTCGTCTAAACAAAGTAGATTAACTTACATTGTATAGAAGAGAACAAAAAGACGAGGCCAAACTGACTGTATACCGAACTACCTGCATAGGAGACAATAATGCTCTTTTATAAGCCTTTTTCTTTTAAAACAAGCTACAGAAATTATTTACTTTCAGACCGTATTGTCAGATCTCTCTCTTTCACGTAAAAGACCAAAAATGGCTTTTAACAGCGCATCACTGTAACCGCAAGTTGATATTCTAAACTAGTCATTGAAATTGTAACAAAGAAAAGGTAACTTAATAGGAATTGTGAACCAGTGAATACTTGACTTACTTTGTTTGTGTGCGGTATACTGACGACCAGAAGACAGAACAATAAATTATAACTTTAAGTTTATGCCAATTCCAAAGGGTAGTAATAAAAGCTACGAAAAACAAAAGAGCATACTAAAAATATGAAATTGTCTGCTTTTAATACAAATTTTGCGTGCGACAGCAATAAAATACTGAAAATTCCGAACATCAATATTGCTGACGTAATATTTTTCCACCAGGTTAAATTACGTTTTAACCTATAAAATAAATAAAACAGGAATAAAATCAACGTCAAGATCAAAATGTAATATTTAAGGCGTAGTCGACGTAGTTCCGCTACGCGGGGCTCCTGTTTATTTCTGCAGGGTTTAAAGTAACCTAACACACATAACAGTAACACACACCGAGATGGCGGGGTCTTAGCTCGCTCGCTCTCATGACCCCGCCATCCCCTTCGAACCGAAACCTTCGCTCGCTCTTGCGTCCTACGTTACAGAGCTTAAGATACATTGGTATTTTTTTTGAAAATTTAGTTTTTTTATTTTTCGTAGAATTGTAATTTGAATAAGCTCATCTTTGTTTGTTAAATGCAACATTTTTTTCTGATTAATTTTGTATTAATTTTTCGGTAATTCATTTTAACCAAGCTTAGTATTACAGTCAACCACATATCGTTGGAAGTTTTTTTTCGGAAGCTTTATTATTTCCCATTTTAATAACACACTTTTGGGCCACATGGTTGTTTCCGTCACTTTCAATGAAGAGGCTAAATCATAAGGCTCAAGTACACGAAAATAGAGAAACGAATAACAAAGAAACAAAATGCAAGAACCTGTGTGAGATAACACTTTCCTGCTGAAAGCAAATAATTTGGATGGAAACATCTAAAACGAATGTGCCTATGAACTAAGTTGAGAGATACACACCTTGTAGCACCTATAAAGTATTGATTCAAAAATGTATATGATTGAAGATGAAATAACCAATATTATGTACGCAATTTTTTTGCTCCTTACTTCTTCAAAAAAATCAGAATTTGTACTTTTGCAGAGACCTCACTGTTTTCAAAGAGCTATAAGGTCTTGAGTCGTTTGGATCCAATGAGCCCCATATGTGTCCTTGTCTTTATTATATGTAAAGTGTGTTGGGTATATCTTTCTAAACTGAACTAGTCTCTTAGAAGTTTCGTTCTTTTGATACAAATACAAGTTACTGTTGCTACGTTTGTGCAGCCCTGCAAAACGTTAATTCACCAAACGTTTTGTTGTGACTAAACTATACCCCAAAAGTTTAAACAAATGTAAAACTTGATCTTTCTGGAAGATGTATTTTCCGCACTACAGAGCTAACACAGCAGTTACGGCTAAGTATTTTGCCTGCAGAAGTTTTGAAAGAAGCAAAGAATTCACGAGTCACAACCAATCACTGCACGTGCAGCCAAAGACCTTTCGATGCAATACTCGGTGTTGCCACATGCGGCAATTCAATTAACGTTACATCATCGAGATGTAACGCTAAGATTTGACGCTGTACACTAACTATACTGTAGATAGCGGCTCTGTTTAAAACCGTGTTGAGAATAGGGCTTTGATATTGAATAGAAGGAAAGTAACTTGGTAATTCTAAGGTTGGACACACAATGGAGCAAAATTGAACCAAATGAGGAAATAACTCTTAACTCCAGGAAACAGTGCTTAGTATGGCAACCAAATTATTACTTATTCTTAAACCAATGCAAACTTCAGGTCTAAAGCTCCTTTCTATATTTGTGGCCATATCTACGAATCGCAGAAATAATTAGAGCCAGCACTCAAGGAGACTTAAATCGATACTTCTTAATGTCCGGTTTTCAGACTGCAGACTTAACTTCGCACACAACTTCTTCATACTGCGACAGGAAGTTAAGAAATAGAAGAAAAAAGCCACTAACCTCCAGACCAGTGTTGCCTCGGGCAGATAGTTAAAAAATAAAAGTTGCTTGAGACGAAGACGTTTTAATTTTATTTCCCCGAGATATTCTCAGAATGGACAAACAAAAAGACGACGCATATTAGCTTGCTTATGAAACTAAAGGCAACAAAGCATCGATTTCTTTTGACAAAAAAAAAACGTTTAAACGTTTCTCGAAATAACTGTTGTTTGGGATCTGAAATTGACAATAGAAACAATAACTTCACTTCAAACGAACAAAAAGGTTGGATATTCCGATTGTGCTCTAGTTTGATTTGTAGCCCCAAACGCATTTAGCCTCAATGTTTGAACCTTCTGTCAATAATCAAGCACGTATTGACGGCAAGCCTAAACATGGTCTTCAAAATTACAGCTAGAAACAAAGTCATTTTCTCGTTACATTCAAAAGCACAACTGAGGCATGCATTGAGCTTGCTCCGTGTACACATTTCGCTAAATACAGGCATGCCGGTGGAGCGGACTGCACGCTCCCTACCAGTCCTGCTCCCCTAGTCCCCTCGTACACGCCCGGCTGCGAATGCTATTGAACTGGATCGGAAACCACACGTTCTGAGAGAAACAAAGACATCCCGTGAACAAGATAACATTTTCAATTTATAAATCCAAAGCTTTGTAAGTCTCCAATTTGCTAACCAAGTGTATACTGTAGCGCTGCAGCGATCAGGTTCAAAGAGTTTTTTAGGGTACCTCAAACGCTTAAAGACTCGTTTAGAAGGGTTCATCTGTGTCAAAAAACAAACACAAAGAAACACCATTTCAATAAAGACTTGGAAGGGGAAAACTGTGTAATACCTCACCTGGATGTGTGTAACTAAGAGATTGCGCAGTAATCCTCCATCAAAAGAAATCGCTTAAACTTTACTTTGAGGCCTCGGATGCGATCCTCATCTTAAAAACTGGAAAAACGATGCCTTTTTGTGATTTTCCATTAATACAGCACACTTCTAACATTGCTAATCAGACGTGTTCGTTCCTGGCGTGATAAGGTGCTGTGCGTTATCTAGCGATACAACGCTTCAAACGGAGTTCCGGTACAGTAGCCATTTGTTATCTACGCTTTATGTTTTTTGCAACTCTGCTAGACAGGAGAATGACCACTTGAAACACTTTTTGCTCGTGGTTTCACGAGAATACTTGCACACTAGGTTTTATTACACAATCGCGATGGTGTGTTAGAACACAAAAAGTTGACAGTTTTCTATCATGGTGTTCAAGAAAATAGATTGAAAATGAATTGGATCGTGGAAAAACAAGAAAGTTGGTTGTGTTTTGTAACATGTGTTATGTATTCAGCACTTTGGACCATTCATTATGGAGCCAAGAGTTGCACATGTTGACGATATATAAGGAGATTGTATTGGAAGTCTAGAAGTTATTAACTGTGAAAGGTGGAATGAAAGGCAAGCCAACAAAGTCATCGCTAAAGAGAACTCGACAGTATACATGATCAGAGTTGGGCAAATATTGAAAAGTAAGTAGCTTGATAAAAAAGCTTCCACAGTATAAGTTGATTCACTAAATTACAACACAGTATAAAAAATGGGAGTTGAACGTATTCGTAACATGTTATTGATATAGCGACCACAGGGCCACAAGCTTGAAAGTATATTGCAACTGTACTGTTCAGCCAATAAGGAGAAGCCTGTAGGACAAAATAATTAGCCTGCGTCCCACTGCTGGTCCGCCCTCTCCTTTCGCTACCCAATTCTGTCTTTTCCTAGCGCCAGTCCAGTCAGTTCTTTTAGAAGAATCAAGCTTCTAATGGGATCCACTCGGCGGTAATTCTAGCCTATTTCTCATCGTACATGCGGCAGACATGTCCGGCCCAACCCCAAATAATCTTAGCGGCTTTCTAGAACAAAAGTACAGCAACGTGCAAAATACAGATAACAGAAACACATCATCTCCGCCATCTTATTAAAGTTGATAACGACCACGCTTTGGTGGTTCCCAGGGGAGCAGACAAAGTCCGACATTGCAGCCGCTCTCCCTCTGATGTTATATTAATAAGAGGAATTGAGTAAACGCACACACTTGCTTGTGTGTGTGTGAATGATGCAGATTGACAGCCATCCCATTGGAGCTTCAGAAATAATCATTTTGGTAATGCAAATTGGAATAGTAATGGTTTTCGAAATGAGACTTTCGGCACGTCAAACATTATTTTGTGGTATACTTGCATCTTACTTACAAAGTTGCTAATAGAATACTTCCAAAAGCGAATAGTAGTTTACGTTTCAACTAGAACATTTTTTTTCCTGTCCCAAGCCACTTTTAACTGATGATGTCAGTAACTGAGAATCAACCTACGGATTCTACGCAGTTACATACTTTGTACGTAAGTAACATATTTACGTAACTTTTTATTACCTTTTCCAATAACGGACAGAAGGATTTAGGAATCAGAAAAGCATTGTTATAGAGAGTAATTTCATGTTAGCTTAATTAATTGCTTTAACCGTTACTTGATTGCAGAAGACGTTCATGGACTGTTTCTAAAATTCAAACGCTTTCTGAGGAACTTTTAGAGATGATTATTTTAGTTTCTGATCCAATTTTCTTAAATGAAAATAAGATTTAATACTTTAAAACACCCGCAGTAATAGAGTGATGAAGTGTTATTCACACTAACACATAATGATGTGAACGATGATGACTCAATAGTTTCCGGGGCGACGCTTATTATAGACGGGTTATCGACACGCTTCCGGCTAGGATCCTTTAATACTATGTCCAAATTACTGACAGATATAGATCTTTCTAAATTAATAATAACTTTTATTTCCATCGGTTGTGATCGAAATTAGGACTTCGAAAGCGTCGAACCGATAAATGAATTTCAAAATCGAGACTAAAAATTCATCAAAATAACTTCTAACGAGGTAAACATTGTGATCAACGTATGAATAACAATAACAAAATAGTTTGTTAGATTGTAATCGAATAGTCAAAAGCTTTACTTAGCATGTTTGCATGAGTAATTTCCAACCACGACCTATTAGTTACGTTTTTAGCGACATAAATAACTGCAAGCTACACATAAATCTTTCGCCAGTTATTATTTAATAAATCAAAAAGATTTTGTCATATTAAGTTGCATCTTACAATTCTGAAAAGTAACGATATTTTAGTATACAAACCTCGTATTATCATTTGCAAAGGACTTCAAGATACCAGGTAGTCATAATATCGTAGGATGTCCTGTTTTATACATAGTTCCTGTAGCGTAGCCCAGGAATCTTTTCCCAAAACCGAGTTCTGCATACCTGAAAACCCTTTTAAAGAGCCCCAAACACAATGACCGTATATTGTAAGTCTTTTGTGATGTAAATTCTAAGGAATGGAATTCGCTGCTGGCGTCTATATTGTCAAGACAAAAGAATATAAATACTCCCTCTAAAACACAAACGCATTTTGAAGTTTACAACACCTATAGATTTGTCCGAAGGATAAACTACGTTCGGACGAACCACTATTCAGTGTAGAAATTTTGAAATAATGAATTGGGATTATGTTTAGAGACATCAAGAAGTTATAAAAAGTTTGCCTTTACATACAGGTAAACGTCGTTTTGTTCTTTTCCCTATTACATCCCACGCAGCACACAACACGAAAAAAACTGCCAGGAAAGTTCATTCTTTGTCGAAGCATACTTTCCAGTGAGGAAGCTTACACCATTCAATTCTTACGTCAATCAATAGTATGCCGCGCAGAAGGTCTACGCACTCCCAGCTTTACGATCAAAAGCTTGTCAACCAAACCGCACTTCTATTGTTCGTACCTATAACCAAGCTTACGGCGTACGGCGTATGACAGATCTGTATAATGAAAACAAAGTATATTGCAATACAATAGCGTATTTGGACAGAATTCCTGATTACATATGCAAAATGTAAATGAACGAGGCATAGAGAGTCTCGTCACGGAACTTTATTGATGATTTCTTCGCCGTGTCAACACACCCATAATGTGACGAAACCTCGTGTTGTAGGGAATATCTGCGCGGGGATAAACCAGATGAACCATGAGTTAATCCAGCATGTTAAATTCTTAAATGTAGTACACCCTATCGATGTGGCATTGTCCTGGACGATGCCATTTAACGAATTATCTATGAAATGCAAAGAATCATCTACACAACGAAGAACAAGAATGTTACTTTCGTAAAACCATTTTGTGTAGAATCTGTTTTTGTCATTATACTTTAGGAGCTATAGAATAGTCCTTGTGTGAGGAGTTTTAAGATCAGTGCACAATTAAAGCCAAACACCCCAAATCAAAACTTTTACGAACGAGAGTAGTGTAACACATTATTGTATCAGGGGTGGTCCCAACACCCTTTGTCGGGAATTTCGACATCAGTTACATATCCCACGTTTGGTTTATAATTATCAACTTTCAGTAGCACTTTATATTGAGCAAGTAACATAACTGTTTGTATCAGAAGCCGATGACTCTTACAATCTAATCTGCTCGGATAAATCGAAACACTTTAGAGAATTGCAGCATTACATGGCAGAGCAATGAGGCAATTTCATGAGCTTCCACCACTTTAACTGCTTCTTGCATACAGTCACGTAGGTTCCAGTTATTCTAAGTAACTTTCATTTGATCGTAATGGGATTGTTAATTACAAGAGGACTGGGGATATACATAGATACTGCTAACTTTAAAGATACGCCTCAAAGAAATGCGATTGTTAAATTAGGTAAAGGATCGCATTGTTTTTAGATAAACTTAAGAATGAAGAGTTTATTCATAAACGCTGCTTCAAGATAAATAAACAGTTTTCGACGACGTATGAAACCGTCTCTTAACGGTATGAATTAAATGCTGAATTCTCAAGTTTCTGATATCCTTTGTTAACTTTATTTCATCAAAATAAAGATTATTACCTTCAGAAAGCTCATGATAAACTGGACATGGAAAGTGAAGATTCGGTTGTGTTTGCGGCGAAAAGTCCGACCATATCAAACGATTGTGTTTGTGCTGACCAGCTAAGTTGATTGATTGATTGACGATCAACTAAATTGTTTGGATCATTTGTTGCATAAACGCCATAGGCGAAATACAACAAAACAACGAGACAAAGCCGATTGTTTCCGATCTTTGGAATTTAAAAGCCAATACAAGTTTTTCGACTTCTGTTTGACCAATAATTTATTGTTCGATCTAAACTACTGTTATAAGATTTTAAACTGTCATGGTCAATAACATAATCATTAACACTAGAAAAGAAACTAAACGACGATAACTTCAGTTTATCTGTGATCAGGGTGCTTGCAACAGCGCCGAAATATCGGGAACTCAAAGAAATCAGTAAACAATGTAAATATCCCGTTTCTAGTGTTAATAATAAACTACTGTTTTCTGTTTTCGTAACTTAAAGCTTATTAATATCAAAGCCACGTGCACATTCTACGTTGTCGTCTATCAACTTTGGAGTGAATGTGACTAGAATTTCCAAGCTTTGAATGTTTGGGGTCTTTGGTATTGTTGCTATATTATGTTCTGCTTAGTAACTTATGTTATCTAGTCTTTGTGGATTGGCTCTCATGTATTGTTGTGCGTTATTAGGGCTAGAAGTATGCACTACAGCATTTGTGGCTGATTTATTATGTTTTTCTTTTGGGAAACATTGGCTTCTAACAGTATGGTCATAACTTGCTTTGGTTTCTTAAACGTTACTCTCTGTTTAGTTCAGTTTAAGCTAGTTAAAAGAAACGTCAGAAAACATAGTAAAAACAGTATTAAATTCTTTTTTATTCTTTGTTGTACTCGTAGTTCCGAATGAGTTATTTTATAATTCATAAAAAAACGTTGCGTGATGCGAACAATCATCTATGACGGTGGTCCACGAACTACTTCAACAACTCTAAGCTTGTGTACCTACTTCGATGCAGTAATACCGCTTAATTTACCATTATAATTACTTTTATTAATAGCTCTACTTATAATAATAACACACCTCATTATGTAATCATTTCTACTACATACTTCTACAGCAATCAAAACATCGATGTTTTATTGAATCACGTAGCGTAAAATCTCATGTGTTTCTTACCAGTAACACCGTAGCTGAACAATTACGAGCGATCCATCTTCTCGTACGAAATATCCTCATTTATTAGCCAGCGGAGCCGACTGCAGCAGAACTTGATCGCTCGAGGCACGCACCGGCCTCCAACCAAGTGAAATGCACAAAATCCATTCTGTTTTATCTCGTTAACAATCCCAAACGAGCAAAAACCAGCCGTGTGCTCCGGTGTTAGAGTCCAAATTTTATAGCACTGCGGATTTTATTCTGGAGGTGACGTGGACGGGGAAAAAAGTGAGCAAACGATTTTAGACCCATCTGCTGTACGTTAGAGTTGAGAGTTGTCTAGTGACACTTATATTAAGGGTCGTTTGGGTGGCTGTATGCGACATTAGTGTCTGAACAGTTGGGATAAGGTTTAAGTTTGGTTGTGGATTGTTTTATACGATTTTTTATGGTGGTCGGTCGGCAATCAGCTGTTTCGGCACGCGCTCTCAGCCCCCTGGGACAGGATGATGTCAGCCCCGCTCCTCGCTCCCCGAACATGCGAGAGCTAGATATTTCTATTAAATTTTCCCAAAAATTTTGGCTTAAATTAATTTTGTGGAATATGGCTCACGGTAATTCGGTGGGTTCAGGTAGTATTTAATGAAATGGTTTAGTGAATATGGTGTTACATGAACAGTATGAACACGGCGCAATTCATTCTAACATTTTACTATTTATTCACCAAAAAAGGAAATATCAATTTGAAAATGATGCTGTACATAATATTAGCTAACTTTCTCAGACAAAGTTTGTTAAACAAATAAAAGAAAACTTCAAACCGTATATATTTATTTGTCGACTGCTGTCGATGTCTCAATACTTTCAAAGTTTCTGCTCTATCGAGCAACCAAATGAAAGTAAAGTTTCTTCTAAAGTTTTAGTATTTTGAAGACTAGAAGTCTATCTTGTCAAAAGATACTAAATCTTACGCCTGTGTGTCTCAAAAGGGGCCAAAGTATTAGTAATATGCAGGTTTCCACATTCGTTTTGTCTACCGACTGCAGCCTACTGCTATTCATGATTTCCTGATTCCACCTGCCTTTAAGTAAGAATTTCCTTATTGAAAACCCCGATGCATATGCGTTCTCACAATTCGGAAAGGCTCATTGCTGGGAAGCTTCTTAGGTCACTTCCTCCGAACTCAAAGCTGTGTACTGTTGGAGTGTACATTGTATGGGTTTACGCACGGATTTTTTGGGACTCCAAGAGATAATTTATTTTATCAGCGGTGACAATGATGGGGAAAGTCAATACAAAAATATATGGGACTAAGGGACTGACATAAGGTACCGAATAACTTGTCAATACCGTCTCAAATTTATTTAGGCGAAACATTTTTATAGCAATTGACACTTGTCCAGGTCCTCATGGAGTCTTCTCATGTTATTAAACCAATTAAAACGTCAGAAACTAAGTCCTATCATCACTGACACCCCCTGCAGCCTGCAGCACAGATAAGCAGCCTAGTGTAAATAATAACTGCGATAACGCGACTCTCCAAGCGTTCGCAGCAAACACGAGAGCGCCATGTTCTGAGAAATGAGCCTCGTTTGTACATAACTGATAGGTTTAGGTTGGCGCTTATTAAACAATTAGTGTAACTGTTGTTCTTTGGGCCCTGATGTACGGTTTTAAAACCTGCGCCAGACAACGTTTCAAGCATTTGGAAACCCACATTTCGCCAGTTATGTATAACTGTTAAAGTCCCATGTAGTAGGGGGCAAGCCTTTTGCTACCAATCGGGCACTAACCAAGACCCCTGCTGACTGTGAAATTCCTAAGAAATAAAAATTGGGCTTAAAACCTTGCAAATACCCGTGGTAGTACATCGCAACATTCGCAACGCAATATGATGATATTTGCGTATCTGAGGAGCAGAAGAAAGGTCTGCAAGCTATACGTATGTATGTGCGGTCTTAATTAGAACTTCTGATGTGAAGCCACCAATCTTTGATAAAGATTCGTCATATTCATATGTCTCAATTTTTACTCTTTACTTTAAATATGTTTATTTTGTAAAGCAATTAGAGAAATTACCAAGACAAATGTCTTTGGCCACAAGAATTAAAATAAAAGTACCGTATAATTAAGTCTCGAAACTACAACGAAAGGAACGAGTTATTGCGGTTTTGTCTTTCTTCTTTTTAAGTAACTAAAAGCCGCAACAAAACATATTTTATTTTCTAGATAAGATTACCACATAAACTATTTATTAACGATAAAATATTATCGTAGAATTTCTTCTACATATCGTAAATAAACAACACTATAAATTCATTCGTTCGCTATGGACCGGCTTATAGGAAAAATTAAAAGAATCGCAGAGCATCGATTTCTGAGTGTTATTGCCAAATTGAAAGGAATATTTTAATGTTATAAAAGTCTTTAGCATATTATAGCTGTTATTTAAAATATCGTGAGAAACAACAAGTTTTAGTTAACAAAAATATGCAAATAAGAGATGAAATAGTGAAGTGAAAAACTATAAGGTTGTGATTATCATCAACACTGAAAACGGGATATTTACCATGTTTACTATTTGTTTCGAGTAATATTTCATTCATTCATTTTATACGCCGTGACTTTTTAGTCGTCTTACAACGGCAGCCTACTTCATGTATCCAATCAATAAACATTCATAACGAAAAATATGTATTTATGAGATTTTAATAATTTTTAAAATAAAAATATTATTCAGTATTATGTATGACGCATGACGTAGTTAAAACACCCTGTTGCGAGCGATGATCTACTGGACTCGAGTGCTGGGTAGGTATATGTTCTCCCGTTTGACACGTAAACATCATTAACAGGATGTTTCATAATTTTATTCTAATTTTTTATTATTATTTTTCTTTGTACCTATGTTGAAAGATAAATAAAAATCGCGCCTAGAGCTATTTTATGTCGGGTACATGGAGTGGACGACCTTTGTAAGACGACTAAAAAGTCACGGTGTATAAGGTTGTGTTATGTTAAAAATGACATTGATAGAAGTCGATAACCGTTTCCACTAATACTTCGCGGCGCGGCGCCCAAAATGAGTGCCTAAGTAAGTCAGCGCTTTTATTTAGGCGTCGCCTAGTGTAGTGAAATCGGGCAACAATACTCTTAAGTTATGCATAACTAAGCTAGTTCGAGTGTACAAACATGTGTCTGAGACAATACTGAGACTTTGTTGAAACTACGAACTTTTCGTAGGTGTGAACCATTGTTGGTTTTCACATCGACGGGTGGAATAGCTTGAACAACTTCGCGCTACGTTATTGTGGACAAAACATTACTTTACCATTGATTAATAGATAGAAGTTGATTTTTTGTCTAGCAATGATACTTTAAATAACTTTATTTTATGTCTGTTCTTAAATTCAGGATTAGCCAATAAGCTAACCCCCTTTTAATTAACACGAAGTAAAGTTACGCCAAAAGTTGAACCTTAAAAAAACCTGGTTTTAAGTTTACCCCAGTTTTGCAAAAGTTGGGTAACAATCTGGGGATAATACTGGGTAAAATGTTATAATTTCGAGTAATCTTTAAGACACATCATCATCTGCCTAGCCTTTACCCAACTATGTTAGGGTCGGCTTCCAGTCTAACCGGATGCAGCTGAATACCAGTATTTTAGATGGAGCGACTGCCTATCTGACCTCCACAACCCAGTTATTGCTGGGTAATACGATACCCCTCGGTAAGACCGTTTGTCAGACTTTTTGGGCCACTTACTACCTGTAACGACTGTCAAAGATCCACAAATGACAGCCGGGACCAACAGCTTAACGTGCTTTCCAAGGCACGGAGGAAACTCGGTATGTAATCAATCAATCAATCATTTTATTGTCAGGCAACTGAGGCCCATAGATAAAAATACACAAAATAATCAAATAATGGGTGGTATCATTGGTATAATCCTGACCAACCTAGGCAAGCACGGCTTAACCTAAAAATCGATCCGAGCGTCTGTTATTACAGTACAACATATTGAAGGTTCCTAGAAAGGCCTGCAGGCATTACGGCTCAATTTTATTGTCATCCTGCAGGGCTCAAGCAGATGCACTTCAAATGTTCAACGTGAACTGGAATTTACTGCCGGTATCGCCTTTGCTATAGCGTGTGACAGCACCTCAACGTCTACGAATGCCATTCTCCTGCTCTTATCCCAATTTATTTGTAGTCCACAACAGCAACATGGCCTCTTCTTCCATGCTTCTCTATTGGTCGTCATTTCAGTAGTAATTTTATATGTTTCACACAGTCCATCTGTCCGTCAGTCCGTCTGTAAGGCCCTCCGCATTTGTCATACCTTTAGGTCCGCTTTTGACCAAGCAGCGGCGAGGAGACGTGTGTGAATACTCTTATCATATTAGTTGAAAACCATATTTCGGCTCCTATGATGGTTTATTGAATCTCGGTGGAACCCGGGGTCGCAAATTTATAGAAAAACTGAAGACTCAGAAAAACTTGTGACTGTGCATTTTTGCTACTTTACCTCGTTTTCTCTATATGACGCGTTAAATTGCCTTCAAATGTTCACCTAATTGCTTCATCAGTTTTTACTCGTGTTACTGACATTTTGCTATCGTGACGAGAACCCACTAAATTCTAACGTAGTTTACTGTCAATGAATATCTACTGTTTTCTTCGTCTATAAAATAAATATGGGTTCGACCATTCGAGACTTTTTCTTAAAAAAATTCCATTGCTTACACCGAAAGGAAAAGCTTCAAGCGGGTTGTAGATAAAGCAGCAATGGATGGATATCGTTCCTCTTGACCGACGAAGTCCCTTGCACCATATTTTAGAG
This sequence comes from Noctua janthe, assembly GCA_910589295.1. Taxonomy (NCBI): domain Eukaryota; kingdom Metazoa; phylum Arthropoda; class Insecta; order Lepidoptera; family Noctuidae; genus Noctua; species Noctua janthe. The sequence continues at coordinate 1,691,874 of OU342559.1, forward strand.
TAAACAAATGTGTGTAATATTTTTATTGATAACTCTTATCAAGACTTTGGATAAATACTTGCGTCAATAAAGAATTTATTGCCATCGCGTGTGGGCAGGATTTCGTAATGATACTTCACTTACCGACCATTACTGAATATTTTATGTTATTGTATTGGTAGCTTAGTAATTGCAATTCTTTAAATAATCTCAAAATTAATTAGTAAAAAATAATCTTAGATTATTTTTTTTGATTCAAAGTTTATTTTTGACTCGAATACAAACATTTGCTTTTATGAATTCATTTTAATCCCCTACTTAAATTATTATTAATTTCTAGTCGCAAATTGATACTATATCTCATAGATAACATTTTCAAACGCCACGGTTGGAATATTAAAATTCGAATAGCCCATAACTTCATACAAAATATTGTACTGAATTTTTGATAACCAATCATACAACTCCCACGTTGGAATCACGTCAAAAGCCATTTTAATCTCATTGATTGGTGTATGAGGTACTAGGCGGGCAGAAGGCGCCAGGACGCTGGCTAGCATAATTGGAATCAGTGTGCATTGTAGCTTGTATCGAGCATCCCTAATCCATAGGAAGTGATCCATCAGCGGCTTATCGCGCAGGAAACATGGCGTACATAACGTCCACTGGGTTTTTTATTAGACGCCTTCTCGCCTCCTCGGATAACTTGTGAAATATACCCGTTTCCAAGAATACAGGAATCCTGCTCGATGTTGAATAGCGATGTTTTTACGAGTGATTATTTGAGCTGTATCCAACGAGTTATGATATTCTGGTCGCTAGTGGAAAATCTTGAATGGTTTGTTATTAAGAAGATTGGCAATTTCTTTTTTCTTTTTGTGTCTAAACAGTTATGAATGTGACTTATCTAATAGAACAACGAATTACAAATACAAAAGCAAAATAAATTACTCAGGCAGTTGCGCGAATTAAAGAATTAGTTGATTGAATATATATACATTTAGCATTATTACCAAACTTAAAGGCGACCAAGATAAAAATGAGGCACCAGCGCTTGCTTCTGTTCACCACTATTTCTAAATATAAAACCAAATTAGCAGATATCGATTGTAATAGTTGTATAATAATTAGTTAGGTGATCAACTTTCATCTGACACGGCCAATGGCTTCTAAATTCTCACTGCAACGTTACATTTACAAACACAACACGTGTTATATAATTTACTCGTACACTTTAGATAAATGAAGTAACAAAGAATCTCGAGCGTGATAAATTGTTAATACTCTGTGAAACCCAAGTCGGGACTTTTTAGTGTTCCGTGTTCCGCACCAAAATTGGCAGTGTTAAGTTGAAAGCATTTCATTATTTTCGTCGTCCAGCAGGGAATTTCAAATCAAAGTTAATTTTTTGCCAGTTTTTCGTATCATGTTCCTTTTACTCGGCACATCGTTTTTGATACTACTAAAATATCAGAAAAGTGTTGGAAACAAAAGTTTCACGAAAAGCGTTTGCATCACCGAATATGAACACAATCTAAAAAAGTTAACGTAGTTTTTCAATGCATATAAAAACTCAAATTATGCAAATGAATTAATGAAAATAAGAGTTACACATAGTAATAATTACATTACACAACTAATTAAAAATGGGAACACAAATAAACGGTACTTACTAGGAGCTAAGAAATGAGAAGTAGGCGAGGGAACTATTGGGCACAGTGACGGGGAACAAAACAAAATGACTTAATAACAACATGTTGTGAAGTTGGGCAATCCGTCGCGTCGGCCCGTAATAACACGGTGCGGTCCGACCCATGCGGGCGACGGGGCTACACAGCCACCAATTTTTAGTTTAAAAGTCGGCGCAGACTATGAACTTATAGCGATTTGGACAGATTTAATCCTACTACTATCATACATACAACATAAGAGAGAGAGAGTGAGTCATATCTTTTCTCGGTTACGCGGGCCCTGTCACAAACAAATCGAGAAAATGAAATGGTTTTCGTACAAACAGACAACTTAGTATTTTACTTAATTAAGGAGCTTACCACAAAGTCATAAACTTATATTACTTAGAACACTTCGGGTTATATCGTCAAACTCCCAAAAGAGTCTGGATACTATTTTTGTCAACTTCATTTCACAATCTTTTGCACATATTATTTGTTATTTGGCACAATATTTCATGGTCCCAATAAATATGATTAACGTCAGAACGTAAAAAAAAAACCTTTTCAAAACGCAATAAATTGAATACTGATAAAAACCTGTTCTATCGGTAACTTCTTCTGCTTCGATTAGTAACTTTCATTAAAACTGGTCCAGATCTACGTGATCTCCGCTGGAATGTGCCCAAATTAACCTCTTGACATTAACGACTGGTCTCGATTTACCATTCCGGTTAAATTGTGATAGTTAAATCGTTCTACAATTACTTAGATTGGTAGTATCTTTTCTAAGAATTGCCATAATATTTTATGATAGTGCTTCAAAGATTATTGCTTTCGGTCAGAAAGTAATTATATGATGTTAATTTATTGTTGTGGGTTTAATTTTTACAAAGCCACCTTCATAATCTCTCTCAGTTTGTTAGAATTAGACTGCTATCCATTTTTATAGTTTTTTACAAATATTTCTCAGTACTATAAATTGTTCCCTCTTGACACTAATACCTTTACAAAGTTACCTTAACTTAACATTCGGCCGCTCCCGCTCCGCGTGTCGCTCCTCTCATGCCTCGCACCACGTAACCACCAGTAAATAACTTCAGAGCCCCGACTGAGCACTAAAACGCTGAGCTGTAAAAACGTCCATTCGCTTTACGTCCTCCATTGGCAGCTGCAGCGGTATTTCGCATACTTTAATACCTAATATACATATTAGTGGTCTCGTAAATACATAACAGGAGAACGAAATGTTCGGATGAAATTTTGGCTCGCTGCAGTTTGACCAACACTATTCGGAATCATGCATTTAGTTGGGAACTGTTCAGATTTGTTAGGAATTTAGGTTAAAAGGGCTCATTCCTTATTTTATGTGCTTGCTTTGCTATATTAAGTGCGCAACTATGATTTTTCGTTTTTATTTACGAGTGTCCACAACCAGTCTTACCAAGGGGTATCGTATTACCCAGTACTAACTGGGTTTTGGAGGTCAGATAGGCAGTCGCTCCATGTAAAATACTGGTATTCAGCTGCATCCGGTTAGACTGGAAGCCGACCCCAACATAGTTGGGAAAAAGGCTAGGCAGATGATGATTTACGAGTGTCGACAATTTATAAAAACATCGATCGATAACTGAAATACAATCCTACAGATTTGAAAGACATTCCCGTAGAATAGAGCCCAACACCTAAATAAACATAGGATTGTCCCTGCAATTGAATGTTATGTGACCCTGGTACCCAGGCCTCCCGCGTTACATTCGAACTGTCATATAGATGACGCTATAGTTATAAAAGTGCGCGTCATGTGCGCTTTATATCGCGTAAGTGCGGCACACATCTGGCTGCCTCGTTACTGCGTCTTACGGAGATACTCTCCCGTGAATTATGGCTTATATTACTAGCCTTGTGACTTTTATTAAGTGTTGTAGTCACGCTGAAGAACTACACACAGAAAGAACATAACTACTGGATTCTGGGAGCAAATGGAAGTAAATCAATGTTATCATTCGCTCCACACCTCCCTTTCGTGAAGGCAATCAATCCGCATAGTTAGACCGCCGAGTGAGTTCGCCAAATACGTGCCCCAATTAATGTGACTTGTAAATCAGTAATCAATACTGAACAAAGATCAACAAGCAAAACGCAGATGATCCGTTTCTTTAAGAAATCTGTCATTAAAATGGTGGCAATGAAAAAGAAGAGGTATTTGAATATAGTGAAAACAATAGTAATCTTTCGTTTGTTTGTTGATTGATAGATGCAAATAACGATATATTCTAGAGCGTAGGCGCTGACGTGACAAGAATTTCTATGAAGCTTGAACACTGCGATCTTTTGTTTTAACTGTTTTTTTTTTGCTCATAGACCTTGCGAAGTACTGCTCCTAAAGATAGCCTTACGTAAGAGTAATTTGTCAAGGAAAATAATAAAATACACGAATCAACTACAGTTTTCGATAAATTGAGTGTTATCGTAATCCATCAATTTCAACTTTCAGTTTGGACAATCAATCAATTTCTAAACTACACAAAGATACACTAAGTATCAACAAAACCAATGCTTTAACTTTCCGGAAACATTACAGTTTTCAACATAAATCCTAAATACTTCTTTACAAGTTTTTGATCTCAATGAACTGCTGTTTTTGATGAGCGCTGATACTCTTCGGCTGTGGAGAGATATTCTCTGTGGATGGCACTATAAAAAACTTCAATTCAATAGCATTGTTCGCGATTGTTTACTTTCATATCCGATACTTTTATTATAGTGCAGAAAACAACACTCTTCTCAGAACTTAATCATTTCGACAAACACATACCTAGTTAGTGTTCCAACGATAATTTCTCAGAACTCAGTGGAGCAGACATCTGTAATGTTGTTCTCCGCAACTGGTGTCACGGCTATTCTTCAATAACTATAAATCTTTTGCGTGTAACATCGTATTAACGTATTATAAACATGAGCGTGCTTTCATAATTTTATAGCGTAAGAACTTATTAATGTTCAGTGATCAAACGTTCGATGATGGCAACATCGGACTGTGTGTTAGTCACCACTCCTCGACATTGATTATCGTGGATTACATCGAAAATAAACACCAGCTAGTTTGAAGTCATGACTATGTCTTTTTCTGGGAATTTCGTTATCTCGAAAATGTTCAAGCATCTGAGGTTGTTTTTCCAGTAGCTAATTTAACAGTAATTAAGCTTCATGCTACTAAGCGGGAAAAACGGTCACTTATCTTCGTTAGTCGTAAAAATGGCTGAATTTAAATCTAGTTTCGCAAGGCCAGGGGTTTTGCACATTATTGCAATTTTCCACAAGTTTTCTAAAGAACTAGTTGTGTGTGAACCGCGGCTAATGTATTGCTTAATCCCTAATCTGTCGTGCCGGTTCTACTCTCATACCAGATTTTTCTAGCTTGATCGTGAGAAAGTCCCATAAAGAGTGATCTACGAAGTGGCTCACTCTAGATGGGAGTCCAACATTCATTCACCGCTTTTCCCAAAGAGCGAGCATGTTCAAACACTCGTTCATTTTTCTTTTGAAACAGGTTTCTCTGAGCAGGCTGTTGCGTCGTGACTTAGTTTATAATTTATTGTGAATTGTTTACTCGAATACCTTTCCATTGCGAGTACTAGTCTGTCAGATCTCTTCAGTTGAGCTATATCATAATTCACATCGTCAGTTTCCTAGACGATAAAGTTTCTAGACGTGGTTTTTATCTCATAATTATCGCTGATTCACAGAAGGCTGTGTAAATTGCGGCAATTCTCCGACGACTTTATTTATATGTGTTCGTGGAAAATGTGCGTCGTTGTGATGCGTGGCGGGTGTCGATCAGCGGCCGGCGCGGCGCATGCGCGCAGCCAGCCGTAGTAATGCGCGCTGCGCCCGCGCCGACCCCACCCATTGTATGGAGATCGGGAACAACACAGATCAACCGGCAGATAGGTCAGTGCTGTGAATGTGTGGGATGCCTGTAAATCTTAAAACTTTATGTTCAGTCAATGAATAGAAGCTTTGAATCGATTTGATCAGCTTACCTCTTCAGAAGGATGAGCTATATAAGATCATTAATCTTCTTGTTACTAGTCATTGCAAGAAGATTGATGATCTTAGAAAACTGATATCAGTATAGTGTTCTCGGCTAGGTTTTGAATAGAGTTTTGAAAACCCATATTTTAAGACCTAAAAGTGGTGTAACCACCGACTCTTCCATCTAAGTCAAAAACTGCACTAAAGTTAATATATTCGCATTATGTTACTAAATCGAAACAGCACAGCGAGGAGAAAGAAATCATTTTTGAGTCTCTTCAGATTATGCAACGGTACTCCATCACTACACCTACACAAGTTCTCCAATAAAGTCAAAAGATTATGCAGTTCGCTCACACAGAGCTCATCCGTATTCTCTCAGAGAACGGAACCCATTAGGCTTTATAGTCTACAGCTGCCATAGAATACCTATCTGCTATAGACCTACAGTTGTGCATTTCAAATGAGCAGTCCTACCATACGAGCTGTTCACTATACATCTTTCCATTACACTGCCAATTCCGGTTTAATTGCGTGCTTAATGCTTTCATTAATTTAATTTACTTTTAAGAGTGATGTAAAAGGACTGACAACCAGTCTTACCAAGGGGTATCGTATTACCCAGTACTCATTGGGTTGTGAAGTTCAAATAGGCAGTCGCTCCAAGTAAAATACTGGTATTCAGCTGCATCCGGTTAGACTGGAAGCTGACCCCAACATAGTTGGGAAAGGGCTAGGCAGATGAAGTAAAATAACTAACACCATAACACACATTAGCTGCATAAGCAAGATGAGGCTATAACGTTCCCACTGCTTTGTTACAGGCCTCCTCTCAATGACAGAGAGTACTTGGAGTGGTCTATAATCCACCAGGGGCCCAGCGCGTGTTGGTGGATTTCGTTGTCTTGGAATTTTTGATTTTAGAATATGTTTCCTCACGTTGTTTACCTTCACCATTTTGAAGGCAGCTAGTTAGTTGCTTGTATGCCAAATAGCTTTTATGACTGTACGGCCATTGATGTACCGTGTCCTCACAGAGTACGCCAGGCGTTAGGCATAGAACTGGCGGTATGTTGACTGCTTAGTGATGTAACTTATAGATATGCACTGGTGATAACAGGGAGGTCGGTGTGCAATGCGCGTTAGACCGGTGTGACGTCAGATATCCTTAGTCAGGTCTTCGAGTTAAAGGCTCGAAAACCAGTTCTTCTTCCTAGCAAAAATAACACAGAAAGGAAAAATTACAAGGTGATTTTAAAGGCTTCATTATGAGGTTAAAAAACTGCTGATGCAGCAGTCGAACAGACAGCCTCGCTAATAGCTGATGTTTTTGCCACGAATTAACGTTATTTATCCTGTTGCTGTTGCCTTGGACCTGTTGACTCTAGAGACGAGCGATATGGCAAAAAATGAGGAAGTATGGAAGAAGAAGACATGCAGCGCCGACCCCAAATAAATTGGGATAGGGGCAGGAGAATTATGATGAGGTTATCCTGTTGTTCGTGCAGACTTAAAAGAAGACGAAGATTTGGGAATAATAAGCACCCATGGCACAGAATAAATAGTACAAGTCCCAGGGTCCGCGTAACACACATTTCTATCATAATCCATAGATTTTGAAGAAATTCTGTAGTCTGCTCGATAACATAAATCACGCAATAAATAGGTATTATTAAAGTGTCAAAATGAGTAGTAGCATTGCAGCATTGGAAATGCGAGTGTGACCATCACCCGCAGAAAGTGCTCGCCTTGCTGTAACCTGCACCTCTCCCTGCCAACACTGGCATAAAGTTACCGTGTGCATCATACATTAGGTACAATAGTACCGGTCCATCGCTCCACCTACACTTTAGTACAGTCTGTCCACAACTTACAATGATGCAGCACTGATAGATATGCGCTACTGATAACAATGTGGTCTCTATGCATAGACTACTAAAGTGCTGACGTCATCTGTCCTCTCAGAGGACGCTCCGTGGTATGCACAATAGTCCAGACTTTAACACCATCATTTAAAATGAAAAATGCTCGTTTGTCATGATCAGGAATCAGGATAATTGGGCCATACGGTAGTAAGCGCAGAAACGCTCACTACAAAAATCACTTTTACTGTAAAATAAATGAGTTAGCCTTTTTCAACTATGTTGAGGTCGGTTTCCAGTCTAACCGGATGCAGCTGAACTGTTGAATACCAGTATTTGACATGGATGACTGCCTATCTCCACAGCCCAGACAGCGAAATATGTGAGGTGACAAAATATTGGCTGTAAGCTTTCCCAGTTTTAGACTAAAAAGTTGTGTTATTTATACCTACTAGCTTTTACATAGAGAATCCGTTTCGTTCACATTTTCAGATCCTAAAATCAGTCACATTAAATATTTATTCTCGTTCGAAATATGTAGGTAGGGTTAGTTAGGTAGAAGATAAAACGTATCTTTTTCTGAGGGAACCTTCGTAAAGCGACCGGTGTTTGGGGGTAAGACCGCCATTGCGGGATTTCTACCTCACCAAAACCATTCCATTGAAGAGCTGCGGTGGACCAATACCTAGTGGCGGCCCTGAGTTACGAGCAGTAAGTCGAACCCAGGCAGGCGCATTACTTTGTGTAATTTATTTCATCACCACTGCTCTGAAAACGGTGAAGGAAAACATCGTGAGGAAACCGGAATGTCCTTGAACCAAAAATATGAAAACATGTGACATCTAACAACCCACTGGGCCCGCGTGGTAGATTATAGCCCATTCTCTCTCATAGAGAGGACGCCTGTGTCCCAGCAGTGGGAACATTATAGGGTGATTATGCTATGCTTACCATTCCGGTGGTAAACAACCGCACAACGGAGGAGGCACCGTTCCTTAAAAAACCTGTCCGGAGCCCCCTCTATGCAACGCCTGTTAAGGCACATAGGAGATCATACGTACCTGGTACCTGCTCAGCATAATATTATCTTGTTGTCAGAATATATTAAACAGTGGGTTGATATTTGGGGAAAATTAAAACTTTCGTATGCATTTATGAACAGCAATTTCATGCAACGAAAAAATATAGCGAAATAGCTGTACATAATGATATATTAGGTACGGTCAGCAACTAAAATCGATTAACGTAACACTGTTGCTTTTACAAATCATCTAAATTGACACAAAATTATTTTATACACTGATTTTAGCATTACACGTAAGTAATAGTTAGAAGTTTGTTTAGTTTTCATTTTACATGTGTAAAAACAGATTTTTAGTGTTCCGTGTAGGTTCCGTGCAAAAGGGTAAAACGAAACCTTTTGTTTTGTTGAGTGTTTTTTAACTATGAAAAGCATAACATGTGTAAGTTTTGGGTATGTTTTTGGAAAAAAATATCACGAGTACTTTAATTTGTCTACTTAGTGTGAGTTTTTTTGTAACTTTAATTTGTACTGAAACTGACTTGTTGGCAGAGTTGGTAAACACAACTATTCCATACAATATGAAGTTTACTTTTACGCAATTAGTAGTTTTCGTCGTGATGAGCCCTCCTCACTCAGGACCCACAGATCACCTCTAAAATCTCTGTCTGACATTTAAATAAAAACAATACATTAGTTTCTACACACAGTACATACATCGCTATGTACATAGACTATGATAGATATGCGCCGGAGATAGCGATGCGGTCACAGTCCGAATAGACTGGTGACGTCACCAACCTCGGTGAGCTTACTGAACGTTAGCCAATAAAGTTGATCGTAGAACAATATCCTTTGATAACCGTGTACCATAAGAGGTAGGAGGTGTGAAAGAAGTTGAGGGTTAGAAGTTTCGTAAATACTGTCTGTCCTCGTAACTGAAAACACAATTACTTCAATTAGATATTACTAGCTTCACTAGAGTGGATTTCGGTAGTTGTTCCACGGGATCGTGCTTCGGGGATAAAAACTATTTTATATGTTAATCCAGATTACATGCCAAATCTCATTCAAACATGTACGTTAGTTTTTAGTGAGTGAATGAGTCAACAAACATCCATCCATACATCCATCCTCACAAACTTTACTATTTATAATACATAGTAGTAAGATAAGATTACAATAGAATGACTGTGTGTTTGGTTACTAGGAGTGCAGAAATTTGAGGAAATAAGGATAAGAATAAATTAATAAATATGGCATGATGCAGGGGAAAGAGAGAAATATATTGAGATAAGTTTTATACCAATGTTGATGGTTACAAGGTCAGAGACGATAGATCAATTGCACCTATAGGCAAACTGGCGAAGATTACTCGAGATAAAAAGAATTGCTCATTTGAATAAGACCTTTCTAAGCACTAACTTTCGTCACATGACTAAACGACGAGGAAAAAGCTGTTAAAAGTTTTTGACTTAAATATGCAAATTCAAGAATAGAGGCGGAGGTTTTACTGAAGTTATCTAGCATAATTTCACTAACGAGTTTATCATAAGTGAATACTGTTACTAACACATTTGAATGATACAATTTCACATCGTCATCCTCCTGCCCTTAGATGTCTTTATTTATTTCTAGTCGACGCAGCATGTCTTCTACCTTATTACATAAAATCTTAGTAATCAGCCTTGTTTCATCTAGCCATTCCATATGCCTAAAGCATATTTTCATCTCAAATCTTTCCGACGACGCAGCGTACAACGTTCGCACTGCTGGGACACAAGGATTGGTCCATAATCTATGACAAACACATAAAACAAACTACAACTTCCTCAATCTGTGCTTACCTATATCATAAAATTTGTAGTGTAATCTACCACCACATACCAACTACTACCGACGAATACTGTGTTCAGTGGCCAAATCAATAAAAGTAATTAATAGTTACATAATACCATGTAACAAAATACAAGCTCAAACAAATTGCTGGCGATGTGAAATCCGTATTACGAGAGTGCGAGAGCGCGATTCACGCTTGACAGCTTTTTTTTAATTAAACTACAAACTAAAAATAGTAGGGCCGTGTTCATAAATAAAAAGGTATTAATTACCTAGCAGAAGGCTTATAGGCAAACAACTTTCCGGAGACATTCTTAGTATTTGTAAGTTGTATGGTTGAAAATCTTTGATTGATTCGGATCGCAATATCAATTTCCTTAGATTTACATGGAAAGCAGATTTTTTGGTTCTTGAATCCCAATTCTAATCTTGGGTTTTAGAGGGGAAGCGCCAGGGTAGCCGTATGGGTATGTTCTTCAACATACAACTTGTCACTGACCTGCAAAAAACGTGAAAAAATTTGAATTTCGCGGGCTACCCTGGCCTTCACCTTAAGTTCTAAAATGTGTTGATATTTGAACGTCATGGTAATCTGTGATTCTATCTGTGGTCGTGGTAAAGAAAGGGCATTTTGATGTTTTAGGGCTACTACGGTGGCCTAAAATCATCAAAGTATCCTTTCTTTTACCACTTCATAGTGCTTTGCAAGGGAGGAGAAGCGTGTCGAATCACCAAGTATGATACTTGGATTACTCCATGTCCTCAGCTGCACATTCATATTATACTGTAGTAAAAACCTATAACCGTGGGGTTATAGGTAATGTATGGCACAAATTAAGTATCTGCCTGTAACAAAGTTACGACTGTTACGAGTAAAACAAAGTTGGTGTGAACCTCTGAAGTTTTAGGGATGGCACTTATTTCTTTGGATGGATTTGAATTTATTGGCATATTCGACTCGACAGTTTTTGCTGAATAGCTAAACCGAACCGATTGGCAAAGTACACTCAGAATTTACCATCTCTGAATCATGTTCGGCTCGGTTTGGCAAGATTCAAGCTAAAATGACCGACTTTTGACCCTGCTTTGCCATAATATTGTCTTGGCAACCGAACATGTGAAGTAGCACCCTCCACACATAGTCGTGGTTCGTCATTGTCGATACAAAATTAGATTCACAAACTGTTTCTGTTTACCGATCCTCAATTATAAGGAAAATAGTCGTTTATCCTTCACGTAACAGGGAAACGGATTCTATTTTGGGGATAATTGGCCGTCTGGAGTGTTGTCTTCTTCTTCTTAAACTTATTGTTTCGTGAAAATTACCCTAAAAATGTAAACAGTTTCACAACAGCACTTATCTATTATCCTCTCCGATGTAATCCGATCTGCCGATGTTTTTTTAGTCTTCTTCTTGATGTTACGTAATTACTCTCCTTCTTCTAATGTTTTTATTATTTCAATAATTCACACTTAAAACTTTTAAACGCCCACTTGTAGTTTCTACAACTGTGCGAAATTGTAACTTCTGCTAGCACACAGTTTCTCGTACAGATTCAGAGCTCTGTTAACATAAACAATTGATACTTAAGCTTTCCTCCAAGTTAAGTTGTAAGAAAAACAATCGGAAGTAGCAAGAAAGCCAAACAGCTCCAACTTCTACTGGCAACAATGTTGAGGATTGCGATCTTCAAAGTAAATCGTGGTTTGGTTTAATTTAGGAAATGGTACCCAATTTAGTGACAAATAAACGGCTGTACACAATGAATTTCAGTTGAAGATAAGGTTTCCTCCTGACTGACTTCACTCGGTATTATAGCCCTATTAATACTATCGTCATCACTCATTGAAATGGTCGTCTCCTAGAGTAGTCTCTTCTCTTCCCTCTCGTCCTCACCATCGTCACCGTATTTCACCATTCACCTTTATCCTAATGAATATGCGGCTGGCATGTCATGTCTTCTTCCATACTTCTCTATTTCTCATCATCTCGTGAGTCACCCTTTCTAGCCATCATCTTTCACACAGTTCATCCATTGTTCATTTGGTCTTCCCCCACTCTTATAGCCATCTTCATTCATACTCAAAACTTTTCCAAAGACATTTTCCTCTTTCGGTTTCATCATACATTAGAATAAATCAGTGAATTCTTATTGAATTTCTTGCGCCACCAGTCTTGATTCTCTGCCTTTCGATCAAAATCTCTCAATGCGTAACTTAAGACCATTGCCCTATGTTGCTAGCCATAACTTTAATCCTAAGTAAAACCCAAACAGGATGTTTAGAATTAATAATATTATGCATATTATTGCTTAAAGGCAATATTTCCACAAATGCTTACAAACTTTCCTTAATGAGAATTTATAAACAGCTCCTAAACTGCGTTATAATTCCAATGAGGAATGAGGCAGATATTTTCCATTCTTGTGTTATGACAACATTCTATCCGACAGTAGACACTAGACAGGCCATACTTTATACAATTTTGTTTAGGTTCTGTCAGCACTGATTGTACTTTTTTCTATAGAAGCTTGTATTGCGGTCAATGAAATAGGTAATAATATCAGCTTATAAGGGTCTCTTCTAGTAAAGAAAAGAACGAATAGTAAAATCACCACTAGCTACTACTTTCATTTGCTTGTGACTTGCTCATTGCGTGTTGGCTATTATTCCATGAGATTTTTCAGTCTTAGATTACCTCACAGTGGTTTTAACTATAGATAAATCCTATAAGTACTAAGTTAGAAAAAATCAAAAGTAAAAGAATTTTCAAACGAAATAAAAAGCGAGGATCACGCACACGCATACGTTAAACCTACTCTGCATTTAATTTCGTCTATCCCTGACTAAGTAAACATGAATTTGTAAGAGCTCTTTGAAACTACCTACCTTATTGGATTGCTATGTGTGCAATATTAAAATGTAAACAGAGAAGCTATTCCTTAATCAATTTTCTCCCCTTTTTGTTCGTAGAGGCTGGGCTTTATGCATGCCTGGTATCGGAGTACCCTCTTATTGGGTTGCTTTTAGACGTAATTGCGTCGCAGAGAAAAGATAGTGTTGACTGAAATTAATATTAGAGAATTTGTGAGGGGTTTGCTCTGTTTCCACGGAGATTAATTCAGAAAAATGATTCTGTAGATAGTTTTTTTATTGATATTAGGGATGATGTTTGCAATATCGAATAGGTAATACAAAATGATACATAAACCATCACGTTTTAGGAATTTCCCGCAGCAGACACTCTTGTCGATACCCTTTCATGCTAATAAAATTCTGAAAACCTTGTTACGAATAAACATCTCAATATCTGTCCACGTCTTGACACCTAAAATTCAACATCTTTTATTCCTATTCACACAAACCATTGACAATTTAGACTTATTAGAATATCAGCAACTCCCAAGGTTCGGAGCTGCTACTCATTTGAATTAGCGAAGGTCGGTTTCATTCACGTTCGTGTAATATTTACATTCGGTCTCTTCCAGCGTACCGCGTACCCAGACGACGAGTATACAATGTTGCTATGACATCACCATGTGGTTATGACCCATTTCCCACTTAGTTTGAGACTGTCCCACGTTTCCGCTAAGTCACGACCAAATGTGGCACAGAATTCATCCTTATCTACAAAAATCTGTTCCAGAATGAGAATATATCTCTTTCTTCTAAAAATATTCACGTGTTTCCCCAGTTGATAGCCAGCTTTCAACGAATACTGCTCGACAAAAAGGCTTAGTATTCCTCCTCGTTCAAATAGGACCTACAATCCGAGATGCTTATCACGTTGTTTCCATCACCTGATCACAGCGTTCCGAATAGGTGGCCGCAGTTTTGCATAACATCTACGAAGGGTTATAAAGAAGTCAGGAAACGTAGCCTTCACAAAATCAAATCCATTCCTTATAGCTGCGGAGCTAAAGCTCGGTTCTCTGTAGCAGGAGTTTTGCGCACCGTAAACATTGTTGGTTGGTTGCATGCAGACCTGGTTCTCAGTGCGCATGCGTGTTGAACCCAGAACGAACACCTGAGGTCTACGGTTCAGTAGCCGTCCCTGAGCCGAGGGGATCGTACGTCTGTTGCGAAAGGGAATGCTTTGGGCGGAACTTTCTAGATCAATGTAGGCGTCCGCAACTACGCCATATTTAGGAGGTTGAATGATCAAAGCTCGAGAGCCAAATCTGTTTTTGATCATGAAATATTGAGCTTTTAAATGAAAATTTATTAATTAGGTCATACACACAAACAACATTACCATAGATATGTCGAAGTTCAATAACTTTAGAACATTGAAACTCGAGGTCTTCCGGAATTCCGTGCTTCTTTTCATAAAATGAATGGCTATGCTGATAACTCCCTATCTATACACTGCCACTGGGCTTTTTATCGTCCTCATTATAATTGACAAGTTCATCAACGTTCATACCAAAACTATCTATAACTTTAAATACGTAAGTTTGTTTAATATCTAAACAATACTTGAATACTGTAGCCGGATGATAACAGGAAGACGTAGTACACACGTTACGCAAATTGTTTTGTTCAACAATGTGTTATGAAATAGCGTTCATTCAAAACATTATAATTTATACGAACAATCACGCTACTTATATAGGTCACCGATAGGAAGGACACGACATAGTCATTCAAATTGACGACGACGCATTTCATTTCGACTTGTTTTCGTTTCAGTGTATCGTTGATGTTCGGGCTATGAATGCCTGATCAAACGTGTAAATGGCAGTCGTTTTTATATTCAGAATTGTATTCTCCTATATTAGATTTCTCATATTCTTGTACTAATTCTGACCAATTCTTACTATCCTCTGTATTTATTGGTTTAACCCTTTTTTTTTTTTTTTTTTTTTTTTTTGGATGGGAAATCATCAAATGACCCCCCCCACTCTGGGCGGAGCGGAAGGGAGTGTCAGACTTGTACTGACTAAAACCCATCCATGTTCCTTCTTTGCCCTTTGTGTTCCAGGGCCACGGTGTCTCTTTCGAACAATCCCGCAGCTCTGGCAGGCGTCGGCCCATGCGGACCCCTACTCGGTTGCTGACATCTCTTTGAGGCGCGCGTGGAACACGAACGCGCCGTCGACACGGCCTGTCGTCATAAGACGGCCGGACGGCGAGCTAGCCCATAACTCGCCGTCCACAGGCCCGCGCCTACGGTGGCCGGGAGCCACCACGTGACCCCCGACGCCCAGGGCGTCTCCCGCGGCGGCTGGGACGTGAGGTTCTTTCCCTCTCACGTCCCGCCACCTCCTTCACTAGCATGACTGCTTCACAGAAGGAGGTGACGGCTTCCCATTCCCTCTCGCTCCGGACCATGGCTTGAACCAGGGCCGGACGCGAGAGATCGCCGCCGCCAATCGCCGCTACAAGGACACGGCGGTGCTCCGCCCAAGCGGGGCAGACCTCTACGGTGTGCTCCACCGTGTCCTCCGGGCGATCCTCGCAGTGGAAACACCCGGGCGTTTCCTCCCGCCCGATTCGGTGCAAGAACCTCCCGAAACAACCGTGTCCGGTGAGGATCTGCGTCAGGCGGTAGGTGAGGGCGCCGTGGCGCCTCTCTAGCCACTCCTCAAAGAGGGGACTTATCGCCACTATGGTAGCGTGCCCTGCACGGGGTTGCAACAGTCGCTCTCTCCATGTCGCCATGATATCACGCCGGAGGTCTGTCCGCTGAGCGGCAATTTGCCGCGGCAGCGGAGTTTCCCCCCGACGTAGTGCCTCCGCGCGCCATTCATGCAGGCGCGCGAGGACTATCGCCTCCAGATCCCATGGCGGCAATCCGGCAAGGAGGCTAGCCGCCTCGCCGGAGATCGTGCGGTACCCCCGGATTAGCCTTATGGCTATCACCTTTTGGGGCGCGTTCAGGTAGTGGGCGGCTTGCCGCCTTAAAGAACGCGCCCACACCGGGGCCCCGTAAAGAGCCATGGACCGCACGACCCCCGCGTATAGCCTCCGGCAGGAGGCGTTTGGACCCCTCAGGTTGGGCAAGAGCCGCTTGAAGGCAGCCCCTGTCCGTTCCAGTTTGGGAGCCAAACGTCGGAAGTGCTCCACGAAGTTCCACCGGCTGTCGAGGACGAGTCCTAGGTACTTCAACGTCGACCCGACGCCGATGGAAACCCCTCCCGCCGTCAGTAGGGATCCCGACGGTGGCGCATTCCGAGGCCCATGAAAACACATGGCCTCGGACTTGTGCAATGCCACCTCGAGACCCAATTGCCGGATCCTATCCACGACTATCGCAACCCCGCGTGTCATGTTTTCGGCCGCCGCCTCGTGCGACCTCCCTTGTGCCAGTACCAGCGTGTCGTCAGCGTAGCAAACTACGCTGACGCCGGTAGGGAGGTCGGCGCGCAGCACCCAGTCGTAACCGATGTTCCACAGGGCCGGTCCTAGAACCGATCCCTGTGGAACACCGCACGACATCTCTCGCCGGTTCCATTCTCCGCTCTGACCAGGGTAGATCACGGCCCTATCCGTCAAGTAGTCCCCGACCACACGACGAAGGTAGGTTGGCACCCGGTGATACCGGAGTGCCTCCCCAATGCAGCTCCAGGGCATGGAGTTGAAGGCGTTGGCGATGTCAAGAGACACCGCCAAGACGACCCCGCCCCGGGACACCGCGTCCCCCGTCGTGAGGGCTCTCACGCGCATGATGGCGTCCACCGTGGAGCGCCCCTTGCGAAAACCAAACTGGTGTTCCGCAAGATCCGGCCCCATCCCCGCAAGGTGCTCGGCAAGGCGGTTGGCAATGACTCTTTCGAAGAGCTTGCCCACCTCGTCGAGCAACACGATGGGCCGGTATGCGGACGGAGAGTCCGCAGGGCGCCCTGGTTTCCGGATGAGGACCAGCTTCCCCGTCTTCCAACGAAGCGGAAACTGGCCTCTCTCCAAGCATGCGCTTAGGAGCCCTTCCAGTCGGGGCCCGAGAGCCTCAGAGGCCAGGACCCAGGCTTTGCCAGGCAAGCCATCGGGTCCCGGGGCGGTGTTTCTGGCTTTCAGCCTGCGTACCGCCACTCTCAGGTCTACCCCAGTCACCTCCGGAACGTCGTCATCGTCATCGGTGTGGTCCGCTTCCGGCACCGCACGCGGCGGCGGAGCCATAGGCGGGGGAGGATGCTCCCCTCGCGAAGGGAACAGAGCGCTCACCACGTCCTCCACGAGCTCAGGCCGGAGACTCTGCGTTAGCGGGGGGGCCCGGGTGCGGAGTTTGTCCCGCACCATCTTGTAAGGGCGCCCCCACGGATCTCCGTTCAGAGACTCCAGCATCTCCTCGCGGGCCAAATTCTTGGCCCGCCGGACAGCCTCTTGGAGGGCGGTCTTCGCCGCTCTGTACCCCTCGTACAGCTCCGCCTCAATGGCTGCCGCATCCGGAGGGCGGATGCGGAGCCTGCGATGCCTGGCGTACAGGCGCCGCGCGGCAACGCACGCCTTGCGCAGAGACGTCAGCTCTCGCGACCACCAGTACACCTGACGCCGGGCGCTTCCTGGCCGAACTCGGGGCATTGCCACGTCGCAAATCTCGGACATGGCCTCCTGGAACCAACCCGCCTCGTTGTTGATGTCAGCAGGCCTGACTGGTGATGACACCCAGGCCTGCACGATCGAGGCTTCCAGGAGGAGCTCCCGGTCCAGCTGCTTCAGCGCCCATCGCGGACCACTCGGGGCCTGTAGGACCGGCACGCTTGAGGACTGGGTGGAGACGTCGAACCGGATATACCGGTGGTCGGAATAGGTCTCCACCCCCTCCATGACGCGCCAGTCAACGACACGCGGCGACAGAGCGGGACTGGCGAACGAGATGTCCACCACCGACTCGCCCCGCATCCGCACGCACGTGGGGACAGAACCCCGATTTAGGACGACCAGGCCTGTCTCCAGAGCCCAGTCCTCCACCATTCTACCCCGCACGTCCGTGTAACGAGAACCCCAAGCCAAGTTCTTGGCATTGAAGTCCCCGAGCACAAGCACGGGGAGGGAATGACTTCCGATGACGACACTCAACTCCGTGAGGGAGTTGTGGAACTCGGCGAGAGTTCAACTCGGGGAGAAGTAGACTCCCACTACAACGATCTCCCCGAACCGTGCTGCTACGCACTGACCTGACCCTTCCTGACACTCTCAAGGGTCGGGGTACCGGCGGCGACCGACGCAATTAAGGTCACTGAGCCGCTAAGGTCCTCCACCCAGTCATCCCTGGGCGGGACAAAGTACGGCTCAGCGACCACGGCGATGTTAATCGACCACTGCGCCATGCTCTGGAGCAACAGATCCTGAGCGCAGGCGCAGTGGTTGATGTTCGCTTGGAGAAGGCGTAATGAGGCCGTTACTGGCACTCCATTTCAGCCCCCTCCCGGGCCCCCTGCGAGGGCTCCGCTGCGGAAGTTGCAGCAGTAGCGGCAGCGGCGGCGACAGTGGCGGCGGCTGCGGTGGTGGCGACGGTGGGGGTTTTGGCGGTGGTGGCGGAGGGCCTTCCCTTGCCCCTGGCCTTGGCGGGAGTACCGCAGGACTTGCTCCCTGCCCGGTGATCAGCCGGCTTGCCAGCTGCCGCACATGCGGCGCAGCGCGGCGCGGCGGAGCAAGCCGCGGCCATGTGACCAGGCTGGCCGCAGCGGAAGCACAGGCCGCTGCGGTCCACCTCCGAGGTGCACCGGACCGACACGTGGTGCCCCACATGGCAACGGAAGCACCTCAGAGGTCTGGGTTCCAGCAGCTTTACCTGCGCCGAAACCCAGCCCACCAAGAGCCTTCGGCCCTCCACAATGACTTTCGCCGCCGTCACAGGGCAGCTTACCGTTACGGTTCGCATGCCCGACAGGTCCGGACGTAGGGTGCCTGCCTTGACCTGCTCGGCAGGGCACCCACCGGTCCTGGTGACGGCGGCCACCACCTCCTCCTCGGTCACCGAGTCGTCCAGACCCAGGATGCGCAGGTCTGCGCATTTGACGGGCCTGGACACTCGGGCCTCGTCCGCATTTAGGGACGCTCTAAGCTTTTCAGCCAGAGCGTCAGCGGACGAGCCACGGGTTTCGCCGGGGCTTTCCAGCACTCGAGCCCCTGTTGCGGTGACTCTAAGCCGGAGGCCCCCGGCGATCCCGAGATCCACCATCGTCTTCGCCTTAGCGAGCACGTCGCGATAGGTCACGCCCCTCTTTTCCGCCTCCGGTTGTAGTGTTATCACTACAGCTGCGGTCTTCGGGGCGCTGAGCCTAGCAGCGCCATTCCGCTTCTTTTCTTGGCGCTTCCGCTCCCGCTTCCTGGCCTTTTTGGCCGCCCTTCGCTCCCTCGCTCTCTCTCCGGCCACCTGCCACCCGGTCTCGGCCACGGATGGCTTAGAGGGCGGGGGGGGCGGCAGTGGCGGCTGTCTCGCGGCTAGCGCTGGCACATTCGCCGCCTTGCCCTTCTTGTGGGCCGCCGCCTTGCCCTGCCTCAAGGCCGCCGCCCCCCCAACCGGGGCCGATTTAGCCGGAGCCAGCTTTCCAGGAGCCGACGTAACCCTGCCGGAGGGCTGGCTGGACGGCCCCGGTGCGGAAGCTGCAGCAGCCGCATATGTGGCCGCCCTCGGGCCCGACTGCGCCTTGTTTGCCGCCAAGGGGGGGCGCAGAACAATGCCCTCCAGGACGGAGAACCGAGCCTGAAAGGCAGCCAGCTCCTGCCGAACCAGGTTCAGGACCTGGTTCTCCACCGGCACGGCCTGGCGTGGTCGCTGCTGGCCATTTTGGGGCGCCTCGCGAGAGCCGGACTCATGCAGACTGGCCAAGTCTGCTCGGAGCCTCCTGTTCTCCTCTTGGAGAAGCTCCGTGGCGGCCGTCAGTCGAGCGACCTCCGCCCGCAGTTTGACCATGCCTTCTGGCGGGGGCGCCGCATATTTGGCTTCCGCTGCCGCCATGATAGAGGCGACCGCTGAGGGTATAGCCCTTTGCCTGGTGGAGGGCTTTTGCTTGTAGGAGAC
The DNA here is from genome assembly GCA_910589295.1 of Noctua janthe. NCBI lineage: Eukaryota > Metazoa > Arthropoda > Insecta > Lepidoptera > Noctuidae > Noctua > Noctua janthe. The sequence goes on from OU342559.1 coordinate 1,712,250, forward strand.
AGCCCTCAGCGCCGCCTCCACCTCCTTCGCAAGCCCGGCCTTACGCTCCGCTTCGGAGCCGCCGTCTGCACCCGCCTCGTTACCAGAAGAGCCCGAACGGGCCACTCCGTGACCAGCAGCCACCCCCGGGTGGCGCGCCTCCGCGGCAAGCCGTGCCGACCTCTCGGTGGCAGAGAGGCCTCTCCCCTTGCCGCGGATCCCGCCACGCTTGCTGGTGGGGATCTTGCGAGCCGAAGCCAGCTCCCCCTCTGACGACGACTCTCGGTCGCCTACCGGCCTGGACCGCTTGCGAAGGAACTCCCTGTTCCCCGCAGCTGCCCCGGGCCTTCCGCGCCGGGAGCTCTCTGAGCCTCCCGCGCTCACATCGTTGGATGCGGCGCCGGACTCCGACCCCGCATCCCTCTCCTCCCTTTGGTTTAACCCTTACAGTCTTCAATCTGCTTACACAATTTGTTATTTAGTTTAGTTTTATAAATTCTCCTTAGTTCACATTAGTACTGTTTACATAAGCATAAAAAACTCCGGGTATCAAATAACATAGTCTTATTTCAAAACCTTTTTCACATATATTTTGATCCAAATCTAAAACAACTTCGTAATATGATATTTTGACAAAATTATTCGTAGATTCAACATCAGATACAACAGATACTGCATACTTATCATGCGTTCGGTTGGTTTTATCAATGTATGTTATACATAAACATATGGCAGAGTACAAAGTTACACAACTGGTTCAAACCGGATCAGAATAATTAAGTTTGTAGTTTATACTAGTGCTATCAAGCTCTCCAGGAATGCAGGACGAACTGGAAATACAGTTGAATTAAACGTTTAAACGTTAGATTAACATGTAACTGGTTTAATATAGGCATGAATGAAGTTTTATTTGATATAGGAGTTGATGATTATTCTGCAGTAAAGAAAATGGAAAAGTATGCTACTAAAGAAATTGTATCTCGTGCAAATTGTGGATAGAGTTCATACATAGCAGCTTGTACCTTACGTCTATGTTAAATTGATTAAACAAATGCCTTTTATGTTACAACAAAAGAACAATTTCAATATCACGTTTTATAAGAAATTCTTGCTTTGACGATGAATGTTGTTTTATAATAAAATAATAATTACAGCCGTGGTTATAGGGAGTGACCTACAATCTTTATGATAATATATTACATTCTAGTCTTTTACGACTGGCGAACTGCATGGGATTCTTCTTTACCTTTACAACGAATATTTCAAGACAGAACCTTCAATAAATTATTGTGAGAAGAGTTATCGGAATTATATTAGAAAATGCCAGTTTTTGTTTGCTCCGGTTTTCCATAAAACTTCGTCGGTACCTATATGAAATGTTCTGGACATCTTATCAGTCCATTGAGAACTGTCCTAGGTCTGTGTCTGTGGTCGCAAAAGTACTGAATAGTTACAAGGGATGTTTCCTCAGATTTGAAATATGAGTTTTGCCAGGTGTATACATTTACCTACGATAACATCAAATCATTAGCAAATCAGAAAAAAACAGATCGTAAGTACAAACCTTAAGTAGTTAATTAGGTACCTACTTCATTGATTATATTTCCACGATCCAATTCTACCCTACTTCTATGAATTCCAGTTTCTTATCTTTTATTAACACTTAAGTGTAAAGTCTCGCCACTACTCGACATTTCACGCGAAAACTTTTTGTGTACTTCTGCTATCCTAGTCCCTACAAACGGTCACGTAATACCCGCGTTGGGAACGAACCAACTGTCTATGCAATCGTAATGAATTGTTGGAGGTGTGGAAAGAACACTGTCATCATTTTATGTGCTCAGTCCAAGAAGGGGGAGAAATGTAAATGTTTTGCTTTATGCATTATGCAACCCTGGTATCATTAGCTCTTGGAATTAGTTTGCTTAGGTTTCGTTTTTCCTGATTTTTTTTGGTTTTTAACTTTCTGCTGTAAGATCAGATCCAGATTCCATTCCTTTTCAACCTCTCTCTCGATTTTTTATTTATCTAGTTGATAGCACCTAGACAGGTGCTGAATAAGAAAAGAAAGAAGAGAAAAAAAAAAAAAAAAAAAAACAAGAAAAAACTACAGACGTAGTTTTTTCTTTTATTATATTATGTGCTCTGGTAAGCGGTTTACCGTTCTCAGAGCCAGTCCTTGCCCTGATAAAATCGTGCCGCTACATAAATAGGATCAAATCTATAACACGCTCAAGGTGTCTATGCTAATTCTCGACTGTAGCAGTAAATTACACAAGTATTTATTGCTTTGTTACCGTACCGCATCGGACTAAGATTTACACAGCGCGTATCATAATTATTCTTAGCAAGCTCACTTTTAATTGGCATCGTAAATATCCTTCACAAAAAGTTCTAATTGCCCGCACTGTTATTAATCCTTTGTCCACCTTTGAGGTATGGAGGTAATGTTTTACTTGAGACTGAAGTGATAATTGGTAGAAAGATTCGATATGCTTCGCAAAAAAATTAGTAATGGAAGTTTAGAAGGTTAAAATTATTCATTACGACTGTCTAAAGATCAGTGATCCAAAACCATTGTTCGCGAAAAAAGGCGCGCCACGAACAAATGGGAACCTAAACCTGCCCACGCGTTAGACGTGGGGCTCCGAAGACACTACCTTTAATTGCTGTCAGACTTCGAACTTATTCTGACCTTAATCCCAGCCCGAGTTTATGGTGGAACATAAAAACTTAATGGAGAAACGAAAAAGCGGAATTTTTAGTGCTCGCCAACGGATAAGCTCCTAAAACCTTGAAAGTCTGGCTGTTTTATACCAATTTTAGGCAAGCAGTTTATGTTTCGTTGTCTAAAATAGGTTTAACCAAAAAATGGTAATGTTTTTTGTTAGTAAAATGAACATATTCTCGTGAAAAATATTCCCATTTTCTTGGCCTCGCTGCGGCCTATATTCATTCATTCTCATTTGGATGCGCACTTAGGGTTCTCGTTTCCAGAAAAAAGAACAACGCTCGGCACATGTTTTACTGTAATATTATATACACTCGCTAGATTTTAGGGGGAAAAAGTGTAGCTATTGCGGTTTCCAGACTGGTATTGTTAATCCTGACTACCACGATCCTTTTTTTGGCAGCTATAGTGGGATTCGGAGTCAAGCTTCTTTTTCTCACTCCAGCTGTACCGTTCCCACCATCAGCATACCCACTAACTCGGTAATACCATGGTAGTACTCACATTCGCACAACCCGTACATTAGCGCCACGCATTAATTAGCCGCTAATAAGACAATAGCCTACGTAGCGCTGACGGGGCAGGCGACTGGATCCAATTACGATTTCATAGCGAAATCCACGCTGACGCACATTCACTTACGTCATTTGCTGGAAATACTAGATAGACTTTTTCTAGTGCCTGTTCTTTTTTCGCCACTTGTGCAAAAAAAAACACCTATTGCTGTATGTTTCTCTGTCGAGGAATGGTCATAGACTATTCCCTTGTGTTACTGTCGCTATATGCTAATGCGATCGATTCCGTTCTGTCCCCTGTCCGTGTCGGTCCCTCGGTTATCGCCTAACCGCTCTTTGTATCACAGGAAGGGTTGGAATGGTCCCATCCGCACAAAAATCGCTTTGTCCCCGAGTAGCGAGTAGTTAACTTGATAAAGAGGTTGTTTTTATATTGAAAGTGGTATCATTTGTTAATACTTCGAAGTCTGTGCTAGAGACTATCGAACATGGATAGTTGGTTAATAACCTGACAAATTTTTTACTTGATTTAAGAGATGAAGAGAAAAGATAAAACACTACTACTACTAGATTTCACGATAGTAAGAAGGAACAGTTACTATTTGACACTTTGAACCCTAGAAACATTCACGAACCACATACCTACAACGCCATCACCTATAATCGTACACACACGGTAGCTAATAGTTGTGGCGCCAACAGCAGCATCGCATTGTTCTCACGACTACATCCAAGGTAGTGGTTAACAGCCCGACAACCATTGAAGCAAGCATCGCATAGCTGCTTGTGGGTTGCAGTGTGGCTGAACACAAGACAGGCAATCATCATCATTGGATATTGTGTTACTAAATTGTTATGACGATATATTGGTCTATTAGTGTGTGGTATATCGTCTCCTAGGATACCTTTACAAGATAACAAAAGCCTTTGTAAAGACAGCCTTGGTATGAATTCTATATAATTTTGTCTGCTTGAGTAGTTGTATTGATTATTATAGAATACTTAAGAATAGGTTTAACTATGATTTACAGACATGATCTACGCCTACAAGAGAAGAAGTTAGAATCCCAGACAGATGGAAATAAACCGCCACCTACATGCCATCCTGATACGACCAAAATGCTAAGTTTATCGCTCCCTATCTTATTCATACTATGATACATTGCTTATATTGGACGTTTTACTACTCTGATAGAACCAATATAGTCAAGTGTTTGAAGTAGCTACCATCTTTAACAAATATGATCTCATATGACCTAACTAGTAGTAATACCAGTGCAACGGAAAAACAAACTGTCTGAAATGGTACGAGTATAATGGGACTGAATGCTACTAATAACACAGAAATGACTAATTGTCTGATGGAGGGATGGCAGCAATAATTAGAGATTTTGACAAATAACGCTTTGTAGACGGAGCTAGACGGAAGGGACTGCACTTCCAAGGAAATACTCCCACATTATATTATACCCGCCATATTGTATACTCATATAAACTTATAGCAGACCAATAAATGCCAAATGACGTCGAAATGGAATCTGTTCGACGAATAGTGATCGTAAATGTCGGAAAGACCTACATAGTTGCATCTATTTCAGTTAGATAGCTTCTACAGATAGATGGGCAGTCGAAATAGATGCACTTCGTCTGTTAGCTGTGATGACTGTCGTTAGGATTCATTACGATCGTTTCATTAGATGAGTCGTCTACCTTATCAAAATCTTGGGTCATGGATGCTAAAACAGATGCGATGAGCGACATATGTTTCATGTCAGAATGTGAAATAATTGAAACAAAATAATTATCTCTTGACTGGGTTTTGAACGAAACTTTGTGTGGTTTTTTTTACTGACATTATGATTTTTGCCATCGACACGCTAAGAAGGACAGTGTATAAATCAAAACTGAATTTGAGGTAACGTTAAGAGCACTTGAATCAATGATAAGCTCAAGGTTCAACCAAGTTAGGTTAACTCTTACAGTTACGAATTTTCCAAGACAAAAAAGTACTCCGGATCTCGCAGACGTAGTTTTCACGTCGCAGTCTAAATAGGAACGCGTAGTATTTGGATTGTGTGTGTAGAAAGAGACGGGGGTTGTGGTGTCTCGCTCTGTCCCAGAGGCGCACTTGACCGATGAGTAATGTCGCGTAGTGGCGGGACTACGACGAGCGCCAAGGGACCAGACGGTAGTGGTGCAAGGTATAGGAGCAGCGGGAGATGAGAATTTTCATCATTTTCGTGTTTAAGAAGCTTGCTACTGTCACAATAGTATTGACATAAACTAAAGAAACCAGTAAGAAAGTTAAGATCATGCAACAGTTCCATTGAACTACAATAACCAGTATTGTAGTTACGTATAATCTACAATAATTATCTCAGCCTCATGTGTTACTGAACCAAAGACCGAGTATTCAATAAATTTGACAATCGGTTCACGTTATGAAATTTTCTTTCTATCCTTTTTAACTCCACAAACTTCAACTGAAACATTCCGCTTTGCGCTTACATCTTACTTGTTACCGCCAGTGGTGAAGAAAACTGGCGAAATGATTGCGGTGCTTAAGACGCGTCGCGGTGATGTGTCGCCTCGGTAATTGTTGCGCCGCAGCGGGACAGCTCTTTGCGGAGCGGGGAAATGACGACACTGCAAATGAGAGAGTTTAAAAATTCAAACAGCTGCATTTGTGGGACTGCTTAAATAACCAGGGAGTCGGGTATTTCGTTAAATATGACGTGGAATCGGGTATACTACGCTTAGGTAACTCTTTTCCAATGAACTTTCCTCTATCACATCTATTGTGTTGAACGATTGGAACTAAGAAATCAAGCTATTAGATACAAATCCAGTTAGTGCAGATCTGTCATTGCATAGGAAATCTATAGAAAGCGAGGTCAAGCTATACTGGAAATGTACTGCTTCATGTGCCGCCATGTGTACATGGTTTAGAATAAAACAAGTTGAAATAAATTCTTGAATGCTATAAACTTAACAACTTGCGTTCGGTAGTAACATTTCCCAACTTAAATGAAAAGGTTTACCAAACAATGATTCTATTTAAGTTCGGCCCACTATACCAGGACCCCATATACACAGACTAGTGCAGTAGTGCCCATAGTTACCGGTCATAAAGCAAAGCGACGCGCCGGCGCCCGCGCTTAAAAAACAAATAAAACGTTAAACAGCTCTAATGTGTGGGTAATTCGATTCGCCACATGTGCTCCTCTCTATTATGGAGTCCTGGTTTTGTTGCCGCAGTAACGATGGGAATTATATGTGCTGGAAGTACACACGTATGCACGGACTTCTTGGTTTTATTGGGCTGTTATGTGTGAACTCAGCGTTATATTTCTTGACAAAGACGGATCCTACGTGAAAATCTGACTAACAGTGAGAAGAGTCATAAGTTGAATAAAATACTTGTGTATTTTGAGATCCTCAAAATATAATGCAATTCTGTAACATCAAATTATGTACCTATGTCGAAACCATAGAATCACCAAATATTCTTATTTTTTGTACTCAGAACATTGTGGAACTAATTTTCAATTTCTTCTGTTTCAGGTAAACATCGTGATTTTCATTAATCCGGACATACTTTAAACCCTCGTAAGTTACACCTAAAACTCAAATTCTCCATTAGGGGAGACTGTAATGAGATTTTCTTCTCCCCTTCAAAATTGTACCGAGTTAATAAGCTCTGGGCTATGCTTTTTGGCGAGGTTCCTGATCCCCTTTTTGCTCTAGGCATCAGTTGAGATTATGTAGTACTGACTAAAACAGCCGCCGTACAAGTATGGATGAAAGGTATGATTGTACATTATGCCTAAAAAGCAAACACCATTCATATTTTCAAAACTTTTTTGCAAAAGGTCCTTGCAAAATTATTGAGACTGCAACTTTTCGCACCAGCGCGCAATGAGCGGCAAGTTCAATTCAACATCGAATGCGACTCGCTGCATTTGAGGTTACACGTTTTCTTATCGTCAGTTCTGCTCGCGGATGCTACAAGTATCATGTCTCCAAAGGCCCTTTTTTTTTCCTCTCCGTATGGTAAATCATCAAATGACCCCCCCCCCACTCTGGGCGGAGCGGAAGGGAGTGTCAGACTTGTACTGACTAAAACCCATCCATGTTCCTTCTTTGCCCTTTGTGTTCCAGGGCCACGGTATCTCTTTCGAACAGTCCCGCAGCCCTGCTCCAAAGGCCCTTAGTTTAGTGTGCGGTTGACGTAAGGCTGTCTAAGCGTTAGTCATGGATGCGAACGCTTGGCATTCTGTTGGCAGCTCCGGTTTATGGCATCGTGACGGCGACCACCTATGGCCCTTCTTAGGCAACACACGTAGCTATGTATTGAAGTTATAGTCGTGTGGGATTTCCTCCAGGCGTTCCGTAGGTGAGAATCGATCATTATTTCTGAGATTTAGAGATAATGAGTAAGTTTCTGATAAAAAGGCGCCCTTTTATCGGAAGTATTCGCATGAATTGTAACAGTTCGGATTCGAGCATTACATCAGTGAGTGAGGAGACCCGAACATTACAGTGCGCAACCTGTAACGATACAATATGTAATAAGCACTTTTAAGAAAATCCTTTTCCTTTGTTAATGGAATTATCTTTGCTTTATTAACAAACGACGAAGCACGGCCACAACACTGATACAGTCTATAGATTCCTAAATATCGTTTCTTTTCCGTTTAATAAATTGTGGTTTCCCTCTCTAGCCAAAACAAATCAGCCTTAAAAATACAAAATTTTCTAATTTACCGGCGACAATGAGTGTCGCATTAGTCACAAAAAAGTACAATGTTACACTAATGGACGGAAATAGCAAAGAATCGACTCAGAGGCACCGAGTGCACCTAACTACGAGCAAGTGAATCACGCGCGACCGATACGGAATACGTGGCGTAGGTACTAGTTACTAGTAATTGACTAGTTTCTTTAAATGTCACTGCTTAAGTATTCCCTTGAAAAAAGGTTAGTTCTGGTAAAATTGCAGTCACGCTTGCGATCCTCTTGGAAAACGCTTTGCACCGGTCTTAAGGTGGCCATACACGCAACGATACTCAGGTTTTTAGTTGCGTGTGGCTAATCTTTCGTATGACCAGGTTGTATTTCACTGATGATGTTATCTGATTGTAACTTTTTAAGCAAGTCTTTACATGATTCGAGTACTTAAACTTTAGATAAAATATTCCTCCTCCTGAGAGCGGCTATTCGAAAACTATAAATACAACTAGGCACTTACCTTGCGGCCAGCCATTAATTTTGTTAGTGTTTCGGAAACTACTTCGAAGTACCAGAGCTTTCTATTTCATCATCTCTAAAACAGAAAATTATAATAATCCACTCGTTAATAGTATTTGTGACAATGTTTAAAACTCCACTGTCTGTAGTGACTACACACAAATAGTGCACAGCTACCGGCCGCTTCTAAACTTTTAATTGCAATTACGGTGTAGCGCAATAGATCGGTCTGAGTCGGACCCTTCGTTATTTTCCCTCCCACTACTTCATATGTCTATGATTCATATATCATCTCACTTATGATCCCCTGATGAGATAAACGAAGCGCCACGAACTGTAAAACCATTTAGTTAGTATCATCATCCTTTGCGTGTTAGTCGCTGATTAAAAGTTTGTCTCGTTTGTAGTCTTTCCAGTGTGATGACAGGCTTTCACAAAGTATTGACAACATGTCCAACCTGCTCATTACTCACAGTTTTCCTTTAATCAACTTCTTCTACTTGTGTTGCATGACACGTATCGAGACATTCCTTGTTTTTATCAGCCATCATCGTTAAGTGATGATTATTCATCATATCAATTACAATGTGGTCAACATTCTTTTCGCTAGCCAATCCGCCATTTTCTTTTCAAAAGTAATCTCATGCATGGATTCGGTTAGCATGTACAATGTATTATTTCGTGTAGTAAAGCTAGAAATTATTCCAATTAGAGTACCTGTTTTTTTATAGCAGCAAGTCCGGGCGAGCCTAGTTTCCGGTGCTATGAAGTAAATGCAAATGCGGCGGGCAACTGAGTTGCCTCGGGCAATGGGTACGGAGCTACGATTACAACTTTGTAGTTGCGGTCACTTGCGACTAAGGTTCCGTTGAAACTCACTAGGCATAGTCCTTTGTGACGCAGCAGACTTTCGAAGCCTCAATGAGTTCTGTGTTGTTTTTCATTCATTATTGTTAGCTGAGTAATTTATTTTGTGGTATTTTTAAACGAACTTTGAATGCAGGAGGTTGACACTTTGACTGCATCTTTTGCTGTTCCAATATTCTTGCATTTTTCAGAAGTTTGTGGTTGATTCTCAAGCGGTAAGGTTATTAAAGTTATTGTCTTGATTTCCTTGACTGAAATCATATAACTTATTCTTGAAATCACTTATTATAAATTACCTTATTTATATTTTCCGTGCAAACGTTACTGCTTACAGCGTAGGCGTAGTCTAGCCTTAGCCTCAGGATAAACAAACAACTGGCTTTAGCCTACACCTTCTAATCTGCTGTCACGATAATCGTGACACTGCATTCGTTAGATAAATTGCCAGCTCTTTGTGCATCGCTAACCTTATGACAGAGTATTTGCTTGATTATCAGAATTTGTTCCTTAGTCCAACTGATGATGCTACGGGCGATAAAATCGAATGATGCTCGGTGCAACGGAAGAGTCCCATGCAGAACGATACGACGAAGATAAGATATTGGAGTTTTGAACCAGTAAAGCCATTGTGAAGAAGGCACAGCATGCAGAAAACTGGCGACTGACCGTTGCCCAGATACAACAACAAGCTATTGCGGCCTGAATTTCATTCTTTGGGCTGAACCAATTCGCCTGTAATTTGATAGAATTAAAACTATAAACTTCATGCGAGCTAATTTGCCGGAACAGCTATTAAAACAAAAACGATAGTCTGAAGTGTCCAGTGTACACGAAGCCTATTCCTTAGACAGGTGTTCCTTTAATAAGTATTAGTGTACAACGTTGTAAACGCACGCTGTTCGTTATTAATTGATACTTTATCAACTTTAATCGGATGCTTGATATTTGAGCCTGACCAGCCGATGGGGGTATAAGCCCGCAGGTGGGGAATGGCTAAGCACACAACGACCAGTAATTTTTGACTTATTACGTAATTCTACCATTACAATTTGATATCCGCTGTAATTAAAGAAAGCAAAAACAGACAATCTTAATTGATGTCAGACTTTTTTTGCAAATAATTTATTTTACTTAGAACTTGTAGCAAAATGTAGATTGTAGGTAGATATTCTGTTTTAGTTTTTATCCGACGAATGTTACAATACATTGTAGTTTTTAATTAGTGCTTTGGTAGTGTGGTTAAATATAGCTTTGCTTAACATTATATCATGTTTGTATTTTAACTGTTTTATATCAGTTTAATTGAATGAATTTTTCTATTCTTATGGCTATAAATACGTGCATAGATCGTCTTGTAAATTACGTGAAGGGGGTTTTGTTTAACATTAGGTGGCTAATTATAAAATACTAAATGAGTCGTCGTACGTACTCTGATGTATATTTGCACAGTTTTGCCACTGAAGTCACTTGTTGTCACTTAAGAGTTTAACTACCATACAGATACTCAGTAACCACAAATCTTAAGTCACCGCGTCTTTTGCAAGCTAGCCTTTACTGCTACCCGGATATATTAATTAGCAGTAAATATTAATTTAATGTTCTAGCAATCACGTTTAGCTACAATATAGGTTTCAGTTATTTACCCGAATAAACGTTGTTGACAGAAAAAAATTAAATTCTGTGTTTATGCCAACTTTAGTTTTGGTTGGACTGGAAGCTGACTCCATAGCTACTAGAAGTCCATATTTTAGTGTAGGTATTATAAAGCGCGTAGTTCGTACAATGGGCAGCGCTGAACAGCGGTGGCCCGGGGCGAGTACATTACCATAAAAAATGCACCCACCATCGATCTTGTAGCCCGACCCCGCTGTTTTCAACTTTTGTGCAAACCCACGCAGTTTTTTATTGCCACTACTGTCGTGTCCATTCGGGAAATGGTTTCATTTTCATATTTTGTCGATAAAATTGAGAATTTCTGACCATGAAATGAAATGGAGGGAAATTGGTTTAATGCTTTTATTCGACTCTTTATTTATAAAATGGCGTCTAAATAATATTCAAGATCATTTTTTTGTTTCACTTTAAAAAACCGAAGCAATCTCAAAAACAAGGGCCACCTTCCCTCCCCCCCACCCTTGGACAATATTCCAACGCCTAAATTATTATTACCAGGCGATAAGGAATTCGGTAGAGATTCCTCACGTTCCTTACTTATCAGTGACCGAGAGCACTCGAGTCAAATATGTGGTGTGTCAACATTGGGCAGTCGTAGGACATCGAGTGACGTTCGATGCCAGCGTCAGTCAATAGACGAGTTAACAGCTTGCTGCGAGCGGCCCTTTGATCTACACCCAATCGACACACTTCACTGTTTAGTAGATAGTTTGTTTGGTTAGGTATAGCTATTGTGTTTTGGAAGATATCCATGGTTCAGTCAGACATCAAAAGTCAGACTTAATTTTAGTTGATTAAAAACTCTGTAACAAATACTAAAATACTAACTTCTGCCCGCGACTTCGTCTGTCTATGATCAGGATAAAAAGTATCCTATGTGTTAATCCAGGTTATAAACTATCTGCGTGAGTGCGTGCCTTTCATCCAAATCCGTTCAGCAGATTTGTGTGATTGAGTAACTAACATACAAAGTAGCTAGAAAAACCATAAATTATTCAGCAAACAATCTATCTATCTACTCGTAGCTCCAATAGATAATTGAGAGGCACCGGAATAAGAATTACTTACAGACTAATTAGTCCAGAGGTACTAGGACGTAAGAATTATGGGGAAATAGCTAAATCACTGAAAAGTTACAGTCACGCGAGCCGCAGAATCTAGGTTTTACCGGTAGGTACTGCCTACAAATAACCAAGCGGTTACCCTTTTCGTGTCAGCCGTTCATAAACAACTGATTACAGGAAATTAGGGATTCTTAATAACTGCGTGTTGTTGGTTTTTAAGTTCATCCTAAATCTTACGCGTTAGTCTTTTTGTTGTTGTCGATTTCTAGTAACTTCCTAGTTCCGTCCTTGTTTATGGTGCATGTCATCATCTTTTAGACCAGGATCTCCCACTTTTAGGCCTCCCCTTTCTTTTGCCATACTCGGTTCTGTGCGTGCCTCATCCATCTGTTTTCCGCATCTTTGATGATGTCGTCAACTCAACGCGCTTTTGGACGGCCCTGGTTGCATGTAGTCAGCAACAAAATTGCTTTTGGTGTAAATTAAAATATCTTAAGTGCTGCCGTTCTCAGATATCCTTTTGAAACGTTTTACAAAAAACTTCTATAATTTTATAAATCACAAAGTGTCTAATGAACAATACCACAGTATCGAAAAAACCTACATTATAATAAGGCACCGTTCTCCTAGGGAACGCGCGTTTATCGCAGTTATCAAGTGGCGACGGTTCCCAGAAACGCCTACCTAAGGGCCAGGTAGCGCCCTAAGCCCCACAAAAAATATTAGGGATGTGCGTCGCGTGTCGAAGGTGTCGATATGTCGCCCACAATACCTTATTTATAGTCCTTAATTCAGTCTATAAATAAAACAACGTGCCTGATTGTGACTATTTCTGGGACTAGTTCTGGGAATGTTTCAAGACAATTTCGTGTTGAAACATTTTTTCATCTGGAGCTTGAAAAAGCTTCTATAACTGCAGACGACAATGTTTTATTTTAGATCAACATCTTAAAATCTGTACTAATTGCCTACAGATTTTTGTTACACTTATTTTCGCAGTTTTGTAGCTAATTTTAGAACACAATTTCAAAGCGCATAGATTTAAAATGTATCCAAAAACTCATCTAACACACTTGACATTAAATTCAGTAGGTAGTAATAGCCAGAAGATCAGTGATCGCATATTTCGCAAAACCAGTTTCAATTCAACCGGCCATCCAGTCTTACAGGTACGGCGATGTAAAAAATGTTGAATGATAGTAGCAAGTTCAGTTTTTGCATACTCTCCACTTGGTTCGTCGTAAATCAGATCGCTTTTAATACAGTTATCGATAATTAAATCGATATGAACTGATGCGTTTTTAAATGACAGCTTTTCAAACTCGATGTTATTGGAAAATGATGCAAATATTTTAGCCTGGGGTTTTGGAATTGTAGCATTGTAAGGATTTGTAAGGTCCGATAACTACATTACGCGACAATAGTCAATACTAGCTATTCTTACGTACTATTTTGAAATAGATTATTTTATTTCTGACTTTCAGATTACTTTTCCGTTAAAAGTGCAGTTCACATTATAAATTCCTTATAGTATATGTATATGATACAAAAAAATAATGCATTCATTTTCATTCCAAAGAAACGATGGATGGACTGTGTGAAGGATGATAAGGCAAGAAAGGAGGTGTCTGATGAGATGACGAGTGATAGAGAAGTATGGAAGAAGAAGACATGTTGCGCTGACTCCAAATTAATTAGGATAAGGAAGGGTAAGAGAAAGATAATGATTATGATGATGATGATGACGATAATGAATACATATTTACAAAATATTTGATGTTCAAGAATTTTACAAAGCATCATAGTTTTCTTAGATGCTGAATTGCGGATTGATTCGAACGCATTGTTAAACCTAACATGGCTCACACAACAGACTATCAATACATTCCTACACACACAACACTACTTAATTCTAGTAGTGCTATCTAATCCTACAATTTTTCTGAACAACAAAGTATACTTTATCTATTTCTAAAACCTTTGTAACACACATCACTAGTTCGCTATTCCCACTTCCCACCGCCACGATAGGTTTTTTCTATCGCCCGAATAATAAGTATTGAATATTTTTTATGAAGGACTGGGAAGGCCGCGTTATCGGCCGGTCCTATCCTAACGCGATGCATATGAATTTGAATTAAGTTTTTAGTTGAAGTTTTGGACGCATACCGAATGGAGTTTCTGTATTGATGGCCACAGCTTCTTCTTTATCATCGATGTTTAGGTTTATCTTTTATAATGTTACTGCTTGAAATTCTCATTTACTCGTAAAAGAGGAACGTCTGGTTCCTATTGTAAAGCTTCTAATGTTTTTCTCATCTTTGATACACCCGCGTTCGCATGTCTGTGTCATGTATCGCTAATACAGTTTCCAATAGGTGCTATTTTGGATTTCTTTGTAAGTCACTGCCTATGTTTTAACCTAAAACATTCTTATTCTGTTGCGGCTGCAAACCCGATTTGTCGTACAACACCACTGACAGCTAAATAACATCGAACGGCACTTTCATCCCGCTCCAAAAGCAATAAATGAAAACAATTTAACTCGTTTCCGCTATCTAGATACCGGCTGACGATCAGACAGAATTGTATTGGAATAAACCCGACCACCACACAATATAATGAATAATGACACGGGACAGACAGATTGCTTCATTAGCTGGCCGACGCGCGACGCTACACGGCGCATTAAAAATCGTTAATGTACGGGACGTCGGGATACGGTGGAGGTTAAACATTGATGAATAAGGAAAGAGAGATGAATGTAGTTCGTGTAATTAGTGCTTTAGGTTTTGAGAAAGTTTTTGTAAGGATGATTACATCCTTACAGAAAGGCAGTTGAATCGAAGGTGAAACAACTTTTGTAGTTAATTAATAACATAGCACACTATTAACTCATTATAAAAGCACCCTAGTTCTGTGAAAACATAGCTATTCTGTTCTGTTCACTCATTTTCTCACTTCTAAAACACTTAATAATAAACTTCTGCTGAAAATAAACAAAAGCATCTAAAATTCTGAAAGTAAAAAAAAATTGTCACCTGCATGGCACCAATTGAATATAAAGCGTTTCGAATTGTTTGCTTATTAATGTTATTATTGTTTTGTATTGCTTATCGAATCAATAAATCAAAATTGATTATGTATGTAAATCTCTTTGATGTGTTTTGCTCACAAAGGGTATTTCGGTTGTTTCCCGCTTTTGGATATTTAATTTTACCATCAGATTTGTTTGATTAGTTTTCCAACAGTATTAAATAGTGTTTCATCACTTGCCTAGCCTTTTCTCAACTATGTTGGGGTCGGCTTCCAGTCTAACCGGATGCCGCTGAATACCAGTATTTTACATGGAGCGACTGCCTATCTGACCTCCACAACCCAGTTCGTACTGGGTAATGCGATACCCCTTGGTAAGACTGGTTGTCAGGCTTTCGGGCCACTGACTACCTGTAACGACTGTCAAAGATATACAAATGACAGCCGGGACCAACGGCTTAACGTGCTTTCCGAGGCACGAAGGAAACTTGGTATGCAATGGGCGGTCACCCATCCACGGACCAACCTAGGCAAGCGCGGCTTAACCTTAAGATCGACCCCAAGCGACTGTTATTGTTTAGCCACGAGCTCCTCTAGTATTAAATAGTGTTTATTTTACTTTCATGTATGATATTTATAATTTGAATGAGTCACATAATATTCGATACGCAACATCCGCAACTAAGTTAATTGCAGGTAAACATTGTCATAAGAAAATGAGTTTTTCTCGTCCTGAAGCGTAACCGTATTGAGGGAAAACTTAGACATAACTTCATGTTCACACCATGTCACGCGATTCTCCTTAATAACTTGGAATCGAAAGCAAGTTTGGTACAAAAGGAACCGACAAAGCAGTTTTAGTGAGTTAACACAGTAACTGCGCTCGTTTAGTTTAAATTATTTGCAAAATTTATACAAATTATGTTACCAAGGTATATTTCTAATAGTTTTAATTCGTTGGAACTTCAAAAGGCAAATGCACTAATTGCCGAGCCAGGCGCGTGAGTGAATGCGGGGCGGAGTTTCACAAGGCAACGCTCTTAGACCCTAAGTTTTAACTTGTTTGAGTTCCTTTATGTTGTTTTAAAGTGTATTTCCGTAACTTATAGGCAACCGGGGTAATTATAATCTAATCGGACATGGTGCTTTTGTTAAGTGTGAAAATTTTGGAGGTGGTGTTTTTCATACTTTGTGTAAATATAGAAGTAAAAGTAAAATTGCATAATTATTATTGTACAAAATGATAACATCTGTTATTATTTTTAATATTTTTTACGAAAATTTCGAGAGTTGTGAGCAGGGTGCGATGGTCTAATTGGTGAAGACGTCCGGTGTACTGAATCGGAAGGTCACAGGTTCAAACCCTGCTCGCACTAGAATTTTTCTTTCCATGTCAAAAACATCTGTTATTATATTGAGTAGTCTCAGGAAATATCCAGACAGCAGCAATATACCTAAGGCGTAACAAACAACAACATAATAAAACGCCGTACGTGCGTCAAACGACAAGGGGAGAGCCCCACCAGATATAATTACGTGAGCGAGTACCAGGGCGGCATGGGCGCGCAGTAGTAGGCAGGCAGCGTCTGGCAGGAAACCCTAAATAAACACACAATTATGTATAATCCCACTCCACTCTCACTGCGCTGAAAAACTACGCGGGAAGGCGGTAACGTTTGCACACAAATTCTTGTTTTTATTTCCTCTCCTATAAAAAGTGTAATTGCATTATTTTCACACGTTTTCAGAGAATTTACGAGTTCAAAGAGGTTTCAGTGCAATTAATTTAATGGTATAAAAAATATCAAGTCTTTTACAAGCTTAGTTTTGTCCAATGAGAGGAGACATTATTTTTTTAATCATCTCATCTAAATCGGAAAAACTGTTTTTAAAATAACTATTTAAGGTTGGGTTTAATAAACCAATACTCTACTGTACTGTTTGATTCTCATGCCAGAAGCAATATTAGTTTTCAACGATATGGCAACTTTATATTTTATTAAAACTTTCAATTCTATCTAGAATTATTGAATCGTAAATCTTCTTGTTACGTTTATGATTCTTACATGAAGACTCATAATCGAATCTAAGTCATAGTTTCCAATAACTGCCGAGAGAGAATGCCTTCTGGCAATAAGTCCGCTTAAATACCACTCTTGTAGCTACTTACATGAAGTTTAAATAAATAATAAGTGTCTTAGCATAAATTTTATATGCAAAACAGGATACAATTATTAATAACTTGTTACAGCTTGTACTCTGCACTATTATATTTTAACTTATTGAAAAAATGGTAACTGGTTTTACCATTTATCGTATTACTATCGACCCGCCCTTGCTTGGCACAGCACCGCCTATCGGGTCCAAAACTATATCTAATGTAGCCTATATTTTAAGTTAAGCATCTAGGAGAAGAGCGGTGAAGACTGCGTTCAAATCCATGCAGTAGTTTTTGTGTGATGCGCGTAGAAACATAAGTGTTTTTTTGGCTTCTGTTGCTCTAATAAAGACCCCCATATATTTTTTTTTCAATATCTTCCATGTACACACATCGGCCTGTTACAATATGTATTGCATAGTACAGATGACACTTATAATTTGAAGGTTTGGCCACCTTTACTTGAAATACTAAATCGTAATCGTCTAGCAAGAGTTGTCTTCAGTGACATTGGCTTTCTTGAAAATGTAAATATTTACATTTTACATTTACATTTTACTTTTTATTTACATTTTTTTTATTTATTAATTAATAAATTGAAACATCAAAGCAAACTTGATCTGCTGTCCGTACTCCCAGTAGCGTAGGTAGGTAGTAGGTAGGTATTCGAATTATAGCGTAGCGAGGGACTTTCGCTCGTGTCTCGCCGGTGCTTAGCTATACCTAGTACTAGGCTCACAGACAGTTGTAGACGTGTATTTCGTCGCTAGTAGTATGAGTATGAAGCAGACGTTTTGTGTGCCTAGAGCCTACTGAAAGGAAATGAGTTGTATACGACTTACAACTGGCAAAAAGATATTAAAAGATGACAGAACAAAGAGAGATTTTTCATAAACAATGAGAAAATCTAAGGTTTGATCACTTTTAAAGAATAACTATGAGAGTATTCTTTCTAACACAAAAGCGTCAAACGAATCGAATTCGTGATCAATGGTAATAAATCGATAAATCGTGAAATATTACCACCCACGTAAACATGAGCATTCAAGCTCTTTCGATCACAAACCTTATATTATGTTCGTTGATAAAGTTTCATAATCATAATTATCATTTATTGCATTCATGTATAAGTTTTTAAACTTCATGGTCACTAACATTAAAGCACACGTTATTACACGTATTATTTAAACATGGTAAATATCCCGTTTCTAGTGTTAATGATGCATTCATGTAGTTTACAAGTTGATACAAGTATATAGGTTTCATACATGAACCCTGCTAGGGCACAGCAATATCATCATCATCTGCCTAGCCTTTTCCCAACTATATTGGGGTCGGCTTTCAGTCTAACCGGATGCAGCTGAATACCAGTATTTTACATGGAGCGACTGCCTATCTGACCTCCACAACCCAGTCAGTACTGGGTAATACCATACCTCTTGGTAAGACTGGTTGTCAGACTTTTTGGGCCACTGACTACCTAACGACTGTCAAAGATCTACAAATGACAGCCGGGACCAACGGCTTAACGTGCTTTCCGAGGCACGGAGGAAACTCGGTATGTAATGGGCGGTCACCCATCTACAGACCAACCTAGGCAAGCACGGCTTAACCTAAAGATCGACCCGAGCGGCTGTTATTATTAAGCCACGAGCTCCTCAATATAAATAGTATAAAGTGCTACAGTGTCACAATAATAAACAAAACACTGTGCTTAAACAAACATACTAATTTTAACATGTTTATCAGGTGTCCATCATTTGTTATTTAAATAAGTAACTGTCATGATATAATAAAGGATAGGATGAGAACAAATAATTGGTCATCATTTCATAGTTTCCATGAGTAGCTTTTCATTAACTATTGAAATCCGATTCAGTATCGAGTAACTCACTCGGCAACAGAACTTTCTGCCTTGTTTTAATTATAAGCTTGCAACTTGATAGTTTCGTTTTTATATAGCTACTCACGTATTCTATAGTACTAGTGATCACGGAGTAAGAATAAATGGAGCGCTAGCTCTCAGGCTGACGGCGAAAACTGTCATGAATACAAAACCAGTGCATGCTCATAACCCACTCTGACAGCCGACAGTCGACCGCGGTCGACTACTACTGATACGCGGATACTTGATTCTGTACATACATGCTTGATGAATGCTGAGAATCCTTCAAGGAAGACTTAGTATGAATAATTAATTTTATTAGCGACAACATTAAAAAAAACCAACCAACCAACTTATCCTGTGTGTCATATCTTTAGACCGTTGCATAGATTGACATCGCTTCAATTACCAGTCGCACATAATCATCGCACTAAACAAATAGAATTGTTATTATGCGTTCCTAAATTCTGATCTACTTGCACAATTTGTTTCTTAGCACTCCATTTAGGAAACTTTATGGCTACTAGTGGAAATTCGTGGTATATTTGTGATATGAGAGGCGCGTTCTCGAGTGTCACGCGTTCGACTCACTTAATGATATATTATATTGCGATTGCGATACGTAGGTAGGTAGGGACTATCACCGCAGGGCTGTCCGGTCGCTGGGAAACATTTATGGCCGTTATCAATAGGGCTGCGCATTACTACAAATACTTAACGACGTGAGTAATGTTTTTCCAGTTTAGGGATATGTTAGGTAAATGGGGTTGACCCAAGTAAAAGTAACTATCACCGGTATTTCTGTAGGAAAGAATCCAGTATGAATATAGAGAGCTATAAGACTCTGAAGGCTATACAATAAATGGACTGTGTGATAATTTGGCTAGAAAGAAGTGAGTACTGAAATGTGGACTAATGAAGAAGTATGGATGAAAAAAGTAAATTTAGATAAGGACGGAAAAATGATGATGAGAATGATAATTTCTGGAAATATAAAACAAATGAAAGTCACCAAATAATAAGTAAAAACACCCATGAGTGCATGATGCATGGCAATAAAAAATACTAGAAAAAACGAAAAGTTGACAAAAAAGTACTTTCTAAGCGACAACCATGAAAAACAGGAACAAGAGACACCCAAGAAGCAACAGCTCCTTATCTATCAGTCTATTTAAATTATTTTAACATTACTGTACTAATAAATAAATACATAATCATAGCAGCACGTGGCAGCCCTGCCTGATAACCGTTATCACCAGTTCCGGGAAAGCGATAAATAAATATTATTGTTACTCATATATTACCGACGCGTATGTACCCGTGAAATAATAAATAACGTACATTGTTCCTATTAGTTATTTTTGTAATAACCGGAATGGTTCCACGCATGTTGTGCAAATGCTGAACAGACAAACAAAGTCAGTAAAATAGTCAATATATGGAATGCTAGCGTTGCTTGTCCATTGAAAAAGTTATCTGAATGAATTTACTAGCTCTTGCTAAAATAACTAAAACAATTTCTATGAATACGAAGAAAAAGATGGCGAAGACATCCTAAGTTATCAGTGTATGCGTCTAATTTATTATTTGTGAATTATAACCATCGTTCTCCCGTCTTAAGGAAGTCATTTTCATGATACAATTTATCGTTACTATATTTTACCGTTGAGCGACCACCGCGACCTTGCATATTCAATCTCGATACTTTCAGTTTTTCTTCCATATCAACTAGCTAAAGTTTGTCTACCAACTTTCATATATTTAAAACTACTTCAAACTTCCTTTGAAAGATCTTAGGTAGTCTCTAAGAAGCTATATTGGCCCTAAATCCTTGGGTATTACTCTCTTTTACAAGTGTCGAGTCGTCTCTCAAAGACTTTGAATGTCTGATTCCAGATATAAGACGAGGATTTGTACTATCTTTAGAAAGATTTCCTCTTTTCGTCTGGCATCTAAAGGTCTTTTGTTCTTTTGTACATTCAGCTTCAATGTGATTCAGTTAATTATAGTGATTATTTTCATCACTTGCCATATTTAGCTAGACAGTCTATTTTTAACCACTGACGCAAAGAGCGCTAGGGTTTTAGGCTTAACTTCTGTATATTGCGTACTGGATTGCTTGTCCGTCTGTACACATTAAGTACCTAGTGTCGAAAACAACTTGATTTCGCCCTTTTTGACGACTCTGGCTGTACAACCTGCTATTTTGTCAGTTTCTATAGCCATTTCCTTGTCAATATCAATCAATAATCGAATGTTAAGACCAACTATGATTTTCCCTTTTCATTTTTATAAGTTAAATAAAGCTATTTATTTTTTGTTTTGTATCCCATTTCTACTGTTAATGATAATGTTAGTGAGCATTATAGTTTAAAAACATATCAAGCTGTTTGCACTTTTGGGATCGTCTAAATTTCCTACTATAGTTTCAAGTTTTCAACCTACACTACTCTTTCAAAGTTAAGACATACTTCACAAGTACTCGTAGAGTTGCTGACTATGTTAACTTAAACTTAGTTTGGCTGAGTCACGCTCATAAATTCCGTTAATGTTGAACTGTAACTTTTCTCCTCGAGTGCAGTTAAAATGTTTGTGGTGCCAGACAATGGGAACTTGCGATGACTGGTTCAAATCCGCTGGTACCAGTGGCAAAGGAAGAATTTGAAGATTGTTTGCTTCTCTTTCGTCATCTGTAACATCATTATTGAAAGCATCTGTAGTTGTAAGTGGATCTTTATCTCTATGCATTTGCATAAAATCTCTTTCTTTATCTCGTGTCAGTTTGCGCAATTTCATTCTTAATGCAGTCCTGATACATCATTTTCACAGCCTTTATGTCATCTTCATGAAATCTTTACATCGTAGTTCGAAAACATTATGTTAATTAAGCCTCATATAACTTTTTTTTTGGAAGGCGACTAACCTTTCCGTAATATAGACAAATATAAAAATTATCTCTCTCTGTCATATATATAATACGTTCCAAGTGAGAACTGAGGGTCGTGCACCGACCAATCAGTTCATTTTTCTTGTCACGGCTTAGTGCCAAATGTTCCTGGGCTATTCTTGTGGCTACCTGAAAATAAACTAAACAATGTAGCAAAAGTCGGGAACAAATGCGAAGTGCAACCGCGTGTAAACGCAAGTATAACAATGACGAGCCACCCCGGCTATAATCAAGTAATTATGTTTAATTGACGCTAAGCAAAGTGTGAATTAACCAATTGAGGTTAAACGGCGTCACAATTGGGAGTGAGCCTGTGATGATGAAGCTAGAGAGTTTTGATATGACTTCATGTGATACTTACGTATATCATGCAATATTGACCAGCCACTGCAAGATTGGTGTTATGATTGGATTTTTGATCAAATTCGTTCAAAACCTAATTGTAAACACCCTGAGAGAGTAGTAGTTAGCAGCCAAACTTAGCTTCAACTACCGAAATACTACACGTTAAGTTAACTGTAACTTACTATAATCAAAAATACTAGGGTATTGAAAGAAACTAGAAAAAAAGTGGTTTTGTGATGCCTTTATCGAACGTAGGTTTCACCAAGTCACCAGTCGCTTGAAATGATTGTATTACTTACTGACAGCACATCAGCCCGTTATTATAGGGATACAATATATAATGCGGTGCCCGTAAACAGCGGACTTTGACTAAAGATAACTGAGCGATGACGCTCGTTGCTCGATTGACGCGTGTTTAGAATCCGCGACAAACTTGAAAAAATAAACAGTCAGAATGCTAACAAAAGAAGAATATGGGCGTGGTAAATAAATCCTAAAGTAAATCTGATATCCAGACGGAAGAACTGAAAATCCTCGAGAAGTCGAAACTTTTCTTCAGTTTTTTTTTTTTTAATTTTGTTGTTTCTGCCTTGTCCCGACGGAAAAGGCGTGAGTTTATGTATTTATCTTTAAATCAGTAATTTAAGTATAATTGAGCCCCCACCAAATCAAAATATAGCTTCACCCTCCACTGAACTCATTGTCATTCCTGTCGTAAAAGTCCTGAATTGACTGTGTCCAATACATTTTTGCTTCTTATCTTGCTCAAGTATCAAGTCTTTTGTCACAAACAAAATTACGATATTTCTAAGTACTTATAAGAAATAAACAAATAAATAATCTCCGCTTGGACAGGGGTGCCACAGGGGTCGGACTAGGGCCCGTAGGGTCGCATAGCAACCCCGGCGAGACGTCTCCCGCTATTTGTGTTGTCGAATTAATCGATTTTCGGTATTATGATTTTAATAAAAGCTTTTATGAGTTTCATGCAGCCCTGGTGTTTATGTCGCTGTGAATGTTTGATGTTTCCGAATAGATTGGAAATAAATTGTTTCAAATGGACAACCAAAACACAGTAGATGTGTGTACCATGGGCTTTTTTCGTGGTCTTTTGTAGATTTGCTTTTTAACAGAAAGTGTAGGTACCTACACTTATCTCGGCAAATTGCTTCAAGCGTGGTCTCTGGTCTCTAAAGTAAAGTTAAAAGTTTGTTCAATGCGCTTGCTTTATTTCATATTCCATAATATATTTGAGAGCTAACAAACTTATAATGGCCTGGTAACACGATTACTCCGACCAAAGATCTTTAAATATGAGACACTGTTAAACTAGGAATTTCAGATCATGTAAAAAGACAAGTTAAAACAACAACGCATAGAAAATAGTCTATTTAAAAATATTATAAAGCGCGTATTCTAAAAATGAACATCCAAAATATAACTATTCGTTGCATATGCAGATGAATTCAACGGTACACCAATTTGGTCCAGTCATTTAGGTGGTACGTGACAAAATATATGCATACATAAGCCCTATCTACATAAAAACATACCACCCAACGTGTAACGCATTAAAAGGCTTATAAACAACATTCAACATAACTTTAACCTCGTCAAGTTACATAATGGTAAACATAACGTTTTTTTAGCTTAATCAGCCTATAAGGTACCCACTGTTGGGCAATCAGGCTTCCTCGATGAGAGAGGGGGTGGGCCTACCAGGGGCCCATGCGTGATGATGAACGTCACATGTCTTTTATTTTTTGGTTCTAAGACATGCCTCACGATGTTTTCCTTCACAGTATTGAGAGCAGTATACTAATAGAAAGTTAAAGATATAAGTAACGTTTGTTTACGTAGATAGAAATATGAAAAAAATTTCAATTTTTGCAGCTGTCCAAGCATTTTCCCTTTGCTGCCGAAGAGATGCTTTCGTTATTACGAACTGCCGTGAGGTCTTATCATTTCCATGCTGCTCGTAAAAAGAAGAAAAAGCATTCAGAAAACAGTAGTTGCGGCTGTCTACGACGCATTTTTTTATTATTTTCATCGTAGGACCTGCAAAATAGTTGATGTAATTTCTCGGTGCAAATTTTTCCTTCCATGTCTTTATAATTTTGTTGGCCCACTATGTAATGTTCCCCTAGTAATAAATGCCACATTCTCGGGATATCGTCAGCGTAGCTTGCCTGTAATTAAAATGAGTTCTCGCTTTATGTTAGTCCCTCGGCAAGTGTGTAATGGAACCGCATTTATTTCGAAACTACTCCTCAAGTTCTGATTTTTGCACAATTTTGCCTACGGTTTCTGTCCGAATTTCCTAGTGTATCGTGTAATTTCTGCAATTAATTCAAACTAGTTTAAGGGGGGGGGGGGCTCTCCCTAAACTTTTAGTCGGAAAAATATAGAAGGGATCATAGATTTTTAAAGACTACCTATTTTCATTTTCAACAGATATCGAATCAAAAGTGTGGGCTACATTACACTATATTACCACATAATTATGAGATCTAATTTAAAGTAAATCCTTATTCCACCCACCACGGCTCTAAATAAATCAAGTTCAAATTCATACTAGCAACACTGCTGACGACCAATCCAATACTTGTCTTATTGTGAGTGAAGAGAAGTTCTTTGTCGTCGAAGAATAGGCATTTGAACATTTACGAGGCACTTCGACCTGAGGCGCAAGACCTCACGCATTTGCATCCGCTCACATCTTTACATCTCCTGGCCTCCTGGTCACCGTTTATTAGAACCTATTGTCTGTACCATTGTCTCAAGACACATGAATTTACGTAAAACGTACTAAAAATTTTTATAGGCAGTTTTGTTAAATTAATTTGTCTTGCGTGTCTTCTTGGGTTATGAATAGACCACCATGGAAAGCAGGTGTTGAGTGGCAAATAAATTCCTTTGATGGAAAGATGAAGCAGAATCCACGCGTAATGCAAACTTTATCGTACCGTGCATAGTGACACCGATCGAAAGAAATCAACTGAAGAAATAGTGTAACTGAAATTACCAAATCAAAGCTGTGTGTTAGAGATCTTTCAGATGATTTCAAAGCTCCCTTCGTATATTTGCTTTGAATTGTTTGTTTTCACAATAATCGCGTTGCCCTTCATATCCTTCATTAGTGCATAAACCCACACGCGATAATATCTCACGATCGATCGCGTGAGATCCTGCGATAATTATAATTGATCGTGCGATACCGAATACGCTGAGCTGTCCAAATTATAACTAGATATCAAGATTACCTTTGTTTCCAATTTTCAGAAATAATAAAGGGTTTCTTTAATGATAGAACATTTCTTGAACTCTCTCTGGATGTTGTCCGTAGGACTATGCGATCAATCAAGTAAAAGTTATCTTAAGATCCCGCCATGGTCAATCTTTGGATACTAATCGGGTCTACAAAAGAAACTCACGAATTAATATTTAAATATCTTTTCGAGAGGAACCTTAGCTTTTGGCTCTTCTAGGTCAGGAAATTAGAAAATACCTGTAGGAATATTTCTAAGGAGGATCTCATTGTGATTCAGTTCGCTCACGCGTGAACTTGGTATAAAGGGAGGCTTTTAAAATTACGGCACTGATCTGTTAAGCTGAGGACCCACACAGTTGGGGATTAAGTTTTGTTCTTTTATCATAAAAAGGAAACTTAAGCTAGTAGTTGGTATAAGTAGGAACGGGCAGGAGTCCAAGAACGTATTTGAAATTCAATGAATTAACGAAACTCATTACTAAGAAATGCATAGAAGCTTATCAGCGTCAAAGCAAGTACACAAGACAATAAAAAGACACTAGAAACTCCCAATTCTGGCGCAAAAACCAGCTAACGCAACTTTTCAGGCGCGAAGTGTTGCAAAATCTCGTCCAATCGTGACAGATCTGCGAATGAAATGCGCACACGGCCCTAAACAGAGACACAAACACTTAAATTAACTTCACGAACTATTCTAAAATGGTATTCTAATGCCGCTTCGGGAACCGCGCCGATATTCCGGGAAGGTCCTAATACCAGCCTTTTATGCGATGCCCTTAACTTTTCAAATGGGTTAGCATAATTTATTCCCTGCATCTCTCACTGTTTAATAGGACACCAGTTTTTTTACTGCTTTTTTTTCTCGTCGAACCGTCCCGGGCCGGTTCGACTGTTAAACGAAGGACGTCCGTGTTTTTCTTATTTCACAATTTCGAATGATTAGTTCTTTTGATCCGTTTTTTGTTAGGTTTGCGAGTTAACAATCGTTTTTTTTGTTAATTGAACCTTGTGGAGTTTATTAGCGTTGTTTGAAAAGAAGAGGGCCGTTTTGTTATGGTTTGCGATTTTCTGGATGAAACTGAGCTGAACAGACGATTAGAATGTATTTGCTTGGGGAGGTTTTTGCGCCATCAAGAATTTTATAAACTATCTCATAGTTTGTTTTTAAACGCTGAAATACACAACACATTTTCGCTAACACACTCTGAAACAACACTACAATTTTAGAAATGAACATGCATTTAATAGATTCATCTAAATCCTGCAATATTTCTGTCTCTGTTATGTCAACAACAAGATAAGTAATTACTGTATTCCATAATTTCGCGGAACTGTATGTGATCGTGATTCGTGCCATACCAGCAGTGGGCGGCTCGGAGAACTGCCATAGTACATCTTAGGAATATCCACTTAATATGATAGTTAGTGGAAATATGTTATAACAACATAATTGTAATATTTCATACAAACACCGTTACGTTCCCGTAGTATCTAAGAGAACGTGGAGTATTTAGTAAATGGAAAGCTTGTGTTTCTGGAGAGTAAACATACGATTCATCGTCTAAAACGAGACAGACATTACGAAATTTAGTTTCGGCTATAATCTACAATTATTGTAGACGTAGTTAAAACCTGAACACTATTACGCTGTTTGGAGCAACACTTTTTGTAGTCGAAACTGTTCTCATATTTTGTAAAACTATGTTTTTTTCTTTCGTTACTTTTAAAAAGCGAGAAACTCAGGGAAATTCATAATGCGGTTTCCCCGATTTCTACAAACGCCATATTTAAGCGATATCTGTTTAGTCACATTAGACAGGAGTGGTCTGTCAGTTAGCCGCGTAATTTATCACTCCATTCACTTCCTACTCTGTGTCGGCGTAGTTTTGTTCCGCTAGCCGAGTCTCTGCTTATTAAATGATAATTTAATTGCTTTCAAACTACTCACAATGTATTACTTTGTTTTGAAGAAGAATGTTAAGAGAAACACCTCCTTTTATCGCTTAACGAGCGACTGTGTAAAATTGAGCGGAAAATGCTAAATTATTTACGTTTTTTTGTTCAGCTTAATTTATTTGGAAAGAATTCTGTAAATATTACTTACGCCCTTTTTTTATTTAGAACTAGGTAAAGTTACAAAAGTAGTAAAGTCACACGGTACCATTAAGGTTACGCAAATCAAACCTAAGAGTTGATTTAGAAAAACTTTGCGCCTGCCGTATTATTTATATTTTTGTTTCATAACTAGCTGTAGGTCGACTCCGCTTACATTATAAACTTATAACATAAACTAACAATTTTGTATTGAAGAAGATAGACGATACGGTGGACGTAAAGCTAAGCTCAAAACGTTTCTACTAAATCCTGCGGACGAAGAGCCATGACTTGCTACAGCCTACTGGCAAGGCAATTAGTCTAACCTAACCGATGCTACGAACCCACTATAATCCTTACTCATTGCATCTTATAACATATACCTCCTATAACATAACATTCAATTCTTAAACCCACTACTCCCACAGTTTTCGCCAGATCCACAATGTTGGTTGCCCGATTCAACTTTCATCAATGAATTGAAATTCGAAAATTATAAATTCTATTGACAATCACCTCCTTCTTCTGAGCTCCTAGTCCGTC
Source organism: Noctua janthe (assembly GCA_910589295.1). NCBI lineage: Eukaryota > Metazoa > Arthropoda > Insecta > Lepidoptera > Noctuidae > Noctua > Noctua janthe. The sequence continues at coordinate 1,740,609 of OU342559.1, forward strand.
TGAATCGAAAGTCAGCAAAAAAAAAAACTCAAAGCGATTTAACACTTTCTATTTGCCGTTCACGCCGCGTCGTCGTCTGGTATTGTCCGATATCTGTGACGTCAGACGATCAATGACAGACCTCGCCAAATTGCTACCTCTTATCGTTACTGTTATTCTGGTGCATCGTGCTCTGATGGTTATGGCGACGACCAAACCAAAACATGATGTCATTTATTGCATTTTTTGTTGAACTCTTTTTACCGGACTGTTTAGCCTAAGTTGAATGAGTATTGAAATTTTTTCAAGGAAAAGTCTTCCTTTCCAGTTTTATTTACTAACCGTGTATTATTTAGTTAGCATTATAAAAAAAAAATTGTAACAGGTTGAGAAATAAGATAAAATATCCGGTGCATTCTAAATACTATTTATGTACCTATATTTTAGAATATATTATTAACGTAGTGCGCAAACAATTGGTAAAAAAACAGCAGCACTACAATAATATTATCTAAGTAAAACTTTTGAATCAAATTATTTGAATTGAAAATAATGATGTAGACACTTCATGTGCGCCTCCAAATTGATTCTTTTAGATTTGAAAGTGAATGAAGAATCGGTGTACCAAGGCAACAGCTTTCAAAAGAGTATCGTTGCTTAATTCTCAATGTATTCTTGCTTGGCGCTCAATGATGATTCACTGCTAAATTAGGCATTTTAGTTTGTTTACAATCTATCAAGTTATTGTTACAGCAGCGTGTTAATTTAATATGTGGGTACGATTGAATAGAATTCTATTCTCGTATCATGATAATAATAAATAATTTGGATTCTGTTTACCTCAGCTATTTAATCAACAACCTAAGTTTAAATCATTACAAGGTCGCGTCGCTTGTTGCGTTGCTTCCCAAACAATGTATCCATATATATTATATTAGAATTAGGAAGGTTTTAACGTTACACGTGGCAAGCCAATGAAAAAGATAACTAATTTGTTATAATAGAGAAAAAAAAAAATTTTAAGGGACAAAAACAGATAATATTTTTACAGTTTCTCGCGCCTACTTTTAATATTTGCTATGGACATGTAATAACGTGGTGGTATGTTCACAGGTGGTGAGGTGGTTCAACACGAGAGGCGATGCTGGGCGGGGCGGCGGGGGGCGCCCGCTCCCGCCCGCCCACTGATCTCCAGCAAGGTATGCCAGCCTAGTACTCTCGGCACTGGATCTCTAACAATTTTATGTAACGCCCAAAATATTTGCGTCATATAAACAAAAATTTACACAAACGCATTCTTTATGTTTTCTGTAAAGAGGAAGAGAGTACACATTATTACCTAACAAATAATATTTTCATTTTTATTAAAGAATAGCTAACAACATAAAATAAGTTAGTTATATTGTTAACTTAATTAACCTATTCTACAATTAATTACTTCATTGTTTATCTTAATTTGTAGTTAACGTTAATTACGTACTACTCAGTTTATATTATTACTGTAAAGCAAACACAGGTCCACAGAACGATACTTAAAATAAATATTTCGTCCACAGGTGTGGCCCGGTTCCCTCTCTACTCGCTGTTCCCGACGCAGGCCGGTAACCGACCCACGATACACAAAGGTGGGTTCAAACTTCACGGTTCTGCTTAATTGTTAACTAACTTACCTTGCTTTACGTAGGTTTTATTCACAGGTCATTGACTCTGCGTACTGTGAATGATGGCTACCTTTGTTTTAGTTTTAAAATCAAACTAAGCACGCTCTGAAATACTAAAACAAACTTGGCGAACGTAGATTAATTACCGAAGCTTTCGAAAGTAATTATAAACAAACAATGCTTATTCAATGTCCTTCTCCCCCAGTGTTATAATGCAAAATTGATCTTGGATTACCAGTGAAACATAAATACGAAGGACATACATACCGCATGCATCATTTTATTTAACAACACAACAGAAACAAAACAAAGAATGTGTGTATGAGTTAATGTTGTTCTCGTAACTGGGTTACACATCGCGTGATGCCTGCCTGGTGCCTGCGCCCCGGGCGACAGGCGTTAGGATATGCTTGACGTGACGTTTCTGACAGCTCACCGGTGGTTGCCGGCGATATAACAATATGTTTGGAGTGTAAACGCTCCTGAGGGCAGAGATCGTTGGGACCAGGGATGCATAACATTCTTGGAGAAGTTTAGACTACAAAAAATTTGGGTTTGATGTCTTTATGTCATGCTCATGAAGACTATCATGAGCATGACATAATAATAAACTTTTGTGGAATCTGCTAACACAGAACTAGCTTCGCAGTATTAACGGTTGGTTCGGTCCTCATTAAAAGTCACACCACACATCACATGACTGTGAAGTAAATAAAAAAAGGCCTGAAAAAGGATATCAATCAAAACGCCAGCCAGACTTGACATTTTTTTAAAAGACGTAGTCGTTATGTTGACCTTTGATTTCATATTACATAAATAATTACTTTGAGTAAGGATTCATGGGTCCGTTTTTCTTCTAAATGTGGGCTGACACCTCGTACGGCTGGCACTTGACTGGTTTTTCAACTTACGGCGAGTAAATAAGTAAACAAGCCGTGTCGACGAGTGACCGTCCCTAACTTTGTTCGCGCCGATGTTGTGTCATTAAAGCTGGATTTGTATAGTTCCACTGTTGATCATAGCATTTCTGGAAATAAGTCCCGTATACTGCCCGTACTCCTGTAGGAAATACTTATAGGAATGAGTAATGATCACATCGCTTGTTCAGTGCTGTTAACTTAGTACTTACTCATTTTAACTGTAGTAAGAGGTTACAATTTTCAGCAATCCTATCAACCAATCAATCCTATGCCTTCATCTATCTACTCTAAATAATAATTATCATCATCATGATCTTCCTCCCGCCCTTTTTCGTATTGATTTGGGATGGGCGCTGCACGTCTTCTTTTTCCATACATCCACTGAAGCCCTCATCTCTATGTTGTCATCCCTTTAAACATTATTCATTTAATATTGCTCGGAAAACGTGCCTTGACAACACATGCTGCAAAGTTAACCGCTAATGTCGTTATGATTTCATTGCTCCTAAGTCCTTTCCTGTCAGACTTAAGTTCTAGGAACCTCAAAACTTCTAAAGGTTGTATGCAAAATTCTTTTTCGAGCAAGACATGCGTATAAAACCACAGAAATGCTTTTAAGTTCCGAATTAAGACGATTAGTTACGCGACGCGAGTGTCGGAGTGACACCCGTGAAATGGAAGACAACATACCAACATAAAAACGAAAATTACTTTTCATAAAAACAGATAGATTTTGTCGGTGCCTTTTGCATGTTTATTGATTCAGGAAAAATGCAGCATTTCTTCTATTACGATATGTTTGCCTGGTAGTTTAGTTCAAATAGTACAAAACGAATATTCTGTTAGATATCATGTTTTTGTTTCACTTTGTTCTTTTTTTAAACACCATTAGAAACTATATTCTATCCGATTTTCATAAACAAGCAATAGGTACATAGATCTATTCTATTAATTCCTATTTAATAAAATTCCAGACAAAATAGGGCAGAAATTCTTGTTTTATTTACAAGAATTAGTAGCTCAAACGAAAAACGATATCATGCAAAACATGAAGCCAATAAAATTTCCAAGAACTTGAAAGTAAGATTTCAGTTGTTTAAAAGAAAAGTTTCTTCGAACTGGAAAAGTTTTTCACGATTTTATATATGGCTCTGTTCTATAATTTTCTGATATTGGTCTTTCGGTATAGAGGAATACAGTGTTCGATGTATTTAGTAGTCATAGTCATACTCATTTATTCATTAACATTAATTTGTATCTGAATTTAAACACAAAAATTACACAATATACATCATCATCATCATTCTCTTGCCCTTGTCCCAATTCATTTGGGGTCGACGCAGCATTTCTTCTTCCATGCTTCTCTATTACTAGTCATCTCATCACCTCTTTTCGTGCCATATCATTCTTCACACAGTCCATCGTTTCTTTTGTCTTCGAAGTATTCATTGCTAAAAAAATACATACACACCAACATAGAAATAGAACCTCCTCCCTTTTTGAAGTCCGTTTAAAAGTATTAAACGCATGCATACACTAAATACGCATGTCATGTATGCGATATAAATATGAACAGGAACACATGTGTGCGCAGGAGTTGCCGGCTGTCGAGTGACACTCAGTAATTAAGGTCTTAGATCCCTTGGGCCCCGACAGAAATAGATTCTTTGTTCGCAAATGCCCAAAGAGTTCATGTTTAGTTTATTTTGTTAGTCGCTGGGCCAGTTTTAGCTCGGACTTTTTTTAAGATTGGTTTGGCTTTGAGGAGAGCTGGGGGAAAAAGATAAGTTTAAACTAATAAGCAAATCTGTATGACTGTGAACCTTATTAATTTTGGGTTCATCTGAACCTGAAAAGTTATATAAAAGGTAGATCTCGTTCGTAATAATTTTACAATCTTAATTCGTGTTCTTGAAAGAAAACTACAGTTAGTTTTAATCCCATAATTTCACATGGGACTAAATAGCGAAATTAGAGTACCCCATAAAGGGGTAGCATCTGCCTACCCCTTTATGGGAGCAACAAGCGTGATATTATGCAGTTTTAATAATACGATTCATAATGCAAATAAACAAATCACGTAACACGAGCGGTTTGCCGCCTATTGGTTAGAGCGAGATAGAAATACCTTAGTGCTCATATGAAAGACCTAACTACTAGGATACCAGTCCTCAATCGTAGTTTAAGCACTAAAATACTAAGATGTACTAAGGTCACATAACTCAAAGGTTAATGAATCCAGTTGTTCCAGTGACGGAGAGTCTGTTCTCGACGTCGCTGTCGACGTTCGGCGTGCCGACTCCTCCGCTCAACTCCCCCTACTCGCCGCTGCAACTGGAGTTGCTCAACTGCTCGCAGCGGGTACTCCTCACGGACAAGTAAGCTCTTGATGATGACTTTTGTGATTTAAGGAAAGAGGATTTTGCTTACGTGAAGAATGGCGCGTCTGCAATTTGTTGGTAAACGCAAATTGGAAACTTGATTGATAATGTGCCAGTCAACAGTTCCGCTACGGTGAGAATCGTTATGTACTGTTTGATTTGACGGACTATTTATTTCTATCATAACAATAAAATTGTTGTGAAATTTATTCAATACTTGCCTTTATCGTAACAGATTTTTTTTTAGTTTTTATTGTTATTATGCCTCAGTTTTACGCAGCAGTTGTTTTTTTGATTATTGTAGCAATATTGATGCAAATGAGAGATTGTAATTAGTTGGGATATTCAACAACTATCTACTGAAAAATGAAAATATCTTGCATTATTCACTGGCAGCTCCTGTAATTGTATGCTTAATTTCGTAGTTAATAGTTACACTGTCTGCAAACAAGTAATTGTTTTGTTTTTTTTTTCATGGACAGGGATCATAATAAGATGGAAGAAGCCAAACTGGGTAAAGCTTGTCTTCCTGATTCTTTATGTTGTCCCGGTGACCAGCGACAGATGCTGGACAATATTGGCGTCATGCAGCCGCTTACTATCAAGACCGAACAAGCAAAACGGTCATGCAACACTTGCCTGACAAATTCTCCTAAAAAGGTAGCGAAAATGGATATCAATACTGCTATATTTTTTGTAAGAAACGATTTTTTTTATTTTTAGCATAGGTTTTTTTTATTATTTCAAACCTATCGTATATGCTAGAGCTATTTTACTGATGAAATTATTTTCCTCAATAGGTAATGCACGCAGACAGTGGTTGTAGTCGAACAAATCCTGTAACCTGGCTTGGGGTTGCGGGACAAAATGTGCAAGTCCAGGTGAAACGGGAACCGCAACACGTCCAAGTTTCAGAACTGGTTGCCGTCAAGCTTGAGCAAGCGTCGCCCGGTAACAAGCCAGACCACCCGCCTCCGGCGATACCGGCGTCGCTAAACAACGGTAAGCTTCTACGATCTTATGCTTGCCTAGTACATTGGTAGCGCATTATGCGAGACAGCGATGATAATGGTGCTGTAGTAGTAGCACCCACAAAGTATCTACCATTCATTATCATTCATCATCGCGACATTTGCTTACAAAATAAAAAAATATCAAACCATGCATGATTAGTCTTTTTCTTTAAAGTTTTATAATTCTTAAATAAAAATAAATAGTTAGGTACATACCTTTGAATTATTAAAAGTAGGATTATTTAAGAAGATGATATGGGTTTTAGTTACATAGCCAAAATGGGTTCCATTTTTCATATTCTTTTTTTAATTAGGTTCTATTCCCGTCGGTATCGCGGTCGCCCGGCAACGAGTAGGCGATGCAGGTCTCCTCGCAGCGTTGTCTCAAAAAGACAACCAACAGCGCATGCACGATATCGGTAAGTTATTTCGTATGTAGACAAAAGATAAAGACTCAAGTTTGCAGACACAGATTGCTATTTCTTTCTTATCACACGATGAATATAAAACACGGAAAGATATACACCTACCTGCGTGCGTAGAGCTGTTGTAGAAACAGTTTTATCTTCACTGTCATTGACAGACAATATCGATAGCGCCATCGACGTTCGCTAGTATCCCTACAACCTCTTTGCTGTCTCTGTTGGCCTGGTACCACTATGTATTTACTAAGATGCGCTTGGTAATGAAAAAAAGTAAATTAAACTTTATTGAACGCCGAATATCCAGCTATTGGAGAAGTGAGCTTTAAGACTATGGAACTAAAGCTCAATATGGTGTGTGTTGATTTGGCAAAATTACAGGTTGCTCCACTTTTGTAGTTTATTGCAAAGGCTTCCGTGTTCCGTTATTATTTTGCTCGTAAGTTCGAATAAAAAGTCGACGTACCTATATTTCGTTCCGCTAAAACCAATAAAAACAAAATCGAACGTTCGGACTCGTAAGTCAAATGTCTAGTTTAATTGATTGCGCGTTTGAAATGAAATCGCGCTGTTATCGCGGCATCGCGCCGAATCACTTCGATCACGCGAGCACAGTTTTTGATACTACCTTGAATTATAGCTACATCCAATGAATAAATAACGACAGTCGTTGTGCCTAATGTACATTGTTTATGTGCAAGCATAAATAATAAGGCGCTACATTGTTGCAAACTTAAAACGTTTTATGACTGGGAAATGAAAATTGTTTATTGTGAATGAAAATAATTATTAGAGTCAAATTTCAGAGTCGAGAGATGTAAAATACCCCAATGTAGTTGGGAAAAGGCTAGGTATACATAATAATGAAATACTCGTATGGATAACGCAGATCCAACGCGTAAATGTAATAAATAGTTCTGTTCTTACTCATTCGACGCATTGTACTCGTACCATCATCCTTTCAACAAAAACAGAACCCAAAAAAACTTGACGTTGTTAAAAGACAAATAAATCTTTTGTACGTAATTTGATTCGAGGATCTCAATTTGAATTCGGCATTAACATTAATCGCATGCTACCGTTTTGAATGGCGCCGTTAGCCATCGACGTCTTAGACATTATCGATCAAATGTGAAAATCGTAACGTTTTGGGAATTTGAATCGCCATCATTTCAAATTAGCTTCTGTTTTGCCACCGTTTTGGTCTGAGATCGCGTGTTTGACAATGTGTTTGGTTTGCCACTATGTTTTGATATTTACGTCTGACGAAAGTTTCGTGTCAGATTCAAAATTTAGCTTGTCATTTGAGTTGCAAGAAAAGATTGCAATTCAAGAGTTTTAATTTCAAGAGGTTTGAGAAGCGTGGGCGTTTCTATGATTCCAAGGAGTAATCAGCGTGTATTCAGAAGCCCTAAAACTGGCAACCAATTAAAGTTCATTTTATGTATTATAGGACGTTAGCTATCCGCTTTAACACACATGTTTTCTATTGCTTTTCATATATATCTGATCCGGCAGTGTGTGTTTTGCATAATTTAAAAACAATGAAAAAAAACATGCAATAATATTCCCATACAGGCTCTACCCCCAATTTAGACGTTACTTCATAACAGGCTGTAATTTTCCCTGTTTATAATACATAAAACTTACTCACTGCCCGATCATGTCGAACGCCATAACTATGTAAGTAGGGTTTTCCTCCACAGTTCCACGAGAACATAGCTTGACATTTAATTTATGGTTATAATTGTATGTATGTGCGTATCGGCCTTTGTAAAGGAGATTTATGGCATAAAAGCGCGTCTGTATCTGACAATTATATGCTAATCAGATATAACAGGCTTGTTTGTAATGTGTGCAACGCGCGAGTTCTATGTTCCAAGTGGCCACGAGGTATTCTTGCGGTTTTATTCATCTTCATAAATTTTCAGTAACTGGAATTAATAAAATGAGAATCTGCTCGTTTAGAAAAAGCGAGATTAAGTTTTTTGGATTTGAACTGAACATTATAGACAATTTAAAAGTTTAGAAATCTAAACACATCTGAAACGCTCTTTTTTTACTAATTAAGTTCATTAAAAATCAATTAACGCAGCAAGCAGGTTTTTTATCAATAATTACAATGTGGCATACGACGATGTTTCGGCAGTAAATTGCAATTGTTATATGAATATTTAATAATTTAGCAGCCCTTATTATTGTAAATAGCTTACCATAAATGGCATCGACAATCGTGTACAGAATATATTAACAATATTTTACACGCAGTAAACTTTATTGCGAATTGAAACTTGAATAAAATCTAATAATATGGTGATTGAATTACTTCATCATTACTACTGATTAGTTCTCATAAGAAATGCTGTTTTATTAGAATTTATTTCTACGTTTTAGACACCAACGCTTTATCAAACCCAACCGAACTTCTAACTTCTCGCCAGAGTAGGTATTGTTTTTCGTTCTGGCACACATCGGCACATGTCGTCCCAAACAAACAAGAAAAAAGAATACATTTTGATAAAATCTTAACATATTTGCTTGTTTTACAACCCACTACAAAATAAAGTGGCAATATCATAAAACAAATATATCGTATAAAAGTAACAAATACGTCATTGCATGGCCAAATCGATGCGAAGGGGTTGAGCAGTAAATAAATGTAGGACGTTATGCCAACACCTGCTGCCGACGTGAATGCTTAAATTATAATTAACGACGCAAACGACGTTTGTTAATTGAATGACTAAATTACGGTTTTTTTTTTACTATTTTGGCTTGCAACTGCCCTCATAAATAAGGTCATAATTTTTTATTTATTTGTAATTACATATTGTAAAAATTACTTTTATTTCTTCATATTCTTTTGTTTACGTCCAAGGTTTTTCAATTCAGTTATAACAATATTTGATATGTAGGTTTTTATAAATATTACGATTAAAACTTATTGTTTCCTTATGACATTTAAAGTATTCTGTTTCAATCTATACAATTAGGATATTGTTTTTTAAATGCTCTTGAAAAGGAAGTTAGTACTACTTAGAAATATGGTTGGTACAATTATGATGTTATTGGTGAATTAAAAATTGTTTTTACTTTGACTATAGTAATAATACATATAATTTCTACGTTTTAGACATATAATCAAAGATTGTAATCGTAACCTAAACTAGTAAATAAGTATTAGTAACGTAACGTAATATACCTAGGGTAAGCGATACACCGTAAAATTTTATGTTACACTTAACATTTTGACTAGCCCTTTTACGACGAAGTTGTCCGTGACACAATTAAATGATATTATGAACAAAGTTAATTAATAACTTACCTTTATTATTGTGCACTTTCAAAAGTAAATTGGTACCTACCAATTATAGTGCTTTAATAATATTATTTTCAGTTTTCAGCCAAATAGTACTTATACATAAATCGCCTAGTACTTGGTAAGAAAAATAATAAGCCAGAACTGTTACGTTGTTTTGTAATTGAACCTATAATTTACAGCCTAAATATAAAAGTCTTCAAACATAAAACCACTTTTATTGTAGCTTACTAATTTGTTCCAAGATAAAAAATAAGCTTCGTAATCAAACAATATTTTTATGCGCGGAATACGGACCTCGCTCCCGTTCTACACAGATAACATCGCGAAAGCGAGCGGATATTATCACGTTCAAAATTATTTACACTGCAAAAACGCACCGGCTCAGCCAATTACATGCTAATCACAGTTTTACAATTACTGTGCGGTGGCTTTTATAATACATGCAAGAAACAAAAAAAATATATTAATATGTATTTCATTTTGTTTTTTTTTTCTTTGAGCACGCTGTATATGCGTGGTGGTCGATGTGTGTTCGACATGCGACTTTCCAAATTATGTTTCGTTTTCATGTTACGTTTTGTTACGGAATACCATTTGCATTAAGTACGCAAACTGAATCATCATACTGCCCTTATTCGATGCAGAATACGCTAAGTCTTTGTTTTATTTGTATGAGAATTAATTTTAGTAGTAAAAGATTGTGAGATATCGATATTTAGTTCACTTTTTACTAAATCATGCAGTAAGTTATTATTACATATGAAAAGAAATAAATGTGTGGATGTATCATTTTGTAGTCTTTATAATATTCCTTAGACCACCTTAGTTTCAGTCAAGATTATTGTTTGAAAAAAAAAACTCTCTAGACACGATTTCGTATATTAATAGAAATGGATTTTTTAAATTAAAAATCAATGCTGTGTCACACTCACATCACAGGGCACCCCAACATTCATCCCCTGGCAATATTCTTGGATCGCGTAGTTGGTTCTCCAGCGAAATGAGATTTTATGTCGGAACTACAAAGTTGACTTTCACGTACCAGGCTACCACGAATTCGAGAAACAGTCATACGATTCATTATAGTGAGATTAATGCACATTTAAATTCATCGAAAATATAAACTCTACCCTAGCAGCACTAAAAATAAAGTTTAATTTTGCTTACAAAATATTCGAGAACGATTAGATAAACAAATGCCACACAGCAAGTGGTCGAAACATGTGGGCTAACTGTGACGATCATTATGAATTCCTTGTATTTTGATACGTTCAGTGCTAGGAATGCTGAAATGAAGTGTTTGTGTATTTACCTAATTGGCATTTCAAATTAGGGTTGTCGTCATTGTTTATTTTAATAGTTCGGTTGGTAATTTTTCTTTATTTTATAGTAGCTGCTGTTATGATGAATCTTATTATTTTGTTATTGCGATAAGTAAACAGCACAAAAAGGCGTCGCTTATTTTTATGGCGTCATCTGTTGCGTACAAATTCAAATGACTTCCAAGAAACATTCCCAGTCATTATTTATTAAGGAGAACATAAACTTTATTACACGTATTACTTAATTACTCAATTACCTGAGAGGCTAGCGGTACCTAGAGTCGGGTAACTCTCGGGTACCTAATGAAAGGACTTAGTTGCTGGCTTACTGGATATGCAAGATTATTTAGAAATATGGAAGATTATTTAAATTGAACCATACGTAGGTATTACGTAGGTTACTTAACTACTACTTACAGAACTTGTTTATATAATTACTAGCGACCCGCCTCGGCTTCGCACGGGTGCAATGTAGATAATAACATATACATATAAACCTTCCTTTTGAATCACTCCATCTATTGCCGAAAACTGCATTAAAATTCGTTGCGTAGTTTAAACGATCTAAGTGTACAAGCAGCGGGAGCGACTTTGTTTTAGACTATGTAAAGGTGACTTTGTTTCGTAGCAGGCAACGTAAGAATTACTATGTATTTAAATTTATTTACCCACTAAGGACATTTTCGGTAAATTGAAAATAAATCAAGCTCTGATTTCCGATGTTTTTTTAAAGATACTTATTATGGTTTTGGTTGATATCTTTAGTTTGTGAAAAGCGATTTAGTTTTTCGAGGTTCTAGAGTACTTATATCAAAGAGCAACAAAGCTTTTTGAGGTGTTTGTTGCTGGCTGGGAAATTCTGCATCATGCATGGATTGCTTGTGAATTTGTTATCCGCGACTGGGCTGGTAGAAAATGTAGGAATGTATCCCAGCCCGAGGCTGTTTCCGTTCGCCAGCGGCTGGCGCGTTGCATTGCAGCCAACGAGTAGAATATTTCTAATCACGTGGCAATTCGGCCCCCGACCGCCCGTCACAAACATTTGGCGCGCTTCCCGCCAATCCGCGGCCCAGGGCTTGCGACGCCCGCCAATTTATGACATTACATAGTTTTTACTAACCACGCTATGGCAATTGGCAGATAACATTACTTACTCCAATTTCAGGGGTTATTCGGGCTCTTAGTTTAATGTAGGTACAAATATTTTGTAGAGCAAATAGTGTGGGACCGTGCGTCGGTTATTTTGTAAGTAGTTACGTTTTATACTTAGGTCGGCAAGCTGATATGCAGAACGTAAATTATGATAATGCTGCATTTCTGTCCAATGACTGAAATGAATGAATGAAAAAAACACTTTGATGACATAACAATTTATGTCATCAAAGTGTTTTTTTATAACCATTCAATAAGTTAGGAGTAAATCAATTTTCGAAATAATTCAACCTTCGGTCAGCCTTTAAAAACATTAAAAAAGCATGGAGAATTTATTCAAAACGAACATAATATTCTTAGTTCATGTAACGTAAAAATAACACGTAGTTGACAGCCCTCAAACTCCACAAGACAGTCTCCCCCGCACTGCGACCCTCGCTCGGCTCGACGCTAGACGACGGCGACTGCCGAGCGGATCGCGCATACCGCCTGCCCGCTACTGCACCCCTGGTACATTCCGTGACGTTTCTATCCATCCGTCGAGTTCGTGACGATCGAGAGATAGAATCGGGCGATACATAGGATAACCAACCGGAGAGAGGGAGAAAAACTGACTGGTTCTGATTTGAAGTTATGATTGCACGTTTTTTATACATATTTTGTTATAATTATGGAGCATTTTCGTATCAGTCTATTTTGATTTGAACTCAATTCATATTATTTTATAGACACTAACCTGGTAAAAGGGGGTGAATAGAGAGACGCAGACGCAGGAGAGAATTGAAACATAACATATTAATTCAACGTTAAAATCCCTTTCTAAGTTTTGTCTTTATTCATCCCTACGTTTCTATTCACCCCGTCTTACGGTAGCTAATATGCGTCTACATTTCAACGATTGAGCATGAAAACGCCAAGATATGTAAACGACCATATTTGGGTCAATAAAGAAATAATTCACGGTGTCTGAATAAATTACTGTTACGAATTGTGTTTGATATAATAAACAGACGGACGCCCGCCGGTTAACACTAATTTAGCTCTCAATGCTACCGCGTCAATCATAGTTTAGACGTAATTACTCGGTTAATAGCTCTTGACTAATTATGTTATCCCAATCAAATTCTTATTTTATGTAATACTTCCATAATGTTTTAGAACTTCCAGGAAACATAAAATTTAACATAATACCGTCTCGTCAACTAATAAATGAATGATGACTAGGTCATCAGGACCACTAAGGTATATGCGTAAAATCAGTTACTGATATTGAAGATAAATAATAATTAGTAAGCGTCATAAGTTTGATCATCATCGATCTGACACACACGTTTTGATATTTAATCGATACACAGTTACCATAAAAGACGATTTTCTAACGAGCATGTAATCAAATGTGTCCGCTCTATGGGCGATTAAAACAATTTATTGTCGAGGTAAACTGAGTACCTATCATCAATAACACAGCATTTATAATATTTAGCAATCGTTTACGACAATAATTTACAGGATTATTTTATTAAAAGGTATTAAGTTGATTAATAGGAAATAGTCACTGCTGAATACCCTAGCCGGCTTTACATTGCAGACAGTATTTGACTTCTTTATCTCAAAATATCTGCAAAAGCTTAAGCAAGACAAATAAATCAACAGTAAGTTCCTTGAGTACCCCCCCACTGCAAAACAGTCTATCTACCCTTTTACTTTATGTTCTGAATAGTTAAGCCATAAAAAACGAAACTATTAATCATTCTAACTTCGTAAACCTGTGGTATTTATAGAAATTTGCACTTCCATAAAGTTTTCAATTCCGTAAATGCATACCTAAAATTTTCAAATAAAGTAAACTCCGCTCTAAAACTTTGTCCTGAAATTGTATGCCTTAATTCCGAGTAATAAAAGTTATATTTCAACGGAGTGTATGCCGTGAGGGGTGGCGGAAACAGGGTGCCACTGCCATATCTCACCCCAGCCCATGTTGTTTGGATAAAAAAATTATTGACTTTGTTATTAAATGTGCATGTTGACATTTATTTGCATTATAATTGTAATTTTAGATAATCTGTTCCCCAGTTAAGTATTATGTTAAACAATCTCTAATTGGGGATAGATACGAAAAAGAAGCTTGGGAATGAACGAATAAAGTTTCTATCTGAATTAAAATTATGGCTCAATACCTATGTACTTTATACATTCCTAAAAAATTAAATGATTTTGGTCCTAATGTAGACAATACAATACAAAATCAAATTTTTGGTGCCAAACATTTGCCACTAAAATAATGCACATGCTTATTAGTTCAATACAGCTTACTACTACTATTTATTTTTTGCAAGCACTGAACTAACTTAAAATCGAATCATTTCACTGTGCGAAATTACACCTCTTTGTTGTTACGTTAGAGTCTACATTTTGCCTGAGCGATCGGAAACACGTTGTTCGGCGCGGTTATACACGCGGTTATACACAACGAACTCCACGCATTCATGGTGCCCTGGTAGAATTTTGTAGGAGTTCGATCGTCGTACGCTCTCGAGCCCAAATTGGGACGATCGAGATAGACGACTGACGCTACGAATTGAACTTGAACATTTCAATTTTGATTGAAAAAATATTTTTTTAATTATTAAATTATTTTGCTAGGTAGGTATTTGGTTTTGGAATAAATTATGTTCACTTTATTTTCACAGATCTTATTTTTGATTTTGAATCAAATTAATCCTTTTTATCGATACCGATGAAGGAAAAGGAACCTAAATTGTAGGAAGTCTCCTTATTTATTTACAATTTTACATACATAAAACATTTTTTTTTCGATTAGTAGTTGTAGAAAAAGCAACAATAATTTTTTTAAAAGCTGGTGGTGGGTGTTTTGGACCGGGTTGAATGAATATCATGCAATATTATAAAGATATTATAAGATGTCGGAATCAATTTTACTTATATAAATATTAAATTTGTCACAATGAAGCTTTTCTCACAAATAGAAACATTCAAATGAATTCGCAAGCAACTAGTTGGCTGGCTGAGCGACCACAAGCGGTGTCTGTCAGTCTATTTACGCTACGCTTCACTACGCTGACCACGCAATGCGACGCGACGATGCGACGTGCAGCTATTTTAATTCTAGAATAGGGACGCTATTAACTCTGGCCTAGATTTTCTAGCGTGAAAAATTAATGTAACTTACCACCACTGCATTTTTTGCTACAAAAAATCGATACCTGGCCAATTTGGTGTAACGTTCACCTGTAATATTTATCAGTGTTAATCAACATTTAAAAAAAAAATTAAACAAATAAAACATTCGTTGATTTTTTCCATCGGAAAATAAAGTTTGTGTCGCGAAAAACTAAATAGTTTCTTTGCTCGGAAAATCCTAGTTGCATCCGGGTCATTCGGCGTCGGATAAACCCTTTTCTTCAGCGCGCGTGATACTAGGCTCACAGTAAGCACGAGGAGTTGATACGGAGCGCCGTGGCGAGCGTAGCCGTAGGAGTGAAAGAGACGCACTTATGCTAGGAATGCCAGCGTTAGACAGAGATGTTACGGTGAAGGTCAACTGATAGGATACACAGTGTAATTCAAGCATAGATGAAACGTACACGCGTCGTATCAAGATTATTGACGCGATAAAGTAAATGTACATTTCATTTAATAAAAAGGCTGTTAGGATAATTTGTTTTAAAAGATTAAAATAGTTTTAAAAGTTTTATTATGCTTAATGAATGCTAAAATCATAATTATGATTATGAAAGAGAAGAACTTTAAAAAAATATTTGTTAGGGTTTAAAGAAATAAATAAAGAGTTATTTCTTGTAAGACTGACGGAGACCACGTTTATTTGTATTGCTCTGTAGTACGACAAGTGATGGAGTAGGACGGAGCTATACTTTCGAGCGAGACTGAGGTACCAGCACGTGCTTCCTTTCATAATTTTCGTTTTGGCTCCTCGCCCCGCTGCCACTCCGATATTTCATCTCATTGTGGGAATTTGTTTCGTGAGAAATAGCAGTTATTTTTTTATTTATTTTGATATCTTGTTGATAAGCGAATACCATTAAAATAATAAAATGTGTGTGAGTTTCGTGGCTAAATTACATCGTCTTTGTTTATTAGCCAAGTTTTCTGTATAGTTGAGAAACAAAATAGGACTAAGAAATACGATGGTGAAAATCATTGTTTGACTTTAGGCAATCTTACATAAAATAACTAATTCAATAAAAACTAGAAACTTGATGACAAGTCCGGTGGGAGAATCTACACCTAAGTTCAAGAACTTAAAACAAAAAAAAAAAGAATATAGTACCCAAGTACCAGGGTACTTACCATATTTTGTTTATCAGTCCTCCACAGTACTAACAAAAACGAAATAAAGAAAGAAAAGCTTGTTAAGGAAACCCTAATCGGGAATAGTCCATAACAAATTCAGGAGGAAAAAAAAACACCCCATTCCACCACCTCATTCCTATACTAAGGGCCATTGGGTTTTAATAACGAGTCCAAATGAATTACGATATAAATTAGTCGGGAACCGGTCCGAACCGGTTTCCGATCAGCTGGGCAGCCCGGTCAGGTCACATACTACAGATATTATATTATGTAGGGCTATGTCCGGTAGACGTCAGGGAATCTATCTACGGACGGATTTATTTTAGTGATGACTGCGTATTCTTGCCGCCTTACTT
The DNA here is from genome assembly GCA_910589295.1 of Noctua janthe. Taxonomy (NCBI): domain Eukaryota; kingdom Metazoa; phylum Arthropoda; class Insecta; order Lepidoptera; family Noctuidae; genus Noctua; species Noctua janthe. The sequence continues at coordinate 1,757,469 of OU342559.1, forward strand.
CGGTTTAGTGTTGTTCTACAAAACTAAATAATAGCCAAATGGCATCAGAATCAAATCAAGCTAAATGCCGAAATGCAACCTAAAGCATTATAAAGAACGATCTCCGAACTGAGTTGGAAATCTTTACTAAATAATAAGCCTTCCAAATCTTGTAAGCATGGAGGTAAGAATTCATTGCGAATGACACCTAAATAAACATAATAAAGACAAATTGTTGGATAAGTGAAGCCTAAGGAGGAGGTTGGAGGTTTGTTATGCCAATTATAGTTAATCAGAAAAACTATGAATCGGACGAGCTTGAAAAATTAACTCGATAACTTCGATTCGATTAATTGCCATTCCTAATCGATGTTTCACATAAGTAGTCAAGAAATAAAAGTAAGTATTTAGTTTCTATAAGAATCTCTTAGTTCACTTACGTAAAGAAATCTTCTGTCAAACTTCAAAACCATATAGATAGACCATAACCATATAGACAACCATATACACTTTCAACAGGACTGCTGAGAATTCCGAACGGGTCTTGCTATTTGTGTATATGAGTTTAAAATTTGAAAATGCACCCACGATTCAGGAGAAATTCCTAGTGTAGGGCAAGGTTTTTTTTAAAAAAAGAAAAAGAATTCATTACATTTTGTGCCATCGTTTTCCTGATAGGATGGCACTTTGTCTAGGCCCTCATAGCTATTTCTTATTTATTACGTTTACGATTACCCCCAACATCATCCAAACTGGCTGAGACGTCATTGATAGATACCACTATGCTTCTGTATGAACCATTGCCGTTTCCAAGCGGCATGTTTTTGGTTTTTTTCGATATTCGACTGAGGTTTGTTTGACCACGACACCCCTTTTTTCCGCAATTAACTATGGGGAGGACGTTATTGCTGTCCATTCATCTGATTTTAATCCCTTAATCGGCATTCGCCATGAAAGCAGATGGGGTGGCTCCAACACTTTAACGATTCCCTTCGAATTCTGATATTATCGAGTATTGTTCTTTTTATAATTTGCTGATTGATACCTTTCAAAAGCAATTTGCTTGTTTCGTTCGCAAGTTTTACGAACTTATTGGCTGATTTCTAGCGTTTTAATAGTTTTTCGGAGATTTTTATAAATTCTCTACCCACTATCGTCATTTTTCTAGGTATTAATACATCTTTGGTATGTTCGAATATGTTACTCCTACGATTTTCGATGATGCTATCGACTCCTCGACGTAAGAAATACCTTCGGTCATTTGGTACCCTTAATCAATGTGATAAGGACATCTGTCGACTATCTTGATTTACCTATATCGTTTGAATTAAAACACGTTCTTTATTTAGAGTTGGTTTCATGAATAAGTATCTGTGTTATTTAATGAAAGATTCGTTCTTGATACGGGGCTCTCGTTTTGTAGATAAAAGTCTTAGATCACACATAAGTTTTTGAATTACATTGGTGAACGTATTTACGTAAGTAAGGATTAAAGTACAAATGTACATATTTGAGTTTACTGCTGTTCCAAACAATCATTAATTTACATAGGCAAAATATGTCATTTGTCATACAGATCCATATTGAGAAGATTAAAGTAGAATCATTAAAATCTAATAAAGTTGATGTGGAGTTAAGTGGAGTCGACCTTATTGAGAAGCTATCCGACTATGCAACTCAATTTTCTACCAATAAACTAAATGGGATCATCTAGCCCACCTACTTAGATCGATCGCTCGCTTACCTGTCACCATCTTTTACATTGTTAATTCCACCTGTGCATCCATAGTTTCTTTTTCATGAATCGAATTACATTCACGTCTATGACCAAACAATAATTTTATTAATAGTTAACCCACCGATTGATAATATCTACGACCACCATATTTTAAAGTTATTATGGTGTTGTCTGTCAGAAGGGATTGAAATCATCGTGATTTTGTTTCGAACATGTTTTCACTACAATTTCTTAGCAACAACAAAGAATGTTTAAAAACAATCGCACACGCAATCTGACCGTCTTAGTTAGAATCGTTTCATAAGAAAGCTGGTTTTACGAGTGCGTTTCTCGTGATTTGCATGTTAATTAATACTTTAATTGTGTCTTCCATAAAAAAGCGTCTGCTGTTTTTTTTACAGTAAATGCAGATTTGCGAGAACCTTTTTGTGCGCAAGTGGTTCTAATTTTAAATCTGCTAATGAAACCTCATTAGAACCATGTTTATGGAAATCATTAGCTATTACCAAGTGCCTTGGATCTTCATCTAGGGTAGAGGAGGGGACTTTGAAATTGGTCAACCTTTGTAGGCTGCGGTTAACAGAGACAGAAAGAGGTTCCTATAGGACATATTATGTAAATTCGGAAAATAGGTGCCTAGGTAATTTCTTTTCGTACTTATCGGATGGATTTTACTAGTTTAGTGCTTTTTATGAGTGCAAGAATCAATCGCTCGCGATGAAGCGGCATCCTAGTTGCGTAAGTTAATCATCAGACATCTAAAATAACGAACGGAACGGTTACGCAATAAAGGTGCCATGCAGGGCATTCCGCGCCCAGTTTAAGCCCTAGCTAATTATCTTCCCATGAACTCATAACGAAACATGTAAATTATAGATTGATTCGAGCGTTCAGTTGATTACCTAGCAATTAAATGGTAACTTGGAATTGCAATTTTTGTACTCGTAAGGTTATAAAATAAAATCTGTTCGTTTGTGTGTTTCCGTTATTTTATTGAAAGCTTGCTATTAGATTGGGAAAACTAGGAAGCCAGAATAGAAAAGAGTTATAATTATTTTAACGTATGAATAAGTAATTCATGTGTTGTACGCGTGTCGCGCGTTGCAGCCGCCACGTCATTGTGTTGTTGTGCAGAAGCGGCGCAGGCGGCCATGACGGTCGGCGTGGCGAACGTGCTGTGCGACGAGCGCCCCGCCCCACTGGCGTGGCCTGCTCCGCCCCAAGCCGCGCCGCCCGCTCCCCTCTGGCCCTACCCCGGTGAGTCACCTCCTACTGATATCTGCGACCCTGGTAGCTACGCGCCAACTGCATTGCGAGACCGCTGTTTCAGCGACAATCGGACCCCGGCCAGAAATGAAAATTTAACACCGGCGCACTAATTCCTAAACCGGTATATATCTTTCTCATTCTTTTTTCTAAAAATAAAAAGAGATAGAAAGTAGGTCTAAGGAAATAGGCGCCTAATTCTGAATGACAATGCCGTCCGTTTAGATATACCACCTCTTCAGTCATGTTGCTTTGGTAGCAGCATTGCAACTGTACTCGTCCGGTCAATAGTCGTCGTTGACCGGTTTTGGTTAACCTGCCAAGTGAAGTGGCTGCCAGCTTCTTTGGATCGTGTGAAATATGATGTCTATTAAAATTGGTCGGGTTTTATAAAAATCCACGCGTGGTGGTTATTTTGGCGCTTTTTTTTTTCGGTTTACTTCTTTTCAGGTTACCTTTTTGCTTTTGCATTGAAATATAATTTTTAAAAATCTCTTTATAAATCTTCCGTCCGGATGAGGATTCGCCACGACACTGCGTAATTCCAGTAGACTCCGGCTACTTTTACAACAAAACACCGTTTAGATTCTGTTAAAAGCATCAAATTTATACCATTTCGTGTCAGCATTCATGATAATTTAGTCGTGGTTTAGAAATCATTTTTAATTTGTCGTAGTCTTAGTAGTACCTAAATAATCTGCGAAGTATGATAGGTACTCTTTAAATCTTATTTATTTAAAAATCGAAATTACCAATTAAATAAAAATAATAATCTAAGCACTTATTCGGATAAACGAGCATCCAAATAGGTACTTGATAGTTGCAACAAAATTAGGAAACAAAGATGAACATTTCAAACACGGTTCAAACCATTCGAAATCTTTAGTATTTTAGTTTTGGCTAATTCACATACATCCTCATTATCCGATAATTTATGCGGAACCACGCGTTCGGTGCACAAAAAAGCCTCACTCCGTAACCCGATCGCGTTTATAATGTCGATCGGGCCACATCGGGCCTTTTCATCGGGCACCGAGTTTTTTTTGTCTCTTTCTCATCATTAGGCAGAAATTAATGAAATCCCTTAGCCATTAAAACGCTGGCGTTGAATTTCGCACTCACCTGTACTGATTCTACCGGCGAATGAATGGACGCAGGTACGCTCCACGACAAAAGTTAATTGGTGAATGTGACGAAATTTGATCGAGGTGAATGAATTTTGTTGGAATGTGGTTTCTATTGCATGATTCGCAACCGCAAGTTAGTACTAGTGATATTTTACTTTTTGGAAGGAATATGAAAGTGCTTATGCTTTTAGGATAGGAATAGGACCTAGTAAGGGAACGACCTAACTCCAATATTGAAGGATACAGTGAATCAACCAGATTCAATAGCCCGGTGCGACATAGTCATAATGAGCTTGTGAAGGAGTAATAATGACAGGCACGAGGGCCGCATATGATAAGTCCCGAGTGGCCATGCTGTTGAACCATACAATTATCGTTTGGTCACCTTTTATGATAATCAGCTGAAATATTATATGGCATTCATTATTCGCAGCTGAAGCCTGCGATAAACGCACTTGGAGATATTTATTAAATTGGCTCTTTGGCAAATGCCTATTTAGGCTAAATAATAGGCAGTTCTTCCGTGTCAGCCTTTTATGCAATATCCTCAATATCTTGCTACCCTAGTCCTTGTTCTGCTTTTTGTCATTGTTCTTCTACTGTTGCACCTTTGCAGTCCTCTTCCTTCATCCTATCTTAAATAGTTTGGCAATCAAAGATGATGAAGCGCTTCCTCTGTGTCATTCTTTAACTTGCAATATTCTCAATTTTCTGCAAGCCTAGTCCTTACTTTTTACCATGGGTCTTTGTCACACCTTTTCAATTGTCTATATTTTAGTATTTCTAATGCAGATGCTATAAACACCTGTCTATGACAACAAAGTTATTCATAGTTTCTAGATAATGAAGTACTTGGTTATTTTTATTGGCTTGGTTGGAAAAACATTCATTCTTCACAATTGCAGTTTTATAAGGTCATACGGATATTACTTGTGTATGAAAACTTACTTAGAATAATTACATGTTTTTGCAGGTTTTCTTACTGCTAGCTAGAAGAACCTATAAAGTACGTACTTAAAGAGCTTTTCACAAGGACATATTCCAAGCCAGATAGTTAGGTGTAATTATCGCTCTATTATTTCATAAAACCAGCATATTTACTGCACTTTTTCCTTCATCGCTGGTCAGGCTTCTTGCAGAACGGAACAATCGAAGAATAAATGAAAGAAGCAAATGAACATCAATTACCACCGATGATGGTAGATGTTAGATGGATAAGAATGGTATGCTTGAGGATCGAGTTTTTTGTATGGGAGTAATAGCGTGACGATAAACAGGCGAGAATGGAAGAAAAAAACGTATTGCGCCGACCCCAAGTAATAAAATCATCTACTCTCTAATTAAAGCACTCACCTTTGAATAGATAACAAGTGCGTTGTATAACGTAGATGCATCTAGATGGAGAAGAACGGACAAGACAGTCCTTGACCAAGGAAGACTAAATTCATAAAGACGTTATAGTTAATCTCTAAAACATTATCAATTTGTAATCAAATAGTTATAGATTAGATGCGATACCACCTGAAGGGCTCGGTAAAATAGATTATTAAGATACAATTGTAATGCTAATCAATACAATAATTCAAAGTGTAACTGTAGCCCCAGCAGTTGTCCGGTAAACGGATTATAAACTAGATAAGTTAAAGGATAATAGAGAAATATTACCCATAGACATTTGAATAGGTTCATATTAATGAGTTCGGTTTGATTCATTTTATGTCGCTTGTTGAATTGAATAACAACGTATGCCATACTATACCTAGATAGACACTCGATATTATAATCGTATTATTACCATGGTCAACATAAAAAGTAAGAAGAGAAGTAGGAATCTACCTAACCGTAAGTAGGCACCCACCCTTCGCCAGTTATGTTTGAGTCCCATGACGGGGGCCAGCCTATAGCCACAATCGGGCACAAATCCAGACTCCGTGGCTGCTACTGAGAATTTCCTGGTGTAAAAACACAGTAACACTTTGACTGACTTGGGAATCGAACCCATTATAAAATGGAATTATTGAAAAAGCAATTAAGGGACAAATGATCGTGCATTTCTTATGTCATTTCATCGGTTTCGTGTGAACATGGGAAGTCTGCCGAGAGAACCGTACACTCCAGTGAAGGGTCTGCTATTGGTATTGGTATCTAAGTGTTTTTTTTATTAAATATCTAGGGAGATACGGTCATACATAACTTCATAAATTATGGCAATTTTCAAAGCATTCAAGCTTACGACCCGATTTACCGGCAAATAAGTATAAATAATCAAAGTAAAAAAGTTACGGTTCAAAAAAACGATTAATCCACAAACCGGTTCTTAACAAACCACTTAAAAATTATGAACGCGTAAACTAATACTCGCAATACAGTAATCACCGAATATTTCTCACATGTTGACCACTTTAACATAAATGACGTCATGTGACTGAACTCGAGGTAAAAAACTATATCGTGGGCATCCATCGCTCACCCGCATCCATCCGCTAAATCGTTCTCCACGAACGGAAATCTGTCACTTCCACGCCATAAATTATAACACCATAAAAAAACATAAAAACTCATTTATCGATAAAACCGGAGTCGACTTACGTGCAGCCCTAACATTTATCGCTCCGCCCATAAGACCCCGCCTACTCGGCGTCTCAGCCAATAAGAAGTCGTCGCGCCTCCAAAGGCAGTGCTTCATCTTCGCCGCCTCGATCTTTTTAGTGTTGTGAATGACTTTTTTGCGTTTATGTTTTTCTTGTAATTTCAAGTGGTGCGGTAATGGCGATGTTTACCGCGTCTTGGGCGCACGCCGCGCGTGTGACACCTCACGCGACCGTTGAAGAAATAACGCTCGCTACAATGATTGATGGCACCGTAATTGGTGGCTTTGATACATATCTGATAAGGAAATTATAATTTAGGCATATTAAGTGCTAGGTATTTAGTTCGCGATAAGTTTAGTAAACAGGAAAAGAAAATTATATTTTGATAATCACAAATTACAATCAACTTTGTTATCTATTATTTGCACGTACAATGTGTGCACTTATACCTACTTATTTCAAAACTACGTTACTTTGCAATAATCTCCATTGCGATTGCTACTATTGGTATTATAGGTAGCTACTTACTTTCTTGCCTACCTACCTAGATGTCATCTTCTACAAATTGAGCAGAGCATCTTTCTTCATCTGAGCAGTTTGGATCCTACAATTACCTAGGTCCCTACATTTACACATGCACTTAGGACATGAGTAGGTACCTACGCAATACGTTCTTTTAATTCTCTAAATGACGCTACCGAGCCAAGAATGAACCAGGCAAGTTAATGAGCAGTCTTTCCTTGTGCTAACCCACCTTCTAAATCTATTAATGTTCTCCATTCTCCTCATATAGCACTGCTATAGGTGCAGAAGATTGATAAAATTAGAGCCAGCACAGAGCTATACTGCTGACTGACAGCTTGTTCATTTGACAGACGTTGATGAATGATTGATTCACGTAGATTATAATTGATAGGATTGAGAGGGTTTGATCGTCCATCCGATGAAGCAACCTTTAGGTAAGGCAAGACACCGACCTATTCTGATTCTAAATACATTTCATAGGTATTAGAGTAATAGCTAAGATAATAATTCATCTGTCATTTGCTTAAAATAAGTTTGTAGACATTGATCAAAGTTGAGCCACGGAATAAGTAGTGAAAATGGGGCGATCATTAAATGAAATACTACTGGGTACACACGTGGGTAGGTACAGTATTAGTGGATACAACTCGCCGTGATCCGTGGCTAATTCAATCTGATACCGGGATCGGTGGAGACAAACCGTAAATAGGTAGTTATTATTACGACAGTCGACAATTGCCTTTATACCATAATTATGTCGCTGATGAGATGCAACCAGAAGAAAAAAATCTCGTAATTTAAAACGTTCATAATCTAGCCGAAACTAAATTCAGAGACAGTCAATGTTAAAAACCGCGAGCTACTCGCTCAAGTAAATTGGAGATGAATTTGATAGATTAAGACAATAATTAGAACAAACGTTCTCAAAAATATGAGAATTCCTACTTACGTATCATCAAGTAAGTCTCTAATTAAAGATTCTATCCTGCCACTCAAAACATCTTGATGGGAAGAATGTTCGAAATTTTCGTCTTGGCTTATTGAACTTGACATGATTAGCTCGTTCGAGACCTGCACGCGTAGTATCACCACCGTAGAAACGGGTTTTTTTGACGGCAGAATAGACAAAATGACAGATTTCTTTTGTTGATCTGTCATTTCTTCGATTCTTCCGTCGACAAAACCCGTTTCTACGGTGGTCATGCTACGCGTGCTGATGTAGAAATAGATCTCTTATACCGTGGATTTTATTGATGATAATTTATGTAAGATCAAACCAACATCCAAATAGTTGACAACGCAGCAACAACGTTGACAATTTTGGTAAAAAAATTAGAACGCCTAAAATCTTTTTGACTTTCTTTTGGAAGCAGGTTTAATTATATATATTATTATAATAAATTTACAAGCACAAGTAATTTAGATTTCACGGAAACTTGCGTCGTCTTGTATTGTACGCGGTTTCTTCGTATACTGTTGAAAAGTATCAATATACCTGACCAGGATGTCATAGATAGCTAAGAGAAAATCACCTCTCTAATAAGAAGGTTGGGCCCAGCATCCAACACTAATACAGCCTCCCGGCCATCACGCATCTGAATATTAGCTGTTGGTTATGTATGTACCTATATAGAAATCGATGGTTAAAGAACAATCTTGCCTCTTGGCCAACTTTTGTAAGCTGTAATGTAGAAGCTGTTTTGCTGGTAGACATAAAGAAAACCTATCATGTCATCATCTGCCTAGCCTTTTCCCAACTATATTGGGGTCGGCTTCCAGTCTAACCGGATGCAGCTGAAATACCAGTATTTTACATGGAGAAAACCCAAAAACCATAAAATTAATAAATAGGTCCACATTACATCACGGAAGCGCCTTTCAGAAAAAAAATACTTAGCATCGTATACATCCTAAACTATTTCACATTCAACGCATCACTCAATTTAAACTAAATCAAACTATTTAAAAAACCGACCGCTATTCAAAAACGTTTAAAATTAAAGCGATGCCTATGGTTTCGTTCTGTCTCTTTTCAACGCGTCTATTTCCTGTATGCACCATCTCGTTCGCTCTCGGTAGGGATGTGCAAAGAATAATGGATTAATTGGAACAGTAAAATGCAAGTCATTAGGATGTGTTTCGACGCTGAGCTGGGCATTTCAAAATGAATTCTAAGCAATCAATGGGAATTTTTGTTTGTTTTTTTATTGACCAGTTTAAGATTCGATTTTGGGTTTGTATTGCTGTGTGCTATGCATCTATTTTGGAGTTAATTGTGAACTAAATACACAATGAGCATAAAAGACTACGAATTCTTTCTTTTACACACACATTTCTTTTAATTTAACGTTTGCGAGGCTTTTACTGCGGGTAATTGTTATTCATTAGAATATTTTAATTACTGCTGGTTTTATAATTTTACTGCGTTTATTTTAAAAACATAGGCATGAATTAACTTCTGATAATACCTGTAGGTATAATGGGTAGGTTTGTTCCATAGTATGTAGATATTTATGTCGTACACATTTTATGTAAATCGCTATTAAACTTTATGAAGTATAAATGAAGTAACGATGAAAAATATTTATTACTCTATGTAGTTATGTAGATTAATACATACACCATCCGTACACATCGGTAAAGGCAATGATATCGGTAAACACAAACAACAAAGACTGCTTGACGCAATTATTTAAAAAAAAGTCATTAAAGATAAAATTGGTAACCATATTAATTGTTGTTCAATTTTGAAACCGCGGCAAGTTTTCCCTACATTTGCCGCCATTGAAAACGCGACATAAAGAGTAATTTCCCACCAAAAACATTAACATTCCTGCTCGTCTCCGGAAGCGCGACCACTGAATATTAAGCGATCGGCGCGTATGCTGTATTGTGACTAAGTGATGAGCCATATACACGGACTACTAAATAAACTAATGGAGTATTGATATGCGGGCAAATGTACGTGTTTGCAGATAGTGTGTGGTCGTACACACATGCTAACGAGTTTAATTCTCCAGTCACTCCGTTCATTCTATACTCCGTGATATTTGTCATTATTGTTATGTTGCCTTGGTAGCCTTCTACACACATAAAGAAGAATAATTATGAAGTTCAGTTTGAGTTATCATAATAAGCCAATGCGACTATTAACGTAATTAATATCCTACTAATAACTCTATAATCAATGCATTTTGTTATTTATTAGGATGCCCATAAATTAACAATCAAACTCATTTCCTTTCCAGCTCAAATGTCAATGGAAAGCATGATGGTGGGCGGTGTTGGCGTCGGTGGCGTCGGGTCCGTAGGGAGCGGCATGTCCGGCGGCTTCCAGCTGGTGCGCGAGCCCACGTCGGGCGCGCTGCTGCTGCTGCCCGCTCCTCAGGACCTGCCGCACGCAGTCGTGTGGGGAGGCATGCCCTACCAGTCAGCACCGCTGCTCCTGCCTCAAGCGCCGCACCCCTCGCACCACCTTCAACTGCTACCAGGCGACCTCCTCGCCAGCACGGCGACGTTACAACACACTCACACGCATTCTACGCGCCTGGTAACACTCGCGCCTGCCCCTCAGCAACAACCCCACCAGGCACACACGGCAGACAAAAGAAAACCAATAATGCAGCCGCTAATCACGCCTCATTTAATTAAAATCGAACCGGAACCACAGCATGAAAAACCGCAGTCATCTTATGCACCAGAACCGGTTCAGCAGCCGATGATCACGACGCACTTGTATTACCAGCCTGATTATTCAGAACAAGCGTGTCGGAGTCAGGCTACATCACCAGCTGCTCCGCCAACGCCACCTCCTGAGGCTTCTGAGCCCCCGGCACACAGGGACGCGTCCAACCAAACTGATCACATCGATGAGGACGATGAATCACCCAATCAAGCTGATGAAGATGAAAGGGATGTAGCATGCGTTGGTGTTGCACATTACCCTGAAGACAATATGTTGCAAAGTCACACTCAATTGTTACAACATCCACCTATCGATCACGCTGAAGAATGTTCTTCGGAAGGTCTAACGACTGTTGGAGCTGTAGCAAAATCAATAGATTCAATAGAAAGAGATGATGGCTTAGACAACTCAAGTAGCAATACTTCGAATGATCTAGTGATAGACACAGCGAGGACGACACCGGTTCCACATCCTGCCCATAACACCAGACCCCCAGTAGATGTAAGTGGGTTGGAACTTCTATCGAATAGTATCGAGCAATTCGAACGTACTACACCAGGAACTAGTATGCCCACGTTGGAACCGGTACCGTTGACCATCGATACAAGAACACCGACGAAACTAAATATTTTAATAAAGACATCCCCGAAATCACCGCCGAGAACCGAGGTTGAACCTCACAGGCGGTTCGAGTTTCCAACAACAGATCCCTCTACCAACGAACAAGGCAAACCTTCTCTTGACGGTTTGGGCTTGTTATGTGCTCTAGCAGAACAGAGGTTCATGGAAGAAGTAGTAGAAAATCCTCCAGCAAATATTCCTATGACGTCCCGTCCCTTTATTAAAAGCGAACCCTTATTAAGTCCCACCGATAGAAGCCGCTCGGCAGACTCTTCAGTAAATAAAAAAGACAGACATAGGCATAGAGATGGCGATTCGAGTGGCGAAAGGAGAAAAATAAGAAGTCGTGACCGAGAAGAAAGGTTAAGACACAAACTTGAAAAGATGCGTCGACACAAACGTGATAGGGAGAGAGACGGGGGAAGAAGCAGTGGAGGAGAGTTGGAGACAAGTCTGAGACGCGTCACTGCTTGTTCTTGTAATTCTACAACGTGCACGCACAATACTAACGTCCGATCAGCTCACGCGCTCGCCAGTGCAATAGAAAAAGATATGCGTGAGAGACTACTAGCACTCGAAAAACAGTTCGACGAGAGAAAAGCGCAGTTAAAAGCTTTAAACCCGCCTTTATCCACATTACCAGCCTCTCCGGCACCATCCACTCCAGCACTGTCACCTGATTCAGACAGAGGATCGTCTAAGAAACGTAAAGTAGGAAGACCGCGAAAGGTCTCCAGTCCAGATTCCACCGAAACAATAGTAGCAAAGAAGCCTAAGTCTAAGAGTAGTCTTGTTGGCTTTCTTTTAGCAAAGGGCAAGCTAAGCAAGCAAGGTGGCATATTGTGCACGAGAGGAGAGCCTTCAAGAGAAGAGGTCAACCGGACAAGCAAAGTGCGTCCTAAGCTTAAAGCTGAACCGATTATGAAGGCATGTTCTGATCCGGAGGAAGCCGAATGGGCACTGAACCGATCCGCGAGCTCTTCTATGGAGAGTCTCAATGAAGTGCGACAGAAGAATAGAGAAAAGGTGGACCGGTTAGCTCGCAAACATTCACGAGATGATATACCCGAGCTTGAGTTCGCACTGCGACGTGCTAGCGCTTCAAGTGATAGTGACAAAGAGAGGCGGCGCGCGAAAAAGAGACGAAAGAGTCTCAAATCAAAAGAGAGGACTGAAGAGGAAGCAAAGGAAGCACCTACAGAGCCACCTGCACCACCACCGGTGTCCAAATGTACACTGACTGAAGATAAAGTAGATCAGTCGCCTCGAGTACTTACGGCTATGGGAGGTTTGTTCTACGCAGGCAAACTGAGTGCTGTGACCGCACCTGACGTATATGCCATCACTCTTGATGGAGAACGGGGAAACAAACCTCATATTATGTCAAGAGAAGAAACTTTGAGAGATGCTGTAAGTTTTGATGCCAAAAATGTTTGAATAATTACATTTTAATGGGCAAGATAATCCATTTCTCGATTATTTCAGATCTTGGAAGTAAGCCCCTCATCAGTAACAGAACTGCCATCTGGTACCAGAGTATGCGCGTACTGGTCACAACAGTACCGATGCTTGTACCCTGGGACCGTAGCAGTCTCGTCTCCAGACCCTCACGATGACAAGTTCGTCGCCGTCGAATTCGACGACGGAGACTCGGGCAGAATAGCTATTGAGGATATTAGGTTCTTGGAACCAAACTACCCAGTTGTAGGTCAGTATCTAATCAACTTCTTTATAAATATATCACCCTAGTACTTTAAGTTCTATCTTCTAAATGAAATCTTCTTGATTTTCCAGAATATGAAAATCCGTTATTTACTCTTGGTAAACGAAGAAGAAATACCAGTGTCAGCGGCATTAGCACAGAAGAGAAGAAAGTGGCCGTTGTTTCTGTGTTACCTCTTGCGGCAAGCACAAGTACTGAAGTTAAACCACCAGTAACAGAACCGGCGGCTACAACTTCGAAAGAAGATGAAGACCGAAAAGACAGAAAGAAACTTAAAAAGCATCGAAAAGACAAAATAAAGCGTCATTCCAGTGAGGATGATCCCACCTCAATGGAATATGTGAAGAAGAAAAAGAAGAAGCATAAATGTTGCGAAGAACATTGCAAACATAGAAGACATCATAAGAAACACCATAGGAAACATAGGAAAAGACATCACTCAAGCTGTAAGGAGCATTCAAGTTCATCTGGTGACGATCAACAGAGAGTCAAGTCTTCTTCTGACTACATTGACTCTAACAAGTCTAATGAAGACTCGGTCGATTCTAATGACAGACTCTCCACTTTAATCGCAGTGGAGAAGTCCCCAGAAGACAAAATGAAGACTGTGATAAAAAAAGCGGTGTTGTCCAAGAAGAGTTTGGTCAAAAACGCCGTTTTGGACTTTAGCAATTTGAGTAAAATAACTATGAAGAAAGAAGAAACGAGTAAAGACAATTTAAAGGATAGTGGAATAGGCTTAGAGGAAGAGACAGCTGCTGCTTCCACGAGTGACGTAAAAAAGGTATGTTAATCTAGTAAAATTCTATGATAAACCAAGTTAAGTTACAAAAAGCCAAAAGATTTACTGCAAGGATTAATTCGCCCTTCACCAGATTTTCAGAGTGACACTAAATTGCTGAAGATAACTTTATTTGGGTGGTTTACAGCTAACAATACAAAAATTTATGGCGAGGCAAACAACGACAAGCCATTTACAAGCCTCCACAGTTAGCAATAAACTATTGTTTCACAAACTAATAACTAAGCATAATGTCAATAACTAAGCACAATATAGTAACAAAGAATAGGACTAAATTTAATAATAAATTAAATACCTGTACAAGCAGGCACGCAGGCGTAACCAGTATTAAAATTTATCATAAACAACACAGCTTTTAGATAAGGCAGTACTAATTGTCGCTAAGCTGCTTGCAAACAAATCGATTCAGGGCTGTTCGTTCATTAGAACTTGGTTAAATGCTTTGATTGAGCGAGGCAAAAAATAATTGCTACGGTAAACTGTGCGAGCGTAAGGAGCACGAAGAAGATTTCTCAAGCGAGAATGTCGAGGTATAACATTCAGGGACAGCTTAGAAAGAAGTTCATTATATTCGATCCTTGATTGTGTTATTTTCACTAGGGACCGTATGTCAGATATATTTCTCCGAGTTACAAAGTAAACGAGAAGGTAAGTGGTATCGAACGCATCGTTCCTTGTAACTCAGATAAGGGATTTTAAATTTATAACCTAAGTATCTCGTGAATTTCCTTTGTATTCGTTCTAATCTCTCTAAATACACTGCATAATTCGGATTCCAAATTAGTCATATTCGAGGTGACTGCGGACGTAAGCACAATACAGAATTTTCAGGGTTTTCATTCTCTTAAACTAACTGGCATTACGGATAATTAATCCCTCGGTTTTGGACGCTTTTTTGTCAATATGGTCAATGTGACTCTCAAAGGTGAGCTTACTGTCCAGAAAAATACCAAGATCTTTGGTGACATGAGTTCGAGATGAAGGCTGATTTGCGATTGAGTAATTAAATATTATTGATAGGTTCTTGCGGGCAAAGGTAATAATTACGCATTTACATATATTAAGATCTAATTTAATTAAGTTAATTTATTTGTTATTAATTATATTTACATTATATACAGACTACAAATAGAACTAAACTAATGATAAAAATAAGACTAAAATAAAAGAAAATATAAACATCTAAACAACGACGACAATAGGACACTTAGGCGTCAAAGTACTCCTCCGCATCGCTGTCATCTGGAAACGTGCCCAGAAGAATGGCAGCATTGCCACGCTGAATAGCAATGCTAATTCTTTGGCCAAAGAAACAGCCAGCCCTCTAATTTATTTATTCTACAATAGTTAACTAATCTAGATATGTCTGCCTGCAAACGTATAGCGTCATTTAGACTTAAATGATGTAAAGATTATCACGTCATCTGCAAACATTAAATGTTTAGAATGTTTGAAACACTCGCCGATGTCCTTAATAAAAAGAACATAAAGTAAAGGCCCCAATAGGGAAACCCTGCGGCACACCAGAGGGGATGGTTGACCAGGGGGATATGAAACCACTGAGAACCACTGCTTGTGTCCTATTTTGTACATAAGACGAGAACCGTCTCTATAGGTCGCCCGTTATGCCCAAGGCGAAAAGCTTCCTCAGCAGAAGGTCATGATCGATTCTATCAAACGCCTTGCTGTAGACGATGTAGATTGCATCGACCTGGGATCCATTATCCAAATGCTCACTAATAAAATCCGTGAACAGGCCCAGGTTGAATACTGTAGACCTTGCTTTTAGAAACCCGTTTTGTCGAGGACTCAAGCTAGAAACCACACTGGTAGACTATGCGCTCCAATACTTTTGCTAGTAGAGGAGTTTTGAGATTGGCCTATAATTTTCAATTTTATCTTTAGCACCGTTTTTAGGGATGGATGATATAAAAGCTGATTTCCAAACAGAAGGCACAATGCCTTCAGATATTGACCTTTTAAATAAAAGTGATACACGTAAAGCTTCCGTTCCTCAGCGCATTTATTATTATTTATTTAGCGCACTATAAACAGCAGGCAAGGCATCTGGGCCGACAGATTTGGTTAAGTCAAGAAATTTTAAATATTTATGAACAGTCACTATGTCAATTTCAATTATACTTAAATCACAGTTGGAAGCACAGCCGGTCGAGTATGTTACCATATGACATACTCGACGGGAAATTGCTGTTCAAGCGCCTGCTTTTGAAATATGACTAGAAGACAAGATTGACTGTGATTATTACCTTTCACTATTTCCGTTTTCAATATATTTTCTACTTGGAGTTTCTGATTCATACTAACCACCTTCCCGTGTCCGTGCGCAGAAGGCGAAGCGCCGCACAGTGTCGTCCACGTCGTCGGAGGGCGCGGGCGCCGGCGTCAGCAAGATGGCGGCCTTCCTGCCCGGCGGCGCGCTGTGGCGCTGGCACGGCGCCGCCTACCGCCGCACGGCGCGCCCGCGACACCGCAAGCTGTTCTACCGCGCCATACAGCGGGGGGAGGAGGTGCTCAATGTGAGTACACTTTACTTGACCTGCAGCACTACCTAGTCTCACGAATTTCTTAGTGTCAGCTCGGATTCGGAGGATTAAGCTCGCCCCTATTACTTGGGAGTTAAATAACTATGGGTACACCTCTGCCGAAGCCTTGTTTTTGCGGTTTACGGCGCCACTTCCCAGCTAAAACACCACGAAGTAGTGCGGGCGTCGCGTTGCTGACTTTGGGAACCTTTGCTCATTAAAAAGCACTGATGCACAGCTTTGCTGAAATTAGCAACTAGTCACTGACGCCCCGTTCGTCCCGACCACAGGCGATGTTACTTCGCACGAGTACTTTAGCATCGCGGTGACTTGTGGTGTGGCCTGGCTTTAAGAATAACTTTACAACGTTTTTCTTTCATCTGTCCAGGTTGGCGACGCAGCAGTGTTCCTGTCCACCGGGCGCCCAGACCGGCCGTACATCGGCCGCATTGTGGCGCTGTGGGAGGCGCGCGGCGCCATGGCCGTACGCGTCAAGTGGTTCTACCACCCTGAGGAGACTGTCGGCTGTACCGACCAGCTGCACTATCCGGTACGTAAAAAAATACTAAAATCTAGATTTTACTACCTTTATGACCTGGCAAATACCTCTTTTAAATAATTCTGCGGTTCATTCCTTTTGGTTGGAATCAAGCTCGCTCGTCTGATTTTTCCTGCAAGATCCTCCTAAACTTAGCAGGGGGTTACATTTTGTGAGCTTAATTTTGAATAAACAAGTATGAATGAATATCTTTTCCTGTCTTTTCAGGGTGGTCTGTTTGAATCTCCCCACACGGACGAAAATGACGTCCAAACAATATCTCACAAATGCGAGGTGTTGCCGCTCGCTCAGTACAAGGAGCGCATGGGCGACGACCCGGTCAAGTACAGCACAGTCTACGACAACAATGACGTGTACTACCTAGCAGGAAACTACGACCCAACACCACAAACCTTGCGAATGGAACCAGACATACCGTTCGCTAATAAAACGACGACCTCCTAAGCGGAACTGTTCCCCTAGTACTTTGACATCAACGTCATTGGAATAGAGTCAAGGAAAAATGTAATAAAAAATGCAAGTTTCATTTTACAGAGTTCAAACGATATTGATCGTTTAATGTTTTATTTTCTAAAGTCGCAGTACAGTCACTGTATCGTGGCGCCGTAATTTAAAAGTACACAATTTTACCTATCTCGGTGTTAGAGTGTTTAAAATAGATTTTTGCAATATTAATGTGTTTCTTCCATTTAACTGATCGTAGCTTGGAGATTCACGTATACAGGTCTTAATAAAGTACAATGTAGATTTTTGAGGCTCAAATTGTGGCAATTTTTTCACATTCACCCGTCCTTAGGAGACGACTTTTATTGACGTAATAAAACTCGAATTATCTTAAAAAGTTACCCTCGTTACGTTATATTTAGTGGTATCCATTTGGAGTGTTGAATTGTTCTGGTTTGTGGGCCGAGTGCGAGGCGATGTTGATCTGTGTGAACTATTGGTCGACTGTTGTGCGACCGAAGGTGATGACATGTGATTTTATTTTTTATACGTGTAACGCTCTAATCTCAGTGTATAGATGTATTTTTCATGTATATTATTCAATTAGATTTTATGTATACGTAGTTTTCCATGGTATAAATGTCTATTATCTTAAAATGCAATACTTTTTCAGCTAGTCCCCTCTTTTATTCAAAATTTAGCAGTGATTTACATTAGTGTTGTTTTGGACAAACTTTTTAGAAATTTCAGGTTCTTGGAGCTGTTTGTTATATTATTGTTTTTTATCAATAATTTTTATATTTTTCTCGGTTGATAATTTTATGTTAGTTGAAGTATACTTTTATATCGAAATGGTGCTAGACGCTTGATGCTACTCGTTTACGTTTCGCCGTAGTAACTTAAGATTGTATATAAATAAGTTTGGAAAAATAGTTGGTATGTGTAACTTTACGGTTTGTTCTGAATTTTCATTTCATCTGCTTGTACTCCTAAATGTTGCCATTTTACTGTAAAATCTACTCTTATATATATTTTTAATTAGTACATAACTATATTATTTCGACAGGGTATGATTGAGCCCTTCTTTTGATCCTTTTATTCATATCTTGAAGTTTAAGGGACTGAAAAGACAGGGATATAGGTAGGGCGACCAAGGGTAGGACTGTAGGGTAGGTTTTGTACGAATTGGCCAGAGGGAGGTTTGTAAGAAAATGTTGCTAATGATTCAGCCATGACGCAATATTAGTAAAGTCGTATTATTGTTATACAAAGACTCACACAAAAAGGAAATTGTATTCATCGGAGAGTGTGGCCAAATGAAAGAAAGCTGGCAGTTGATTTAGATTGTAATAATCAAGTCTCCAATTTATTTTAATTAAAAACACTATTTTAATATTATTTGGCGTGCGTCGTACTTTTGTTAACGAATAAATAGCTTTAGATGTAAGTTTTAAGATTACTTAAGTTAATTTCTTTATGATTTTGCATACTGACAAAAATTGATATATTGCTGACAAAAATTGAGACAAATATAAATTAGAAAAACAAAAGTGCGAATTTCGGTAACAATATTGAAAAATGTGGTATTTTTATATTAAACGTAAAATAACATTTTTATTTTTAAACTTAAAGTATGTGAAGCGAAGTTATTATTACAATAAGTACAAACTTGTTGATGAAAGATATTTGGCTCGGCCCAGTGTACGTATACTAACACTGGTTTAATTCATTAAAAGTTAAAACAGCCTTAAACAGCAATAACCGGACGATGTATTGCATGCTACAATATAAGACTGTTGTAAATTTTATGAATTATTCCTATCAATCTTAGCGTGTAATAGAATGGGAAAAGCCATAAAAATATTAGAATTAAAGATTAATAATATATCAGCATTGATAATATAAAGATTATAAATACGCTTAAATAAAATATTTTTGGCTGAATTTGGTGTTTTATTGAAACTACACACTTCACCGCACCAGACTTTATTGTACTTATAAAATGGTTGTTAATACGTACAAGTCTGATTTAACAGTAAATCAAATTAAATAAATTAACTCATAACAAATATTTGACAACTAGAGCAAAAGAAAAAGAACAGGTACGTCATTAATAACTCATTCTGTAAATCCTTTGTTAATACCAGACCGTAACAGTTATTGAAAATGGTAAAATCTAACGTAAATTATGGACTAACACTAACTTATGTCCTATAACTTATTTCTAAGTTAAGGCTCAACAAATGACTTCCCTTTTGCCATTACTGATGATCTCGTAGGTGTCATCATCGATAATCTTGTACACATCTTGCCTGTAGTGCTTCAGGTTGTGAAGGAACCTAATCGAGCTCTCGTCCCTGATCTTTGTCATCACTGATGGCAGAGTTTTCGTTTTCGCTTCTGTTGCTAATGAGGCGTAGTATTTTTCCTGGAACAAGTTTAGAATCAAATTATTAAAGAAAATTGAAAGTAAGTTAGATCAATGTGACAATACGTCCCCTGAAAACATTTCACCCGCTCCAATCAGAATAATCATCTGCACGTAAGTAAAGGTTGGTGCCTAACTAAAAACGACTTATACCTTATCATGTGGTACAATAAATAAAGACAGGTAAACATTACATAAAATAATTAAATATTGAAAAAAAATACGCTGATTAAACCGTCATGTAAAATGAAATGATAAAGAATAAGACAAACGACCGCAACAGAGGAAGTAGTCGGCAAACTTGGCCAGCTAAACATATCCTTGTTTTGATTAAAGCAAGAAAGGCGCGTCGCCACGCAGTGAACGATCGAGGCAAACATTCGATAACCTCCAACTAGGTTGAACTAAAGTGCAACGAAATAAAGTTTCTTGAAGTAAATGGCGAGTCAGTCAGTAGTGCGAAACAAGTGCTGATTGTATCAAGACGTGGCGTGCCGACTATAGTAGTGCAATTGAACATTCTGCAATCGCTTGCGGTTTCTGAACTCCTGGTATTTGTATATAATTGATTTCTGTGTATATGAAAAATAAATGATTGTTTCTTTTGTTTTTTATTGGAATGAAATTTAATATCATTTTCTTCTTTGGTAAGTTATTATTTATACGTTTTTTTTTTTAATTATTTTAATAATAATATTTTTTCATAATATTCGATCATATATCATGTATGTACATATGCATGTATCATGTACATACATGATATACCTATTATTATGATAAGCCTATTTAATAACAAGGTACCCAATTGCAATTATTAATTAGACACTTGGACTACTATTTGAATTTATGACAGACTTCTAAAAGAAGACTTCTATCAATTCGTTTAAATGTTTATTAGTGTACCAATAGAAGATACGCATTGATAAAAATAAGAACCTCACAGTTTAGAAATCAATATGAGGTACCTGCCTATGTCCAGCAGAAAAATACTTAATCCAGGTAAGAACATATTTAAAAACGAATTGTTCCCTATTGTCAATGACAACAAACATCGCAAACCCACAAGATACTCGGGACTAAAGAGTGCGGAAGCAGAGACGACCACAGAAGGTGACATGACATAGGAAGGACTACTGGTGAGCAGGGAAGCAAGGATTACCCAGTGCACCACTGGTAGGTAAGTATTTGTAAGTATTTTGAGAATCTAGTCTCAAAACGAAAATGTTGATAGTAGTTCAGGCAGAGTTATGGGCATGATAATAGTGGCGTAGGTCCGGTATAGTTCAGCTCAGAGGACTGCGTAAAGGAAGGAGCTATCCCAAAAAATTGCAAGCTATGTAGACTTCGGGAATGGGAAACTAAGAACTGGTCGTTATGGTGGGAGCCTATGTCGAGCAGTAGCAATCTTTCGGTTGAATGTTGATTAAGATGATATGATGTAGTCAGTAGGTATTTTCAATGAGTCCTAAACAACAGTATTATGCTCAAGAATTGGCAAAGGATAGATAGAGCGAAGAAATAACGTTAAGCTATAGCTACAGGGCACGGAATCGACTCGCCGACAGCTTCTAGAGACGACAGTACTAATAAAATTCATGACTGACAGTGCGTTGAGTGCACACACTTCTGTTAACATAGGTCGCTCTTCCATGCCGAAGTTTCTTTTCGTCATGTGCGAGTAAAACAGTAACGCTTGGTTGGAAGTGTTCAAATTTCGTCTCTAGCAGCGTCCGCCGAGGCGACTCCATGCTCTATGACTACCTTTGTTTCTGATGTCTTACGACGAAGCGTTTTGTGCAACAAACGATTAGCATTTAAACGCAGGATTGCGTTTTACTCATGGTTGCAGCGATGAAACTAGTTTTCATGAAATCTATGCCAATACAATAATGCAATACAATAATGCAATTGTTTTGAAAATCTCCAAAATAAAATGATTGTTAATGTCAAAACTTGTACTTTTTTTCATTTTACCTAGAACTAAAAGCGTTATTAAGTAGTTGTTAAATCTCCACACAATCAATCATGAATTCAAGGACATGAGACAAATAAATGAAAATTATGATAAAGAGAAATTATTGTTTACCTTGTTTACTCTAAAAGGAAACAAAATCGTTTAGGAAACTTTTATTGTTTCGTATCCTAGATATATTTAGGTCATTAAAAAAGTTACAATGACTGCCTATATATTTAGAAGTTTATAATCACTACTACTAGTGCTGAATATAATACGCTAACTTGCTAAAGTTAGTTTTTGATTTCTTACTTTATGATTACACCTAAATGCTTAATCTTAGATGGTTAAACAAGGACAGCAAGCTATTTCAAAGCATCCCTACATAAATATGCAGGTAGTTTCGATTATAGGTACATATATGATCGTAGGTCCTAGATTAAACGATAATATAACAGAATATCTTAATAGCATACAAAATTATCATCATCCAAGATACAATAAATATCGTTTCTATAGTCAGTGAGGTTATCCAGGAATTTCTGACTGCTGTCATTGTGCACCTTGGTGAAGACAGGCGGCAGTGGGGCTGTGCCAGACTCCTGCGCCAGCGACACGTAGTAGTCAGCCTAGATGATGGATGGAGAGGTTAATAGACGAAGGGCACAGGGATAGACTGTCGCAAATGCAAATACGCGAAGCATACCTAGCATAGTTTTTTGTCGCTAAATCCATCTATATTTTAACAGTAGAAGTTGTAAGAATTATTGTATTAAACTCCTAATCTACATTCAGTCTATTCGCCAATTTATATTAATAGTTTCACGAGAGAAAAAACCTAGATTTCAGACTACCCATACTGTAAAACAGAACAGATCATCCGTATTTTTGGGTATTTGCAAAAGACATTTGGTAAACATTTTCTAGACAGACCTACGTCCCCGATTACAACACCTCTTCGATTTCGCCTTCACTAAGCAGGTTCTATTTTTAGACAACCATAGTAAAGGTTGCATTTCCTTTCACACACACTCACTACCTAGTACCTAGTTATCTAGCCAGTATATTAGGTATATAACCTAGTTAGCCTCTATATCGAAGATGATGAAATAAGACAGTTAACGATTATAATAATTATGGACAAGGCGATAAATCCACAACTGTTTTCAATGTCAAAAGTCAAGACGGATGCAACGACGGATCAGTGGTAAATTGTTTTCTTTACCTATTGGATCACGTGCTACTTCAAGATACGAAGTGGTATTTGGACAAATGCCTATGGACTTTTCACATTTTCAACACCAAGATACCCAAACAAACCTTGGAAAGAAAATAGAATTGGCGTACATACTTCAATATCATATATCAATAAGGACCCTCCACTAAATTGAAATAGTACCTACACCATTTATGAAGTTTTAAGTACTCGTCCATGGGCTAAACAAAGGGCAAGTAAAACGGTACCTCTTGAAGTGACCATTAACGCTAGGGGTCACCGATAGCGTTGATTGACAAATTGCGAAAGGAAGCGAATGCAATAGAATTTCCGCCTCATCTGGCCCTCAAGGTCCTCTGTCCTTTTATTTTTCAAAAGATGAATGGTAATTTTTGTTCTCTTTACCTGATCCGGCCCCATCATATGCGCCTGCCGTTTGGTGTAGCCCCTCGCTGCTCGGTCCCGCTTCTCCTCTTCCCAATGTTCGGCCATCTCCTCAGGAGTCGGCAGGCTGAAGGTGCCGTTCATTGAGCGGACGTAGTAGCGGACCTGGGTCATAGGGAGTTCACGTTTATTTAGAAGGCTATTCAGAAGTTTGAGCAATTTCTACTTCAACTCTTCAGTACTGGCTTTGTGGAAAATGCGCAACAATTTTGTGAGAGATGTGCCATTTGATTTTGGTTTTGACATGCAAGTTAGCCTGTCATCTGCCAACAGCCCACCTGTCCATTTTGCCAACAATAAATTAACCTGTTCTCCAACGTTAGTTTCATCAAAACATTTTTCAATAATATTTCATTTATAACGATGCCCGGATGCAAAGACAAACATAAGCACACATTGTAGGTACAAATGGTTGAAATGGTAGTTTTGAAACAAAAACCAATTTCTTCCAAACATTGTGTAGTAAAAATTATAAGGAAAATAATTGTATGTTTGAGTACACGTTTAGTAATACGTATAGCTTACCTGTAAATCGAACATGGAGAAGGCGCACACGTAGTACGGGACCCCGATGAAGCACATGGAGGGATGGTTCATGTTGACGACGTGCTTGTACAGCGGCTCCACGCAGTTTTCCTCCACCACAATGTCGCAGGATTGGTGCAGGAACGGGAAGTTGTAGAGGTAACCTGGGGAATTGCAATAATGGATAGTACAACGATCACAAAATGGCTACAGTGTGTGTGTCTAGCTCTAGGTTAGAAGGCGTCACGACAGACCTCGTAGAAGATGGCGGGACGAGTCAAGAAAAAATGAACGACCAGTGGAACACAACACCCTAATCGAAAAAATAAAATGGTATACTATAAAAACTAGAGCTACCAAATTACGATGAACTGAAGCTTTCTGACAAGGTTTAGATGGCACCTCAGAATGTCCCATTAATTGTTAAGACACTTAGTTTAGGTGAACCCAAATATAATCTCCTGTGAAGCTTAGGTGAAGTAAAACCAGTACTCACCAGTACATAAGAACACGACATCAATTTCATCTTCACTGCCATCAAGGAAGTAAGCTTTATTTCCCTCAAGCCTGTCCACATCAGGTTTCTGCGTCAGATTCTCAGGAAATACCGTCCGAGGATGTTCCTTCAAGTGATGGCTGAGGACGACCTTCTTGGAAACGCTGGTCAGCTCCAGAGCGATGTCCATGCCTGAGGGTCCGGCGCCGATGACTAGGACTCGTTTGTCAGTGAAGACATCAGGCACTCGGTAGTCGTGGCTGTGCATTATGTCACCTGAGGGTTATTTTGTCTGTTAGAACTTTAGAATAGGAGGAAGAACAAATATTTCTTTTTGATGTAACGTGACACATAAAAGAGACAAAATTAAGAAATAAACTGTAGGGGAAAATTGGCGTCACAGACACGAATTTGAAGTGACCAAATAAACCTTCTCTCAGTAGAATACTTGTACCAAGAGTTGACATAGAAGTTCGACACCTATTATGTCAAGTCATGTCCAGCTAGCGGGACGTCCATCAGGCACTATCAGCTGGATGATTTGCTGGATGACAATCACATAACATCATAACAATAGTTAATTTAATAAAAGATTAAAACTTTTACGAAGATCACTCTCTGACCTCATATTTGCACCTTCATGTATCGCAGAAAACTGAATTCTTACTGCTTCTATCTTGACTAACCTTTGAATTTCTTCAATCCTGGTATACGCGGTATGAACGGCGTGTTATAATGCCCGTTACAGACGAACACATAGTCGTATTCCCAGGTCTCCGTGACTCCGGTGAGCATACTCTTGAAGGTGACATCCCAGAGCTCCCTGGATGGCCCTTGTTTTGGTATGACTAGTTGCACATGGTGACTAAACTGTGGAGGAAATCCCAGATTTATATTTTTGCTATTTATTCATCTTGCTTGGAGGCCATATTTCACAGTTCCGATGGATGACAAAATGTCGGGCATTTTCTGTCAAGTCTGACGAACTATTTGAGCAAAAATTTTGCAGTGTGGGCAATCTTAGTTACCTTAATTTTCTCCGTGACTCCGTGTTTATCCGAATATAGCTTCAGAAAAGCCAGCATGTCTTTAGCAGGTAGGTAAGACTTTTCGCTCTCCGGTACAGGGAAGTCTGGGAATCCCATGATTTCTTTAGGCAGGTTAGTCCTGAAATAGACAAAGAAAATTAGGACTGTGAAAACAGTTTCTTTTGAAACCACCTGGACCGGTTAGAAGTTTTAGGTCGACTTTTGTTTTTCGTAAATAAAATCAGTCAGACATGAAGCTTTCAGAGAGTGCATGTTTGATGAAATCGTATTGTGATTTACACCTGCTACCTTTTATGTTCCAGTGACGTTGAATATATACTTAAAGCACATTGCACAATTGGTTCATGAAAGAACAAACTATGCACTCTGAGAAATAAACTTTACGATTCCCATTTTATTATGAAAACAAAACTACCAGGGTTATATGAGCAGACAGGAGATACGGATACAGGTACGAAGCCGATCAATAAATCTCTTTATCATTACAGAGTGTTTACAAATAATTCTCATTTCTTCACTACTGTTGACCTCTGGGTTGTTTGTCGTATTATCTGTGTAAAACTACAATTAACGGGTAATTAATATGACACAAACAATCCGAAGACTGTAATCGATACCTTGAACCACGTGGAATCGTAAATCAATTTCGATAAAGTGTGAATGTTTACGGAATCGTATTCTACATCATACTACAAATGCTTAGACGGACGTGCTCAACAAAACATTCGAGTTTGTGTATGTTAGAGCTAGGTACGCTAGGTCTTACCCAGTCATTCAATTAACAAAACATAATTATAGATTTTTTTTCAACTGCCTCGTTACTGTAGAGGTGGCAAGCGCACCTGTGTTCGATTTCCAGCCGGGTCGGGCAAAGTGATATGTGTCAATTTCTTTAGGATTTTCTCAGTAGCAGCCCGATGTCCCGGTTGATTGATGGCAATAGGCTCGTGCCTTATTACATGGGATATTAACGTAAATGACGAATTGAGGGCTTGAAAGTGAATGGAAATGTGATGGGATGCATTATTTATTGACTATTAAATTGCCGGTTCTTCTTCTTATTTATCGTGAGGTTAGTGCCTAACCTGGTGTCTGAGTTTTTATGCGGCCCATGGGCCTCTGACTTTGGCATTGCCGGTTTAACACACATTTTCACGTTACTTTTGTTATTGGAAATGGCGACCTTTTTTTGAGTTGATTGGAACACTATTTTAATTTTAAAATTTGTGTAGACCGATCTCAGAAGGAGCTAACAGAGTAAAACTTACATTCTTTGGTACGTGCTAACAAACGTAACGATATATATAAAATAGAGCACTACAACCTAATCACGTTTCTAAACACACATTTCTAGTATGCACGAAATGCTCGTAAATATCTAAATATCTCTGAGCAAGCTATGCTGCCCTGATAGCCTCCGACCCTCGATACGAACGTGTCGTAAGCTGAGATCTTGTTATTGTTGCCATGCTGGAGCTAAGGATAAATTCCATAAATAATGAAGATAAAAATATTAATTTGTGTGGAAATATCTTGATAACGTAAGCAAACAGACTGCCAGACAGACAAAACAATTTTCCATAATACCTACGACTTTCAGCACTTTATGGTAAGTATTGAATATTTAGCCGTTCTAGTAGGTACTCTCTTTGGTCCTTAGATATTGTAACGCAGGCAATTACCGGAGGAGGAGCAACATCAAATCAAGCCTGTAATTCCGAGAAAAGGGCGTAGGCAAAAGTTCCATTGAGGGGTGCCTATTACCATCAAGCAGGCAAAAGTCCAGCCACAGGTCTGCAACTGCCACTGAGAAACTGCTTGTTTAACCTGGCATTGGAACCAGGAACCCATGTTCAGTAGTAGTGCTTGCGCAGTACAAACTATTCAAGAATAAGTGAAGAATGAAAGAAAGAAACTCACCTCAAACTCTTGTACATGCTGGTGTGAATAGGTAGCCCAAAATCGTCATATCCAACATCCTCAGTGTAGACCCAGGTGCCTCCGAGCTGAGGCGCTTGCTCCAGGATGTCCACCTGGCTGACACAGGGCTCTTCAAGGAGGTGACGGGCCGCACACAAACCAGCCGCGCCCGCTCCGATCACGCATACACGAGCCATTGCTGAAAAGAAGACAGGGAGAGCTATGAGTTCCTGATACTTTTTATCAAAATGCGAACGTAGGATGAAAGGTTGGTGCAGAAAAGTTTTCAGCATTAAATAAACTAAGAAAAATAACTTTCAAGGACAGGTTTTCTATATTCTTGAGATAATAGTGTGGTAAGTAGGTTTTTTGAAGTTAAGTTACGCACCCAAAGCCGACTTTTATCGGACGTGTCTAGTATTTTTTTAAATATTATTGTTAGGAAAGCCTGGCAACGCTTATCATATTTGTAAACACGTATCAGTTTCGTGAAAAAAAAAGAAGAATTCGGAATTTGCACAACACGATTAATTTATGAAGTGGGTAAGTAGTTAAGTTCATTTATTATTATTATTATCAGCCATTTGTGTCCCACTGCAGGGCAAAGGCCTCCCTTCCCTCTTTCCAGTTATCCCTATCCAGTGCTAGGAATGCAGTGGTGGGTTAATTTTGTCTAACCCCCCCCCCCTCCCCTTCCTAAGTTCATTTACCGTATTTTTAAACTTTGAACTCAAACCAGTGAAACTAAAACAATTTTGGTGTCAGGCAGCGATTGAAAGTGTCTATGAAATAGAAGAATTTCTGGTCGGAAAATACCGCAGGAATGTACTACCGTGTGAAGATGGAAGAAGGCAAGAGAATGATGATGATGAACGTACTCCCTTCAGGTCCCAGGTGTCAGACAAATAGACAATTTTTGGTTTTTGATGCAAGACTTTCTAGTGATTTTCTCTGTACGCCAGTGTTTGCATATTTTTATTTAAAACACCGGATACAATTAATTAATCCGATCTACAAACAGTTTCCGATGTGAAGAAACTACATCCGATCCGAATAAAGGCATGTAGGAAGCGATCGTAATGTTAAGGTCAAATAACATGCACTTACCGTATGGGTATTATTTACGATGGAAACATAACGTGGGGCACATCAACGGTCGTAATATTCTGCGTTGCACAGAATACGTAACTAATTTAATTACCTATTATTGTACACAATTGCAAGTATTGTACACCTACTTGCATAGGAATTAACAATCACACTCCCAACACTCATACACATTCACACTCCCAAGCTAAAGTACTCGTACCTAGGCGGTGGTGTACCCGTCGACGTTATCACAGAAATATAATACCCCTAATATTATGTAACTTAAAAGAACCTTCCAGTATCAATGAATTTATTAGAGAAGAAACTCAGCACATGCCTTCCCTTTTTTCCACTCTGTTGGGGACGGTTTCCAGTCTCCGAATGTTGCTGAACATCAGTATTTTACGTCTAGAAACTGCCTATCTGATCTCCACAGTTCTGGGTAATGGTAATTACCAGTGGTAATACGATACCCCTTAATAAGATTAGTTGTCACAGAATCGGCCTAGCTGGTAGTTAGCTACCTGTAATTAATATTTAAGATCTACAAATGACAGCTGGAACCAACAGATTTAACGTGCCTTGGAAAGCACGAAGGGGTTTCGATATATAATGGATGGTCACCCATCCACTGGAACGACTTCAGGAAGCGTAGCTCAGAATTTCGATCGACCCGTTCTTCTTTTATTATTTAGCCACAAGCACTCCTAACCAGGAAATAAACTAGTTACAACCTAATTATCAATGCAATGATTTCCTAACTCGTGGCTAAATAATAACAGCCGCTCGAGGTCGATCTTTAGGTTAAGCCGTTGGCCTCTGGATTTGCGACCGCCCATTACATACCGGGTTTCCTCCGTGCCTCGGAAAGCACGATCTGTAGATCTTTGACAGTCGTTACAGGTCAGTGGCCCAAAAAGTCTGACAACCAGTCTTACCAAGGGGTATCGTAGTACCCAGTACTAACTGGGTTGTGGAGTTCAGATAGGCAGTCGCTCTATGTAATATACTGGTATTTAGCTGCATCCTGTTAGACTGGAAGCCGACCCCAACATAGTTGGGAAAAGGCTAGGCAGATGATGATGATTTCCGATATCAAATATCTTGGTAAAAGTCCCTTCCAATTTATTGGGATCACTGCCAGACTAACGAAAGATGAGAGATGGTATAGTCATCTGTTTAGATAAGAGAGTAACAAACTTGCAGCTGATACCAGGGTATAAGTTCATTGAAAGTATGTGTTGTGTGAGGAAACTATGATAAGGAGCGAATTGAACTAGTTAGTGGCAGACTAATGCATCCGTGGATTGCGTCACAGATAAGTGCATAAGGTGGAGCATAATACAGATATTGAATAATTAGATATATCTATAGCAAAACTACTACTACTAAATGGCATCCTTAAGACCATTTTTGTATTTGTCATCTTCAACCGACTGACAGAAAAAGGACAATGTTTTCAATTCTAGTAAAGTGTTTATTTAATGATTGAAACTTTCCTCAACATCAGCCTACCTCTTTCTATCCATATCATCTTTCACGTAGTCAATCCGTCGTTTCTTTGATCTTCCCCTGCTCTTACAGCCACATTCATACTCAAAACTTTCCTTTCCTTTATTTGATTGAAACTAATTATATCATCAACATCATTCTCTTGTCCTTATTCCAATTTATTTGGGATCGGCGCAGCATGTCTTCATGATTGAAACTTATTAACTCCTCGGAACTATCATTTTCTCCTTCTTATCGATTGCCATCTAAGAAGTAGAGAATGTCTTGCAAAATTCTACTTGTTGCTGGTCTAGCAAGCTTTACTCAACCATAAATAACAGATTGCTTTCAGTATAATATACGAAATTAATTAAGTTTCCTGTGATTACCCTACCTATGTTTCGTAACTTACGATTACCTCGAGCTAGCCTGTCATTTACCGCTCAAATCGAGCTACAAGTCATTGAACTGTAATCCATCAACACTAATTTTATCCTTCAGGTTTTGAATGGTGTCACAGAGTAGGACGTAGGTAATAACATTTGAATCGCCCTATTGCTTATTGCTTCCCTGTGATATAAAGCCTATGTATGCCTTTTAGATCTTAAAGTAGTTACCTACATCAGACAGAGTTATTTTATTAGGCTAGGTTCAATATATTTCTCTACAAGTGTATCATAGTCACCTCTTGTATCTTATATCTACCTAGTACTATCACCGATGCAACTCACTACATTAGCGACCCCTTTCTCAGGACGTTTTGATAAACATGAAAATGTAATTAGGTAAGTCGTGAGATCTGTGTCTATCTAGCGAGAGAGTATGAATGTCAATGCCAGTCGGCAAAGCTTCAAAAGATCGAAATCTAAAATACAATATCAACGGCCTGAAGCCCCCGCCACGCGCCACCGGTCACTTGCAACTATGTACATTGTTAGTTTTTAATTCAGTATTTAGTTCATAATTATCAATTTAATACAATGGCATCTCTAGAATCCGGTATACCTACCTAATGATTTGGCAATAAAATGCTTTGTCAAAAAGCTCCATTGATTACTACTTAATAACTATTATTTATTTATTTATTTATGTACACACAAAATACTTAACAAGACATTATACATTAAGATAGAAGAGCACAAAGGTACTGCTTATTTCATGCGAAATCTCTTCCAGCAGACCTGCGAGAGGAAAGTAGGATTAGAAATGTAGACACAGTGTGTAGAAAAGACAAAACAGGAAAATTGAAATTGGAACTTAAAACAAATTTATACCTATATAAAATAAACATACATACAAATATACACATATAAAATAAATACTTGTACTGTTAATATATGTTATTTTCAAGTTCAGACCCAACAAAACTACAAGGAATCCAAAACAAGGCGCAAATTTCCTTTCACTGATAAGAGATAAGGTTAGGTACATGAGACAGTTTGGCGCGACTAATGATTTCGGGTTCGATTCACAGGTCGAGTGAAGTGTTATTGGGTCTTCCCAACAGGTATTTCTCAAAAGCAACCAGGAATATTGATTTGTGCCCGCTTGATGCCAATAGGCTCGTCGCCTGTTACATGGAACTTAAAATAACAGGCGAAATGTGGGTGAACTATAATTGGGAACACCTCTGCCTAACCTTTCGGGGAATACAGGCGTGACGTTACCTATCTTTATGTGTTTTCACTATTCACCAATATTGTTTACCGGATACAGCGTTTCTTGCATAATTCTCAATGCAATGCAAGACAAGCGCGCGCTAGGACAGTCGAGATATAGGTCCAAGTTTCATAATTAACTTTCAACGAAATCTGTTATTGTAAGATCGCTTTCTTCGTAAACAAGTGGCCTCGAAAAAGGAGGGTTATGTATCATTTAAATTGCTGTCGGTCAAAATAAACAATGATCAATGCATTGGGGTATTCCTCAAAGCGCAACTATTTTTAAGTGCAACCAACTAAGCGCAACTAAATTATTCCTTGAAGCGCAACCATTAGTTGCGCTCTCAAATCCAAATTTAAAAAAAAATCAGGAATGTAGAAACGAATAGAAATACTGCACACGTTATTAAACCTACCTTTTTCCCCAAAAAAATCACTGGTTTATCAACAAAATATAATACACTGAAATCTTAACAACTGAAACTATGACGCGTATGTTCACGACCTCACTGGGCAACGATTGGTAAGCAAATGCGGTTGACGCATGCGCGATGCGGTTTTATTTACCATCGACGCAAGCGCATTTCGCGCCAAAATATTAGGTGTTGTTGTCAATAGATTTCAGTATTAGGCTTAGCTAATTGACTTTATTATAAGAAATGGTATATATTTATTACCTAACTACCACTTAGGTTAAAAAATAATTAATTGTGAAGAACGACCCCTACGCACTGATCCTTTTGCTAACCGCAAAAGGATCAGTGCGTAGGGGTCGTAGTAGGTGGCGTTCTGTACTTTCTGCCTACGCCGCTTGGGAAAAAGGCGTGAGTTTATGCATGTGTAACAAAGGTGCAAACAACATCTTGGTTCATTAATATCACTCGTAGGTTTGTCTTCTTTAAATAATTCTGTCGCACAATGACCATTTTACAATTATTTGCTGCATTTTTATGAAACTGATGATGATGATGACCCTCTGATTTTTTTTATCTTTTGCCACATTCTAAATGAAACTGACGTGCTATCTATGCACTTGCTTGCGTTCCATTATTTTTGAAATCCATTATTTTTTATCTTTTACACATAATAAGATATCACAAATGTATGGATAATAATAAACATTAGAGAATTTCGTAAAAGGGCCAAAGCTATTGGCAACCTCGTGATCCGGCTGTCCTAGATATTGCTGCGAGCCTAGTATCTATTTTAACGTGACCTCTTATGTTATAGGGTTTCCGCTAAAGATACATAGAAAAGGGAAGTTGTAAGGGACCTGAATAAAGTGGACAGTTTGTATGACGAAACATGCCAAACGCTTTGCATAGTAGACAGACACCTTCCGGTGTGACCGAGATAGCAATATAAACAATAACGCTGTTCTTGTCTTGTTGAGTTAGGTAAAGTTAGGTTTATTCTACAGTGGTGACAATTTTCTAAGGTGAATCTGAGCTGTTACATTACAGGCAAATGTTCCCGGGTAAGGGAGCGCCTTCAGGTAAAGCATTAAAAAAAAATAAACAAATCACGAAAAGAGTTAATAAAATTGTTTGTGGAAACTGAAAACGTGCAATACCTATATATTATATATACCTATATATATTATATACAAGCAACATTGACTATTATTGATGGTGAGGTGATGTTTTTAGGCTAGATAATTATGAGCAGCAATATTGCCCTGTAGGTTTTATTCTACAATTAAAATAAATATCAAGGATTCACCAAAAATAAACCCAAAAAAATATTTTCAAGTTTCTAAAATTAATGAAAATTTAACATTCCGTTACAAATGTTATAATCTGATGTAATAAACTATCGGTTTACAAGAGGCGTGTCGAAATGCTAACAAATGCATAAAGTGAAGGCATTCTTGTTGTCGTTGATTAGGAGCACATAACGCTGATGCAACATGAAGACGCCTTGCATTAGAAAGAGAAAGAAATGGCATTTACTCAATAGATTAGAATTTAATAACGAATTAGTATCTGAAGGAATATGAATTTAGTTCAAAATTATTAGGGATAGGTACGATTAGGACGATTGAAAATATTTGATACGCATAGTTTGTAATTTGACCGCGACTTCGTTGGAATTTAGAACTTACTAAATACAAACATCATCCCTCGAACCGTAATTTTGTGAAAAAAATAATTGAATTGAATGTTATGAAACCGGGATGCTTTTAAAAGTTCAATATACCTATGTATTTACATTTTACTCATTTAGGTACACCACAATAGGTTATAGGAAGGTAGTGTACTTCGCAAAGAAACTAATATTGAATTTTTGGGAAAGAGACAGAGCTATACAGGTCGTCTAGCGCCATCTCTTTCCCACACTGGAATTACTCCTGGTTTAAGACGTCATAGTAACCCCCAAGATAAAAACTGACTTTTCAAAATAAAATAGAAATTTGAATGGTATTGCTTCACGGCGCGTCATAAGTTGTTTTGGGTTATTATTACCGGATTGTGTAACGAAACCATCGAGCGATTCAGAATTCATCCCGGTAGAAGCAGTCGAGTCAACCAAGCATTCTGTACATCAAACTAAGTAAATCGAAGCAAAAATTATTGCTAGGAAACGACGTTTTTCTTTGGGGGTAAAAAATCACGTTTTATATTAGGACTCAATGTAGTACACTCAAAACCTTGTGCTGATAGTTGTCGAATGCATTGAATAGTACGGGGGTCGTATAGGTATTTAAAGTTACAAAATTAAAAACCTGTTTAAAAAAAAAAGCTTTTGAAAAAGTTGGTTCTTTGACCCCCAATATCTCGGCAACTAGAAGGCTCCCCCCAGGAGTATTATATTATCTGTGCCCCAGGTATGGTCTACTACAAAAACATGATCGCATAGACGGGGAGAAGAAGTGCCTGTCGGTTTCGTTAAGGGTACTTTTACACCCATTATAATTTCAGAGGGGTAATCACAATGTAGATACGACACAGAAGTTGACCTATTATTAATTAAGTAGCTCATTAAATTATTAATTAAGTAGGTGCCTATTATTAATATACATACTAATAGTTTTATTTAGAAGTCTGTTCTCGAGTAAAGAGAAATATGAGTCTGTTTACACCTTCTAGTAATGAACATAGGCGAGATGTTATGTTGTAATTATTTATCTATATTGCCGTATACGAGACCTAATTTTTCCATAATAGCGACACAGATAGACAGAGGAGTGTAGAAAGCTGGTTACTTGTCTATCTGATGTAACACAAGGAACCTTTGCACCAGGCGAGCATCGATGGAAGGCGGTGTTTTGTTTGTGTTGATTTTTATGACGCGATCATTTGAATGGCACAAATATTAGATAGGTAGGTAGTTTTAATGCTCATTAATAAATGCTCATGCATATCATGGAAATTATTTGATAGAAAACTTGACCAAGGCATCTTATTTATTGACATAAATTATAGTTTATCTTTATGTACATAAACCGGCTATAACGTTTCTTGTGAAAAAATATGTAAGTACCTACATAAGTTGTCAGTTGTAGCTAAAAAATAGAAGACTCGAGATGGCCGGAAGTAAATATTAGAAGAATTTTCCTATACAAATAAGATCGTGTTAAATAAACAAACGCAAACATGTTTGTTATTTATCGATTGAGATTATTGAATCACTAATTGAGTATCAGTAACTGTTATTTATGAATATGACATGACAGAGTGCCATGGACCATTATTTGGACAAACTCTTACGTAAAAGTACAATCAGCACAGAAAGTCGGTAGCAAACTTACAAGTTTACAACTTTACAATAATCTTTATTTTGAAAGGTTCACTTTATCTTTGCTACAGAGGTTGGGTCTACTCATTTTGACTTAATTTTTTTTATTTTTTTTTATTGACAACTGCCAGTATGACCGCTACTCATGTAAAGTTCAAGTAATTAAACGGCAGACGCTTTGGGGTTCAAAATGTTTAGTACTACGTTCAATGTTGTTATTTTTAGTTTGGCATGGTAGGTACGATGGCATTGATGCGTTTATTCCCCTACGTCAGTTTCTATGACGTTCGTTTATGATATTATCGTTATGTTTGTTAATGTTATTGATATTAAGTTGAGTAATCATTATTTATAATAAAAAACATTAATGTGACAAGCAGCTATCGTTTGTCAGATTGCAGCCCTCATCTCACAAGATACGCAAAGGTCAGGAGGTCACTTCCATCTAAAGCCAACTTGGTAGCCCTAACGTTCCAACCAAAATCTAACAACCGACAACCGTTAAATCGACATCATCATTCTCCTTGCAACTTGGCAGGAGCCCTTGGTACTGTTGTCCTAATACTTAATTCAATTGAGGCTGGCGCAGAATGATTTAATTCCCAACAGATTAGCTTAACCTTAGTAGTCAACTAGCCATCTTGGAGTTAGATATTATGTAAGTATGTTGCTTATTTCTCAGATAACTCGATAGATCTTCAATTCTCTTCATCTCGTATCGAAGACTTGCTGAACTGCTTGCAGTTGTTTGCACGGCGCCTGCCGATACTTCTGGAAGAATTAATTGCGAATTTACAGTTTCGCAGTTTGCGATATTTAAAAGGTAAGGCGCTTTTCATTAATTTAGCTCAAGATGTCATTGTTTCGTTCAGCCTTGCCTTCATCAATTAAAGGAAAAGTATCTAAGTAAAAGACAGTAAAAACTACTAGTTTTAGTTCAGGAGTCGTCATTATTTAGATTCAAGCACCACACAATTGGAAAAGTGAACTCAAGAAAAGTTATTTTATGCGTGCCTAAGTTAACCCCAGCATGTCACAAGTTA
This sequence comes from Noctua janthe, assembly GCA_910589295.1. Classification (NCBI taxonomy): domain Eukaryota; kingdom Metazoa; phylum Arthropoda; class Insecta; order Lepidoptera; family Noctuidae; genus Noctua; species Noctua janthe. Next base: position 1,794,126 of record OU342559.1, read on the forward strand.
ATACTAACTTGTGACATGCTGGGGTTAACTAGTTTAACTGATTCATACTGGGTTCCTTGAATACTCAAGGAACCCAGTATGAATCAGTTAAACTAGTTATTATATCCCATTCTGCTGAATTAACCGGTAAGAAAACCAGTTACAGTCGGTAGAATGTGACTTGGACTCGGTAATAGGTTATCTACGAGCAGGATCCAGGCCTCACGCACGACCCAGATTGAGATCGGTGCTTGCTAAATAGATGTTTTGATTGTTAACTATTATTTATTGGCATAATTAGGGAAACTATAATATTTCTTTACGGTTATCGTTCACTGGGTTATCAATATTGCATTCAGAAAAGGTTTAAAGTGAATACGGCCTAATGAAAAAAGAAACTAGCCCAAATTAAAAAAAAAACCTTTTCTATCCTCCTAATCTTGATGCTCCGAAATTTATTTGGCTTAACACTCTTGGCATAAGCTTCCCAAAATAATTATTTCGCCGAATGTTTGAATGTACTCGTATATCCGAATTTACAATGGCATACATTTAAGATGGCAGAATTATAATAGCTAAAGACATTTAATTTTCATTTGAAACATACTAATATTCGTTATACGATACCTTAAAATAAATGAACGTACATTTTTTTTTATTGTAAAAGAAGTACATAAATCTGATACAAAACCAAACTTCAGAGGTTTTTCGATTTTTTTGATGAGAAGTGTACTTTCATCCATCTCGTTTCGGATACGCACTGTTTAATTCATCAATTTTATTAAAATACATCAGCCAAACATTATATTTTCATCAGGTCTTCAAAGTGTGTTTCTCTATAGTACATATCAACTGCTGCCCAAATATTTAACTTTTGTAGAATAAAAGCTATCCCGTTCATCTCAGGCAAGGATCTCCTCAAGTGTATCCAAACGCAAGCTCTGTCGTTGGCCTGTCAATGTCAATGTCACCGAAGTGACATTGGGTTGTCAAAGACAAGGCAGGCAATAGAACTAGAATACCAATTGTAAACAATAACAAAATAATGTAATTCTATCAATAAATAGATAAGATTATTCAAATGACATAAATGTGTGAGAATCACGTGTGCAGCGATGTTATAATGAACTGAAAATGGATGCTGACGACCCTCGGAGACCACTTTTAGGTGCGTAAAACTTTCTATAAAGTTCAAACTAATTTGAATCATGATTGTCTTGTATAAATTAATAAAATAAAGGTAATTTTCGTCACTTATAAGTTAGATTCTTAATATCATTGTTTCTACTATCAAATAAACCCACTCTTTGTCTGTTCAAAGTATAACCAATCTGATGGTTGGAAACAATAGGTATCGCCGCCGTCTGTTCTCTATATTTCCCACATCGTCACTGTTTTTATAAATTAAACAACGACAGTTTCATTGACAATACATTATTTACATACATTATTTTTATGTGAAGAAGTAAAAATGATGTCTTGGGATAGATAATAATATAATCATAATAGTGAGAGTGACTCACTTGTACACTATGACAAGACAATGGTTTTGCCTATTGTGACTATGTAGACTAGCATAGAGTTCATTGTGCAAAAAACTTATTTCAAGATGGAAATATATTTTCAAATTATAACGAGGAAAAGAGGAAATTAGGAATTATTAAAGAAGAACTTATGATAATCAGCCTATAACATTCACTGCTTGGACGCAGGCACACAGGCCCCTCTCTATGAGAGAGAGTGGCCTATGACCCACATTGCTGGCCCCAACATGGGATGAATGTCAAATGTTTTAATTTTTTTTATTCTAGGACCATTTATGTCCATCCCTCATAATATTTTCTTTCACTATTTTGGGTGCTACGGTGTGTCTGGTGATGAATTAAATTAAACAAAGTAATGTGCATGCTTGGAAACCAACAAAATGCACTATACTTCGTTTCTAAACACATCTCCTTGAGCACTTAAATTAGGGCCAACACCAGTGGGCAACCATCACTATCAAGGAATTACATGTCCTAAATAAATATAATTTTACTATAATTGAAGTTATTTCAATCTGCAGAAAGGCTAAATCAAACTTTTTTTTTTTTATTATATTGACAAAACCAGATAGTAATTTTGTTGAAAAAATATTGTCAATAAACAAACATTGTAACTATCTCCTAGGCAATAGCATAAAACCTTATCCATGTAAACTTAAGCCTAGTATAAAGTTATCTCTACTTTGTAATCTTGTATTTGCTTAAATCTGTTTAACTGTCTGGCAGTTAATGTAGATATAAGAAATTCTACAAGCATGACATTGCAGGAAATTGTGGGTAAGGATAGAATTTGTTTTAGGACGGCTTTTCATAAGTAAGGTGAATTAAAAAATATTACACTGAAGGGTAAAGCAGAGCTTTCTTTTGTGGCATGCTTCCCTGGTCTATGAGAATGTGAGACTCAACCTTTCTTATTGGCATTTTACATACATTTTAGTACATAACATATTTTAGTATTTGCATTCAGTTAGTTGATTTATTCAACACTAAATATCCCAATTACATTGGATATTGGATTTTCTTTTGTACATCTCTGACATATATGTCCTTTGGAGATTACAGGCTTGTTATGTTTTACACAATTTCTTTTGATCTATTTTTACTATAATTATTACATTATGATGATAACATTTAAACGAAAAATTTCTATTGACTTAATTGTTTCAAGGAGATAACCCTCACTGGTTTACACAAATCTGTACAAAGATTGTAAACTTATATGGAGTTTATAGTCCAAATTATATTTACGTTTTATCACAATTTTTTTACAATGTTTTGGTTCATTGAAGAAGTCTAGCTGTCTGGGCTATCATAGTGACTTGTTAGAAAATACATTATTTGGAAACTCAGACTGTCGAAGAGTCGACATGTCATTTGTCAAAATCAGTCAGTCATTCATATTTGCGGGCCATAACACACTGCAGGCCAAATGAAATCAATGAAGTGGATCATCTTAAATTAGGTGGCGAAACGCCAGGTCTTTTTGCAATTTGCAGGTTAGTGTCAGATTGTATGTTGATTAAAATATGATTCGCGACTGTAATAAATATGGCTTTACAAAGTTATAATCGTTCATGTAATATTGTAATCCCATCGAATGGCATCGAATGACTCTTTCATGAAATAGTCTTGACCTGCAAATTGCATAACACGTAAGAAAAATTGAATTTTGCGGGCTATCCGATTTTCCATAAATTAGTAATTTAAAATATTTACAGGTTATTACGAGATAGTTTTGTTTTCATGTTACCGTTTTTATAGCAATGCTGACTAAACAAATTGCACAAAGTGTCTTTGTAAGTGCGAATTCACAACCTGCAAATTGGAAGTCCTGACTGAAACCACTGAGCCGCCATACCTCGGTTATAAACACATGACTGTGTTATGTAATTAAATCTATGTTTTGATTGCTGACCATACCAAGCAGGTTTATCGCACGAGTATTAGAAAACCTATTACGACCCAGAAGTAGTTATAAATATACGACGTTAGGAATTCTGTATTGATTAGCGCTCCCACGTTTGAGTTGCATGAAAAAAAAAGAAAAGATTAAAATATTAAAGAAAAGATTAAAAGATTTAAATATATGTATTTTCGACTTATTATGTATAAAAAAGTCTTGGAATTATTAAGAAATTGCAAGAGCAAGCAAAGCGAGCTAAAAAATATTAGCTTCCCGAATACGTTGGATAAAATATGGACGACGGGCTAGAAGAATATTGCATTATACAGGGTGAAATTGAGTCTAAAAAAAATAAATTATTTTATAATTAATTTATAAGTTTAGTTTTCGTTTTCCTTTCATTTATGTTATCGTGTTTATTAGAGAGATTTGATCCATATGATTTCCCCTATCGATTAAAGTCATAAAAGTACAGGATGTTATTTTATCGAATATTAGTTGGTTCGATTCCCGAGTGTGGCAAGCGATTTTTAGAAATCTATGATAGCAGATTTATTTCTTTTTAAAAACAAAAGAAAGTTTCCTTCGAGTAAAATTTGCTATCTCCAGTATTTAGAGTACTTTCCCTTCAGGTGAGGTTGAAAAATTCCACCCTGAATATTATAATTATATTGCTTTTATCTAGAAAATACAACTGAGAACAACTGAGCATGAATTTTGCATCCAGTCTAGGTCACTTATGATAGGAGTGGTAGTGATCATTGTACCAGGGAGTGAGAAACCTACGAACCTAGACAGGAGGACCTTTTGCTCGTCGAGGAGGAGGCAAAACCAGGTTAACGCTAATTCATTATATTCTTTTGTTTGCGTACTGTGCGTAATTGTATGGCAAATTTATGCATCCCCGATTGTGAAGATAGTTCTGTCAGTATGAAAGTAAAAAGGTTAGCCATACCGATACAGAAAATTCCAACTGGTGGAGGTTTCAGATGAAATCTTCAACAATTTCATTATCAATTATTGCTTGATTGAGAATTTGTTAAATCGGCATAGTATCAATCATACAATATCACGGCGTTGTTAGTCTTACATATTGACCAATATGATCAATGTTCAGTACATGCCATCCAACGCTGCATATGTTCTCAAGTGGTTGGTCAATCTATCAAGCAATGGGCAATGAAGTTTGCATCGCCGAGACACGAAGCCGGCGAAGGTAACCCGGCTTAGTATGTTTTGAAACTCCAAAGCAGGTGGTCGTTTAGTCCGTCGCGGAATTTTCTCACGATTCATCGTAATTTTAACGACTTGTTGAAAATGATTTTAGAAATGTAACGCGTTTACATTGTTACAGTTTGTTTTGTGCCCAGTTTTATATGAAAATGATTGAAGTTATCGGTAATGTGTGAATTGATTTATAATTTTTTGTTTGTAATAAAAAAATGTGCGGAAATTACTAGTTATGAATATAATCGGTGAAAATGCTTCGACAGATCGTGATATAAAACTTATAAAACTTTTTTTTTTTTTAATGTTGTTAATTTATTTTTTCAATACGATGTGGATAATACGATTTGTTTAATACTTCGACTTACGAGAAGACTTCCCTCTGTGGGAATCACTCATGACGATTCCTTCCTTCTATTGTTTGCTAACTTTTGTGGTCGTTTTAGCTTAGTTTCTGTTTTTTTCGTAGCGTTATATGAAAGTAGTTATGAATATTTTTTCTAACAATATAAACAAGATATCGAAATGACCTAGGAAACTGATTTGCCTCAATCAAAAACTGTTGCAAGCTAGTCCATAATCTGTTCTATAGTAGTTTTTGTTATGTCACGCGTACAACCATAATAAATATAATTATTAAAATATAATATATTTATTATAAATATAATTTTGAAATTTTTTAAGACAATATTGCTAAGTTTTTCTTGAATACCTATTTGAAATTGGACCTAGGTGTAGTTCTGTATAATCATCATCTTCCTGTCGTTGTCCTATGTTACTTAGAGTCGACGCAACACGTTTTCTTCTTCCATTCTCCCTTGTCAGCCGTCACGCTATCATTTACTCCTTTTCTTTCGTTATTATCAGATCCAAAACAATTTTACTTATTGAAAGCAATCACTAAAGTAAGTACGCACTTTAGAAAACACTTGTAACCACTTCACGTGTTCATATCGCTCTATTGTTCCTTCCCCAAGGACTTTCATTCCGCGTTAGTTTTCCTAAATGTTGCCATTGTAATCCCAAATTTGGTTCCGCTTATGCTTTGTGAAAACATACGCATTGTGTATTAGAGATTCTTTAGTCTGTAACTCCGTGGGCAGTTTTGAAGTAACTTGTACTGAACTAATATTATTGTAGTGTAAACAAGTAGGAAGTCCGCAATGATAGTTACTAGGGTCACATAGATATCATAGGGGTGCTGTCTACCTGCATGGAGGTAAAGTAAAAATGTTTTCTGTATCTTTTCTTTGACAATTTAAATTGAGTCAGCCCGAAATTTGGCGACGAGTTAGGCACCTTCTTCAGCAGCGTCAGCTCCTGTAATGTGCAAGGAACAGGACAGGCAGGACACGATGTCAAATGTTCCGATGTTTGTGCTAGAAACCCTCAAGCCATCAGAACTTGCAAATGCTGCTAAGCTCTGTTTGGCAGAAATGGTATGCTGGTAGTACCGATTTTTCCCTATATTTTGAATTTTACAATTGGATGCGTGTAATACCTAACTAGGCTTCGCTCGCGTGCCTGTTCCTTTGGCATTAGGTATACGGAAATGTAAATGAGAATATTCTTAATTACTTATCCATAATAAAAAAATCTATTGTTTTACCGTGTTATACCTAGGTAGGATTATAGCATAGGTAATAGGTAATCTCTACTAGGTCGTCATAAACACAATAGGATTTTAAAACAATCACAGTAAAGTTCACAATCCTTGTGAATCGTTCTGGATAGGCTAAGTCAAACAATGTAAATTCTATGTAGGTATTCTATGTGTTAGTTCTATCAATGTTTACCTTTTCCGCATGTTGACAATCACTTTATAACCTAGAAAATAATAATAATATTTAATTTGCTTTGGTTTTCATTGGGATTATAAAAGAAAAAAACGAACTGATTTTTTTCCGTTTTTCTCACGGAGATTCTTCGGGGCCCACCCCTCTGCCGAGGCGCTATTGTCAACACTTTCTATACGAACCAAGGGTTGTTTCAAGCTTTCACGGTTTACAACTAAACTTATACTGTCAGTTACGGGATATCTTCCGTGATTGTTCATTGTCAACCTGCGATCATGGCGCTTGCAACAGCGTCGAAATATCGGGAGCTCAAAATAATGAACAATCACGGAAGATATCCCGTAACTGACAGTTTAAGTTTGTACCTTTGGTTAGTTATTCATCACCTTCTCGGACTACAACACCAATGACAGCGACCGTTGACAGAAGTAATGGGCTCAACGCACTTTTGGTGCCACTAATTTAATTAGTACTACCATCTCTAAACGCCACTGCTCTGTAGTTTTTCACAGTTACTATAAGCGTCTGTGATAAAAAAAAAGGTTGATAGCCTCTCAGAGTTACTAAATCGGAATTCCTATGTGTACCTTTGCCTACATGTATGGTATACTTAAGTAGTATACACACTTCAGCTGCAATTGCTTCATAAATCAAGAATCTACAACATATTCCATTGTATAGTTATCATTGTACATATTTATCATGTCATTTTATGTTATGTAATGTAACCTAGGAAATACACCATCATCGGCCTTGTTGTACGGGATCGTGGTTATAATGATGTTGTTTTAATACTCGTTATACAGTATTAAACTGTAATAAAAAATTGTGAATTTCATTATTGTTAATATCTTTTTTTGTGAAATGGATCTTCTTACATTCTACTTTTATTTTCAGGAAATGTTCAGCAGACGAATAGCAGACTACGCCGGGTGTCTTCCAAGCTTTGTAGCATGGAGTCATGGAAGAGAAGACTGCCCATCACAATATGGCTGCCGAAGTACAGTTTAGAGTTTCTACTACGAGACGCCATAGCGGGTGAGATGATGCTTGCTAATATTCCATGTAATCCTGGTAAAGACTGAGTGTACGGCACCTTAGGTTTCCGTATGGGATGAATCCATTCATCGTTTCCATAGATAGATGAATAGGAGCTTCACTTGCATCATTGAGCCACCCGTGTCATATGCATGCTGTGTTACCTATGCAATCCTGGCGTACTAACTCAGTACCGAATGCATGAAGGCTCTGCTGAAGAAAAAAAAAGTGTAGACGTCAATCGACGACATTTCGAATGGGATACTCGCAAAATACGCGCTTTGGACGTGGAGTTGCGGACACCAGCCCGTTATACAATACAATCTCTAAGTGCTTATACTGTTCTGGTAGCTCCAACTGGATCTTTTTGTATGTATCTTAATCGTCAAGTTTTTAAATGGGCCCCAACTTCTTTAATATTTCTGCAAGATGATTCCACTACAACAGCCATGCACTTTCTTGCGCTTATTAAATCCTGGTAGGCTGTGAAATTTTATTAAATTACCTAGCTCTTTTTAGGAATATCATCAGACAAATCATTGGTGCGTTTAATTACCTCCTTAATTCAACTCGCCACAGTTACTAAGAATTTTCTAAAACCTAATAATAAAACTTGGCATTGTTCTCCCGGATGCATGTTAATCTAATCACACCGTGTTTTGTTTAGCATACATTGCTACTAAAGAAAGATATTCAAATGCAGCCTGTTAAGAATATTCAGCTTAGTAGGAAATTGTGTCGCATATCGCAAAAACCTGACTGCAGATTTGTACAAGGATATACGAATACATTAACACAGAAGCAGCTTTCCTTACCTTATATGTATTACCTAAATACTTAAATTCGCTCGCCTGACCGACAAATAAACCGGCTCGGCGATGACATAACGTTCGATAACAGGCTGCAATGTTTCCGTTTTTGTAATTATACAGTTGCTTATTTTGTGTATCCGATAAATGGAGCTAGTTTTGCATAGATAGCATTGTTTTTTCTGTCTGGGTCATTGTAACAAGTTGTAGCAGGATCTGCCTTAACTAAGGGAAAAACTAACTGATCAGTCATATTGTGTGTTGTCTAACAGAAATACTATGGTGTCCAGTTTTCTATTTCGTGTTCATCCTGATGTGCACTAGGGTCACATATGTTTAAAGTAGGTACACTATTTAAGGCTAGTGAGAAAATAATCAACACATTACCTCGTTAAGTGCCAACTAATAACCGTAATATCCTGTGCGTTTAGAATTTTAATTGTCTGTTGATGATGTTGAATCTTAACTACGTAAACGGTTGTAAACGAGCGTGTCTGGGATTTATAGAAAATCTCTGAATGAAGTAGATGTTATCTTATCTTCCCACGGAGTTGTGGAAACAGGGAGTAGGACTGATTTAAATCCGGGTTTTAACATTCTGGTGTGAAGCGGATCTCATTCTGATGGTGCAGTGTAATCTTCATTTTGGCACTCAACGTCTTGTAGGTGTCCAACGTGGAGACTTCGGTCGGTGACTTACTGTGAATCATGATTCTCTGGCAACGTCGTCACGGCTATATTGAGAATAAAGAACTTTATGATAAAACAACCTGCTAAACCGGGTGAAGACTACTTTATATAAACCTGCTGAATATCGTTTTAACTAGGTACACCTTCCAGTAATAGAAGACAGGCTTGTGTTTTAAACAGACGAATTTAAGAGATCCGTTGTTGCATTTTAGGGCTAAATAAGTTCTATAATTCTAAACAGTGAATCAATTTAATAGCAGTTCTATGAGGTGTAACAGAGTGGCTGGTACTATACCCGTGTTTTATATTATGTTGATGTCTAATTGATTATTTATTCAAGGCCTTGCTTGCATGTGTAACAGAAACAAATATCCTTATTCTTATAATTTCGCGTTCGTTTTTATGCTGCTGCATTATGCGTGTTTTCTACCATACATTTATTTAATGATTTATTAAATAGGTTAGCTATTTGAGGTTTCTTTCACTCCTAATAAATAAGCAGTTTACCGTACCAAACACTTGAAATTATCAAAATTTACCGCTTTATAGTCTTGGCGTTCTTCTCAGTATTTTTTCCAAGCAGGCTCCATTTTTTTTTTGTTTTTTTGAGCTCGGAACTTTGTTGAGGAAAAGAAATTTGTTTTTTACTTGACCTCATTGAAGGATAACGAGCTATAAAATCCTTTGGTCATTGTTAAAACCGGTAAGAAGGAAACTGGTAAAAAATAAATGTAAGTAGGTATTTTGTTGTTTGTTATTTTCTTGAAGATCTTAATCAAAGATATTCTGTTTTTTTCGCAGGTATCACGGTGGGATTAACCTCAATACCTCAGGGCATCGCGTATGCTATGGTAGCTGGTTTACCTCCACAGGTAATTTTCTCCTTTCCGTTACTTTGGCCTTATACTTTTAGCTTATCGGAAGGTTTTAATTGAAAGTACTGGTCTTTTTATGCGCTTTTTAAGAGTGCGTGCACGAAGTATCTTTTTCTGTAGTGGTTCCAAAATAATTTCACACATTCAGATTTGGATATTTTTTATCCAATCTAAAAAATAAAATATGCGGATAGCAGTAGCTGGCAAACGATTGAATCATATAGCGGTTGAGATAAATATCATACAGACGAAATATATATCATCCAAGTTCAGCCTAGACGTACACAAGGTATATAGGCTTATCACAAGCTTCGCCACATCGAACCTATTCAACGCTTCTCGCATCCGATTCTACAATGCTCCTTGATGAATTGCTACCCTGGTATGCGAAACAAACAAGATCAATTGTACAAAAAGGCCTGAATTCACCTGTAACTATACCAATCATCTTTCCAGGTGGGTTTATACTCCAGCATATTCCCTGGCCTCATGTACATGCTGTTCGGAAGCTGTAAGGACGTGACAGTGGGCCCCACCGCCATCTTGGCTGCCTTGCTGGCCAAGTATGTCGCCAAGTCTGCTGACTTCGCGTACTTGGCTGCTTTTCTGTCGGGATGCGTTATATTATTGCTTGGGGTACTGCAGTTAGGTAAGTACTTGGAAGTTCTTCTAAACTACTATTTAAATTTAAATTTTATTATCAAACAATTTACATTGTGTTTGAAATAACAATATTAATAATAATAAAGGTTAGGAGGTTCCACTCTCTGGAGCCCTGACCGCTGGTACCTTGAACCCTGTTCCCGATACCGGTGGCTACAATTTTTATATTTTTAAATGTTTTTTTTATATTGTTTTTTGTAAGGAATATTTAAAAAATATATAATTGATTTGTACAGAAATAAATAAAGGTTAAAAAAAACATTCGTAATTAAAGTAACACAATTAAAATTTAACAACACTCAAAATTATCCATTATATTATATATCTTTACATCAGATCCAAAACTAATATCATGAACAAAAAAAAATACATTAAAATTATTCGTTGTCAACTTAATAATATAATAATAGTTCAATGTCAGCTTAATATAAATATGTACTATTATTAGTCATTTAAAAAATTCGTCTAATAAGTCTAAAACATACAAAAGGACAAACATACCAGTCGGCTCGGTAACTAGGACCATACTTAAGTTGACTGGGGAAAACCGCATGGTCATAATATTACATGTTTGACAACACGTGAAATGAGGACTTATCTTATTTCTTAAATCTTTCTCTGACCAGTCTTTCCTTATCCGTCTCATATTCATATAATTACTTTTTGAGATGAGTCAGAAGGACTAGAACGTAGAGACTCGGTACTGTAAGGCGCGAATTACACAGAAACGGCTTAAGGTGAAGGCGCGGCGCAGGCATGATGCCGCTTCAAAACGATTTCATACAGAATGTAGGTACGTAGGCGACGTGCTGTGAATTACACTCAAGCGGCGCGGCCCAGGCACGTCGTTCTTTAGTTTCCTTACAAATTCCACGCCTGCGCTGCGCCTGCATCGCACCGTTGCCTTACGCCGTTTTTGTGTAATTCGCGCCTTAGGATGTTTAAATAAGAAATGTGGACGACAACTCTCTTTTTGGGAAATACGGACAATGGTACGTATAGCTCTCTTCTGAAGGACAAAAGCTCGTTGGCAGTTATGATTATAGCTGTTCCCCCAAAATTGAATGCTGTATCTTAATTTAGATTCAATTAGCGCGTGGTATACGATTTTTAAATGTTTAATGTCAATTTCGTCTCTAAGTGTTCTTAACGCATAACACGCGTAATAAATAAAGGGTGTAAATAGACCCTTAACATAGCCGAAAGGCACATGTTCTCCCCGTCTTGCGATCATTTTTTTGTTCTAGACCATACCTGGGAACCTGCTAGTTACGGAGATATTGGGGGTCAAAGTTCCAACTTTTTCACAAGGTTTTTTTAAATATATGTTTTTAATGTAAGATTTTTACTTTACATACCTCCACGACCCCCGTAATATTCAATCCAGCCATCAGCACAATGCTTTGAGTGCTTTCCATCGACTCCTACCGTAAAACGTGATTTTTCACCCCAAAAACAAAGTCGATTCCCAGCAATAGTTTTTGCGTACAGTTATGTACAGAATGCTTGGTTGACGACTATGGTCTGTTTACACCCTGTATACTATTACTTATGTATATTGCAAACAAGTCCCACCTGCTTGAGACTTTTCAGAAGTCAATTCTATCGCATATTTCCAACGTATTATTAACAAATAAGCAAACGTTGAAAACATTTTGCAAGAAAATAACCGGTTTCGAAGTTATAATTTTATTAAAGTTTTTATTATACCCTTTATTGTTGTGGTAACACTGGTAACTAAAAGTTATTAGCACATCATCCACATAGACGAAGAAGAAAAAAACAACATGCATAATGATACCGTTTAGAATTACGCCAACGACACGTTTTCCTGGTTACTGATATATACTTAACTCTCTATCTCAAAAACCACTGAACTGATTTTAATGAAACTTGCACTGTTCCCTAAGTTTTACTATACCTAGTTCGCGCGGACAAACATCCAAACATACATACACTAACAAAATTTGGGACAGATGTTTGGAAACTGGTATTAACTAACATATACAAAAAATGTGCAATTATGACTATATTACATACATAGGGGTCGCATTGATAACCGTCTTTTTTTGAAGTCAGTTAAAAAAAAAAACTAACTAATACAATGTCTTAATGAACTAGAACACTGTAACGAATTTCCACAGTTATCAGCTCGTTATCACAATGGAAAGCTATTGAAGTCAAGTATATTTATTTTTGTGCTACTGTTGCAAGTACCCTTGGCAGTATTAGCCTACTATTGCAAGCAAAATTAATAAGATTATTTCGTCAACCAAATAAAAATCTAATTTTGGAAACAAGGTTTGCTTCTTTAATTATCCTCCACTTAATAAACTTTTAAATTGTTAGTTGAAAAAAGATGATCGATTGTCTATAATTATACCTATTCGTTACTTGAAACAAGTTTTGAGTTTCCTTAACAAAAAACCTCTACGTTTCCATAAGAGCCTTTGCGCACCACGTTTTTTTATGCGCTTACGACTCGCTTTGAAGGCAATCAGGACGCTCAGCAAACGCAAGACTGAAGTCACATTGTTACATTTGCACACGATCCTTGCGTTGGTATGTTTTGTTTGTATCGCTACAAACTCGCTGTAAACGCGCGTTTGTAGCGATGCATCGCGCAGAAAGCCACCGCCGGAAGTATGGAGCATGGAGTACTACGAAGGCGTCGCTCGAGGCAAATCTGCTTAGGCTAATCTTCGTGCTGCTTTTAAAACGATGACCAAAAATAAAACGCGTGTGCGCACCTCTCCCCGCGTCACCTCCTTCCCCTACAAATGCGCTGTAAGCGCGCGTTTGAATCGATACAAACGCGCGTTATTTTTGCGTTTGTATCGAAACAAACGTGTAAAATCTGCAAAAACATCTTGGTAACGTGCAGAGGACGTACTAACAAAAAACGCGCGTCGTCAGTGCGTAAATAAACGTCGTGTGCCAAGGCTCTTATGGTCAATTGTAGCGGTTGCGAACTATTAAATTATGTTACACAAATGTCAAAAATCTATGATTAATGTAGGAATTAGCTACCCGCCCTTGTTTCGCACGGCGCCACCTATACCTAAGGTTCAAAACTATTTCTTTTTTAAGATTAAAGATATAGATGCCATGCGGACCAAGACGCGGGCGAAGAGCTAGTAGACTCTTGGGAAGTATTACATTGTAGTATTATTAGTAATCTATCAGACCTTCAGCAGTCAATTACTTCTTATCGAATAGTGTCGAGATATTCAAATGTTGCTATTAGCATAACATCTATCGCATGTTAACAACTCCTTCGGCATCTGTCGCCCTGTTACGTAAAGAGAAAGTGCTGGTTATGCTAATGTATGCGAGACACTGAACTTCTGGCGTTCATTGTTTTTGTTGAGAAATTCTGTTTACCTAGTAAAGCATGTGGTGTGTGTGGACATTAAATAACGCTGCCACGAATTTGCATAAAAAATATAGTCTACTAACGATAAAACTGCCACTGTTACTTCGTTTAGATTTGTAGCCGTGTTACGTCTAAGCAGAAGAAGGTACCCAATACATTCAAGTTTTTCACTTTCGTTTATGAATCAATAATAAAAAGAGGCCTACTCTAAAATCCTGCAGATCTGGTACCATCGACCGACGGGTCGTTGAGCTCCCCAAAAAGGGTTCTGCTACCTACACGATCACCGATTCATACGTGCCTTCTAAAGAGCCCGTTTTTATTATTATTTTCAATAATTCAAAACTGTAATGCTTATCTCTTCTAGAGCGCAATACCAGGCACAAAATGAATGATGGAACTTGCTTGTTTGTTCACACACTTCACAGTTTATATTTGTGGTCTTTTTTAAGTCTAGCATTTTACTAGCCTTTGTCTTGTCAACCTAGCCTTGAACTGAATATAATCAAAGCAAGAGCAAGGCCGTGCATTCATCCGTGATATTACAATGTTTTTCATGATGCTTAAAAAAGGTGTTGAAAGAGGAAGATTATTATAACTTGGTTCTTTTGTCTTAGTTAATGGTAGGAGTTATGCTTGACTTTCATCACCTTGGAGAATCTTATGGAATAGAAAGATGAATATTTTGTATGGCAGACACATTGAAAAGAAAAACGTCAACAAAACATATATTAAAACCATACAAACTGCGGTTTTATGACTAAAACTAGCAATGAATGTGACGCTACAAAGTTATATTGTAGGTTTAAAACTTCGTTCTCACAAATAATAATGTTATTTCCAGGTTTTCTATTGGACTTCATATCAAAGCCGGTCATCAGTGGCTTCACGACGGCGGCTGCGCTTCAGATCAGCGCATCACAACTGAAATCGTTATTTAGGATAGCAGGTAACAACTAGGAAGGCAGGTACTACTGAGTATTAAGAACACAAGCCGGGCCTTGAATCTCAATTGAGTATCAATATCGATCGATATTGACGATATTGTAACTACTTAAAATTACGAATTCTTCTTATCCTTTTCCGTGTTGCTGGCACGACACAATTTCAGATCAGATCAGATCAGATTTGGTAGGCCCTAAACTTCGTCACTTCTCGGCATGATTTAGTAATTGAACTGATCAATTAGAATATGTTAGCGACAGGCCACTTCACTTATATCACGTTTCCACGCCACACGTGGTTTAGTGCGGGTGACATAATCATGTCATGTGTGAGCTGTTTGCATCAAGTGGTCTGGTCGCTGTAATCACAGCGACCACTTGATGCAAACAGCTCAACAGCCCGTAACAGAAAGATTCCGTGATAATGATTACAAAGTATCTTTTAGGGTTTGTTTGCACTGAATCAGATGTGGAAAGCGATCGATCATTCATAGATATTTGACAGTCGTTAAGTAGCTAAGTAGGTAGTAAAAAAATTGAGAGTCTGACAATTACAGTCTTACCGTGGGATCTCTTGTTACCGAGAAACTATGTTGTAGAAGTCAGATAGGCAGTCGCTCCATGTAAAATAGGTACTAGACTGCAAGCCGGAACTTGACATCTACATACCATAGTTGAGATAAGATGAGCCAGATGATAGACTGGACCTACATTGGTTAACCAGATCTGAATATTAAGTTCTTTCTTTATCGAGTGGTTAGTTGCCTAACCTTGTGTCAGAATTTTTATGGCGCCCATGGGCCTCTGACTTGACTTTACATGCCGTCAAAAAATATATCTCAGGCATGCTGCATCCTCATGATCTTTTGTGCGTAAATATTTTGTTTATTATAATATGGTGGTAGTGTGGTGCTGTTTCAAAAACGATGGGGCACTTAATATCGTGTCCTGTTGTTTGTTCACTTCAGGAACTGATGGACGCTACCGGAAGCGCCAAACTAGTAGCTTAGTTCTGGGCTGACACAATTTAGATTGCCATCGACATGCTAAGAAGAAGATTATAATATTGTTTCCAACTTTCCAGGCTCATCGGGAAACACATTTTTCGATGCTATCATCAACTTCTTTAAAAACTTGAAAACGGTACAGCTATGGGATACGGTGTTAGGAATCAGCACCATCATAGCTTTGCTGTTACTTAAAGTGAGTATTGGTCATGATATAATACCACGTTTGTATTCCCCGAAGGGTTTACTACATCTTCATTTAGTTAGCCAGTTGTATATAAGTCGTATGAGGTGAGCCTATTGGCAACCGGGCACATAATTATCCAGCCTCTGGGATGCTACTGAGAAATCCATCTTCTGGGCAAACATGTGCTCCTAGTAGTTTTGTGTTTCTATTTTTCACTTGTTTCATTTACAGCGAGCCACAATAGCTGTGTCGGACAGCACATCTCCGTGCCGGGCACGGCTGGCGGGCTGCTGGCTCAATATTGTGCGCGCACGAAACGCACTTGTCGTGTTCGCAGCCGCAATAATTGCCTTCGTGCTCAGCTTGAAAGAAATCACTCCCTTCGCTCTCACAGGTTAGTAAATACACCACCTGTGATAGTTGGAATCCTGGTACTAAAGTACTTGTTGTTTTGGGGGGCTACCCTTCACCTTAATGTGAGAAGAAAGCTAGGTAGGACGTATAGCCCCATGTGCCTTCTCACACTGCAGTAAGATTTTTCGTTGCGAGAGAGAGACGGTACGATACATAATCAATAGCACTATCCCTTTCTCGCATAGGCATTGGGACACTGCTTCTGAATTTTTAACCCTGCATTTAAACGACTTACTTGCCTATAGCCGGCATTGGGTCGGTGAGTGCACCGCCTGTATTTAAATGCGCTCCTGGTAGCGTTTTGTAGTATGGTTCGGGCATTCGCTGTGCACGTTGGTACCAAGCACGTGACGTGCGATGCACGATGCGCGCGCTCGATATTGACTTATAATTATTGAGCAGCAGGTTCTTTTGGCTCTTGCATGACATTATCAGGAGGACGCAGTTGGTATACATTTGAGAAACTGTCTGTTGGCCTAATGCAGATGTGCACTGCTGGACAAAGGCCTCTGTAATCACATACTCGTGCTTCTTTACAAAAAGCTTTTATGTATTGCCTACAGGTACAATCCAAGGCGGGCTGCCCAGGTTCGGCCTGCCTCCCTTCCACACGCAGGTCGGCAACCAGACGCTGTACTTCGACGACATGCTGGCCGTGTTCGGCGGGGAGGGCGTGGTGATGCCGCTCGTCGCTATACTCGAGAGCATCGCCATCGCTAAGGCGTTCGGTAAGGTTCTTTGTTTTTGTATATGATTACGACCTAAAATTTAACCTGAGGAATAAATATGACGACTTAAAAAATTTTATGTAGAAAATAATTATATTATGTTGACCATAAATAAATAGCAAAATTATGAGTGGCCTTTTAATCGGCGAAATGAGGAACCGTAGAAACCAGCTCACATAATAAAGTCCTAACAACTTATAACTAATGCTTAGAAATTGTCTAGCGTTAAATTAAACACTCGTCTTTTGTTGCCGGGTTCAAATCTCAAATCGAAATTCCAGTTGCAGCTCCTGGTCTTTTTTGTCTCCTGGTAATAATCTATCGAAAAGTAAGTGTCTACACGCCTGCCTACCTATGACGCATACGGACGTGACGTTAAGCTGTGTTGTTTTTGTATTCCAGCCGGCAGCAAGACGGTAGACGCGACACAGGAGATGCTGGCCATCGGCATGTGCAACTTGGTGTCGTCGTTCTGCCAGAGCATGCCGTCTACTGGCTCGTTCACTCGCACGGCACTCAACCACGCCAGTGGAGTGGTCACACCGGCCGGCTGCTTCTTTAAAGGTAATTCATTAATATTGTTTAGTAGACCACCACCGCGCCTGTTTCCGCAGACAAGCTGTTGTATTGCGTAATTACGGGATACATGAATCTTTTTGCATCTCTGGGATGGCAATGTCCGTGCAAAGCGTCTGGTATTGCAGATACCGATGCCCTTGGCCACACACTCAAGCGACGCGCGTGTTGTACGCGAGTCGCATCTCCGAGGAATGGGCCATGAGGCCGGCGGTGACTATTTACCACCAGGTGTATCTGCTACCCAATAACATGAACTCCCCCCACTGTAACGTCCGCAGCGACGCTGGTGCTGCTGGCCGTGACGCTGCTGTCGGACGCGTTCTACTTCATCCCGCGCGCCACGCTGGCTGCCATCATCACCGTGGCGATGTTCTCGCTCATGGAGGTCAGCATTATCAAGAGTTTGTGGCGGAATAGCAGTGAGTATTCATGTTACCATATTAACTAATTCAATAACATCACGTTGTCGAGAATTTAAAGTTAAATAACTATAAGAACACTATAAGTTATATAGTATCTAGTAGTAGTCGACGGGTTCGCGCGAAGAATAGAGTTTTTAATTCTGCCGCAAAGCCCTGTAAGCGGGTAATCCGAAAGGCGCGTTTCGACCACGTCAGCCGTATAGAGGCTAAACTTGCGTCCTACCCCTCTGGTGGTAAACAGTTTTGGTCCCTTTCCAAATCGGTCGAAACCAACTTCTGCCGGCCCACATTACCTCCGCTGCAAAAACCGGATGGGTCGCTTGCTCACTCCGCTACCGAGAAGGCAAACCTGTTTGCATCTCTATTTGCGAGCAACTCACGTCTAGATACTGACTCAAAACTGCCACCAACGATTCCTCACTGTGATTCTTCGATGCCGGAGATCACAATACACATGAAAGAGGTTCGTAGAGTACGCTATAGCCTAGACGTGAACAAGGCTAGCGGTCCTGACGGTATACCAGCAAGAGTCTTGAGGAACTGTGCGCCTGAGTTGTCTCCTGTGTTGACACGCTTGTACCGCCTTTCTCTTAAAACCAGAACGGTTCCGAAGGCATGGAAGGTTGCCAGTGTACAACCAGTACCCAAGAAAGGTAGTCATGCCGACCCCAGTAACTATCGACCAATCGCCATCACCTCCATACTTTGTAAAGTTATGAAAATGGTTCTCAATGCGAAGCTGCTAGCGTACCTAGAAGCAAACGACCTACTCAGTGACCGGCAGTATGGCTTTCGCCGGGGACGATCAACTGGGGATCTTCTGGTGTTTGCTACGCACAGCTGGGGCGAGGCCATCGAGAAACACGGCGAAGCCCTTGCCGTTTTGCTCGACATCTCGAAGGCTTTCGACAGGGTATGGCACGCAAGTCTGCTGAGCAAACTTCCTGCATACGGCATCCCCGTTGACTTTTTCCGCTGGATATCTGACTTCTTAAGTGAAAGGTCGATCCGAGTGGTCATTGATGGTTGCTCGTCTGACCTTATCGCTATTGATGCTGGAGTTCCTCAGGGGTTTGTTTTCTCCGCGACACTTTTGCTGCTGCACATCAATGACCTTCTGGTTCCTGGTATTGTTGGGTACGCAGACGACAGTACTGTCATGGAGTTATGCATCCAGCGCATAAGCCAGCGGTGATGAAGTGCGTTCATTGAGAGAGGCCATGGTAGAGCGAACAAATTCAACCTTAAGTCTTGTCTCCAAGTGGGGTGATGAGAATCTGGTTGTTTTTAACGCCACCAAAACACAAGTGTGCCTGTTCACCGCCAAAAAGAGTCCGTTTAATCTGGCTCCTACTCTCCGGGGTACATCTGTACCAGTCACCGACAGCCTCGAGCTTCTTGGCGCGAAGTTGAGTGCGAATCTGAACTTCGGTGCCTACATTGAGTCGAAAGCTCAAACTGCGGCAAAAAAGCTAAATAAGGTTAAGCATTACTTCAAGCCTGGACAGCTTTTAGTCTTATATAAAGCTCAGGTTCGGTCCGGCATGGAATATTGCTGTCACCTTTGCGATGGCTCAGCCAAATACCAATTAGCCACCCTCGACTCTGTTGAGCGCAGAGCCAAAAGGCTCGTTGGTGACGATAAGCTGGTTGGTACCAGGCTTCATAGCCTGGCCCACCGGCGCAAAGTTGCATGTTTGTTGGTCTTTTACAGATTGTACTTCTGTGAGTGTGCCCAAAAGCTTCACGAGCTCATTCCACCACCCCCCTTCTACCATCGGGAGTCCAGACGTACTGCAGGTTATCACCCATACCTTGTCGATGTTCCACATATTCGCACAAAGCGCTTTGCTGCATCATTTATTATGCGCACAGCCAAGGAGTGGAATTCCCTGCCTGCGTCGGTGTTCCCAAGTTCATATGACCCCAATCTATTTAAGTCGCGAGTTAATAGGCTTCTTTTGGGTTAGCTCGTTCCATCGTCGACCTCATCTCTGTCCTCTGGACGAGATTGAGGTCAAGAGTAAGCCCATTCACTATAAAAAAAAAGTATATCTCATAATGAACAGTTTTGGTTTATATTGCAAAATACTTGTCTCGTTGGTCGATGTCGAGTTTGATTCCCGGATCGGGCAAAGCGTTATTGGGTTTTTCCGTCAAGAATTTCTCATTAGCAGCCACGGAGTTTGGATATGTGCCCGGTTGGTTGTAATAGGCTCGCCTCCTATTACATGGGACTTTAACATAACTGACGAAAAGTGGGTGTACTATTAAGCATACCTCTACCTAACCCCGATGTTATGTATGCAATACGTACATTTTAAAAAAAATGGATTTTGATCACAATTTTCTAGTCGATTTTCAGTTTCTGGCATCCGAACGAAAAAACAGAATCCTTATAGTTTTAATTATGGTTTGCAATTCTGCAAATTGATAAAACTTATTTCTTAATTGAATTAATATAATAAGCTTCGCCCTTTTTAAGATTCCCGTTTGAGTACAGTACGGAATACTGGTTAGCAAGTCGCTTTTATATCCGATAGGAATCGAGCTGCTGGTGTACCTGGTGACGGTGGTGTCGGGCTGCGCGGCCGGCCTGGAGTACGGCATCCTGTGCGGCGCCGGCGCAGACGTGCTGCGCGTGCTGGCCCGGGCCGCGCGCCCGCCCGTGCAGGCCGCCGGGTTCAAGGTTACATTTCACGTCTCAATTAATGTTATGGTAGAAAATGCTTATTTGAGCCCGCCCTTCAGCCGGCTTTTGCCCAAAGATACTTGGGGCGGCACAAAAATAATAGGTCTTTACCTATGTAATTGGAGATTTTATAACCAGCATTTTCAGATTTAATTATCTGTGGATTGGCGCGCAATTCGAAATTCAAATAAATTTTATTCGAAAGCCGTGTTCTTTTTACTTCAAATTCAGTCATTTGTTTTTAGATAGTGTTTTGTTTTTGTGAAATTGTAGTAGTTTTTGGTGCCATGGATAAACTGAAAATTCGTACAATTTTCAAATATGAGTTCCTACGTGAGAATACCGCTGCACAAACAACGCGAAACATTAACGACGTGTACGGGCCTAACACTGCTTGCATAAACACGGTTCATTATTGGCTCAATCGTTATAAATCTGAAAATTTTGAGTAGAAGAACGAGGCGCGGTCGGCCGGTAACCATAGTCGACAACGACGAATTGAAGGCGGTAGCGGATCCAACTCAATCTACGTCTGAGCTTGCTGCGGGACTTAGAGTTAGTGTCAAAACAACATTCAAGCACTTTCGTCAAATCGGAAAGATAAAAAAGCTAGATAAGTGGGTGCCACACGAACTAAGCGACCAAAAGCGAGATTTACGCGTCGAAGCATACATAGCACTACTGAATCGGCATAGAAATGAGGAAATTCTAAATCGAATTGTAACCTGCGATGAAAAGTGGATCCTGTACGACAACCGTAAGCGTTCGTCTCAGTGGGTAGACCCAGGGTAAAGCAACTAATCAGTGCGCTAAAAAAAATTACTCATAGGAAGATGATGGTGACTGTCTGGTGGACCAGTGCCGGACTTGTACATCACTGCATCTTACCAAATGGCACAACAGTGACGGCAGAAGTCTATTGCCAAGAATTGCAAACAATGATGGAGAAGTTCGCAATTCAACAACCAAGACTGGTCAATCGCTCTTGCTCATTGCTTCTCCACGATAACGCGCGAGCTCACACTTCACGACAGACCACCGCAAAGCTACTAGAGTTACAGCTGGAAACTCTCCGTCACCCACCGTAGTCACTGGACCTTGCCCCAACAGATTTCTACTTTTTTTCAAAATTTAAACAATTTTTTAAGTGGGAAAAAATTCAACAGCCAAGAGGCAGTACAAAACGCTTTCGCTGACTTCATCGCCTCCCGTCCGGCAGACTTCTACAATAAAGGAATAAACAAACTGCCATCAAAATGGCAAAATTGTATAGATAATTTGGGCCAGTACTTTGATTAGCTAAAATAAAAAAAACCCAAAATTTTTGTTTCTTAAAATTTTCATACAAATCTCCAATTTCATAGGTAAAGACCTAATAGTACATTGTGATACGAGTGGGGCAACTTTGTTATTACAGCCGAGATGAAAATCACTCCCGAGCTATAGGCGAAGAATTAATTATGTTTTTTTGTGATATTCTATTTATATTCCTGAAACTGGCTCTTATCGCACTTATCGCTACTATTAAATTCATTTTTGCACGGAACCCTAGTTCTTTACTCCTTATAACATCAGCTATCTCCCTGTAAAAGTCCCGTCAAATGGGTCTAACCGTTTTAGATATTAGCCGGAATAAACAATCCGACAAATATTAAAAATATTTTTTTTTTTTTTGTGTTAAAAGTACCGTATATACATACTTTCATATGCAATTAGTAAAAAGCTGTTATTTTGAAATTACAAACCGACACTTCAATTTTATTTATTTGTATACAAAACCTTTATTCTTATTTATATAATTTAAAACACAATGCTTTGAAAGTTTATTTCCTATGTTATAAAAATATATCTTATTCCTTTACTCACCCACTCCTCAACCCACAGGTGGGCAACCAAGACTGCGTATCCATCACGTTGTCGGGCGCGTTATCGTACGCGAGTTCGCAACACATACAGAACAAGATCCGTCGCCACGTGCCGTCGTACATAGCCGTGGTGGTACTGGATGCGAGGCAGCTGTATGCCATGGATCTGGGAGTCGCTGAGGTGAGACCTGACGATATATTTTTTCTATCATCATTCTCTTGCCCTTACCCCAATTAATTTAGGGTCGGTGCAGAATGTCTTCTTCTTCCATATTTCTCTATTAAACGTCATCAGACACCTCCATTCTTGCCATATCATCCTTTACACAGTTCATCCATCGGTCTTCCTCTTCTCTTATGGCATCCACATTCATACTCAAAACTTAGCTCTCGACATTTTCCTCATTCCTCCGCATCAGGAAAATCGTGTTTTTTTTTGCTAATCATACTAAAAGCCTATGTCAATCTTTGGTGTGGTCTCTCCCATATGAAATAGACTTCGACGTGGAATCGCTTTGACCTGATCACGTATCCAAACATTTGTCGCATTTACTTCGGTGTCTAGTAGCGTCGTATGATCCGAAACAAGGCGAACGAACGCTTTAATTGCTTTAGGCCTCCTCTCCATGAGAGGGGGGGGATATGCCACAATTTGCAAATTATAGCTCTTTTTCTCTAATCTCACTTTATCTTCTTTCCAGAACTTAATATCTGTGATAGTAGACCTTGAGAAGGCAGGCCACAGGTTCCTGTGTTGGAACTTCAACGAGAGCCATCAGAAGCTGATGGAGGACATCCACCAAGGGTTCGAGAGCCGCTTCGTGGACGGACCCAGTATTGATCAACATGTTTTAGGTAAATATTTGATTCAATTGTCTATGATTATGGCCCCTTTAGCACAACTGATAAAATACATGAGTTTGGAGGTCCCTTAGCGCTTTATTTAAAACATGTTCTATTTCTGTCAATTGTATGAAGATAAAAGAGACAAAATTTACCTTTTGAATATGTTTAGCAAGTGTGATTTGTGGAGCAACTGGGCCCAGTAAATATAATAATCTACGTTGCTCGTTGCAGTCTATCCCAATAGGCCTTTTTAATGTAGGTACTAGGAACACATAATAGCGGAAAATGTGTTGCTTACGTCGCAAGTTCACAATTGAGACCTAACTGTTACTCCCCAAAAATTAGATACAATTGTTGTGTAACCGGTTGGTTTGAGCATCTGTATTGTACACTTGAGAACGAAACAAATCAAGCTCAGGAAAACATTTCAAGTTATTTATCAACTTCCTTACGACATTATAATCCCTTTTTCAGTCGGCCCAAGTAACTGCAACGGACACACTGATGTCCCTTCTACTATTTCGAGGCTGTGATATTCAACAATAGTACTAGGCTAACATAGTATGTTGGGAGTCAAGTTACCGCTGACTAAGGCTTGGGTAAGTGTGGAGAGTACTGAAAGCGGAGTGGTGACCGATACAACCCAGTGTGTGTAGTGTGTTTGTACTAATATATTTTACGTAAAAAGATTGAAACTCCTAATTAACTAACCCTGTCCAAAAATTTTGAAATTGTATTGAAATAAATTACTATAAAAAAAAAAAACACTTCAAAAAGCTTTTATTTAAATGCTCTAAGAAAATAAACTTTAAATTGAATCAAACCCATCATTTAATTACATTATACAATTTAAATGACATAAAAGCTTGTCACAAGATTTACCTGTCTGTGTCTGTTTAATCTCGCGACAAGGTTTTGGTTCGTATCTTCTCAGCATACCCTTTTAATTGTAAGCCATATCATGGAGGTGCATAAAAATAACTAGTCTGCCATCTTTTTGAGTCCGCCATATTGGATTTAGATTCATGTCACTTAGCTAACCTAAATTGTTATCCAAACCAAACGTGTACGCAAAATTTCAGCTCAATCGGTTGGGGATAACTGTTGTAAAATTTAGTTGCAAGATGGAACCTAAACAAACAAACGTGTGTGTGTTGTTGAATGTTTTTACAAGCTTTTTGTCAAAACAAGATTCCTAAGAGACGAGCATGCAGCACTATACGTACATGTTGATTTTGCCGCTTGACACTGCTTTCATACAGTTCCATAGAATCCAGTCCCGCTACGATCTGTCGGTACGTTAGGGCGGTGCTGCAGCGGACGGTGGCGGTGGCCCTCGGAGAAGCACCTTTATCGAAATGCTCCTCAAATAGGTAGTTTTTAGGGCTCCGTTGCCAAATGACAAAAACGGATCCCTTATAGTTCGTTCCGTCCGTCCGTCCGGCCGTCTGTCCGTATGGTATTTCACAGCCATAAAAAATGTGTCCGGACGACACACAATTTTTATGGCTAATTTTTAAAGAAGCAACATTCTGATAAAACAAATGGGTTTGTAGAACGTAAAAAGAACTTTCAACGAAAATTGGTTTTTAATAAGATTTGATATTTAGCTTTTGAGATATGGGACTTTTTGTGGTGAAACTGTAGCCGTAACTTTGTTTTTCAGCTTACTATGAAAAACTAATTTAGTTTTGCTGTTGGGTGTAAATTGTGCTATGAATGAGACTTTAAAATATTGTTATGGTATTGTTTGAAGCTACTAACTCTAAAAACCGGCCAAATGGCACTTGGCCGGCTTTTACTTTCTTATTTCGTTACCGCTATAATATCTACTCTCCACGCTTACCTTCCTTCTTATTTTATGGCATTAAGAAATATACTCTATGAGTTTCATAATAAAGTTTTTTTTTTCAGGTTTGGATATCACCCGATAACTATGCTTCTGTCAACACCTTACTGATGTTCAGTGACACTTGGATTACGAAAACAGTCCTTACTACTACGTAATTAAGACATTGTCAAAGTCGTACTGTTACTGTAGTTAAGTGAATGATCTGTCTGTATTGTAAAAGTTTCTCTCGCCAGTGATATTTAAAAAATCTTCTAGTGATATGCATTTTAGACTTATTTTTCTTAAGTCCGGTATTATACTTTTAA
This sequence comes from Noctua janthe, assembly GCA_910589295.1. NCBI lineage: Eukaryota > Metazoa > Arthropoda > Insecta > Lepidoptera > Noctuidae > Noctua > Noctua janthe. The sequence goes on from OU342559.1 coordinate 1,819,867, forward strand.
GAAGGGCTCAATAGGTAATTTCCATTAACGGAGAAAAATATACAAGGTCAATTAAATTACGTTGTGAAACTTCTCTTTAAATCATAACCATTTCAGCGAAATCAAATTTTTGGGTCAACTGTAAAACAAAAAGTTTTCGATCGCCAAATATTTTAGTCAATGGTAAATTATTTGATTTTCTAAACTCATAATTTCAAATTATTAGCCAACCCGTCTGTGAAGCTCCACCAATATATGCAGCGTGTCTCCACAGACAATGGCTCACCTTCCACCTTGCGCTGCATGCCACTTGACGCCCACTGCGCCAGCACCATGCCACACGCACCATCATGCATCACCGCGCCATGTGCGCACCTGCGCACTTGACTATCTTGTTTCGACAATTCAAAAGTGCCTGTAACTGGCCTACTTGAAATAAATGCTTTGATTTTGATTTTGATTTTGATTATGACTGCATCAGCGTGCGGAGTTTGCATAGCTGAATTTTCTACCAAATATATTTAAAAACAATTTGCTATCGACACGCTAAGAAGTTCCAACAATTAATATAACTTGACCTTACATTTTCTATATTACGTTACAATGTAAGTGATACTGAATGTGATAAAGTTTAATCATTATAAAACAATATAATTGAATCAGATCGTTACAATCTTATGTTTAGTTTATCGTTTTATTGAAAACGATTATTATTGCTTTTTTTCGCTTACACCTAAGAAAAAGTGCGCTGGATTTTCAACTATCGCCGGTGAACCTACTGTTGAAAATCCAACAGCCATAAGTTTTACTTAAAATAATCGGGCGCAAACTTTTGATAAAACAAATTCTATATCTTTGTTAAGATAATATTTTTATTTAGTACAATTTGTTGATATTTTGTAAATATGGTTATATTATTAAGAAGTTTTAAATAAAATATTTCATTATTGATTTGTTGTATTATTTTATTTGTGAAACATATCCACACATACTAACAGGTTTTTAAGTTTCTGGAAGTTAGTCCAGAGTCTCTTAGCCACGAGTTTCCCGCCACCAGAAGCTGCATCAGCTGCTGATAATAATTTTCCAAATGTTAATGGGCGCCAAGGGGTGTATCTTGTTACCCCTGATTGTGTAAGTCAAATAGGCAGTCATTATTCAGCTGCATTCGGCTACACTGAAAGCAGACTCCAACATAGTTGCGGAAAGGCTAGGCAGACGATGATGATGATGGTCTCCTCGTCAACTAGCGATAGTCCGTCGTCACCGTTTCTTGTTGCAAAATATTTTTCTTTTCAAGTTACATATTCATTCGTTGTCTTTCACAGCTTGAATGAGAATCCGCTTCCTCCCCCCACCATTATGTCTTCTACTGCCCCGGTCGTCTAATAATCGCAATTGCTGAGCTTGGGGTCCTGAGGCATTAACACCAGCGCGCGGTTCTATTTCCAGGTCGGGTAAAGTGGTATTGGGTTGTTGCCGTTAGGGATTTCTGTCTTCTTTTTCTGTGGTGAGACACTCCTGTGCCCCGGGCAGAGGTAAAGGAACAGAGAGCGCGTGCGCCTGTGTTTTCGCATACATTAGTGCATTATAATAACCTCACGAACTTCGAGTGTGAGAATAAACTCTATGCCTTCTTTCGTTAGTTTCATGTCTCCGTATTGTATTCAGCCTTGTGCGACGGTTCACTGTTGAGGTACGAATTTCGTTAGTCGACACGGGCGCGGTTGTCTTGCTTCCTTCGCGTGACTACCATCCCTCCGTTAGCCGCGTCTCGTCGACTCGAGGCTTGCTCAAAACAACTTCAATGGTGTCGCCTCACTGGCTTGTATGTGCTTGTGACCACGGCGATCGTGGTATTTACGGTACCGTGTGGAGTTTGTGGGACGGGTGTAGTACTTTGATTGGATTGTGTTCGTCGGTCGGTCGCTTTTAGGCCGGGTTGTGTGTGTGACGAGCGGAGTAATAGAGAATTGTGTTTGCGGAAAGAGCCGTGTTTGTGGCCAGCACGGCGTTCGTGGCGTTTGTGGCGCGGGCGATGTTTGTGGCGCGGGCGATGTTTGTGGCGCGGGCGATGTTTGTGGCGCGGGCGATGTTTGTGGCGCGGGCGATGTTTGTGGCGCGGGCGATGTTTCACGAGAGAAAGCAGTATTTTAGAAGAAGTTCTTAGAGTGTCCAAGCCGTGTCTGTAAATGTATCGGTGTTTCCGAGATCGCTTGTGTTTGCGCGACGTGCGGAGTGTTTTGGAATTGTTGGTTTCGCAGGACGAGCAAAGTTTGTGGGACCACTTATGTTTGTGGGACGAAAAATGTTTGCGCAACTGGTTTTGTTTGCTGGTCGGGTTGGGTTTAGCAGACCACTCTTGTTTGCTGGTCGGGTTGGATTTAGGAGACCACTCTTGTTTGCTGGTCGGGTTGGATTTAGGAGACCACTCTTGTTTGCCGGTCGGGTTGGGTTTAGGAGACCACTCTTGTTTGCCGGTCGTGTTGGATTTAGGAGACCACTCTTGTTTGCCGGTCGGGTTGGGTTTAGCAGACCACTCTTGTTTGCCGGTCGGGTTGGATTTAGGAGACCACTCTTGTTTGCCGGTCGGGTTGGGTTTAGGAGACCACTCTTGTTTGCCGGTCGTGTTGGGTTTAGGAGACCACTCTTGTTTGCTGGTCGGGTTGGATTTAGGAGACCACTCTTGTTTGCCGGTCGGGTTGGGTTTAGCAGACCACTCTTGTTTGCCGGTCGGGTTGGATTTAGGAGACCACTCTTGTTTGCCGATCGGGTTGGGTTTAGGAGACCACTCTTGTTTGCCGGTCGTGTTGGGTTTAGGAGACCACTTTTGTTTGCCGGTCGGTTTGGGTTTATGAGACCACTTTTGTTTGCCGGTCGAATTAGGTTTAGGAGACCACTTTTGTTTGCTGGTCGGTTTGGGTTTAGGAGACCACTTTTGTTTGCTGGTCGGTTTGGGTTTAGGAGACCACTTTTGTTTGCCGGTCGAATTGGGTTTAGGAGACTTGTTTGCGGGATGGCTTGAGTTTAAGTGTCCAGTCTTTGCGGGATGAGCGACTTATTTGGGAAAAGTTGTGTTTGCGGGATAAGTTGTTTGTATAGGAGTAGCGTTTTGTGTAGGACAAATTGTGTGCTGAGGATGGGAGGGTCGCGGCACTTAGTATCACCACACACGACAACCGAAGTGCCAGCGTGCATACGCTTTGCATGTTGTTGCGCGACTCACAAGTAACGTGTTTTTACATTTTATGACCGAGTTTTATTTTCTTGAATTCTTGCGATGTTGAAACCTTCGAAGATAAAACATAATGGTCAGTTATGTAAATACGCAGTAGTAAAAAATGAAAATTGATTTATTTAAACTTAATAGGACTGCCTAGTTGGTCTAGTGGTCGCAAGCGCGACTGCTGAGCATGAGGTCCTGGATTCAATTCCCGGATCGAACAAAGTGTTGTTGGGTTTTTCCATCAACAATTTCATTATTAAGTAGCAGCCACGGAGTCTGGATTTGTGCCCGGTTGTTAGCAATAGGCTCGCCCTCTATCACATGCGACTTAAACATTACTGGCGAAATGTAGGTGTACTTGTTAGGTAGTGCCTAAATCTTCGGGGATTACAAGGCGTGATGTTATGCTATGTAATAGGTGGATTGAATGTCACAAAGCATTCTCTACCACTACCAGTCAAACAGGTGAAAAAATAACAATAAACGTTCTGTTTTTGAAAAAATAAGCCCTTTTTCACGCACTGAACCATCGTTCAATCGCGTTTATATGTGCCGCAGATTTCGTAAATTACGTAGGTAAGTACGCAACAATGTTGTGTTCTAGAAAGGAACAATGTCTGTCAGTATCGTTTCATCCTTAGGTTGAAGTAAGCCGTCGTTGTCTCGGGGCCTTAGCCGCCAATCCCAACCATTTATTTTAAATCGTAAATACCGAAGCAAGGCTTTCGTCTCGGTGCCTCGTTTGTACGGTTCATTTGGAATTAGAACAAACTTAAATACTTTCTTCTTAGCGTGTGGTGTCCATCGGTTCCTGCAACGTGTAGACAATAGGACACTATTTCAAATCCCATCGGTTGTAAAACCCAACTTGAGCAGGTTTTCCTTGCTTCGCCCAATCTGGGTCCGATGTTTGTTTTATCCGGGTTAACCAAAGCAACTCATGTCCGGGTTCAAGAATTTCTGCAGGACATCGAATGGATTCGATATCCCAAGGATTGATTCGTCACGTCTAGAGTTAAAATTTTTAAAGACAACTTGATACAATACTTGGTAGTAGATAATTTTTTTCATTGTATTTGGTTTGTTAATTAAAATTCTCATTTGTTAGGCCCCATTGATTTCATTATCTGATTTGCTATAGTAGTTACTCTTCTTCTTAGCGTGTCGATGGCAATTTTTTATTAGATATGTTTGGCCCAAAATTCAGCTACGCAAACTCCGATCGCTGATGCAGTCATAAGATCGTCAAGTGCGCAGGTGTTAGGGCATGCAGCGCTTACAGCAGTTACTTATCTACGTCTTAATAAAACCAACTCTATCCATTTATCTCTCTAAAAAAAATTACAGTAACATTATTTTTGTTATGAATTCACCAGTAATTCGTAAGCTCCAGATACTTGCTCAAGTAACTGGCGTATAGTAAACGTGAACGTGAATGAGCGTACAAACTAAATCCCAGTTAAAATTCAGCGAGTTAAGCCTATCTGAGTAATGGCCGACGATTTCGATGTCACATAGCTTTGAGTAAATAAATAGACAAATGTACATAATTTACGCATTACTAATTAGTTGGTAATCCTTGTTGATTGGGGCCTTATAATTATCAACATCGTTCATTTGAGGCGTGTTTGAGGCTCTTCGGATCAATTATTTAAATTACAATGTAGGTACGTAAGACCGGCAGACCTACGTAATTGGGATTTCCCGATCGCTGCGGAATTTCTCGATTGCAGCCTGAAGTCTGGATAGTAATTAGGTACCTACCCAATTTGTTGGCGTGTGTAGGTTTCAGTCAACATAATAAGTAAATACTACGTGTACTCATTTGTTCTGCATACTAGGAGAGCAATAATTCAAGGAGCATTTAGCTAGGTGCTTTTGTTTGCGAGGCGGACGGCACCAGATGCAAATTCGTTACTTTGCTGTATGGCTCGCTATTTACTAGCTGGCGCTACATAAACTTTATTGCTTAAAATAACTCCAGTGTGATGTTATGGTAGCTTGGTATACTGATGAATGAAGATGACTTTTAAAGAACCTAACCATTAACCAAGAAAGATTATTATTTACGAAGATATCGTTGTACAGCGTCATTTTACATTTTCTCGTGAAATAACGGTTTTTACTTTGAGATAAGACCTATTTCGTAATAGTTTGGCTTCCAAAATAACTACATAGCATGTTCGTGAAAACGTAAAACTCAATACAGTAGAAGAAAATCGCTTTTGAATTTTGCTTTGCTCGTGACTGTGTATGTATTTTGTTGTGGTCTTGATCAAAACTAACGTCATCATGTTGATTTAAAAAAAAGTTACAATTTCCACAGTTGCACAAACATACTAACAGCACCCCAATCAGTGTCATACAAGCTCCAATAGATCCATGCCGCATCTCTATTTTCCATTTTCTCCAAGGATTATCTCACAAAATCCCAGCACATATCCGAGAACGTTTACCATTTTTTGGCAACAAGATCATCTGTACCGTAATTAACGATACTGCCATCCATCAATCGGGTTCAGCTCGATTTCCCAACTTAATCAGATGACATGGCGTAAATATGGCACTGCGGTACGTCGACGTAACGACTGCTATCCGGTTGCTGTGAAATATGATGCGGAATAAAAGAGATACAGGGTGTTGTGGGAGATAGCAGATATGTATCTAGTTTAATGTGTAGCTAGAACGTAAAAGTAAAGTTTAAATTGTACCTGCATGAGCACCCGACGCATCATATAGATTCCATTGGCACTGCTCAATAGTACTCGTAATAAATGTTTTAATATTTTTTATACGCAAACCCAGCGTAGGGAACTATAGCTGTTTTTGACATGGAAAGAAAAATTCATCCGGTGTACTGAATCGGAAGGTCGCAGGTTCAAACCCTGCTCGCACTAGAATTTTTCTTTCCATGTCAAAAACAGTAATAAATGTGTTGAATCAGAAAATTTACTATCCTTAGCACTCGTGAATCAGTGGTAACGGCCGTGACTAATACCGGTAAAACGGGGTGAATAGGACCGCAGGGGTGAATAGAGACAAATTTTTAAAGGGATTTTAACGTTGAATTAATTTGATTATGTTATCAAAAAGTACTCTGTTTTATTTACTTAGTTATACTTAATTATTTAAAGACCTTGTTAGCAACACAACATATTAATGCAAAGTTAAAATCTCTTTCAAAATTTGTCTCTATTCACCCCTGCGGTCCTATTCACCCCACTTTACGGTACCTAAGTTGTACCTAGGTCTTAAATTCGAACACAAGGAGGTTTTACTTACTTTGTGTAAATTATTTCATTAACACTGTTCTCAAAACGGGGAAAAACCTCGTGAGGGACCGACATCTCCTAAAAAACCAAAGATATGTGAGGTCTTCCAGCCCGCGCTACTTGAGGAGGCTTGGGTCCCAGCTGTGGGAACATGAACAGTGGGCTGATGATTATGTTAATGCTATTAATGGACTACCAACAAAAAAAAAAATTAAATAACGCGACATTTTAATAAACAGTTAAATTCCTAACAGTACCTACTTTATTTAAACACAACATGTTTCGTGTAGGCACTTTTGTGTTCTCGTTTCATTAAAACGCACCGCTTTCGGTTTCCAGGAATTGAGACCGACAGTCCGATTACCTTAAAGTCTCATTCTGGAAAATAAACGAGGAAATTAAAATTAACTTCGCTTTTTGTGAACAGCGGGATAAAATATTATAAATTAAATGCTAAAGTAACACGGTCCATCTGTAACATTTTCACGGTTGACCGGATTTGGATGAAATTAGGACCAGGGCTCTTTTTACCCTGGCGGTAGGTAGGTAGGTAGAACGTGCCCGTGCGATTTTCTCACCTCCACGCGGGCGAAGCCAGAAAACCAGAAAACCAGTCAAAACCAGTGTAGTATCCTGCTATTATAATAACTATCTACAGGGCGTAAACAAACCATTCACGAAGCCGTCAACCAAGCATTCTTGTACATCAAATCAAATCAAAATCAAATCATTTGTTTCTTTGCAAACATGCAAACTAAGAAACTTTACGCAAAAATTATTGCTGGGAAACGACTTTTTATTTATTATAACTAGAAGACGGGATATTTACCATGTTTATTGTTTTCTTTGAGTTCCCGATATTTCGGCGCTGTTGCAAGCACCATGATCACGGATAAACTGAAGTTATTGCGGGTGGGTGTTTATGAGCAGACAAAACAGACATAACTTCAGTTTATCCGTGATCATGGAGCTTGCAACAGCGCCGAAATATCGGGAACTCAAAGAAAACAATAAACATGGTAAATATCTCGTCTTCTAGTTATAATAATTTTAGTGACCATGAAAGTTTAAAGACTTTTTATTTGGGGTGAAAAATCACGTTTTACGGTAAGACTCGCTGAAACGCACTCAAAGCATTCTGCTGATGGATGGATTGAATAGTACGGGGGTCGTGGAGGTGTTTAAAGCAAAAATCTTACATTAAAAACAGGCATTTAAAAAAAAACTTGTGATAAAGTTGGAGGAACTTTGACCCCCAATATCTTCGTAACTAGAAGGTTCCAGCTATGGTCTACAACAAAAAAAAAATTGCGAAGACGCAGAGAACAAGCGCCTTTCGGCTTCGTTAAGGGTCTGTTTACACCCTGTAGAACTGTCTCAGTACTAGATCAGCCTTTAATAATAAAATAATAATAATAATAAATAAATAAATTTGTTCAAAAATATAAAGTACAACTTTTACAGTTTTTCTTAAATCTATGTCAAGTTCACCCATGATTTGTGCCTGAACTAGGTAATCCTGTGTTTCAGGCGATTGGAGGTAACATTAATTGATAAAATAATCACATTTTCTTATTAATCTTATTGGTAACTATGTAGTATGTATTATACCTATGTAAAAAAGGTATATAAAATTATATTATCTTAACTTAGATAACTAATTAAAAAATAACAATAATTCGAACAATATTTACTTAAGCACTAGTAATAACTTCTCTGTATCTTCATAGGACATAGTTTGAAGAGCCTCCTTGAGGGTTTTCTTGCAGTTACTGATATTTAAAGAGTAGATGTTTATTTTTTCATTTAGCCTGTTATATAGCAGCGGTCCGAGGTACATATGAAACTTCGCTGTGAAAGCATGTATTGTACTTTTTTGAGGGCAAACTATATCTTTCCGTCTTTTTTTAGTAAATTCAGTGCTGTATGGAAGTGCTGCGTGTTGTTTAAGTACAGTGCTCATAATAAATAACTGTCGAACTGTTAGTACTTCACAAGATTTATACAGGAGGTTGGTAGAGAAAAGGAAAGGGCGGCAAGTAGCCACCTTGAGGATAGCTCTTTGAGCTCTTTCAATGGGCAATAACAGAGTTTTACTCGTGCCACCCCATGAAGTAATACAGTAGGTCAGAATTGACTGACAAAGAGCAAAATATACTTGTCTAAGAACTTTTGGATCTGTAATAAATCGTAGCTTTTTGAATACGAATATCAGCTTACGAATTCTACTATTTAGAGCTTCCATATGTTGTTTGAAGGAAAGGATTTCATCTATTATAATACCCAGGTATTTTATTTTATCAGTCTTCTTAATATTGGGACACTTACACTGGCTATCTGCAGGAATTGGACAACAATGAGCATGCAACGCTGAAGGGACATTCGATGTATGCTTGTGCATCGAAAACTTAATATAATTTGTCTTCCCTGCATTTAGAGTTAGTGAGTTATTTTGAAGCCATTTATTTACAATATTAAAACCGTGTTGCGCAAAATTGTAGACTTCATTTTCTGAGTCAGCCGAAAAAAGTAAAGCAGTGTCGTCGGCGTAAGTTATAATAGTGCCATGCTCTAACTTTAGATTGCAAAGGTCATTTATGTAGATCAAAAACAGAGTGGGCCCTAGAATACTTCCTTGGGGAACACCATAAAATGTGTTTTTTTTAACAGAGCTGACAACATCACCAATCTTTACGCATTGGGAACGGTCTTCTAAAAAACTTTGGAATAGTTTCAGCTGGGTGCCTCTCACACCCATGATCTCAAGCTTGCGCAACAGAATTGGAATACAAACTGTGTCAAAAGCTTTGGCAAGGTCTAGGAAAATTCCAACTGTGTGGTTACCCTTGTCAAGTTCTTGCGCTAGATAGTCAGTCAGATGATGTACCGCATCGGCAGTTGAAACTTTAGGTCTAAATCCAAACTGCCATTCAGACAGAATCGATTTATCTTCCAAATATTTCAACAACCTTTTATTTATTATTTTCTCCAATATTTTTGACATAGAAGGTAGTAAAGAAATAGGTCTGTAATTTGTCACTTGCTCTTTGCTGCCTGATTTATAGACAGGGACAATTACAGCTTTTTTAAGACACTCTGGAAAATGACCTGAAGATAAACAAATGCGGAAAATATAAGTCAGTGGTGGTACCAAAATGTCCTTAAATTTTTTAATAATTTTATTCGATATGTTGTCCCAGCCAACTGCACAGTCTTCTTTCAAGGTCATTATTATACTTTCTACCTCAGTCTCGTCAGTATCTAGCAGCGCGAAGGATGTTAAAGCAGTGTTAGATGGTAAAGGAGTGCTCGTTAGGTTTTGGGATTGTCCCAGATTTTTTTCTGCCAGACACTTACCCACATTAACAAAGAAATTATTTGCTATGTTAGCGGATTCCACCGGTGACGAGTGTGCTTGTAATAAACTTGAAGATGACTCATATTGTTTTGCGGTATAAGTTGCGTCTTTAATATATTTCCAAATTTTTTTACTATTTGTTCCAGCCTTTTCCAATGCCATTTTGTCGTAGTTGTTTTTAATTTTTTTAAGGAGATCATTACAGAAATTTCGATATCTTTTATACGAAAGTTGCAATACTACATTTTCTGGATTAGCTTTTGCTTTCATATGCAGTTTATCCCTATGTTTCATACAGCGAATAAGACCTGTTGTTATCCATGGTTTTATATTGTAATTTCTGTTGCTCAACTGCGATACGACTGTGTTTTTCTGAAGTGCATTTCGTAAGTTTTCAATTACAAACAACATGCAAAACTGCGGGTCAGCGGAATTATAGACTGGATCAAAATCGATGACGCGTAAATCTTCTTTAAGTCTATTTATATTCAGTTTTGAAATTTTGCGAGTGCCTTGTTTAGGTAATTTACAATTTAAGGTTAGTAGGGCAGCATTATGATCGGTTATTGTTGAGTTAACAACAAGTGCAAGTGAAGGGAAATTCGATTTAAGCATAATATGATCTAGACAGGAGCCACTGTGCAAAGCTATGTGCTGGGAGCAGACCATGAAAAGCGCATAGGTTGAGGTAGTCCTGAGCAGAAGCATCAGCACTTCCTGGAAGAATATTCATATTAATATCTCCAATTACAATCGTGTTTTTGATAGATGACAGGTTCTGCAAGGTCTCATTCAAAGAGTCAGTAAAATTGCTAGTATTTTTAAAAGACGGAGGTCGATATAATGCTAATACCGCAAATTCCGATCCAATTTTAACTAACAACCTGTTACAGTCGTGCATATCAGGTTCCTCAACAGAGACGTTCAGATGATTTCTTGCATAAACTATCACACCATCATTTTGGTTGTAATTTATGGTACTCCTATACATATGATATCCCGGGATGAGTGGTATGTTATAATGTTTGGCAAGCCAGCATTCAGTTAAAACAATAACGTCACAATTTATGTTTAGCCGTTGCTGAAATGTACTAAAGCTATCAAAATTCTTAAAAACACTGCGAATATTTTGTGTCAATACTGTTAGTGGAGATTTGTAGCCGGAAAGATATTGTTTGCAGTTTTCCGCTTCACAAACTTTGGACTCGGATACAGAGAAATTATCTAAATCATTAATTAAACTATTTATCATAATGGTAGTTTAAATAAAAATATAAACTATAAAAAATAAAAGGTCAGAAAAATAACTAATTAACGGCGCTCTTAGGCGCCTCCATAATCTACAGAATTGATGTACCTTTTTTCAGCCATTATTTTCGCCGGGCAGTCAGCAGCACCTGTGTTATGCTTATCTGGCTTTTTGAAATGCAAGCAAGTAGCGCATTTTGTTTCGTCAGCCTTCTTTGGACATTCTTTTACAGAGTGACCTTGATCACCACAGTGGCTGCAGGTATACGATGTCTATCGACATGACTTGGCCGCATGTCCATACTGCTGACACTTATAGCATCGTGTGACCAAAGTAAAGTCTCTCACAGGGCATGATGACCAATTAACAAAAACTCGGTCTTGCGATATCAGGGCTTTGCGTATGACTGCAGATACTTCAACAATGTAATTACATGTCACCGAGTCTTTCTTCCCTGACTTATGACTTAATTTAATTAAGCTCAAAAACTTCTCAAGGCTGCAATCCTGAAGTTTTTCGGCTAGGTTCTGGTTGTAAACACAGGTAAAAACCTCATTTTCCTGCATGGAAGTCGGCACTCCTATAATTACAACCCTAGGCTTCCTTTTATGGGGCTCGTCAACTGTTAGGCCTGATTTGGTAAGCTGTACCGATTGTCTCAGCTTCTCGATGTCGTCCTTCGTCTCGGTGCTGATGATAACACCGCCGTTCTTCGTCTTGCGCAGACCTCTCACGTGGAGCTTCATTTGTTCGGGGCTGATAATTTTTTGGACAAGAGTTTTAGTCTCATCGCTGGTCTTCAATTTGTCACTCGGATAGATGGCCACAGAACTTACAAAACTTGGCTGGATAAAACTGTTGGCACCTTTCTTAACCATGTCAGCAAAGGAAGATGTCTGGGCAGGTTTCGTCGAATCTTCGATACTCAGCTTAAGGTTCTGTAGCTGCTGCGAAAGATCGAGTTGGTTTTCGAGAGTTCTGACGGTGTGGTGCGATTGGAGGGCTTTAGCTTTGACGGACTGGTACATGACGGCCATCTGCGAGGTCCCGTGACTAACCCTCCGGCATATGTTAGTGATGCGCGTTTTCTGCTCCACATTCAGCTTTCCCTCAGCTGCAATAGCGCACACTTCCTTCAGGCTCTGTTCGATACTAGCCATCCAGTTTTGTATTTCTGACGTCGAGACAACTTCAGGGGCATCGTTCCTTCGGATACGCGCTTGAGGGGTAGAGGCGGGTACGACAACAGGCACGACCACGGGCACAGGTGTAGAAGGCGGGGAGCGAACACATTTACTGCTCCGGCTGAACGGACTATCCTCCATCATGAAGCAGGTTAAATTGTTTCTGTTAAACACCGGTCATTTCTACCAATAATACACCTTACACAAATGTACTGTATGAGTATGCGTTACTACTGGCTATTGGTAACTAGGTCACAATTTCGCAAGTGATTATTTGTTTATTGCAATAATTGTTCGATACGTCTGTTCACTACGACCGGCAATAGAGGTGTCAAAGAGGTGTCTTTGGAGGACCTCTTTGAAAAAATTCTATAACCTACAATTAAAAAACCCATGAGCATCCCCCGCATCCCTGTTCCAGGTACCAGGAACATATAACATAGAAACTGCTAGTCTGTTACCAAGTTCGTAGTGCACAGACGGGTTAGCCATGACACATCGTTCGTACACACTTCACTCACTACCTACCATTATTACGTTCTTTACACGAAAAACACGATAGCCAATTAAAAGGGGTAGATGTGGTAGTGGTAGGGGAAGCAATGTAAACCAATTAGTGCCGTTAAAATATTCACGGCACAAGTGCCTGTGAAAGGTTCTTTTGAACGGTTGAACCACTAGCGTGGTATCATCAGTTTGTATTAGTATGCCGCGACACGACAGCGTCGCGCCCGGTAAGTGGCAAATATCGATTTATGGCAGACATAATTGAAAATTTTCTTGTTTAAAATAAACATTTTTAGACTAGCCTTGGCACTTGGCCTTGTACTAATGTTCAGTACCTATTCGTGTTCTTGTTTGCATACTAACTATTTTAATATCTGATATTTTTTAGATATACAGGGTGTAAGGGACAGCCCTCCACAAAACGATGGGGTGAATTCAGCATGTCATACTAAGATGACCGGTACAAAAAATAATTTCAGGAATGTTATGGGAATCCAATAAATTTGATTTGTTTTATTTCCTCATACGCAATGTATCGTTACCATGGCAAAACGCACGCGACGCGTAGTGAACGGCAAGCGCGACGACGAGTTCGATGAACTTTGTAGCTAGGCAGGAAGTGAACAGCTGATTTCACGCGTCGTTCGTTAGATTATTTCAACATCGTTGTCCATTGTTCGATTTTGATTTCAGCCGTATTATTTTTCTTAAATGGAGTGCTACGTACAGGGAATGTAATTTTACATTGAAATAGAGGATTAGTAACTGAAAAAAAAAATCAAAATCCGGGGAAAAATTCCGGTGGAGTATGATTCAAAATAAGGAGCTGAATGCACCCTGTCAGTTTGTGGAGGGCTGTAATATGTTTTCAAGATTTTCTTCAATTCGATGTTTCATCCCCAAAATAGCCCCTATTTCTAAGGGTACAATTTTCAATTATCGTTTGTTAATACTTGTTGTAAACTTTATGCTTCTAGATCCGACGTTGTGAGTCAGAGAAAGAATGAATGAATTTAAAATTATATCAACTCTTTTTTTGACAAATATGAAATTTATTATAACTAGAAGACGGGATATTTACCATGTAAAAAAAAATAAAAAATATCCCGTCTTCTAGTTATAATAATTTTAGTGACCATGAAAGTTTAAAATATGAAATTTTCATATAAAAACCGTCGCTTTAAAGAAGTTACAACTAAACAAGAGCCGTACCCTTACCAATCGGTGTAGTTCATAAGACCACATTATTATTGAATACTCCAGGAGCTGGCGGTGCGTGAAATTTCCAATACTCTGTGAATGAGAGGTTGTAATGAGCTCCTTGCATTCAGTTACACAGATGCTGCAACTGTGTTATTAGATATTGTGGGAGAGACGGTTCTATGAAACTGAATTATTGCGCTTGACAACACTGTTTCATTGATTTTGATGTCAAAACTATGTAATTAAATTACTGGTTTTTGGATCGATTTATCGGTTTTTGATGTAAAGCGTTTGATTCGCAAAATGTCTGTGTAGTTTTGGCTGTTGATTTAATTTGACACTATAAGCACAGGCCGTAAGTAAAAAAAATATGATTTTTTTCCTACAAAAGTACAATACCTACCTACTCGGTCAAATGTATGGAACGGCAATTTTTTTTTAGAATTATATATGAAAATTTATTTCTGGGCGTGTGTCTGTGCGTCAGTGTCCCTTCCACCCAGTATTTGCAAATGGTAAAACATACTTTGAAACAAACGTCTTTTAAAGACAAGGGAAATAAATGGCGTACATCAAACTTATTTCTTTACTTACCTGTCTACATATCCAGAAAGCATTAAAACTATAGTTTGGAACTATGTCACAGAGTAATGTTAGTTGGAAGGTAAGTCAGAAGCTTTTAAGGCACTCCGAAGGGGAAAGTAGTTCCAAGTTCTTGTTGTGTCGAACTTTCAGGAATGATGTCACGCGGAAACCTGTATCGTCTGTTTGCCTTGTACAATTTAGTAGTCAACTAAGGAAATACTTGGAAAATTAGGGCAAATTAAACGTAGTACGAATAGCTGCGGGACTCCGGAGAGATATCAAAGTAATAATTGTTCAAGGGCGAATAAGAGATGGAGCTATACAGGACGTATAGTGCATCCCTTTTTGCGTTTAACAATTTTACACTTGCGGTTCTCCAATGGGAACCAGTTAAATAAATGAATACCACTTGCAGTATGTGGAATTAAGTTCTATAGTAGTACGCCCCTGAGGACTCCTTAGCTGCCACACTCAAACAAACTTAGTACCAGGATAGCAGCAAACCTAAGTAGTTCACAGTTGCATAAACAAATCAAATTGAAGTCGTGTTATAGAAGTTATAGAACTTACAAGAGAAGTAACCGAGTAGGTACTATCGTAAACAAAAAGCCCGAGGCGAAGTAGCTGTTTAAGTGCTGGTTAACTTTCTCGTTAGTTGGTTAGTTAGTAGATAATTGTGCACGTTCTGAACTGGGTTCGAGTTCAACTTGTGATTGAGTGTAGCTAGCGAGTGCGGGCAGCCGCGGCGAAAGAGAACCGGAGAAGCGAATTTGATGAGGAAAATTTAAAAACTGGAAATTAATAACATCTAATTTTATTATTCTGCTAGTTTCTTCTTCGAAGTTATAGGAGCCTGGTACGTGTTCACGTATTTCGTAACTATAAATAACACAACAATGCTTACAGGCCTGACAGTTTGTTATTAGGTTGTCAACCAAAGAAAATAAATTACAGTGATTTCGCATGGGCGGGAACTATTTCTTATTGTTTATACTGGTAAGCTGTAAATTGGTGAAATACCAATGTTATCTAAGACCAAGTAATATGGGACGTCCTATCAGCAGCTTTGTAGCCTAAGTACGAAAACATCCCCGCCCTTCTAAAACGTTTAGATAATAATATCAAAGGGTAAAATCATTCGATATAGTGATTTTCCCCGACAAGTTCGTATACTCGTAAAAGATACCGTTCCGTGATTTTTAATATACTACTAAACTATAACATTGACAACGTCCCGAGCTTCAGTATGAAATATACAATACTTTCATATGAAAACTTGTATTTTCCTCTTCAACGGTTTGAGGGGCACAGTCATTTCATGAAAGAAATATTGTATTTTTTTCTCTCTGCCCGCGTTGTCATAAAAGGGATAAAGATAGCGCGCCTAGCAGGTTTTATTTTCTTTGAGAATTTCATATGATACGTTTTATGGAGGGCAACGCCTCGCTCTGTTGTAAAAATGTCTTCACTGTGTGTGATGCGGTGTCACAGATTGTGTGGGTAATGTGAGCATTCGGATATTACTCTTTGTTCCTTCAGGTTTTTTAGTCTATGAGGCGGTGGAAAAGGCTAAATGCAAAGGAGTCTGGCATCTGGTCTACTAAGAAATAAACAGATTATAAATTATGGATTAAAATACTTTCACACCGATTCGATTTGCAACACAGTAAGTGATAGTTGACAAATACTTACGCCTACAAAAGAAAATTCGTGAAAAGTCTAATTTCTTTCACACAGAAAACATCACAAAAAATATCGTATACCAGGGCAACGTATTTAAATATATGTTGTCAAATAGAACCGCGTATATTATATTTCTATTCAACGGAAAGTAATGAGCTGTACAAGTTTCTTTGAAGTATTTTTCCAACGTTGCCTCCATTCAAACTGTCGGCATTTTCCTCGCAAATCTAGACGACTACTTGTAAATTGTGATACCATCCGTAAAATTAGGTTTATGATATTGAATTGTGGAGCACGAGATGAGAAGAAATGTTGCGCCTAAGGGCTCACGAAACGTTCTGATCGATCGGTTACTTTTGTGGAAAAACTTGCTTCGATAAATGAGTTCATTTGGGGCCGAACATAGTTCCAACAAGTATCGACTGATTTATTATTGAAATTCCTAAGATTGTTATAATGGAATTTCGATTGCTGTAAGTTTTAATTATTACAGAAGTACCAATTCTGCGAAAATGCAGTAGCGAACGCGTGTAATCTCGAGTCGGATCGGCAGAGGTTTTGACGACTTTGAAAAAAGTCTGGGTCAGACTGGATACGGGATTCAGAGGGCAGGGTGTTCGGTGCGCAACTTGGGTAGGCTCGGGTCTAGCTGTGAACTGCGAAAGACATGTTCGTACACATTTCGCCATACATATTTTAGTCCTAAGATATGACTAACATTTTAAGTTTTTTTTACTAGCTAACTACTACCTACTGTGTGTTTATTTATCATCAAATTCACAAGTAGGAAAGGTTACTCTAGCCTCACTCACAGACATTACACAGATCTATACAAGTACACATTTACGGAAGTACCATTCAGACTTGTTGAGATGCAAGTTGTCGAGATTCACTGGGGGTACTCCACGATTGTCATTGTAAGTAAGAGGGGGGCGGCGATGTCGAGAGCCGACGGTTAAGGTTTTGACGTCACATGGTTATTTTAGAGAAAGAATGGACATTGATGGGTCACACCATGCTTGCTATCGGCCGCGGTTCACACCATAAATCTTTTTGCTTTCCTTTCAATGTTTTGTGGTGTCTTACAAACGACTTAAACATAAATCAAATGTGACCAAGTTTTCAGTAGAGCCTTTTCAGGAATGTCTCAGAAGCAGCCCCGGCGTCTGGATTAGTGCCCGAGCAATGACAAATGAAATGACACAATGTGGGTGTAAAAGGTAGGGTTCCTTTTCAAACGAGCTTCATTTGTTAAGTTCTGTTTCTGTTTTACTTAGAAATACATACATAATACGTCACCCTACAGAAGCGTCACGTAGCAGGTCATAATTGTGTCGAGTGTTGGTACGTGTCAGTGGCGAATCCGTGACCGAATTATGTGCCACAATGGCAGGCCTACCGAGCTTATATCTATGTGTTGGATGAGATTTACGGACAAAACATTCAGGACACTACATTACTCCTGTTCTGTTTGGATAGGCCTTTCAGGATATTTTGACGTGACAATGTCTTTTCGTCGGTGGTGGTGGTAGATCAAAATTTCTAACCGGGAAAATATTTGAAAATTGAAATCTATATGGTGTATATATGTGCGTGGCTGTGTCCACGCTTAAAGTACTCGCCTCACATCGACTAATAAATCAGTGTGCATCCAGCAGGCGGTTGTTTCACTTGTCTCCGTTACTCTTATACATAACACTATACTAATATTATTAAGAGGTAAAAGTTTGTAAGTTTGTATGTAGGGTGTAATCTTCGGAACTACTGATCCAATTCCGAAAATGCGTTCACTAACTTCATGAAGCCATACCACTACAATACAAACACTATTCAGCCGTCTTATACCTACCTATAAGTACCTAATATCGACAACCATGCAGAGAAAATGTAAAATACGTAGAGGAACGAAGTAAAAGAACAACAATTGCATGTAACAACGATAATTTTTAGTACAAACTTTAGTTTCGCAACAGTGCCCCTAACATTTACAACTAGTTTAAACTGGCTCGGACCGGTGTGCGCTGCAACTTTAAGCGGGAACGCTATTTACACATTTTGTCGGCAGCCAGCAGGGGCTGGGGTATACTTGTAATCACGTTTCTTGTTTCACTATCCGGATGGACTTTTTGCCAAGAGATGACTGTAAATTAAATAGGCAGGAAAGTTGTATTGTAAAATATTAAGCAGACTAGGGTTTGGAAGTTGTTGATGTGACAGCCTCGTGGCTTGGAAATCCCGAAAAGTATGTTGGTCCTGATCTCTGATAGTTTCTGTTTGTCGTCCTACAGGACTATGAAAATTAAGGAACACATAGACTCACATCTAGTTCTAGTTATGTACGAACAAAACAAAACTAGTACGCAGGAAATAATATATTATAATCTCCTGCGTCCCTGGCAAGGCGTCGATTTTATCTGGACTCCGAACTTATTGAACTTATTGTTATTCCATACACGTTAATCGTGAAAACAAGGCAAAGCTTAGTTTACTGTCTTGATGTTTCGCAAGGATACCTTACTAGGTATAATATTTCTTGGACTGGGAACATAGCGACCTTAGTATGGACAGAGGGCTCAATCATTTTGGTCACTTTTGTCTATAAAATATTGTGTCATCAGGAAAACTATCCTTCCGTGAAATTCCATCGGAATTAATGGCAGTTCTGAGGGACTAGGAGTCCATAAGACAGAGGCAAACTCGATCAATCTCCATGAATAGGCAGGACACTATTTTCTAGTTATGTGTATAAAATATACCGCAGGAAAAGATAACTAAATAACACACTAGTAAAAAGGTCAGAAAAAAAACTAAACATAAACCTTTTTGGAACGTGATCGCCCGGTCCAATTAAACAAGCTATCAGATTAATTGCTTTTTCGACAAACCTTAAAATTCAGCGGTAGCGAATTAATTACATTTGACAATTTGTGTATTTTTTATTTGTCGGGGTTATGTTATGATATACGATGAACGATGTTCGCCAAAAGCCATTTACGTGTGTATGCGGAAATATGAATACATCAGTCATACGCGATGGAAAAGTAGGAAGTTTGCGGTGTAACTATTGTACGTAATGTGTGTTCATTTTTATCCGTCATGGCGGAAAAATGCACTGTCAAATATTGTGTGTACAAGAAGAGGTTCGTACTCGGAGCTGAGTATGAACGATTTGTAGTATATACTACTACAAGTTAAGTGCAAATCGATTTCCGTTAGCTAAATAAGGATATTAAGTTACTCGTTTCAGCCATATTGATTAACAAAGTCAAGTCCGTATAGTACTAAGCATAGTAAGTAGTCTGTGGTAGTAGTAATCAAGAATGTAATGATTGTCCCATGAACAAAACAAGTGCGTGGGTAGTCTTACGCACCAGAAGTACTAGGCTAACATATAGCACCAACATCTTTATTCACTAGGTGCGAACCTAGTGCGGAGAACTCGGCTCGCAAAGCTGTTTGTTTGCAGGCCGAACCTTATTACGGTTACCAAGGCGCCATGAACAGACGGAGATAATAATGGAGTACATTGCGTGGGACTGCATTGCACCCAACAGGTGTATCGGGACGCTTGACGTAGCGTTAATCCGTTGAGTGACGTGCCCGACTTGTACGACTATAGCACGTAAATAGTATGTTTTACGTATGATTTAGGTATTATTTTTATACTGTAACATTAAAATGATTTTCTATCTGTATTGAATACTCTGTTTATTCAGTTTATGTTCCGTGCTGAATTTCAGCGTTTGAATAATAGCCTTTTATACACCAACTGCAAAGACGAAGAGGGATTCTTCTCAATCGGCTTAGTTGATAAACTTGAAATTTTTATTTGTATATCGGGCTGGCGTCTGCATCTTCTCTAGCAAAGTTTGTATTTTGCATGAAAATTACATTGTAAGTTTATCAAGTTCTTTCCTAATCAAAATACCCGGATTTTTACAAAGAAAGCAATATTGAAGCAGATGGGAATTACGAAGATTCGTCATCGAATCTAATGGAAAGTATGTAATAATAATAATAATAAGTGTAATTAATAATAAGAAAGAGAAACAAATTAAAAATCTCGACTTAGCACACGAGGTTGTCGACATGTGGAATGTGAACTCGGCTATCATTGTGCCGATCGTCGTGACGGCCAATGGCCTTATAGCCAAGAGCCTCGACGACCATCTTTCGAGGCTCTCGTTAGGCGGTTGGATCAAGGGCCTGATTCAGAAGGCAGTACTCCTCGATACGGCTCGCATTGTGAGGAGGTTCCTGTCTCTGGAGCCCTAACCACCGGTAGCTTGGACCCTTTTTTTTTTTTTTTTCCCTTAATTGGCGACATGTACGCCAGTACGCACATGCCTAGCTGCCCAGTGCCTAATGAAAGGCCCATCAATTTTGTCCGCCAGTGTAGCCAGTATGTTGTTGGGGCTACCCCTGAATCGCTTCAGCATACTCGCACATCGCTTGCGCATAACGGCATAAAAATCATCTAATCTCGCTTCAGCGAACATGCCAGACGCGCTACAAAACCGAGGTAGCCCCAACAATACCCTCAACGCATTGTTATACTGAACGCGCAGAGCGCTGTAAGCCTTCTGCGTATACCTTACCCACAGGCTGCACGTGTAAAACGATTGACAAAACGTTCGAAAAAGAGTCAGTTTCACCTCCCTAGTACAACGTGCAAACCTGCGAGCCAGCATATTGCATCTGGCTGCCAACGCTCTGCGTTCCCTATCTAAATCTTGGTCATCCATGAGAAAGTCCGTGACAACATGACCCAGGTATTTAAACTGCGTAACGAACTCCAACGGAGTTCCTCGTAAGTTAATAGATGGAATATTAACAGGTGTATTGTTGCGCACTCTAAAAACAATTACCTTGCTCTTGGAGGCATTATACCTCAAGCCATGAGCCTCCGCGTACCTCTCACAGATGGCCAACAATTTCCTCAGACCACAGATTGATGGACTGAGCAGCACCATATCATCAGCGTAACTTATGTTGTTGATCATAGTTCCATCAACAGAGCATCCGATCTTGGTGCCGCTCAGCTCACCAATCAGCCGATCCATATACACATTAAAAAGACTCGGTGAAGTCAATGTAACACAAAATGAACTACCACTACACGTAAAGCCGAGTAATTTTAACAAGAAAATGACTTCATAAATACACGTTACGTTACGTTCTCTTGCCGTGGGTCGGGATGCCTCTCGGATGTCGGCGACAGGGTACAGACAAGCGCAGGCTATCTAAAATACCCCAATGTTCGCAGTATAGCTTACATTTATTTACTCTCAACAAAATACAGGGCACACAGTCCTGTGTTCAATATGACACCGATGTTCATTTTGCTTGCTTTTGGATACGTGTTCAGTTTTCTATGACCAAAGTTAAATGTTTGTTGATGGATTCCTAGATTTAGTAGTACATTACTGAGTGTGATGGCTATAGAAAAGCGAAGCCAAAAGCTACACCATGTTTGGGTTGCTTTGCTACCCATACATGGCGTTTCCATCCAAAGATGGATGGGTGAAATACAAAATAACAAAAAATATACTTATGAAAGCACAGGGGAAAGAAAATGTTACCATTTTGGTGATAAGTGAGACAATGGCAATGTTGGAAATAGTTATGAAAAAGGATGAACACTTGAATAGGGTCTAGGAATCATATTATTGTATTGTATAACGGGCTGGTGTCCGCAACTCCACGTCCAAGCGCGCATTTTGCGTAAATCAATATATTACTTACTTTGTTAATAAAGTATGCAAAGATCAATATTTTTAATTATCCAAAAACGTGTCTATATTGGACTCGTGAAAAAAGATATTCGATTTATAAAATAAAGTCACCTGTCGTATAATCTACAATCAAAACTAATAAAATATCAGTCAGCAGCTACCAGGTCGTCCTAACTAACAGCCGTTAATTTTAAGCGGGGCTTACATCCGCGGTATAAAATTACACCCATTTATATCCATAGCCGTGTGAAATTGGATTGCTTTACTTAAATTGAAATCTCTTTGTTAAGGCCCTGCGAACGTGGACAAATAGTTTGTGGTTTGGTTATGTTTCACTAGTATCCTTCAATGAAAGGGTTTTCATCTAGACCTTTTAGGTATTTAATTTGTAGTTTCTATCTAGTTTGAAGCCTGTTGTAATAATTGGTATCAAATAAATGTTGATATTTTCAGCCTCTAGCCTTTTCCTAAGATCTTTTTCACGATTTTCACTGAGTAAAATCACACAAATGTTTGTACTCATTCTCATTAAAGTTAGAAGGAAATCGTAGCCTTAATTACAAAAGTTAGGACCTTTGACATTCGTTACGCGGGTATTAATATTCACAAATCAAAGTGGGTCGAGTTCGCGAAGAACGCGACGACTTTAGACAGATTTAATTGACTTCGAAGAACTCTAACAATCTTCTCTTTTTTAACACTAACATACTTTGAAACGCGGGAAATTGATTACTAAGACTAGTGGTACTTGTTCTGGATAAATGTCTGCTGGTTCAATCGCGCTTACCAAGGTCGGTCTGTGGATGGGTGCACATCCGTTATTATACTGTTTCCTGCGTGCCTCGGAAAGCACGTGGTCGTGGCTGTCATTTGTTAACGTTTGTTATAGGTAGTCAGTTGCCCGAGTCTGACAATCAGTCTTACCAAGTGGTACGTATTATCCAGTACTAACTGGGTTGTGAAGGTCAGTTTTTTTTTTTAATAATTCACATTTATCAAATTTCACAATTTCAAAAATAAAAATAATTGCATTATATCATTATTTATTAATTGTTCTTAAGTATTATTTACATCCTACTTCTTGCTAATATTTAAATACGAAAGTTTTTGAGGATGGATGGATATTTGTTACTCTTTCATGCAAAAACTACTGAAAGGTTTTGAATAAAATTTAGCACACAGATAGTTTATAATTTATCCCGGTACTACAATCTCGTGGGACAGTACCAAACACCATGCGGTCGAAGCCGCGGGCATAAGCTCGTTTCTTAAATATTTTTATTAACAAAAAATATATAAAAACATTTAAAAATATAAAAAATAGCACAGCGGCATCGGGAACAGGATCCGAGCTACTGGTGGCCGGGGCTCTTGAGAGAGTGTGTAGCGTTGTAATTGTTGTAATTGTGGTGGTGGATGCTGATGAGGTGCTGGTACGTTGTTGCCGAGGAAGATAAAATAAAACGGACAAGTAAAATTTACGACTGTATTAGACCAGTGTCGCAGATGGAAGGTAAGAGTGTTGCCACACTTTACATGATAATTTACATTTTAATGTTGATGTTAAAATATAAATTATTAAAATAAAACTATTAAAATATCCACCATAGAGGAACTTCCTAACAATACGCGACATTTCCAGAAACTACTTTTTGAATCAAGCCCTTGATCCAATTGCAAAGCAAGAGCCTCCTCAGACGAGGCTTTTGGCTATTAAGCCATTGGACGACATGACTATCGGCACAATGATTGCTGTACTTACGTCCCACGTGTCGTTATTTCGGGCTACGTGTGTTACTTATTATGGCCTTATTAACTAGTGTTATTAGAGAAACATGGTTGTTGAGTGTGGAATTTCATTCAATGATGTAGCACTGGAGACTCCCATGTATCTACGTCCGTATCCATGTATACACTGAAGATAGTGTTGGTACTGCCACGAAGACGAGCAAGCAGGGAAGCGCTTCTTTTATGTATGATAACCGTAAAACCAATTATTTGTCTTTCCGCGAACATCTTTGATGCTTCTTGTGAACAGACGAAAAATACCTGTAATTCTTCATACTTTAAAGGTACTCATCATCGCTGATCCCAATCTATTTGGGGCCAACGCAGCATATCTTCTTCTTCCAAAACTTCTTTATTGTTCGTCATCTTAGTACTTTAGTAGTCAATCCTCAAGTATTGTTGTTGGCTGGGTGTAATAAAACCGTAAAAGCGCTGAATAAAACCGCGTAGTAAATAGTTACTGTGGGTGTTCAGTATCGATAGTGTCGCGTTCCGATAACAAGCCTCGTTATCGGCCTAATTTTAAGTAGACTATCTATTTCTGTGGTACAAACTGTATCGTGAACTATGCGATATTTTATCTAGGTTATTTATTTACATTTCAACGGGCAATAGTTTCTTCCCAAAATTAGAATACATATCAAAAACAGTGTCTAATAATTTGGATTTAACTTTCTGCGTACCAGGACACTCTAAAAGCATAAACTGGATCTAGATTTGCAATCAGAATTGCGGTTACAAACACAATCAACGCGGCAGTGTCAATACGGACAGCTTTGTTGAATTTACACAGTTCATTAAAATTGTATTAATAGTCAAACGATTAATCTAAAATTGGTATCACTTGATCCAAAATGAAAAGCTCGTAATTCGAAAATGAATTATTATCGTTGATGTTATTGGTATGATTAACTCACACTCTCGAAGTGTCATGTGGTCCTGGTAACTTATTTATGAAATATTAGAAAGCCTCTGAAGGTCTGAAGGTCAGAAGGTCTGTGAAGATTAGCAGATCCATTAAAACTAGCATAATTAATATATCTAGGCAAATAGCAACCCTGTGCTAAGAAAAAAGGTACTGGAAAGTACAAGAGCTCTTGTCACATATTTTATTCAAAGCCAGTTTATCAGCTAGCGCACTTAAGTTCCTCGGGACCATACCACAGTCATATAAAATCTACTTAGAGTCAAACTAAAAGTTAATAAATTAAAATTATGTTCAAAATCCAACTCAACGAATGACTTGCTTCCCAGAAACTCCCAATGGTCGCAACTACTGAAACTTTTTATTTATTCAGCATCCTACATTATTATAAAGTGGAAACTTGGTAAAAAATTCAACCCTCTCCATGAGGGGTTGGTTGCCGCGTACGTAATTAAGTCACTTAATTAAAAACTGGATACTATTTTCTTGTAAGTTTCTGTTTAAAATTTTGTGATGTTACGAACGTTGAGGTTACAGAGAAATATATGAAATTGTAACTTGCAGAATTGCAGAGTAATTAAAATGTACCAACTGTAAAGGGTAAACGCCCTGCAGATATACGTTTTAACTAAAT
Source organism: Noctua janthe (assembly GCA_910589295.1). Taxonomy (NCBI): domain Eukaryota; kingdom Metazoa; phylum Arthropoda; class Insecta; order Lepidoptera; family Noctuidae; genus Noctua; species Noctua janthe. The sequence goes on from OU342559.1 coordinate 1,845,195, forward strand.
ATCTGTTACCTTGGTATATAAGTAGGTTCAAATAATAATTTTCAATTGCCATCAGAATTTGCAAATTGTTTGACATTCAAGGATGAAAAAGCAATTATTACTTGACAGATTAAAATAACTCTAACTTATAAGATTTTAATAATAAAGATAAAAAGTATAAAATACATGTTACCACTGGCCCAGGCTTAAATGTTTACGAACTTTTAACTAACAATATGTACCTATAACTAGGTATACAAATTAGCCTCACACTAAAAACTGACCAAATAAATGACTTAGTTATGGATTTTGAAAATATTATCTTCATTGTTAGATTTAGCGTTCAGAGTAGAAACCTTAACGACGTAGAAAGGCACCTTAATAAAATCACATTCCTAAAAATTATTCTCTCTTCTGGAATTTAACCCAAGTTCCATCCATAGCCCTGATGTTAAAGTTATGCGGCTTCAACTTGATGGGGTTCGTAGTCTTCTCAGTCTTCACGATGGTGAAGTTCAGCATTATTTGGTAAATGAGTACTTTGAGCTCCAACATCGCGAACCTTATTCCTGTGAAACAAACTGCTTTTTAGATTATGCATGCCTGGTAAATTTCGTGGGGTTTCTTTACAGAATTCGTGGTGGTGATACGTGGTGTGTGGTGGAATGAAATATTTGAAGGTTCAGACAAACCGACAGGACCGGACTCCGGACTGGCTGCGGACACCGGACTTTGACAGCTACTTCAGAACATCAGTACATTTATGTAGAAAAATTCTGGTCTGTCCGTACCGGTTTGATCGCACATTTACTCGTAGAATTAATGTGCTTTAGAAAACGAGTAAAAGCAGGGCCGAATGGAACGATAGCTGGTTTATGTGATTGTCCACATGAACCCTTTTTATCTTCTTGACGAGCAAGAGGTTGGAAAAAAGATGATGACTGATGAAATTGTGGTTTCAGGAATGACTTACCGATGCAAATTCTCGGGCCCCCTCCAAAGGGCGAGAAGGTATAAGGTTTAATATCATGTTTGTTCTCTTCAGAAAATCTCTCAGGATCGAACTTATGTGGGTTAGGGAAGTAATTAGGATCCATGTGGAGGCAGTTCACCATGTTGTAGACAATGTCCCCGGGTCTCAACTGTCAACAGGTCATGAACAATTTGACTACAGTCCTTCTAAAATTATTTTCGCTGTCAAAATCAAACTGATGCTTATGCTTGTAACAATAAGGTTGTTGTTGCTATCACTGATTAGTCTGTCCAGATTATATTGATCTTTATTTTCAAGAAAACAAGGCTTCCGTTGGATTGCAGCTATCAGAGTTGAAATAATTATGAAATGACAGGAACATTCCAATACATGTGGGGTTGGTCACTACAGATCACCGGGTTTTAACTATCAATAGGATAAGGATCATCCTATTTTAGCAAGGCATTTCAACAAGTAAACCAATTCAGTTAGACTTTCCATTTGGATGTGACATAAGAATGAAAATTGTTTATTTTGCACAAATTGAACAACTTACAGTGTAAGGCTGTCCACCCTCTCTTGGTGGAGGTAGCACATAAGTCTTCACACAGGTCCGGTCCATAAAAATAGCAGGACTCCACTTCCTTAGAGTTTCTAAAAGAAAAAGAAAATGAAATCAGATATTTTTAGATGTTGATACTTAGATTTGCAGGATAGGCGTAAAAGTAACACTATTCTGAGTCTACTGCCTAAGCTTTTACGCCTGGAAACGGACTATTATTAAACTGGTGTTTTTTTAAGCTGACGTCTGAAGCTGATGCTGAGCTTTTAAAATGGTTATTTTTTAAATTAGAGTTGACAAACAAATTAACCAACCGTTTAGTACACAGTCCAAATATTTGAGTTCGCTGAGACTATCGAAGGTAAGCCCTCTCTCCTCTTTTAACTGTCTGCACTCCTGGTATAACTTCTCTTGGACTTTGGGGTTTAGGGCAAGCTCGTGGATGGTCATTACCAGAACAGATGCTGTAGTGTCGAAGCCAGCAGCGAAGAAAATGAACACTTGGCCAGTCAACTCGTCTGGAGACCATTCTGCAAAGTGTAATCGGTATGAATAAGGATAAATACATTGAACATTTTCCGTACAAGAAAAACTATGGAAAAATAGTACTCTACCAGGCTAAGGCCCACCGGCACCTGTAAAGCCTCAGATGGTGATGATCCGGACTGAACTCAAGTTGAAGTAGCACAGTGTGCAACTCTAAATTGGGTTTTTGTCTGGATAATTTTGTTGTCGAAAATGTCAGGTACAGCTCAGACTAAATTGAATCAGCATATTGAATGACTTTGAATGAGTGGACCCTCATGCCCAACACATACTTGTTGCGTATTTCACTGGCTGAAGACCCTCAGTCTTTAAACATTGTCGTAGGTATAGACAGAGAGAAGACTAACTGCAAGCTGTGTAGAACTCATGCAGACGCTTACGTCCCTTAGCCTCCATGAGCAGTTGAATCATATCGGGTCGCTCTACGTGGTTTTGCTTCCTATATTCCATAGTCGAAGCCACAAGATTTCTGAAGAAATTGTACTTCTTCTCGGTGTAGAACCGGATGCCTAATTTCTATATGACAAAAATAAAACGAAATTGGTTTTTAAGACACTGTTTTTACAATATCAAAAGGCATTTTTCAATATACTCTCTTGAAAAGTGGTTCTTATCGCATTACGATTAGGTTAAACATGCAATGTATTCCACACACGTGGATTTTTAATTTTTTTCCGCACACGTGCGTAAATAAAAATTTCCACAGATAACCGTACTTATACTAAGTCTAAGTGGGTTCAATGACTGTTGTCAGCGGTGTTATGTTTTTTTAAATCTCGGCAAAGAGCTTCGTTTTCGTCGGCTTTTGCTTCTTTACGGCGTAAAATTTATTTTTACGAATAAATTAACATTTATTTGTGTTCTCTATTTTTCATATTAGGTTGTTTAGCGGCATCATACCTTTGCTTCTTCTTCAACCTGTCGAAAGCAATGCGCGGAAAAAAAACAAATTAAATCATCGTTTCGTAATAATTCTTGACAAAAATACTTTCCGTTCTAATATTTTCCTTCTTCAAAAGTATATTGAAAAACGTCGTTTGATACGCGTGGGGATTTATTACTGCAGTTCTCGGCTCCATAAGACCCTCGCCTGCAGCTCCAGTGTTAATTCTGCCTCGAATGCAATAACAAAGTTTCCCTACTTATATCAAACTAGGCTGATAATCAGCGGTTTTTAAACGTCAAAATTCCATATGTTCGACCTCCGAAACGCGCGCAGGTCGGCACTAGTGCTGAGGAGACGAAGTCCCAATACATTTGTCTATACAATTTGCTAGTCGACTGTTGCACAACCTTCTAATGGTCCTTACCTTAGTAAGTTCAGGAAAAAGAGTAGATACCATTAACAACATTTTCTGTTTAAGGTTGAAATCGAACACTGCGGTGCCAATTTTATAGAACTCATTTTCGCGGTCCTTTAGAGAGTTGACCTTGAGGCCGAAGCCAGCTGACGCGATGACGTCATTGGTGTACCGACGCATTAGATCGTCAACGTCTATGTTCTCAGATTGATGGGCTGGAAAGAAATTGGGTACTTAGTTACTTTTGCATTTTTAAAGTCCAAGAACTAAATGTGCATCCACACCGAAGTTACTTTGTGTAGAGCAACATTATGCCACATGGTAAGTAACTTTTGTGGATTCTGCTATACTACAAGGTGTAAACAGACCCTTCACGAAGCCTCCAACAAGCATTCTGTACATCAAACTAAGTAACTCTACGCAAAAATTATTGTTGGTAAATGACTTTGTTTGGCGTGAAAATCACGTTTTGCGGTAAAACTCAATGAGCACTCAAAGCAGCATTGAATAGTAAGCCGGTCATGGAGGTAGTTAAAGTAAAGTTATAACGTTATAAACTAAAATTAAAAATATACTTGTGAAAAAGTTGTAATTTTGATCTTCCATAATATGGACATATTATGTCCGTAACAAAAGTTCCCAGGTATGGTCAAATGTGTGTGGTGGTGGTGGTAAAATGATTCTGATCATTTTGTTCTAGATCATACCTGGGAACCTTTGACGGGGGAAACAAGTGCCTTTCGGTTTTATAGGTACGGTTATTTACATACCATGAAGGTACTCGATGAAATTGTCGGCATTTTCCACAATTAAGGGAAGTATTAACTTCATTTTGGAACCAGTGAATGCTGGGCTCAAGATGGTCCTCATCTCCCGCCATCTATCACCTGAAAGCATACATAATTTCAATAACTAACAAGTCACACGTAACAAGTGGGAGTGGGCTGGCCCTGTAACACGAATGCGCCCGTAGAGATGGGAAACGATCGTCACGCACTAGACGCCCTGTCGGAGGAAGTAGCCGTCGAGGTAGACCGCGGCGAAGGTGGTGTGATGATCTGATCTCAAACTCAAACTAACTAACTAACCATTGAGAACATTATATGTATACAGGCTGGCCTTAGAACACATACAATTGAATACTTCGTGGATGTACCTATTCCGAAAGCGTTACAAATTGTTCAATTAGAGACAAGTCGAAATAGATAAGTTCAAATAGGTCAGGATTGTACCTTCCGGTATCAGGGGACAGCTCATAACACTGCAATTTATGACGATCTGACATTGACGTAGTTTGAGACTTGGTGTGCTGACCAATTGGAGGGAAAGCTACAATAACACGACGCCGACAACGTTACGTGATTGAAAATATACGTATTAGTTTATTATTGTTGTAAAATGTTATTTTGTGTATTTTATCTATGGGCCTTAGTTGCCTGATAAGAAAAAAAATGTAAATGATTGTTGTTGTTGTTTGTTGTATAACATGATCACCCAAACAGTGCATGCGCACCCAAATGGGTCCAAATCACGTGTTTGTATGGTTATGTAATTGTAGTCTTTGAGCTAACCGTTGGCCCACTTACATGATCACCCTATAACGTTTCCACTAATGGGGTACTGTCTTCTTCTCTGTTAGAGGGAGTGGGCTATAGTCAACAACTCAGGCCTACGGGGTGGGTGATTTTGGCCACTCGCTTGGTACAAAATAGCTAATATCGTTATTTACAGTACCACACATTGAGCATTGAAAGAGACTGACATACACCTATGAGTGACGTAGTGAGTATGAAGGACGACGAAAAGGTCAGATTTGTAGAGAAAAATCTGAACTTTTTTTTGAACCGAATTTGCGCTATAGACTGTACTGTAATCGAAATACAAGGAGAATTAGGCAATTAATGTGTAACCAGTTTTACATGCCGTCTGTCCTCCGTGCCTCTGAAAGTAAGATACGAAGCTGTCGGTCTCAAATACCATCACATGGTTAGTTATAGTTATTTAACCAGAAGACCAGTAGTTCTCACAATTCGTTGAATGAAACCTACTTTACTGAGAAAAACTCATAGTTCATATCTAAATATTTTATTAATGTTGATTTAATTTCATGTTAATTGATGGGCGTTATAATTTAATTTGTTGCTAGAACGACCACTGTGACAATATTGTTATACTAATACGAAATGATACGGAGCAACTTAATACTCTTGATAGCTCCAGTTCACATCTTACTTCTGGAAACTGTTACCGGCAATAATTGCTAGACCAATTGCTGGACTCAGCTTGACGAAAACATAGGGATTGCTTTTAGAATACGATCATGTTTTGAATCTAGGGGCGAATTCGACTAGTTCAAGAGCGGTTAGTAACAATATTCCATCGCAATTTTATGGCATTGATTCGGTTCCATATTATGTGATAACTCCTCTTTCTTTAAAAAAGCTTAAGCTATAGCTAACCTTTCATCAGCAACAGACTGCCAGCAAACAGAGGGTCCGACTCTTCAGTGAAGAATTCTCGGTGATCAGTGAAGTGATCGAAGTCTTTAACTGTGATGTTCTTGATCAGGTCAGGGTCGCGGATAAGGAGTACTGGCATCGTGAATTCCATGAAACCCACGTATCTGGAAATATAGTAATGGTTATTTTGCGTGGATACCAGGGAAGTATTGCAGGAAAGAGGTCAACTATAATATCCAAGATGCCCTTCAAAATTTGCAGACTGTCGTCATCATCTACCTTTTCCCAACTATGTTGGGGTCCGCTTCCAGTCTGAATTTACATGGAGCCACTGTATATCTGATCTCCACAGCCCAGTTATTGGGTAATATGACACACCTTGGTACGGGTAAGACTGGTTGTTGGGCTTTCCGTGTATATGATAAAATTAAGTGTTTGGAAATGTTAGTGAGTTACGTTACCAGGAGAGCACAGCAGTGAATATGATATATTATAACTATCATAGTCGGGATGACCTTCCAAGGTTCGCACTCCGCGCGTGTTTGAGGACAATGTGTATGAACATGTGGACGAAGTAAAAAGGACGATTATCGCATTTCTAAGGATGAAAAGATTGTTACACGTGGTATTCTGTTATGTAGTTCTGTGAATTTCCATTGGAAAAAGACGGGGATTATGTGTGTTCCTAGAAAACATTTCCAATGTGTCGCTTTGACACATTTAGGTTCAGAAAATTCGTGCAGCAAGAAAATCTCTTCGTAGAAATCAATTACGGAAAGTGAGGTAAACAAACAATAGTGTATTATTTACTATTGGTTTTTACTAACGCGTGTCATCCTGCAATTACGAGGATAAGGAAAGTCCTCATAATATTACTAATATTATGAGATATATGTCAATGTCCTCATTACTTCCTAACTCTTGGGTTGTTTATTTCTTTTTGGAACAATACGATTCATTGATACACAAAAGTAGACAGAAATTGCCCGGCTTTTGGGCTCTTTTCCTGTTGACAACAATACGGGAGTTTGTTGATGCCCAATGAGCCCTTCGCACCTTTTTACCCAAATAATTACCTATATTATTTAACTCTTCTGTAAATAAATCAAGTACACGGAAAGTAGGATTATAATTTGTCTAAAAAAATTTACACACAGACCAACATAAACATTGTGTAAACATAATTATGGTATTATTATAATACTGTGAAATACGAAAATAAATCTAGGAAATAAAGAAAACATGCTTGTAACAAAAACACTACACTTTTCCGATTAAAATTGTATGGAACGGCTGTTCCGCACCATTATTATTCTTTGTCGTTGATAACTTGTTCAGAAACGGGTAAGAAAAGTGAAAATAAGTAAACAAAAAACGACAACAAATCTTAAATTCATCGTCTGTCTAGGTGAGCACTTAGGATGGGTTAAAAAACTAACAACCACTTCGGCACGTTGCGCGTTCGAATTTTCCCGACGAAAACCCCATATAGTAGGCACACTGTTGGTCTTATTACTATTTTCAATTAAACAAGATAATATTACTCACTTTTCATCCGGAAATGCGTCATGTATACCTTGAATTTCATCCAGAAAATGTTTTTTCATGAAAGTTGTGTCATACATGTTCCCGAAAATCGGTATGCCTGGAAAATGTTTCACACCTCGTTGTTTGAAGAAGTAATGCTTTTGTTTATAACTGTAGATGAAGTACGCCACTAGGGTAGTAAGGAGAAATAATAGTATTTCGAGAATCATGTTGATATGCGTCGCGCGACGGGAGTCGACTGTGATTGTACACTGCGCACGGGCATACATATTTAAATGATGAGGAAATGGAGGGATCTAGCTTGCGTGTGTTGTGTGTGATATATATAGGAAATATAGTACGTACATAGTATAGGTAACTTATGTATTCTTTTAAGACTTAGAACGCAATTCATCAACGCAACTGAATTCGATTAGAAGGTTCATCTAACCGCTGTCAGTGATATTCCGCAACAATGATAACACCGACGACTCTTGAACTAGGTTAGGATATATCATGGGTGAAATTCGCTCTATGGCATTCTCCTGACCTTTCCTCAATTTATTATGTCTGTGCAAGTACTCTCCGCTAGCTACACGAGAACATCTGGAGATAATTTGAGCGATTGATTTGCCTGGAAGGTGGCATGTCTGCATAATTATATCAACCATACATTCATCCATCCATCCTCACAAACTTTCGCATTTATAAAAGTAAGTAAGTAAGATCCCACATGTAGACAGATCCCTTCGATAACCGCGCACCTGTTGGCTAATGGCCATATCAATGCGGAGCACCTTTTTGTGGGCCCGTGTGGTGGATTGGTCATAACCCTCAGAGGCCTGTGTCCCAGCTGTAGCAACACCATAAGCTAGCTAAGCTAATTATAACGATTATTTGGACCCATAACCGCTTGAATTACATAAATTAAACCGACACCGATATTTTCTCCAATTGATAAATTAAAGTGGACGAACAAAACTTGAATCAGCAACCGTGCAGTTGTAAATTAATCTTGTAGTTCGGTAGATACAGATCATATTCTATCACCGGTTGTAGAAGCATTGTTTATATGAAATGAAATGATATTAAGGGCATTGTACGTAAAGTAATACAGAGTCTGTTTTGTAAACAGGTTTTCTGATAAGATACCTATGGCTCAAGACGATCGATATTGCGTTGTCATTGTTATTGTTATAAATAAAGCTATTTACAAATAAAGATATTTCTCATAAGCATGACTGGCAAAGTCTGGGTGTACTTTAGGTATTGGGATAGGTTCACCCTTATGGCCTAAGTAATAAGGTCGACCGGCAGTGAACTCGATACGATACTACCTCTTTTTGAAATATAGCATTAGCACAGTACAATCAAGCTATACTGAGGCATAGCAGAGAGGGTGGACTGTAATTAACTGAGCAGGTCCAGTGCAGGTTGGTAGAAGTTGCATGCCTTGGAATTTTTGATCGTTCGTGTTTCAACAAAATACACAAAGTATCTCATTTACCACTGGGCTACCACTGCCCATAGAAATATAAGCATAATCGGCCTATAATGTTCGCACTGCCTCCTCTCTATGAGAGGGAACGGGCTACAATCCACCACGCGGGCCCAGTGTGGGTTGGTAGATGTCACATGTCTTCGATGTTTTCGTTCTGGGACATGCCGGTTTCCTCACGATGTTTTCCTTTACCGTTAGAAATATAAGAGCATTGTTTATTTGAGCTACTGCAGAAAATTTTAAGCATTATAAGCTATACAGGTAACACGCAGGTGTTATAATTCCTATATTACCTACCTCTACATACGGGGTGGAAAAACCGACGCACAAACGCTTACCACGTATTCAGTACATACAAATTCATGGGTAATTTAAAACAAAATCAGTGGTCTCATACATTTTGACCGTGTAGATATTGAACTTTTGTAAGAAACAGCAGATCTTTTTTTAAATTACCGAAAAAATAAATATATGTTCAGAATGATGTACTGAATACGTGGTAAGCGTTTGTGTGTCGGTGTACTTCCCACCCGGTATAAAACGTTTAAACAGGTATGAGGTAATGAGCAGCATTGAGAAAGTTATAGGCTAATTCATCATCCGCCTAGCATTTTCCCAACTATGTTGAGGTCGGCTTTCAGTCTAATTGAATGTGGCTGAATACCAGTACTTTACATAGAGTGACTGCCTATCTGACCTCCACAACCCAGTTCGTACTGGGTAATATGATACCCCTTGTTAAGACTGGTTGTCAGACTTTCGGGCCACTGACTACTTAACGACTGTCAAAGATCTTCAATAGAGAGCTGGGACCAACGGCTTAATGTGCTTTCTGAGACACGGAGGAAACTCGGTATGTAATAGGTAGTCACTCATCCACGAAAAACCAAGGCAAACGCGGCTTAACCCGAAGATGGACCCGAGCGGCTGTTATTATTTAGGCGAGCTTCTCAGTTATAGGCTAATTATTAAAATTGAATTTATTGAACGTTAATATCACATAATATTATACGTCATGGTCAGTAACCAATGAGTTCAATTGACCTTCCAATGAGTTCACACTCCAATGCCTATTTACTACAAGTATATAGTTACTAACCGGTAGTTTATGTACAGACACGCTTTGATCTCCAGTGAGTAGGTACAGCTCCAATTAGTTAATTAGTGACTGTACTAATTGTAACCACGATTGACACAATAAATAGTTCCGCTCGAATCTGATGTCGGGTTATCTGGAGCTGTTTATCTATGTTAATTGTTTCACTAATAATACTGATAAGAAAAAGTTACTAGGATGTTATAAAGCTGTAGAAGTTACCTTTGGCTATGGTTGGCAGCCTTGTTCACTGCTGAACATAGGTCACCGCCCTTTTGTCACGCATTCCTGGTATGTACGAGTCATACTTTTTCCCCTACATCGAAGCTATCGATATATTAATGGTGCTTACTACAATATAGACGTACCATGACGGCATTATAATACCGTGGTAGTCTCATTAGCACCCTGGGTCTCCATAATCATATTGACGATAAGGGCAAACGATGACAGTTAACAGTTGGACTGCACTTGTTACAAAATCACATGACTTTTGCCGTCTAATATTGCCTGCTATAGAACAATATGGAACCCCTAACGTGTTATTATACTGTAAGTACTAGTAGGGCCTTCCACCTACTAACTATTTACGTAAAATATTTGTTAGTTTAACTAACCGAGGCAGAGTTTACCCTGCTTCATTATACTTCGCTGAACGGCTGTGTATACGGAGTTACCAAGTTAAACCATGAAAGAGTAAGTCGGGCCCTTTTGCTAAAGTTTCGCCACAATGTATGTCGGGCCAACACTTGTCTGGCATTATATGACAATCATACGCACTTTGTGGTTGGGAATTAGACTTTGTGTTGTGTTGGTTAATTTGAGGTAAAATAGAATTTAATAAGTGTAATTTCGAAGAGCGGCAACAAAAAAATAATGAGCGTTGTTGTCATCTTTGTAATTAGTTGACTTGTTCCACTGCTGAATAACAGCACACCTGCTTTTTGTGCCCTCCCCTGGTATGTGCAAGTCTCATAAAACTCTTCCTCGCGATTACTCTAGGTTTTCCACCCTTATAGATTTTCAGCATAGCTCAGCATAATATTTTCCATTGAGAATTCGGCTTATACCGAGTGGAAGGGACACCGACGCATAAACGTTTACCACGTATTTGATGACGAAAAGTTTCGATGTGGGGGGGCTCACAATAATGTACTGAATACGTGGTAACCGTTATGAGTCGATGTCTTTTCCACCCTGTATATTTATTTATTTATTTATTTAACACTTCAAGCACAAAAGTACAGAGGCGGACTTAATGCCATAGGCATTTTCTACCAGTCAACCCTGTAGACTCTTTCATTTAAATGTCGCTTAGTAGTACAACAGGCATTAGATTAAGACGTAATCATTAAAAGATTAGTAGTTAGTCCTTACGACATTAGAATAACTGAAATAAATTTATTTTTGTTGTCCACTATCTTTTATCTCTAGAGATGTCTCTGAAGACTTGTAATTTATGTAAAAGATAATAAAAGTTTTCAAACAACACAAGCATTAAACATTTCAACCTGTCTTGCCAAAGTTTTATCTTACACACTTTAATAGACTTGATGGACAAATACTTTTAACATCTAAGTACTTACATGATAAGGTTAACATTAGAAAACAGTTTGTTTCTTTTAATTTGATTCTTAGAAACGGCCAGTGGCAGCTTTGAAATAAGTTTTCTGACAGTTTCATATTTTCTTCGAAGTCTAGCTCTTGTAATTTTCTTAAAGGATGGTAAAGACTATTTTAAAAGATTGGTTTATAATTTTTTTCTTAAATGGATACAGCTCTGAATACAATTCCGCCTCGCATCCAATGACAAACTTTTAACACTTGCATCGAATTAGTGTAATAATTTGGCAAATAGTTAGCGAGAGTTTTAATTGCATTAGTTTGAGATATATGTTATAGTTCTGTTTTATGTTATTTAATATTTAGTTTGCTAATAGTTCTTTGTTTTTTGATATTTAATAGTAGAAATATACCAAGTTGAAAGCTCCAGCATTTCTCTATTCGTTTATAACTGCCATGTGCAAATTGAAACCATGTTAAGTTGCGATTTTTGGGTCGAAACATTAAAGATTATATTATATCAATAAGTAATCCTCAAATAGCTATATCTTACAATGTTTGTTTATTCTTTTATATCTTTCCTATACGACCATAAATATGGCATGCATATCTAAGTCAAATAAAACGTGAAACAAACTTAGTTTCGTAGATTTAGTGACATTAAAACAATGAATGAACAACAGTCATAAATACGACAATAAAACTTGGCCAACTTTGTCGGCTCGTAGTGCCCAACGAAATATTTTGACAAGACTTCAAAAGTCGGCGACTTTAGAAGTCGAAGTCTTAAGTCTGGCCTATGGAGTGTTAAGAGTTTCTTGTTCTGTATTTAATTTGAAAGAATAATGTTTCCGTTTGAGTAATATTGTCGGGAAATTACAAAGTAAAATTGGAGAATTTAACCTCAGCATATTATTTAGGGCAGAGGGCTTGTGGAAGATGGAAATTTAGGTATTGTGGTGGGACTTAGACTTTTGAGCAGTTATGAACTTAGTCAATGAAACTTGAAAGTACACAATTTGGTTAGGACTTGGGTTTAAACCCTAAAGCTTACGTAAAGGTTTGGACAACTAAAATAATGTTTTTAAACGGACATGACTAACATAATCATTAACACTGAACACGGGATATTTTTGTTTTGAGTCCCGATATTTCGGCGCTGTTACAAGCACTGAAGTTACTGCGGATCGTTCGGGAACTCAAAACAAATAGTAAACATGGTAAATATACCGTTTCCAGTATTAATGATAACTAAATAAAATATTTTATTTATGGAAATGTAACCCGTCTTTCACTCTTCACAAAGGACCCCTTTTCAAGAAACATTACATTGCATTGTTACATTACAATCTATACAAATCGTTCCTTCTATCTCCCGCCCCTCGTTTTTATTCTCTACAAGAGTTACAACGTCATCCCATCGATTTTATTAGCAGCACTGATCGGTGCCGACTTCCATTGCTTCGTATTATGAGACGGTTTAGTTGAAATTTATAAAACCTTTTGGACCATGTGTGTGTCTATAGATGCGGATTGTGTTATTCGTCGTATGGTTTTTGCGTAAGGTATTTTGGAGACTTATTTAATTCTTTTCATCATTGACAAATTGTGATCTCCTATTCGTATAGTTGGAAGCATAGACTAGTATACGCCGTCGTTCTTGCTTGTCTGATGCATGTATAAAAATTGTGTATCCTCTGTTGGAGATACAATATCCTAAGTTATATCGTTTTAGTTTTTGAGGATATATGAATGTCTGGATGTATAGATGTATGGATGTCGTTTGTAACTCTTTCACACAAAAACTACTAAATGGATTTGCATGAAATTTAGTGCACAGATACTTTCTAACCTGGATTAACACGTAGGATACTTTTTGTCCCGGTAGTATGATGCAGTGGGACAATTATTGAACTTCATGTGGGCGAAGCCGCGGGCATAATAAGCTAGTAAATACTATTATATACACATTGGCTGAACTCTTGATCGTCATTAAATAGGCAATTAGGGAGTAATATCACGGTGTCCGAGAAAAGTTTTGGGTTAAAAATAAAGGTTTGTTTAACCCTCGTTTTTAGTACCTCCAAGTAGACGACTCTTATAAAAAGTTTAAAGAATTGTAAAATTAAAAATCAATTCTGAAAAATCTTCTAAGTAAAAAATGTTGGTACCTTCCTAGACTTGGCTTAAAGAAGGCCACAATAGAAATTGCCCTTTTATTCTAGCTTTCACATAAGGCCAATTTTTTACAGCACCTAGCATAAGCATAATCAGCCTATTAATGTTCCCACTGCTGGGACGCAGGCCTCGTCTCTATGAGAGGGATTGGGCTATAAACCACCACGCGGGCCCAGTGCGGGTTGGTAGATGTCACATGTCTTCGAATTTTTGGTTCTAGGACATGCCGGTTTCCTCACGATGTTTTCCTTCACCGTTTTGAGAGCAGTGGTGATGAAATAACTTACACAAAGTAATGCGCCTGGCTGGGTTCGAACCCACGACTTACGGCTCGTAAGTCGGGGTATCCAACACTGGGCCACCGCAGCACCCAAACACCAAGAAAAATAATGGTTTACTTTTAATTTAAACACAAAAAACCTCTTACATAACAAATAAAAGCCTCCATAGACTAGAAAGGTTATTATTACCCAGCCGTTAAGGCCCGGCATTATCGAAATGTCAACTAAAAAAATATTTTTAATGAAAAGTACGACAAAACGTATACTCAGGCAGGGAGGCGTGCAAACGACAAAACATTCGCTCATCATAATAGAGTAATGGAAGGGTAACGTGGGGAAAAGTGGAACACTACCGGGTTCCCGTTTGTGAACATGGATTAGGGCTTAATAATGTTTTAGTTTTGGACTGCTTCGTGGATCTAGTGGTCGTAAGCACGACTCTGTTAAATATGAGGTCCTGGGTTTGATTCCCTGGTGGGGCAAAGTGTTATTGGGTTTTTCACTCAAGAATTTCTCAATAGCAGCCACGGAGTCTGGTTTTGTGCCAGTTAATGGCAATAGGCTCGCCTGCTATTACATAGGACTAGCCACTCGCCGACTCTCCAGTTATTATGTTTATAACTGGCGAAATACGGAGGTATGTACTTACTATTAGGAGCAACTCTGCATAATTCTTCGGGGATTTCAGGCGTGATGTTATGTTATTTTTATGCTTAGATGGTTTGATCATGTTCAAAGGATAAGTGAAAGGCAACTAACAAATGGCAGAAGGATATACACTGAAATTATTGGTGAAGTTTTTAAGGAAGATGTCCAGAGGTGAAGGTACCTGATAGTATACACCCACATTTCGTCAGTTGTGTGTACCGGGCACAAGTCCAGGCTCCGAGGCTGCTACTGGGAAATGTCAATGGAAAAACCCAATAACACTTTGCCCGACCCGGGAATCGAACCCAGGACTTCACGCTCAGCAGTCGCGCTTGCGACCACTCGACCAATGAGGCAGTCCTTAATCTAAGTAGCAACATCACATACCTAAAGGCAGTCACTAAATTAACAGGAAATAAATTACAAAGCAGAGAGGGAGACAGCCGGAAAAATCCATTATTTTCACTTATCTTGATAACATGGCATTAAATCTGTTCGATTGAGATCTTTTCAAGACATAATTTTCTCTTTGGAAATTGGTAGATAGAAGAGACAAGCGTTTCTGTAGTTAAGATATATTTTAGAGCTGGCAATAAATTTTATTGTTACTCTTAGCGGCGATATGGGGTCATTGCTATGAGGTCGGACTTTACAGGATTACATTTTTTTATGATATCGGTAATTAAAATGGAGGGGCTCGTGGCTAAATAATAACAGCCGCCCGGGCCGATCTTTAGGTTCAGCCGCGTTTGCCTGGGTTGGTCCGTGGATGGGTGACAACCCCATTACACACCGTGTTTCCTCCGTGCTTCGGAAAGCGCGTTAACGCGTTGGTCCCATCTATCAATTGTAGATCTTTGACAGTTGTTACAAGTAGTCAGTGGCCCGCAAGTCTGACAACCAGTCTTACCAAGGGGGTATTCCTTAGTACTAACTGGGTTGTAGAGGTCAGATAGGCAGTCGCTCTATGTAAAATACTGGTATTCAGCTGCATCCTGTTAGACTGTAAGCCGACCCCAATATATTTGGGAAAAGGCTAGGCAGATGATGGATGATGATAGTAGTAAAATGATGATTGATTTGATTTATGACTCTTGAAGCTCCTTAATTACTTATAGCTAAGTAGTTTATAATAAGACAAAAGTAATTTACAGTAATTCTCAATTGTTATATTTAACCTTTCAATTACACAAAGGTTCAACAAAAATGATTGCGTATAAAATATGGCAGAATGTAAACAGCATCCAACGTTTTTGCCTTTATCAGAATACCGCATAACCGACATACTAACATAAAAAACCCTGTAGGTAGGAAAAATGCAGGAAAAACTGTAAGTGGGGACGCAGATGCGAACCGACAATATTGCGCCTGTCTTTTTCACACATATGCAGTTTTGCTTAGAGTGAATGAGAAGGCAATCAACTTTTTGTATTAAAAAGTGGTTGTTAATTGCAGTTGCTTAGGTATTCTTTTTTGTACAGTGTCTGGAACGTTCCAGTGTGTGCTTAAAGAATATTGTGTAACTGCAATTTTGTTTTATTTTTGTGTTGGTTTTATGAGAATAACGATTACATTAACTTTATTGCATAATACGATACCTGTCTTTCGCTCGTTCTAACTTTATTTTATGAAAGGATTTTCTTCCAGTTAGTACAAACTTGAATTATGGCTGCTTTAAGTAAAAAATAAAAGACGCTGCTGTTATTTTTAAATTATAGAAGCTTTTAAAGCCTTAATTGCTTATCTTTTCGTCTTTTTATTTTATATTATTCTTTTTAGAAAGTTTTAATATTTAATGTTGAAACTTTGAAAATTGAACACTGCTTAAGTTTCTAAAATGACTCTTTTATTTTCTCATTAGGTACTAGGTATGCATGTAAGGTAGGAGTCGTCTATGGCGCGCGGAGGCACTACGTCGGGAGGAAACACCGCTGCCGCGGCAAATTGCCGCTCAGCGGACAGACCTCCGGCGTGATCTCATGGCGACATGGAGAGAGCGACTGTCGCAACCCCGTGCAGGGCACGCCACCATAGTGGCGATAAGTCCCCTCTTTGAGGAGTGGCTAGAGAGGCGCCATGGCGCCCTCACCTAGCGCCTGACGCAGGTCCTCACCGGACACGGTTGTTTCGGGAGGTTCCTGCACCGAATCGGGCGGGAGGAAACGCCCTGGTGTTTCCACTGCGAGGATCGTCCGGAGGACACGGTGGAGCACACCGTGGAGGTCTGCCCCGCTTGGGCGGAGCACCGCCGTGACCTCGTAGCGGCGATTGGCGGCGGCGATCTCTCTCGTCCGGCCTTGGTTCAAGCCATGGTCCGGAGCGAGAGGGAATGGGAAGCCGTCACCTCCTTCTGCGAAGCAGTCATGCTAGTGAAGGAGGTGGCGGGACGTGAGAGGGAAAGAACCTCACGTCCCAGTCGCCGCGGGAGACGCCCTGGGCGTTGAGGGTCACGTGGTGGCTCCCGGCCACCGTAGGCGCGGGCCTGTGGACGGCGAGTTATGGACTAGCTCGCCGTCCGGCCGTCTTATGACGACAGGCCGTGTCGACGGCGCGTTCGTGTTCCACATGCGCCTCAAAGAGATGTCAGTAATAAGTAGGGGTCCGCAAGGGCCGATGCCTGCCAGGGCTGCGGGACTGTTCGATAGAGATACCGTGGCCCTGGAACACAAAGGGCAAAGAAGGAACATGGATGGGTTTTAGTCAGTACTAGTCTGACACTCCCTTCCGCTCCGCCCAGAGTGGGGGGGTCATTTGATGATTTCCCATCCGGAAAAAAAAAAAAAAAAGGTAGGAGTCGTCTACGACGCTTAAGTGTGAACATCTAAGTGTGTTAGTTAACCTCTATGATAAGAGGTATATGCCCTGTAATTGTGAAGTCAAGGATCATTATGATAAAGAATCCTGCGCTTGATATGTTTAATATCTTTTTATGACATAGTGTCCTAGTACTAAATGCAAATGAACTTCAGTATAATGACCACTGATGCAATGGCAGACGTGTACGGCATAATATCATGTTATCTGCATTTGCTATTCAATTACTGGCATAATGACTGTGCCAGCTATTGGAATCTAATAAAATATTATTACAATAATCACCATCTAAATGCGAACGTTAGTAGTTCCAGAACAATCTGTGTTGGTGCCAATTACATGTGCATATATTATCTGGTTGATATTGATTATTATCATCATCCACATAGACTAAATTGGAGTAGCTCCTAGTTTAACCGGATGCGGCTAACCTAACGTCTACACCAGAGTAAGAAGACTTTCGGGCTACTGACAACTCGTAATGACTGATTGATATTGTTTTATAATTTAATCAAAATGTAGCCGTAAATAGCCGTATGACAAACAATGACACTACATCTCTCCTGTTGTCCTGGTATGTGTGCGACTCTACCTGCACTTGGAGGAATTTGTCTTAAGCCAATACTACCTAATGCTGGCGATGCCGAGATCTGGTAGGTGCTCATTTAAGGTCCTTTTGGAGGTGAAGAAACAGGTATACCAGGAATGGTACCCGTAGTAACGCTCTGGGGATGCCTATGTCCAGCTGTGAAGGTGGACGTGGATAGATTGGAAACATGAAAACAGCGAAGCAAAATGGGTAGTCTCATCACAAACCATAGTGTATTTTCTTAAAATTCAGCTTAAGAATAAATATGTAAACGAAATAGGGGCCTATAGATCAAAATGCCGTCAACGCGTACTGGCAAACTACACTGCTGCGGCGGCGTATTGTCAAATTACTGCAAAAGTAATGTACTCTTTTATACCACGTTATTTGGCGAGCGCTGAGCCAAACTAGACTTTATTCTAATATATGAGCTCTCGTGGAGGCATAACATACGTCAGCTTAAGATGTAAGTGGTGGAGCGTTATATTTTTATTTTCGACTGAGTTATGTGATAGGATTAAGTCGTTTATTTAGAGCGTGATTTTGAATGAACAGTTTGTTTACCTCATCATCATCATCCATTACCTGACTTCATTCACTGCTATAGGCTTCTCTTTGCTTGTCATCATGCATCATCATCGTGCATCTGTGCCAGCATGATCCTGGTATTACTTGCGAAGGCAACAACGTCCTCTACCCGTCTACTGCCCGCCAACACTTCTTTACCCAGTATTTGCTTTCCTACTACATAAGTTTGTACCCCATCCACGTTTAAAGTTATTGCTGATGTCTGTCTAACATAAAAATCGAGAGTTGAAAAAAACATGAAAAATTGATAATCTTTTCCTTTTGAAAGTGGGTTAATAAACCACACAATTTCGCATGAAATGTTGATGTGCATACAATTCCTACGTAAATTTAGCAAGACGTTTTATTATTGCAATCTCATCAATATTCTTCAGAGTATACAATTAAAAGAAAATGCCTACATCGCATTTAAGTTTTCACCCACGCATTTTGGCATAGTCTACGAAATTCCCATAGAACGCTTCAATAATGGCTAATGGATTGCTACGATGGTCTTAAGGGGCTTTTACGCAGGTTCTACATTCGCAATAAATATTCGAGTTTCATAAAAAATGACGAAGTTGGCATTCGTTTTTACGATATCCACGAGAAGTATATTTGTTTCGGAGCCAACACCACGCAAGCCGCGTATTTCATTGTGCGTTGTTAAAATACGCCCCAACTAATGGATGCAAGCTTTTATAATAGTTAGTGCGCTGAGTCCAATTAGGCTTTATTATAACATATGCGTTGGAAGCATGTGCATAGTGCATGACAACTGCTTTTGTGGTATACTAAGAGAAATGGCTTTAAAATGTATAAATTAATTTTCACTAGGTCTGGCCTGGACTGGTTTGCAAGTGAATGCCGCTTTCCAAATTATTATTTTTTTGCGTAGTTCTTTTCGTGTAGCAATTAAAGTTTGCCTGTTTGTGGTTTTAGCCAGAATTTCTAATTGTTGAAAAACAACTTTGGTTTTTCTTGCCTTCAGCCTATTCGTGAAAGAGAAGATGTTTTCAGACACAATAATTAAAAATTGATACTAGCTTATGCTCGCAGCTTCGCCCTTCATCATTCTCGGAATTAAAAGTAAACAATGTCCTAACTCCAGTCAAAGTCTGCCTACCTGTGTGCCAACAGAACCCGTTTAGCTCAAAAGGCAACAGTCATAAAGGCAGACAGCTCCTTTCGTCTATCCTACTAATATTATAAATGCGAAAGTTTGTGAGGATGGATGGATGTTTCATTGTTACTATTTCACGCAAAAACTACTGAATGGATTTGGATGAAATTTGGCAGACAGGTAGTTATTAACCTGGATTAACACATAGAATTTGTTTTATCCCGGTAATATTGGTTATTAACACATAGAATTTGTTTTATCCCGGTAATCTCGTGGGACAACTACAAATTCAACGCGGGTGAAGTTGCGGACATAAACTATAATGATATAAAGTGAAAACAACGACCAACACTCCTACTTATTTGTGGGATATATAAAATTGCCAGAACTGGAGGTATGTTTAACTAAAACAACGATCTAAATACATTTTCCGTGCATAATATTTTAGTTTCGAGTTTTATCATACAAACAATTTCAACTAACAAAGCGAACATTTACAAATCCTCATTTATCACGAACAGATCACGAAGCTGTAAAATACGATAGTTTACATGCATATTTTGTAAAAAAGTTTACACACCGACGATTTTTCAACTTTTTTCGAATGCGATTCGTTGGTAATATGTCAAATATCGTGACAAATCGTTGTATGGGGACGATTTCAGATTTACGGCAACAGTGCAACGTGTAAATTATGTATATTTATGTTTACGAAACGAAAAAATGTTCAAACTAACAATTTGTTTTGGTTTAAATATCGTTATTTTGATGTAGTAAAGGATTTGCTGAAATAAATTTATGATTCAATAAAACATCATTTTGTTCTGGAAATGTTTCTGTTTTATTTGTACTTTTATGTTTTTAATGCTGTATTAACCAATCTTAACACACACACGAATCCTTCAACATTTTTTTTCCCTAAATGTGTTTAATGCCTTGCTCTTATAAACAGGTGTTTATTCTCACCTTATAAAAAGCTCATGAAAATCTCATATCAGATACAAAAAGTGTACAGAGAACATTAATCGTAGGGGAGAGAAAACAGCCAGAAGGATGTTCATAATACGTTTTGTTAGAAAAGGAAGCAAGGTAAATTGATATTTTGTTCAAATTTTATCTACATAAAGATCTTTCTTTCTAAACCAGCTCTTGCTCGTTTAGATTATCTAATAACAGGCGCTACGCGTAAATGCGCAGGCTGTATATTAGCAGTACTAGCTGATTTAATTATTAGAAGATCTAGAAAAAAGGTAATAGGTCTTTAACTATGAAATTGCCGTTTTTTTCTCACATTTTGTTCTGTCCGTAACTTTGACGTATAGTTATGGTTTTTCTAAATTCCGTCTTAATTGGATTAATTGTTTAATAAATCTTTTAGATTTTAAAAACCGTACAGTTGGAGTTGCATATTCCCCCTCATACTCGTAGTAGTACTCAGTGTGTAGTAGGGTAGTGTGTCAAAACACAAGTTTTAATGTGCCGTCGGTATCACTACTTCTAGTAGGTATTTGTCATAGACTGTGTTTTGAGAATTTAAGATACGCAGTGCAGCACAGCTTTTTTGACTCTAACAATTGTTTGCATCATAATCAGTTGTTCAGACGTTTCCAAGAAAACTAAAAGAATGATAGTATGGAAATATCACTTTTCACGAAATCGTCCATACAAATCGGCAATTTCATACTTATTAAGAAGAAAAGAAAAAGTAGAATAAGTTATTTAAGTTGAAGCAATAAACATTTCTGTAACTATAAGCTTATACATTACGGTTATGTAATTAATGTTTATGTTCAGTGTCTGAGTTTATCTGTAGATAGAACTGACCAGGTCGCCATTTCCCATTGTAATATTGTGAACCTTATAAGAAACGATTGATGAACTGTGTGAAGGATGATATGGCAAGCAAGGAGGCTTCTTGGTGACGAGTAATAGAGAAGTATGAAAGAAGAAACATGCTGCACTGATCCCAAATAAATTGGAATAAAGACAGGAAAATGGTGTTAAGAATTATAATGATATGTATTCATATTTTCATATACTAATTAGGTATGAAGCAATCTCAGGCGTATTTTGTAACTATCATTTGATTAGCAAATCCATACTGACATTTATTTTATACAACATTAGTTTTAGTATAATTATGCGAAACGTGAAACACGTGTCCTAGTATTATTATGTAAAGAATCTATGTACAAAATTTAAAAACTGTATCATGGAAAATCACAATGTTATAAGCTTGTTCTGTTACCTGGTTGTCCGCACAAAAACGTGGTCACCAAGCCCGCGCGCGCGCCTCCGGCGTCGTCTTGAGCTCATTGAAAATAATAATTTGACAGTAGGTACCTAAATGATTGCGTTAGGTACTTAATGTAGCTCGGTGTTCAACTTGTAATTTTTTTTTAATATTTTTGGGACAAAATATGCCATGGTTTAAAAATTATTGGAATCGATTCAGTTACTTCTTCTGAACAAACCATATTCAGGTTTCGCATATATTAAAAATAATGTTGTAGATCCAAAAATAATTATGTCTGCCTGACTGTTGGTCTGTCTGTCGCGTAAACAGATTCCGATGACAATGAGGAACCTACACAACGAAGCCGCTGGGCATGTTGGCAACTTTCGAACACGTTCACTTGTTATGCCGCCAACATGCCCGGGCTTAGATGCATAGGCTCTAGTAGGCACAGAGGCAGGCCATGACCTTTGGTTGGGATAGGATCCTTTTATCTCGTCATGTTCCCGTGGGAGAATTTTTAATACCCACGCGAGTGAAACCGTAGGCAAAATATAGCCCTTTATAAAAATGCTGCGTAATACTGACTATTTTAAACTACACTTACAGCTCTTCAATGAAGACCTCACTTGAGGGAGCTCTCAGTTCATAAAGAGCTGCTGAAATGACGCGTGTGCTGCGAAGTAAGTCCTCTGCAGCGAGGCGACAGCACGGCACATTAGTGACGCGGTGCAAATGGAGATATACGTCTTTGCAGATACATGCCGGGCTGCCGCTGTACGTCTAAATAAATTGATCTCATATTTCGACCGCAATGTAGCACTTTGTTGTTTAGCACATCAATTTGTGGCTTTTCAAAAGTATACAGTAGGTAGGAATACAATAGTATGTTTGAAAAGTTGCAAAATTTTGACTCCGTCACTTGTCAAATCTTATTGTATAAAAATCACGTGATGTTCGTAAAAGCTAATCTCTGACACCACTCAACCTATTTCAAAGAGTATGTGAATGGTTGGTTCTATTTTGAAAGATAGGACCACTGTTTTGGACCCGACAGGTGGCGCCCACCTTCGCATGGCAGGTCGCTAGTTATATATATGTTTTTTTCCTCGCAATTTGACTTGGGTAAAAATCCTCTTAGACCTCTACTAACGTTGCTGAAAAAGTCATGGATTTAGCCGTGCGCTGTGTGCCGTTCTGCAGCGTCTAGTCTAGGGGTGCCATCCCTGTGAACACTGAACACAAATAAGGTTACACTCGGCAGGTAATCCGCGGCTGTAGTCGGCCGCACACGTGTTGCGCTCACCGATTTCATTCAGGTTTCGCACTTTCCTCTGATATCAAATGACAATCATGTTGACGACGTCTGATAAAAATCTATCTTCTTCTTAGCGTGGCAGAATTCGGCTACGAGTTTAGCGTTATCAGTAGCGTCCATCACACGCAGTGATGTGCAAACAACAGGACCAGGGTGCCTCTATGACATCATTGTAGGAAAACACATTTGTAGAAATCTATGGAAAGAACATGCTGCGTCGCCGCTGCCAAATAAATTGAGATAAGGGTGTAAGGATGAGGACAAACAGTTTTTGATTAATACGTACCTATTTTTGTTTTGGAGACATTATTCATATGGGGATACAGTGTCTCGACGTAAATATGACACATCAATCAACACAGCTAATGCCAGTTCACTGCTGGACATGTCCAGCAGTGGACTGGCAGTGACAGGCTGTATGTGCTGGCAGCCTGTCACTGCCAGTTTTTGAATGGCACATCCATTTTAGTATGTGGGCCACAAGTCTCATAAAAAAGCTTTCTCAACTATAACTTTACTTAAAAATAATCTCACAACAACCCCCAACATAGTTTCTGGTTCCGTAAGTACAATATAAATAATATAATAACGCATTACTGGGAACGTAATCAAAATAGATGACGCGCGTATGGCGGATAACACTGAGTTTTACCGCAGGGTGGAGCAATGGCGGCCAAAGTGCCGTATACAGCCGCCATATTACTTACTTCTCACCGGCGCTGTCTTCCTGGTAGGGTCAGGGAATATTGGGGCAAGTAACATTAAGCTTTATGATGACTGCGTCATTAGGGTGTAGCCTTTTATGGGCTGTAAGGATATGGTTTAACTACAGTGTAGTTTCTATGGATTTTCCTGCTTGTTCGAGGTTTTTTCCATCGCGGCGTCGGTGGCTGTTGTCTAGCTTGCATAATAACCAGCACCTAACGTTTCCAGTGCTAAAACAACAAGTCTCTTATCTATGTGAGGGAGTGGGCAGTAATCTATCACGCGGGCCCAGTACGGGATGCTAGATGTCCCATGTCTCCGAATATTTGGTTTGAGGGTACTCTGATTTCCTCACGATGTTTCCTCGTAGTTTTACTCAAAGTAACGCTCCTGTCTGGGTTTTAACTCATGACCTACAACTTTGTAAGTTGAGACCTTTACGGGGGGCGCCACTGCTCACTCTTCTAGTTCGAAATCACTGAATGAATGATTAATACACCTTTGAAACAAAGTTTGTAGTCTAGCAACAATATCGATCGTTAAGATTAAGAAAGTCTAACTTCAAATATTAGGTGCTACTAGAGCTAATGAACTTTCTTTGATCTCATATTTCATTGAAAATGAAAATTAATCTCTCTCGCTTCTGCTTTCCTGGTAACTGGGTGAGATTTATTTTGATACTTCAATTAAATTATTTATAGTTTCGTGGATTATTATTAAACTTTCTTCTACTAATAAATTAGTATAGCAATTAATATTATTTTTCACTTCAATTTTATTAACGGTTTTTCACAGAGCTATTCAGATTTTCGAAAGGACAATAAAATGCATTCGTTGCGTATTATTTAATTTTCGTGGAAGTCGCACGCTTTGCGAGGACGACAGATGAATGGCAATGCAAAGTTTTACATACTAAGTACTTACTCATAACTCAACATTTTTGTCTCATTGTGATGCAGATAAAAACGTTTTGCAATTTTCATGTTGTTCGTTATTATGTATGCATTTGCAAAATTATCTTATTTGAATTTGAAAGCAACCTTTTGTATTCAGTTTAATCCAAAGACAGATGCAGTATTTTTTTTTCAGTCCTTGTGTGCGTCAGTTTTTCTCGCATCACACTGTTCCTCTGATATAATCTTTCTAGTTGTGTTATTCGCTTTGTTCTTCGCACGGTGTTGATTATGAGCGATGGTACGTTACTTTTTTATCTCCTCGCGAGTTCTTGTCGCCTGGTAGTTTCTAGCCGCAGACCCTTTAAAGGATTTCTCTGTCCACCTCGTATTATTGTTTACTGACTATTTTTATACGAAGGTCTTTTAGAAAGAAAGCCCATTGTTTTCATTTTAATTTATGTTTGTCTTTGTAAAATGGTTTGTTTGTATTTTTATTCTGTTTATGCTCCCTTTGATGGTTGAACAATACGTTTAGACGACATTATTATTGTGAAATGGTTGTTTATGATAAAGTTGGATTATTTTAGCTGATATTAACGTACGTTTCGGTTTCGGCTGAAAATCCTATTTTGGTTGTCTACTACTAAACAACATGACTCTCCAAAGATTTCCTCGACTAAACACAAAAGTAGCCACATACACACAGTGCGCAGTTACAAGGATGAGCTTTAGCTCACGTCAGCTTATCAGGGGTTAACTCGCTGCCATTTATTATTTCTACCAAGACTTAGATCCTGGCTGGTTTAGTGGTTATACTTCTATGTTTGTGTACTAAAGTCAATGACCGCTGGCGATTGGAAAATTACATCCCAGAATTAATCATCATTCTTCTACCCTATCCCAATTTATTTGGGGAGGCGCAGCATGTTCTTCTTCCATACTTCTCTATCATACATGCATCCCAGTATTAATAAGGTAACTAAATGGTAGACAGTGGCATCAGTAACTTGTTACAATTATAATCGAAAATTATCCCACGGGTACCCACTATTAGGATTTTATATTCTGTCATATCATATTCCAACATGCGTTAATTTTTTTAAGGTTTAAACAGGTAATAAAGATAGAGTTACTGTGACATTATTTTACAATAATTAGTATGGAAGTACCTATGCGTAAGTACTATGTGCCGCCCACTTCACCACTATTATAACGCTTGATTGTACTTCAGACGGGTTCTGGGCGGGTTATCCGAAAGGGACACTTACATCGAAACCCAAATGTAAAACATAAGCTTCGAATTCATAAACAAAGTAGAACGTCCTTGAAACTCTTAAAGTGTTCATAAACAAAACATAAAAAAATCGATACAAAAAATTCAAATTTCATTCATCACAGACTGAGCAAATTAAAATTCAGAGGCGTCACTCCGGCAACAGCTAAGCGACTGCGAAGACGATATTTTTCCCGGAGAAAAAAAACGTGCCCGGATAAGTCAGCCGGGTATAAGCCACGGGCCGATGACGTCACGGGATTCGACGTAATCCCGGGAAAATCCCCCGCCACGGACGGAGCCAGTGTTGAATTTGAACGAGCCTCCACCCCTGTCGATGAATAAGCGGTAAGTCAACTGTAATAAATTCGTTAGTGCGTGAATTTTTGAAGCTGTCGAGAGATGATTTTATTTTATGTTGGATGTTTAAATTGATGAATTCAATTACTTAAAGAGTTTTGAGGAAAAGGGATTATGTTGTTTTATCTAAATGATCAAATTACGTAGTTGTTTTAATTGGGCCCTTAAATATACCTACGTTTCTCACTTATGCTATCTAGAATACGATATTTGCTACTGATCACACTGTTAGTCAGACATAAACAAAGTAAACTTCACCCACTGGTCCCTTTACTATGTGACAGCTGAATGCTTAATTTATTTTAGTGCGTATCAGGTAACGAGCATCAATCGATGGCTCCTGCCCGTCCAGTACTCCTGGTAACCAAGAAGTATCACGTCTTGTTTGTATATTGTGGTACTAGATATGTATTGCTTGGAAAACATAAGGAGTGTACCCATTTACCCAAGCTATGCAAACAAAGAAAAAAACAATGTCTTTGATTGAGAGATGATGTTTGTTACCTGTTTATTACTTTCGAGAATGTACTTTGAGCTCACCACATTACAATATCATACCATTTCTGTCAATCATTTGTAGATAACAGAGACCAAATTAATGATGTTTTAAAAACGTTTAGCGTTAAGAGTATTTAATATATGATTGACTACTGGGATGACGACAACGTTTCCGTTTCTAGTGATAATGATAATGACGACGAATGTATAGAGAAGTATGGAAGAAGAAGACATGTTGCGCCGATCTCAAGTAAATTGGCATCAGGGCAAGAGAAAATGATGCATTTAATGATTATTGTAGTGCAAGCTATACAAAAAAAAAGACAAATCTATCTATCACTTATGACACAGATTCCTGTGCTATTCCACGAAAACCTTTAAATGTGTAATCACCAATCAACGATAAAATACTATCGTTACCAGTAAACAATCCACCACAATTTCACAAATCCCGTTGACAAAATTCGTTCCAACAAAAAATAATGCTGCAATATTGCACAATTTGTACCAGGGCAGCAGAGATAACACAAAGGTATGTTATGCAGGTTATAAAGTTGTAGATAACAGTGTGCAACTGCGTAGCGTCATTGGCACTGGTTAATTGGTAAAACTTTTAATTGGCCACGCTGCTTCCGTTTAGAGTTTCGTCTGAGGCCAAAAAACTAGCGTTGTTAAGTTGTTGTTGCGTCTGTTTACTCCTCATCGATTTCTGTGCTCCTGGTTGCATTTGGAATGCGCTTGAAAGTTTCGTGAAGCCTTTAAAAGTTCAACTTGTTTGGGAAACTACAATTTTATTCAATTATTCGACAGAATTCTTATACTTAGAAGATAGGCAAAAGTCGTAAAACATTAGTTATTTCCTTCTCCATAATGACTAAATACTGAGACTGCTGTTCCTTTCGTCTTCGCCCCTTTTAACAAGTCTGCGGGCCTAATAAAGTCCACTTTTTTCACTGTGCAGTATCTGTCAGGGATAGGTTTGTTACAAGAATATATAATATTGTTGCGAATGTACTGTTGCCCACGAGTACATTCGCCTGGAAATTTTGACGTATATGCGTTAGAATAAAAGTAGCCTATGTAGTATTTCTAGACTATGATCTCTGTTGACAAATTTAATCCAAATCCGTTCTGGCGTTTGAGCCACAAAGATTGAGTAACAAACATTCATCCAAACTTTCGCATTTATAATAGTAGTAATATTGTTGTTGTTTCCCCACTTTTCCAGTCTTACACCACAATTTCCAGTACTGACTGATCTCAGCAGAGAACCGTAAACTACAGATAAAAATCCATTAAAACCCTTTTACTGCCGCTCAAGATCCGTACAAACACATATTCACAAAGATAAGCGTATCTCCTGCAAAACCGCAGTTTTCGTGGCCTTAACTATTCAAATACGGAAACACGAAATCAATCACTACAAAACCTACCTTATCACTATTACTTTAAAGTTTTGTATCGTTTAACAAAAGTAGTAATAAATTAAGTGATAAATTCGACTGGGGTTCTCTAGTTAAGGGTCGCAAGTTTAGGATGTTCGGCCATTGGTCAGTTTAATTTTAAATTAAAAGCTGACTGCATGTAGTTTCACTGCGATATTGATACTGTTAGGTACGGATGCAATATTCTCGATATCAAACACATTGGGAGTGTATTTGTGAAGAGATAACAAAGCTTTACAAACTCGGCCCACTGATAGTTCCCGTTTTGCTTTTTCGAGAACAGTTTTGTGTTCCGCACTCATTCAAATGCGAACAATTTTATGTGACAAGGCTATTTACATTGGTTTTTTATTTTACATTTTGATGGCTATCGAAATATTTTCAAAATGGATGAAACTCAGATACTTGCTTTGTCATGTAATTTTGGCGAATATTTCTAAGCATTGAGTCTGCATCTGCCCTGCCTTTTTTCCCAAGTAGTGCAGTAGTAGGAGGAGCTCGTGATTAAATAATAACAGCCGCTCGGATCGATCTTTAGGTTAAGCCGTGCTTGCCTAGGTTGGTCTGTGGATGGGTGACCACCCATACCGACTTTCCTCCGTGCCTCGGAAAGCACGTTAAGCCGTTGGTCCCGGGTGTCATTTGTAGATCTTTGACAGTCGTTAGGTAGTCAGTGGCCCAAAAAGTCTGACAACCAGTCTTATCAAGGGGTATCGTATTACCCAGTACTAACTGGGTTGTGGAGGTCAGATAGACAGTCGCTCCATGTAAAATACTGGTATTCAGCTGCATCCGGTTAGACTGGAAGCCGACCCCAACATAGTTGGGAAAAGGCTAAGCAGATGATGATAGTACAGTAGTAGTATACGATACCCCGATAACGACTGTCAAAGATCTACAATTGACAGCCGGGACAAACGGCTTAACGTGCTTGCCGAGGTATGTAATGGAAGGATCCTGCGAACAGACAGGTCTTGTGTAGTGTGGTCCAGTTGATCTCGGGCTGTTTTATTCTGGCTCTCGCGGATAACTCTGCTGGTCCCCTATAGGACTTTGCGTGACATCAGGTATGTTGCGTTGTTCGTTTGTGGCGTTATAGATACCTCCATATTTCTACCATGAACTCTAGTCATTCCTTACTTAGTAAAGGCCTCAATATTGCCTTATTACAATGATATGAAAAATTCTCATAGAGTACTTAAAGGCGGGTCCACACCTGAGCACGTGCAGTGCACGCGCCCGAACTGTTCACGCTACGCGCTTGAAATTACGATATAGACAGGCCCTTGATACGACGTGCGCGTGCCTTTAGCGAATGTGTCCACAGGTGTCCATAATATGTTACTAAGACTCACGTGAACCACATTG